>WOAB01000309.1:0-1200000 GCA_027886185.1 Rheum nobile
AAAAAAAAATGGCCCATAATTGTATAATCATTTTGGGCCGTTGTTAATGAAGCACATACACAAATTGGGTCACAGCCGTTATATCAAATATTTAAATTCAGTTTTAAATGACTGGGCCCAAAGTCATCATTTAATAAAGCCCAATAAAAAAATCCGCTAACCCTTTACAACAAATCAGTAAAATAAATCTGAATCCAATTGATTTATTATCATAGTTAAATTTAATATTTATTTTTTTGGTGTACCCGGTTTATATATTGTTATTACTTAACACATTACAAATATATATGTTTAACATCGCATCAAAAAAAACAAATATATGTTTAACAAATATAATCTACAGAATCAACCAGAATTTTCTACATATTCAGAATGAACATCGACACACAGAAAATTGATGAATGCATACATGAAAAAATAAATTAATGGCAAACAGAACTTTAATGATACATGGAAGAACTTGATTATTTAGGTTATATTTCGAAGCAAGGTAACATAGTATATCAAACGAATCGAGAGTAGACGAAGAACAAGCATGATCAGAACTTTTAAACAAAGCATTGAAACAAATTGTTGATGAGTTTTAAATCGAAAGTGAAATCCAGAGAATAAAAAAAATGATAATTAGAGAGAGAGAGAGAGAGAGAGACGAAGGTGCGAGAGAAACAGAGATCTCACACTTCTGTAATATTGAGCTCTCCAGAAACTCTGACTTCGAGATACCTAGAAAATTTTGAGTTAGAAACACAGACAATCCAAATATCAGAGATAAATATACTGATACAGAGAGAGAGAGAGAGAGAGAGAGAGAGAGAGAGAGAGAGAGAGAGAGAGAGAGAGAGAGAGAGAGAGAGAGAGAGAGAGAGAGAGAGAGAGAGAGAGAGAGAGAGAGATCTTACTGTATATTTGTTTTGTAGCTCTCCAGAAAATCCGACTAGCAGATCTGACTTCGATATATTTCCCTCTCCATAAACTCGACTTCGAGATACCTAAAAAACTTTGAGTTAGAAAATCCATAGAAGCAAAAAAAAACAGAGAGAAAGATACTGATACAGAGAGAGAGAGAGAGAGAGAGAGAGAGAGAGAGAGAGAGAGAGAGAGAGAGAGAGAGAGAGAGAGAGAGAGAGAGAGAGAGAGAGAGAGAGAGAGAGATCTTACGTTTTTTGGTGTTATTTAGCTCTCCATAGCCTCCGAATTCCAGATCTGCGCTTCGTTGCGAATTTATGAAGATACATAGAGGTTTTGAAGTTTTGTATGAAATTTTTTTAGACGAAATTGTTTGGATCTGAAGCAGATCGAATCTGGGAGGGAGAGTTGTACACTAGAACAGGAAACAAATGCATTTACTTGTCATTCTTTTGAAAAAAAAATGCAACAATTTGGACAGGATTTGTTGACAAAGGAAGGAAAGTGAAGAAGTTTGAAGAAGAAAAAGAGATCGCCATAGATCTGTAAAGAACAGAAATGGAGATTGAAGCATATGGAAGGAGATGGAAGGGTTTCTGACAGAGAGAGAAGAAGAGAGAGGCAAGTGAAGCGGCGAAATGAAATGCCGAAAATGGAAAGCATTAGGGTTAGGTTAGACGGGGCACCTGGATTTGTTTTGGGCTTAAATGGGCCGGGTGGGTCCAATTACAGAAATGGCACAAGCCAGGTCAGGAGGCCCAAATCACCAGCGTTAACATACTATTAGTGTCCAAATTATTATATAGTATAAAGTGTATTAAATTTATGTAAGCTTATGTGAATAATTCGATTTTATTTGGAATATTCAAAATTATAAATGCATTGTTGTAGTTCAACCCAACATAATATAAGGTTTATATTAGTTGTTATTATATATAAACCACAACTAACTAATTTTATTTTAACAATTAATATATTGTTACCTAAAACGATCTTTTAGAATTGGCCCTCTATTTCACTTTCTGCTTTTGCATACTTGAGCCTATATACCGATAAACATGTTTAATGTTGCATGCAAATAGTTATAACCTAAAAAAAAATTGAATATATGTCCATTGATAAGTACATAATATTTTTATATAAGTACATGCAAATAGTTATTATATAGTAGATTACAATTTTGTTTTAAGTACATAATATTATTTTTGTATGTATTAGGCCTATACGTATTCATATCATGCGAAACCATGTCAATGATGTTTTTTTTTTTTGCATATAAGCCCATGTAACAAAAGAATATAAACATGTCCTTTAGTTTTTTTACATTTATTTTAACAAATTTATTCATAAATATATTTTATGCAATTTATGTATTAAATGTGATTACAAAAAATAAATAAATATAATTTTTTTTTTAAAGTATAACCAGATTTTGCAGGTTAATTTTGTTATGGACGAATTAACTCGACATAATAGAGCGTTGAGATTGGCTGTTATTAGAGATAAACGGCAACGCACGAATTCAACTTGATCAGGTCAAAAGATATTTTCAAATATTTCAAACTTTTCCCAATAAATTCAAATCTTATTGTTGAGATTAAATATTGATACTGCAGGATATATTCATGGAGTTAGCAACAATTCTTTTGTTAGTGGTCGTATCCCCATGTCCGATATTTCAAATGGTTAGTAATTGTTAATATATAAAGTCGTTATTTCATTTGATTATACACGCTAAATTGTAACAAGTGCTTCATGTTGTAAATTATAATATATCTTTAATTGTATGATTGTAAAAAGACTATTTTAAACTAACTATACTTTATGCAGTGCAACAAAATATTACAGCGCCGGCTTTGCATTTATCTCGAAGTGATCAAAACGGTCATAATTCATTTTTTCCTACAAGTGATCCGGATCAAGAGAACTATGGTAAAAAAAAAATTAGTCTTAATCTCCAATTTATTCCGTTATTTTTGTTGGTTGAATAAAAATAATAAGTACACTATGATAAAATTATTTATTTGTAGTTCAATTGCACAATGTCATTCTTACATCACAAAATTAAATTCACAATGTTGAACAAGGAATTATATTCTAACAAGTGGTATACAAAAAAGGGATTTATGTAAGTATAATATTTGATTATTATTTTCACTCACATGTTATCTCCACAAAGGAAGAAATTGAGAATGAATATGATAAGAAATAAGACGGATGGACCACCGCTACACATGGATATTATAACAAAAAAAAAAAACAATATAAAAGTAATTTACGACTTGCTTACCCAAAACAAAGTTATGCATGCATTAAACTATTATTAATGGTAGCACGTCTATATTGTTTCCAGACTAATTTATTATCATTTCCAGTTTAAGTTCTTAAGTTTGAGGTAATTACTAATGTATTATTATTTAATACTTTAATTTTCAGGTTCAAGAAATTCAGGTGTATTGACAGGATGTTCAAATACTCTATTACATTTAAGCGATGGTATTAATCTGTTTATCCAATATTAAAATTTATTTTGTGTCGTACTCATAATAAGTTGCTTATAATAGTATATGATTATGTTAACAGTTGAAGCGTACAATTCAATGTTGACACAACAAATTCATTTGCAAAATATTGAACAAGGTATGTTAATTGTAAAATTTATATGATTTTAGTTATTTTGTTATTTATACTAATTTTATTAAAATTTAATGCACAACATAGCTCGACATAGGAGGAAGTTGAGAATGAATGTCATACGACATAAGCGACATGGTACATCACTAAACGCATCAGGTAAGCAAAAGAAAATTGTTATTATTATAATTTAATAAATAATGATATACAATTCTTGACAAAACTTTTTGCAGGCAATGTAAATGGAAATATCACAAATTCTAAACTGACTCAAGCTACACCATTATCTGTTACGTGTAATGGTTAGTTATTAATGAAATATATTATGTTATATACTTTTATGTATGCATATATACACAGTTATATGTTTTGAAAACATATAATCATGTAATACTTAAATGTGAAGGTACACGGAATTCATCTATATTGGCAGAATGTTCATCTTCTATACCAGAAATAGGTAATGGTAATGTTCGAATGTAGTTATAATTGTACAAAACGTATTTGTTATTTTATACTCTTTTATTACGTGTATTTGTATAAGAAAAATTAATATCTGTGTATTTATTAATTGTTCGTTAATGTTACGCCGACGGATTTACATTTTCCAATAGCGGATCAAATGACTACGATCTCATTTCAACCTTTAAGCATAAATGACACGCAAAACCATGGTACTAAATTATTTTAAAAAAAATTATTATTAAATATTATATTATGTTTTTTCTTACAGCTCCTGTACAAAACGCAAGCCTTACTAATCAAGTTGAGATAACAAAAGTTGAACAAGGTATGATAGTAATGAGTATATATTAATTGATTGAGTTATTGCATTTGAATAAGTGTAATTATTTTACATTGACAAATTAGCTCGACGTAAGAGGATGTTGAGAATGAATGTGTTTAGACATAAGAGACATGGAACACCACTAATTGAATCAGGTTAGCAATAACCCCTTAATTCGTGAAGCTAAATCCTTAATGAAAGTTATGCTGTCATTTATTTGAATATTCATATATGTTATAAATTATTTCATTGTTCAAAAAACATGACAACTTACATATCTCAATTTCAGCAACCACTAATTCATCTGCTTTGCCAGAGTGTTCATCTACATTGCGAAATATAGGTAATTTTTAAATTAGTATCATATTTTTGTTATGCATAGAATGATACTATTGTTCGTTACATTAGGATTGGTACAAAATAGTATATGAACATAAAATACGTTAAAATAAGCACATTTTTGTATATTTAATATATATGTTACAGATTATTTGTTCAACCTTTATTCTCTATATAACAATGAGCAACGGTTCAAATCCTGTTACAGTGATGAATAGAGGTACAAGAAATCATACTGGTAATCCGGGTAAGTCTGTTGTATTATTTCCTAATTTTTATCATTTTTTTGTTTATTATTTAACACTCATTAATATGTTATAGTTCAATACATCGATCACGGTGAACCAGTGTATGAATGTATGCATTGTGGGGCATTGCTATGGAATGCTGAAAGAATAAACACACAAAACCCTTCAAGCGAAGATATATGTCATATATCTTCATTATGTTGCATGAAAGGAAAAATTGAGCTCCCGTTGCTACAAGAGCCACCGCCGTTGTTGAAAAAAAATTTGACAAATAAGCATCCAAAAAGTAAACAATTTTGTGAGAACA
Organism: Rheum nobile; assembly: GCA_027886185.1. Classification (NCBI taxonomy): domain Eukaryota; kingdom Viridiplantae; phylum Streptophyta; class Magnoliopsida; order Caryophyllales; family Polygonaceae; genus Rheum; species Rheum nobile. The sequence continues at coordinate 5,222 of WOAB01000309.1, forward strand.
TTATAGCTTACAATATGATGTTTGCTTTCACCTCTTTGGGAGGAACTGTGTCACCCATCACGAAAGGTCGTGGAACATATTGTTACCGAATGCATGGTAAGAATTTTCACAGAATAGGGAGTTTGTTACCAGTGTCGGGCATAACTCCAAAGTTTTCCCAACTATATATATATGATACTGAAAATGAGGTTTCAAACAGAATCAATGCAATAAGGTATGTCAATTACATATTTTTTTATGTACCGCGTATAGTTATATAACGTTATTCTTTAATATTAAGATTGACCGTCGATCTTTATTTTTTGCAGTTCTAGAATCAAAAAAGTTGATGAATCGCTTGTGATTGAGTTGAGAAAGATGATAGATCAACACAACCCCCATGCAAAAGCATTTAGAATGGCCAGAGATCGTTTTAAGGATGAAGGTGTTAGAGATATGAAGTTACGGCTGCTTAGCAATAGAAACACTGATGGGCGGAGATATAATCTCCCGACGAGTTCAGAGGTTGCTGCTATTATTCTTGGTGAAAGTGATACAAATTATCAGCCCAGGGACATTATACTTCATACAAGGTCTGGTCAGTTACAACGGATTCACGAATTACATCCTTCGTATCTTGCGCTTCAATATCCGTTGGCATTCCCTTATGGTGAGGATGGGTATCGAACTGATATTGATTTAAGTGAAAGGTGCAACACTTCTGCAAGGAAGAGGTCAAGGGTTACGTTAAAAGAATTCTGTCAGTTTTGAATTCACGAGCGTCGAGGCGAAGCCAGAATTCTGAGGTCATCTAGAAAGTTGTATCAGCAATTTATGGTTGATGTTTACACAATGATTGAATCAGAAAGGTTGAACTATCATCGATATCATCAGAAGAACATACGTGCTGATTTATATACAAATCTTGCTTCAGCAACGAGCAAGGGTCATACAGCACCGGCATCTTCTGGAAAGTGAATAGTGTTGCCATCTTCATTTACGGGTGGTCCTAGATATATGCAGCAGAACTATCAAGATGCAATGGCAATATGCAAACACCATGGTTATCCAGATCTATTCATAACATTCACATGCAATTCAAAATGGCCTGAAATTGTCAAGTTTTGTGAAGAAAAGGGTCTACAACCAGAGAATCGACCAGACATTATATGTAGAGTATTCCACATGAAAATGGAGTCCATGATCAAAGATTTCAAAGTAAACAATTTTTTTGGCAAGGTTACTTCAGGTAAGGTCTCTTTTACTGTCCTCATTTAAGTTATTGTTTATATGTGTATAAAATTAATTATTTTCCGATGTGTTATATTCTATTAAATGTATTATTTTTGCTTTTTTAAAATGGATTAAATCAATTGAATTTATAACTTTGACTTATTAATATTTTACAGTTATTTACACAATTGAATTCCAAAAGCGTGGTCTGCCACATGCACATATTTTATTATTTCTGGATAAGGAATCTAAGTTGCCAACTACTTCAGATATAGATTCGGTCATTTCTACATAAATTCCACACCCAACTGAGGATGCTGATTTATTCGATGTCGTGAGAAATTTCATGATGCATGGTCCATGCGGAGCTTCTAAACCATCGTCTCCTTGTATGGCTGATGGAAAGTGTAGAAAGTACTTTCCAAAAAAATTTGTTGACTAGACTTTTGTTGATGACGATGGATACCTTGTGTACAGAAGACGTGACGATGGTAGAACGATAGAAAAAAGTGGAGTTCCCCTTGATAATCGGTATGTGGTTCCTTACAATGCATTTCTTCTACTAAAATATAATGCACATATAAATGTTGAATGGTGCAACCGATCGGGCTCTATCAAGTATCTGTTCAAGTACATAAACAAAGGCCATGATCGCATCACAATTGCAATTACAAACTCTGATGCAAACAATGTCGGTGATAATTGCATGGACGAAATTAAAAACTACTACACCGCTCGGTATGTATCTGCGTGTGAAGCGGCTTGGAGGATTTTTGGCGTTGATATTCATTACAGGACTCCTGCTGTTCAACGTTTGAATTTGCATCTTCTCGGCGAGGAAATCGTTTTGTTTAATGATGATGATCCTATTGATGCTGTCTTAAATGATCATGAAAGTGATAAATCAATGTTTCTGCAATGGATGGAGGCTAACAAAAAGTTTCCAGAAGCTAAAGATTTGACTTATTCTGAATTTCCAGATAAATTTGTTTGGGTTGCTTCAACTAGGCATTGGAAAAAATGTGTCAGGGGTGGTTATGTTGGCAGGATTTATCACGTAGCTCCTGGTACTGGAGAGAAGTACTATATTAGAATTTTGTTGAATCATATAAAAGGACCAACATGCTACGAAGATTTAAGGAATGTTGAAGATTCAGTTTATAATACATTTAAAGAAGCTTGCTATGCAATGGGGTTGTTAGATGATGACAGAGAATATGTTGACGGTATAACTGAAGCAAGTTATTGGGGATCAGCAAACTACATTAGGAGTCTCTTTGTATTTCTGTTGGTGTCTGATTGTATGGCAAAACCAGAGTTTGTTTGGCAACAAAAATGGAGACTTTTAACAGATGACATTGTCGATAAACAGAGAAGAATTCTACGAATTAAGGGTATGTGATTATTTAAGGTTTTGTACTTGATCATAATATTTGATATAGTTTTTGGCAGAATATATTGTACTCATCTAATTGTAATGACATGTGAATTATATTTATATGCAGATTTGCATGTTACTGATGAGCAGTTACAAAACTACGCTCTTGCCGAAATTGACAAGTTATTACGACGAAATGGTAGTAGTTTGAGTCACTATAAAACCATGCCTTCTGTAGATTCAAGCCTCATATCTGAAGGTTTCAACAAGCTTATACAAGATGAACATCGATATGATAAATCATGTCTAGCCGAGGAACATTCACAATTACTCTCTAGATTTACAATGGAGCAAAAAGGGGTGTACGATGAGATCATGAATGTTGTTTTATCAAATAACGGGGATGTCTTCTTTTTATATGGTTATGGTGGTACAGGCAAAACGTATATATGGAGGGCACTTTCGGCGGCTTTAAGGTCAAAAGGTGAAATAGTACTTACCGTTGCTTCAAGTGGAAATGCAACTCTCCTAATACCCGGCGACAGAACTGCTCATTCGAGGTTTAAAATACCTTTGCAAGTTAATGAGGATTCAACGTGTCATATATGTTCAGGTACGGAATTATCTGAGTTGATATGTGCCGCCAAACTTATTATCTGGGATGAAGCAGTCATGACGAATAGGTATTGTTTTGAAGCTTTAGACAGGACGTTACGAGATATTTTACGAGCTACAAATCCTCTTAGTTTAGAACAGCCTTTTGGAGGAAAAGTCATAGTATTTGGTGGAGACTTTAGGCAAATCCTACCTGTTATCTCAAAAGGGAGCAGGGAAGATGTTGTTTTTGCTACAATTAATTCCTCTTATTTGTGGCATCATTGCAAAGTTCTTACGCTGACAAGGAACATGAGGATTCAACAAGGTACATATGAATCTCAGATCCAAGAGGCAAAAGAATTTTCAGAATGGGTATTAAGCATTGGAGATGGGACTACGGGTGTTGATAATGATGGCGAAGCGCAAATAGAAATCCCCGATGAACTATTGGTCAAGGATTATGATTTAGATCAGATTCCAACAGTTGTTAAATCTGTCTATCCCTCTTTAATGGAAGATCAGTTGTGTCCTGCATACTTTGAAGAACGAGCCATTCTTGCTCCAACACACGAAGAGGTAGATAAAGTTAATGAATATATATTGTCTTCTTTGCCTAGTGATGAAAAGATATATCTCAGCTCTGATAGTCTGTGCAAGGCAGGTTCTGTTAAAGACGATGATGCGAGTATTTATACGTCTGATTTTTTGAACAGTCTGAGATGTTCTAGTCTGCCAAATCATGTCCTCAAACTAAAGGTTGGTGTGCCTATTATGTTGCTCCGAAATATTGATCAATCTTTAGGTTTATGCAATGGGACGAGACTGATCACCACACAACTTGACAGTCATGTTATACAAGGGAGAATTATCTCAGGCAACAATATCGGACATACTGTGTTGATTCCTCGCATGATAATGTCACCATCATACACTTCATTCCCTTTCAAGTTTCAACGAAGACAATTTCCCTTGAGTGTATGTTTTGCTATGACCATAAACAAAAGCCAAGGCCAATCTCTTGCAAATGTTGGTTTGTATCTTCCACGCCCCGTTTTCAGTCGTGGTCAGTTTTATGTTGCATCGTCAAGGGTCACTAGCAAGAAAGGTTTGAAGATATTGATTTACGACAAAGACAAGAAGAGGTATAATACTACAACCAATGTAGTATATAAGGAAGTTTTTAATAATTTGTAGTCATTTTGAACATCGTTCCACATTTAATGTTTTTTTCTTCATTCTCATGTGTTTTATGATCATTTTTTGTAATTTTTGCTGCTTTTAGTAGTATTGATGTAAGTGGTGTGGCTATAACTATTTGAAACACTAATTAGCCAATTTTAGTATTAATAAAGTTATGGAGAGTGTTGTCTCTCTTTATATAATTAGTCTTTTGTATATCTTGATGACAATTTTAATGTTCATTTATTCATGTTTTATTCAAATAACTAATAAAATAAATAGTCACCCAATGACTCATCCATAATTTAAAAATATCTTTATTACAAATATAAGAAAAAATAAACAAATCCCGCGCAAGACACGGGTACTACACTAGTAACTAATTAACGAGAACATGTTCCATACAGATTCAATATTTTAATTCATTGTTTTTCCTCTCCATTTCAAATCTTTCTGGACACAAAACAACTTCAGTCTTATTAAGGGTCCATTTGGATTTTTGAGATAATACATTAAATTACATATTTTACATTAAACTTATAACTAAATACAATTTAAATCAAGATAATACGGAATACAACTTAATGCATTATTCTCATAAATCCAGACAAACCCTAATTTTCATGAGCTTTTCCCCCTCTTTTAATTCGGAACATGAACATTTAGCGCCCAATTAGTTTAAACCTCCGAAAACGATAATAGATGTCATTATTCATTGATCAAAATATATTTATCTTGGCTTATAATTCTCCTCTTGATGTTTAAATATTAGAGATGTAAGTAATGATATTTTTTTTATCAATGTATTATAATTTTAAAATAGACTTTAGTGTCAGAATATATGGAGTAATATTACTTATATAAATTTGTAATATAACTATGTCTCGTATACAAGATTGATGGACTTATCTGTTGACCTATTTACACATATGTGCTCGCGTATGCACGACTTCAGTCTATTGACGATCTACTCTAAATTGGTTTTAGCAAACGTTTGGTGACTTGTCTCCACGGTACAAGGAAGTGTGTACAATTTTAGACGGCATCGAACTTGTCATATTTGTTGGTCCCAGACATGTACAATTTTACAAGGATCATACTTCCTTCTTATTGAACTTGAAGCTTTACGTGCAAGTTTCCTGCCTCTCTATAAATAGGGTGAGTAGTAGATGCGCAAATCTATGCTGGCCCGACCCGACCCGACCCATGAACATACCCAGCCCACAAATACGGACTTTTAGATTTTTTTTGTATTAAAATTGATCATGGAACGGGCCTCATCGTCACCCAGATGCGTTTGCGCGAGGCGCTAGCGACGACCAAGATTTATTATTGATCGTCGATTATTAATTTTTAAAAATGAAACTTTGAAAATACGAGATTTAAAAAAAAAATATTATTCTAATTTTATTTTTATTTATTTATAAACACCCATTTTTGATATATTTATTAGTTTTTTTTTATGTATATATCTTGTATATCATTAAATGAAAAAATCTTATTATTATTATTGTTATTTATGGTGCTTTAAAATAAAATAAATACCAGATCAATTTATTTATATTAAAATGACTTTGGGCATAAACTTTATAAATTGTGTATAAATTCTGACAAGTTTTGATATAATTAAGTCTGAATAAATCATATTATTATTATTGTTATTTTGAAAGGTTAGTTTAAAATTATAAATATGTACTAACCAAAATTATTGATATCAAATTATGGTGGCCCGGTGGGAGAGTCATGGTAGGTAAGATTATAACAATTGATATTAAAATTTAAATCTTTTGGATGTATGTCATGATATATATAATGACTAGACCTGGGCAAACGCGGGTTAGCCCGCCCACCCGTGTAAACGGGAGGGTATGGACAAGTTCGTAAGCCCTAAAGGGTCGAAAATATCCGACCCGAGTACCGGGAGGGCCGAGTATGGACAAGGGGTCAAGCCATGTAGGGCCGGTAAGCCTGGCCCGTATATAATATATAAATATTATTTATATATATAATATTACATTATTACTACTACTAAAAAAATAAAAATAAAAAACACTTAAACTAAGTAATATAAAAGCTAAATTTTTAAGGGTTACAAACTCCACTCCACCCCTCGTTCTCACATGTGTGTAGACTTTGATATTGGATATTTAATATTTGTTATTGTAAGGTGGAAAGACTATTTTGACTTAAAAAAAATTGATATTTTTTTAATTATGGACATGAATTATAAGATGTGAATTATATACAAAATCGAATACGGGTCCCGACGGGCTACCCGGGCCCGGGAATGCGAACGGACTTGGACAACTGTCCAAGCCCTATTCCCGGGCTCAGCCCGGCCCGGGCCCGGAGATGCCAATGTCTAATAATGACAATTGATTTAGCAAAATAGAAAAAAATGTAAATGATTTTTTATTTGCCTATAAATAAGATGTATTTGGCAACGATTTGACAATAATTAGGTTATTCCGGTGTTATGTGTTGTTTTTAATTATTTAAGTTATATATGTTATTTATGTGTTGACAATAATTAGGTTATTCCGGTGTTATGTGTTGTTTTTAATTATTTAAGTTATATATGTTATTTATGTGTTGACAATAATTAGGTTATTCCGGTGTTATGATTTTTTATTTAAGTTGTTTTAATGTAATGTTTCTTCTTCTTCAATTTATCCATCTATCATTTATTGTTTTTAATATGTATATGTTTGTCGTTAAATTCGGTTATTTGTTTTTGTCGTTATTATTTTTTTTTTTAATAATATAACAAAACTCTTGAATTAAAATATATTTAATCAATTATACGAATTTGAATGAAATGATTATATTTTATAATTTAATATAAAAGATATATTAGTAATTTAATATAAAATATATATTAATAATTAATATATGTGAATATAATTATAATTTAATATATGATTGATGGAATCTCACTAATAAAAAGGTAGAAATAAATTGGGTTTTTTAGGGAAAAAAATAAAAATATATAGCTAAAAGCCCCATGGAGAAACTTACTAATAAACATTGCCCTAATCTTTTGGTATGTTTTAAAACCTATGTGCAGGGGAGGCAAAGTATTTACAGGAAATAATATACAAATACAACTAATGAATAATAACCTCAAAATCAACTAGATTCATTTTTTTTTCCTTTTCTAGTGACCGGTTTTCTTTCTATATAAACCCATCTCCGTAGCCCACAATTCTCATCCCAAAGTGAACAACAATCAAAACTTCCCTCTCTCAAATTCCCTCATCCATGGCGCCATCACTGCTCTCATCTCTCCTCATCCTCCTCCTCTTCTCCCTCTCTCCGCCGCCGTCACAAGCCTTCGTCACGGAGAGGAGCAGCGAGGAGGTGAAGGGGCTGTACGAGTGGTGGCTGGCCAAGCACCACCGCAAGTCCTCCAACGCCCTCGACGACCACCAGAATCGGTTCCAAATCTTCAGCGACAATCTCCGCTTCATCGACGAGCACAACTCCGTCCCCGGCCGCACTTACAAGCTCGGCCTCAACAAATTCGCCGATCTCACCAACGACGAGTATCGATCCCGTCACTTCGGAATGAGGTTCGATCAGGAGAGATTGGTGCTCAGAGCGAAAAACCCTAACCCTAGGTACGCACTCCGCCACCGCGAGAGGCTTCCGAATTCTGTCGATTGGCGCGCTTTGGGCGCTGTTACGGCCGTCAAGGATCAAGGCCAGTGCGGTGAGTTTTCCGATCATCTCGTTAACAATTTGATTTTGGATCTGTCAATTGGGGAACGAATTTCGAATCAATTTTGAAACAATTTCCTCCGTTTGAAAAGAAAAACAACAAAAAAATGGAGATGCGGGGTATCGATCCCCGTACCTCTCGCATGCTAAGCGAGCGCTCTACCATCTGAGCTACATCCCCTGATTGATAGATGAGAACAAGTTTTGTACTTTGAATTATAAATTCTTCATAATTTTCTTAGAAAAAGCTTTCTTTTCCTTAGTCATGGGGAAATCTAGGCCTGAAACTTGATTGACAGGGAATGGGTTACTTCGAATGGCGGTTTCTGACTTTATCTAGAGTTCTGCTCTGACACATGATGGACAAATATGCTAAACTACTAAGATTTAAGAGATCTTTATGTAGTTGAAAGTGACCTCTTTGAGGTGTTTCTTGTCATTTTAAGAAGTTGAGAATATAATTCGACAAATTCTGGGGCTTTTGTGGCCCTTGCTCATTATACAGGGAGTTGCTGGGCGTTTTCAACCATATCAACTGTGGAATCCATCAACAAGATTGTCACTGGTAACTTGACCTCACTATCAGAGCAGGAGCTTGTAGACTGTGACCGAGCAAACGATGCAGGCTGCAATGGCGGTCTCATGGACGACGCCTTCCAGTTCATCCTCCAGAATGGCGGCATTGACACCGAGGCTGATTACCCATACAAGGGTGTCGATGGCCAGTGCGACCTATCCAGGGTCAGTTAGCTGTTAATCTCTGAGTTTTTCTTACTGGGTTTTCTGATATGGCACTGAATTTTGTTGCTGAACTGAATTCATCTGTTTGTGATCATGTGTACAGAAGAACAACAGGGTAGTGAGCATTGATGGGTTTGAGGATGTTCCACCATTCAACGAGAAGGCGCTGAAGAAGGCAGTGGCACACCAGCCTGTTAGTGTGGCAATCGAAGCTAGCGGAAGAGCGTTGCAGCTCTATCAATCGGTATGCAGACGACCAAAACTTGAAAATCCTAAGCCTAAATGATCTTAATAGTGGAGTAAATGTGTTGTTCATTGTGTTTCAGGGTGTTTTCACCGGCAAATGTGGAACTGAGCTTGATCATGCTGTGGTTGCTGTGGGATACGGCACAGAGAACGGTGTGGACTACTGGATTGTGAGGAACTCGTGGGGCCCGGAATGGGGTGAGGATGGCTACATCAGGATTCAGCGTAATACCCGCTCGCGTTCTGGAAAGTGCGGGATTGCAATGCAGCCATCGTACCCGGTCAAGGACTCTCAGGACGACATCAAGCCTTACTGGGCAAAGACTGCTGCAGATGGTGGTGAACACAGCAGTGCTTGATTGGAGGGAGTTTGGGGGGATAAACACTTACTACTACAAAGTGGGAAGATGGCAATTTGGGTAGTAAAGAAGTACCCTTTTTGCTTTGCTTTGATTTGATTGTTGGCCCTGTCCAGTTTAGGATGAGGGGTTTTATTGTTGTAAATAGGTTCCAATTTGTGTTCATCTTCTGCAACACATTGCTAGGTGATGTTGCAGATGAACTTGCATTTCAATTTCAGCTTGTCAGTCAAAAATCCTGCCTTTTGTTCCACTTCATTTTTTTTGTCTTTGCAGCTAATTGAATCTTTCTTTCTTCACATCAATCACTATGTCCTAGCTATTTCAGACTAGATCAAAATGGTAACACTGGGTTATCTAAAGTTCAGTTAGAAATCGCCAAAGAGGACAAGTGTATATCAGAACAAGATTCTTACAAATCATCAAATGATTATTTTCGTTCTTATTATGAAGAATTTTTCTTTTGGAGGTGGTGATGTGGCATTAAAATACAACTTGTGTTTATAACCATACATGACAATAGATAGATAAGATTTGTATGTCCATGATAGCACTGAAACTCAAGTACTAGTCCTCTTGATCCAATCCTTGCACACACCAATCTCCACAATTACACAACATTGGATCAGAAACATGCTTTCCCTATCATCATCACCTCTCCAAACAACCTCAATATCAAACCCTAATTCACTGAAATGCAGCACTCCGAATGCCCAATTCAGGTACAACCCACAACCGGCGGAGGCAGAAGTTTCAGGTGGCGGCCATGGCGAGTGAGGAGGCAGCCGGAAACGGAGTCCTAGAGAAGGCGGCGGTCGCCGGGGGATTGGTGTCTACGCCGGTGATAGCGTGGTCCCTCTACACGCTGAAGACGACCGGGTGCGGGCTGCCCCCGGGCCCAGGAGGGTCCATAGGGGGCCTTCGGGTTACTGGGCGCCGTGGAAGGCTTGTCTTACTTGGCTTTGCTGGCCATCATCCTTGTGTTTGGCTTCCAGTTTGTAGAGAAGGGATCCCTCCCTGGGCCTTTGCCTGGAGAGGAATGCTTTGGCTAAATTATATTATTAGTGCAGCTATTCATGTGTTATAATTAAGTATGTATGATCACAAGATAGATATATATACTTCACTCATTTCGTGCTCAATTACAAAGAAAAATATGGTTATGTTTTCTGGAGTTTTAGTGTAGTGGGTTGAAAATAAACTATTATTACGATATATATAATATAAATAATAAATATTGTATTTTTTTTACAATAATACTTTTCTCAATATACCTTTTAGTTTCTTAACTAAAAACTTTAATAGAGAGTCCTACTAAGCATAAAATATAGATAATAAACACAAACTAATTTCTAATAATATAAAACTTTTTAACAAATTATTTACAAAGCATTATAATTAAACAAAGTTTTTGAAACTAGTTTAAAAAATAATGTTTTTTTATCATAAAAAATTATGTCAAACTTTAAATTGGCCAAAGAGCTTTTTTTTTTTTTATGAGAAAAGAATTAGATTGGTCTTAGTTTCTATGCAAAGACCAGCCTAGAGCATCCTTGCGACCTGAAGTTCTGAATCGAGACTAGGGTTAGACACAAATGGTGAAAAACGGAGTTTAGCAATGCGATCAGCAATACAGTTCACCTCCCTAAAAATATGTATAAGTTGGACTTCCCGAAAATAATGGATGTCGACCAAGATGTCCGCGACAACCATTTCAATTTCACAGGGACAATCTCATATGTCTTTAATAGAGTTAATAAGACATAGATTGTCACTTTCAATTTATAACTTTGTGACGTTTAAAGTTTAAGCAGAAGAAATGCTATGTTTTAATGCTAGTGCTTCAGTCATTAGTATGTTGTTAAAACCACATCGTTCACTTCTTATATGGATTACTTCGCTTTATCATTTCTAATGATGAAGCCAAAGCCAGCTTCACTATTAGTTTGCTTTGATCTATCGAAATTGATTTTGTAAAAATATTGATTTGGTTTTTTCCATCTCAAAAATTTGGTTTTTCTGATGTGGTATAGATTACTTTTGGGTTGTGTGAAGTCATCATTTTCTACTGTCTTTGTTGTTTCCCAGTTTTTTATTAGTGTGGAAATATATTACAATAAGTTTTTTTATCTTATCATTTGTATTAGTGTTAAAAATAATTTAATTTCTATTAATCCAAATACCCCACAAAAAAGATTCAGTTTGTAAAAAAAATGGAAAAATGACTCTAAATAATGTAAAAACTATAGACACTAAACCAAAAATAATAAGAACTTTAGAAATTGTAAATCAATAGTCAAATTATTAGCATATATATAAAATATTATATGACAACTCCGGTGAAAGTGATGTTGTGGGCTTTGTTAGGATTCAAACGCAATAATGAGAGAAATCGAAACAAAGAACACGAGAAGTGTTAACCCAGTTCGCCACGAGAAAATGATTACGTCTGGGGGTGCTGTCAAGCCAGGGTTTTTCTACTATTTTGTAATAATGATTACAATAATCAAGTGAATATTTATACTAAGGATCGAAACCCTAATCAGGCCCAAAAGATCTATTGTAGGATTCAAATGCATGCAGTAATGAGATAAATCGAAACAAAGAACACGAGAATTATTAACCCAGTTCACCACGAGAAAATGACTACGTCTCGGGGCGCTGTCAAACCAGGATTTTTCTACTATTTTGTGATAACGATTACAATAATCAAGTAAGTATTTATACTAAGAATCGAAACTCTAATCAACAATGAGTTGGATCGCTGGAGTTTGGGCTTTGGTGTACATTCCATCAGACTTTGATGACATGGTCGCGGGCCAATAAAATGAGGTGTGATGTCGGAGTTAATAATTTTACATATATAAGATTGGGAGTCATCTTCTGACACAAAAACTTAAGCTAATGTGGAGAGTCTCACTCTTTCTTATATAATGTTCAATGTTTAGTTTGAGTTCCGATGTGAGATATCCCATTACCCAACATTTTCATTTGTCATGTCATCGATCCAATTACATTTCAGTCGTCCACAACATTATTTTACCGCAATTGTAACAAAAAATGTGAGTCATATTTTTTTGTTCATTATATATAGTTTGTATTATTTAAAATTATTTTTTCTAAAAAAAATAATTTGACTTCTTTTTTCTAAATGCAGTTTATAACTAATGGAGGGAGCCGCTCATATTTTTTTCTAAATGCAGTTTATAAAAAAATGTGAGTCATATTTTTTTGTTCATCTTGTATCCTTTATTATATACTCTTGTTTGTTTATTCGTATGGATAATCAAATTCAACCCAATTACTCTCTTTGGGAGGGAGCCGCTCGCTGGCCCTAGAACCCCATGAAGACGCTCCACCGAACCTCCACCTGGTCAACCGTTGCTTCCCTCTGTCGACACCACCTAGCCCAGACCCCACCGGTCCCCTTGATGAACAATCCTGCTCCGTACCGAACCCCGCTCCGACCGAGCTCTGCTCCTACCGAGCTCCCCGCTCCGACCGAGCCCCCCGTGCCGGTTCCGTTAAGCCATCTGGGCACCCTTGCTCCAGATCGGTTGAGCCCAACGAACCCACGCCCCGCTCGCACCTAACCCAACCACTGAACCCAGATCTACCCACCTCGCACCACCCACACCCTCACCACCGGACCCGGTTCACACACCCACGCGACTTGCCTCGGATCAATTATGTACGCACCGCCCCGGACCGAGTCCACATCCCTGGACCCCATGCCCATGGCCGTCCGCTTCCTTTTTCGTTTCCCTTCTCTCCCCTTTCCTCGCCGAACTCTTACTTCCGGCGCCGCTCGAGTTCGCAGCGCGATTTCCGCCAGTAGGCAGTACGACGAACGGTTTTGGAGGGCGAAGAAGCGGAGTCGGCGCTGGCGGTCCGATGATGGCACCTCGGAGACGGAAGATTACCCTCCAGACCACCGGCTTCAACGGACGCCGCTCCGACCGAGCCCTTGGCTGTAGCTTTGGGGACATCCTACTCCCGCCGCTTCAACCGAGCCCCCGAGCCCTGCTCCGCACTGAGCCACCGCTCCGACCGAGCCCCCGCCGAGGCCGGACCCCCTTCCGAGGCCCCGCTCAAACGCTCTGGGATCTGCTGTAGTTTTTCTTGGCTGCCGCTTCCTTGCTTTTTTAGTTCTGTCTTTTTTGGTTTCGTGTTTTGTATGCAAGCTTGTGTGTGGTACTTCTTTGCTTCTGTTGAGTTGATTGAGGGTGGAGATCGAGTTATTCCAGTTGTGGTCGTGGTTGTGTTGAGGCTCCTGAAGATCCAAAAGGCAACGTCAGGGTGGTCGAGACTCTTGAAGATCCCTCATCTAGGTGGGGGCAACGTCATGGTTGTCCATTCAACACTTTCCATGATTGTTTTCCTGTTTGATCCGTCGTATGGTGGCACTGTTCGTTGTGCTGGACTCACTTCTCTCCCTAGTCTTATAGCTCACTTTTGCTTTGTTGTATTTTTATTTGCTTGTCTGTGTTGTTATGAACTGGTTTTTCCAGTTGCCGATTTATCGGCCTCTCGAGTTGTCCGATATTTTATGTCGGTAATTCGAATTCTTATCTTATCAAAAAAAAAACTAATGGAGATCATAAATTCAAAATTATTTTACTGACAACAAAATACTATCATAAATTCAAACTTTGTGCATACACAAATTATGCCCAAGATAGACACTGGGAGATCCGAATTGACACCCCCCTTCTACTAAGTATAATTATTGTAATATTGTGTAATATTATGCCTTGTAATGTAAATACCTCAAATATCGATCATCATTCTCCCAAATTCTGTTCATGAACTTCATGTACCAGAGCAACCGAAACCGATAACCCTAACTCCCAAATTTCTTCCATGCTCAAATTTCAGGAAGCACATCTTCATCCTCTTTCATCAGATCGACTGCTTTCCCTCAAATTTCAAGCAATTTTGACAACCTCTTTCCCAAATCTTCTTCCCCTTCTTCCTACCTATCCTTCTAATTTCGACCTCCAATGGCGTCCGACTCCGAAACCAGCGATATCGACTCCTCCAACGCTTCCTACAACACCGAAATCGACCGTCTCCGGCACCTCTTCTGGTTCGAACATTGCATCTACCACTCTCCAACCGTCCTTCGTCATCCCAACGCACCTCTTCGAGTCCGTTCCTGCGCCAACTCTATACTGGTCGTTTTCTCCTGCAACTCAGACTCAGATCTCATCCAATCCGATCCTGGACCATCCGCAATCATCTCGAGGTGCTCGTCGTGGTAGCCGTAGAGGACGTGGTGGTGGTAATCCCGGTGGTTGTGGTGTCGGAGCTGGTGGCGCTACGCTGCCTTCCTCACAACCTATCAACACTGGTTTGCGTTTTGTTTCCGCCTCCATTGTTAAGTTCTTTGTTCAAATTTGGATCTTAATCATACTTGTATTATGCAGGCAAGAAATCTTCTGCAGGAGTGTTAGGTCATCATCCTTCCACTTTGCCCCTTGTGCATCGTAATCGTGCGGTGTCTTGTCATCTTCGATCTAGTAAATAATTGTGAGTAGATTCACTAATTACTGTACTGTGAAACTGCAGCTGCCAATTTTAGGCCCTTTGGTATTGATACAAATTACTTTCTCTGTTGTGTATGCACAAATTGGATCCCCAAAGTGTCTATCTTGGGCATAAATTGATGATACATCGAGCAATCTAATGGCGCAATGCACTTGTGAAGCTCTTGAAACTTAGTGAGATGATTAGGGCTCAGTAAGATCACTTTTTTGAGTCTAAAGTGTGTTGTATGGAAATATAATCATACCATTACGCACTGATTTAAAGTCGAGTAGAAATTAAGAGTGAAGCACCTCAGCAAGCAACTGCTCGTGACAAAGATTAGTACAGGACTGAGTACTCAGAACTTCCACAGTTTGGATTAGATGATGATGAAATAAATAGGCTGACAAAAGACATGATGATGTCACTGATTTATCCACATTACTTATCATCCTCAACCTCTAGCAAGTGAGATAAGTATATCATCTCAATAAGGACATAATTAATCCTCAACCTCTAGCAAGTGAGATTGTTAGGGTTGAGAAATGTGGGGCACTTATTGTAATTAGAAGGAAATGTGGTATGTGTTTCCTCTCTCTTTCTTCCCTATCCACCGAGCTTCCATGGCAGCTCTTATCTTCTAATTGGATCGTTTCCTTACAAATTGGGATTATTGGAATTGTAACAACCTTCTAAGTCATCGAATAACAGAATCTCATTATTTGCACTAATCAGCAGCCCTTGAAATACCTTTTAGAGCAACATGTTACTACTCATTTGCAGAGGAAAGCTGTAAGACAATTATTGGGATTGTCTTCTTCCATAGCTTATAAAAAGGGTCAAAGATAACAAGGTAGCAGATGCGTTGTCTAGAAGATTTGAAAGTTCTCCAGCTGCTTGTTCAGTCATCTCTTCAGTTACTCCTGCTTGAATGACTCAAATTGAGAACATCTACATAGGAGGATTCAGTTGTGCAGGAGTTGATCAGTCAGAGTTTGTTGGATACTTCTTCTCAGTATACATTTATGCACAGCATCTTGAGATTCAAAGGCAGGTTGTTTGTTGGAGCCAGTATTGATCTTAGAGTTCAATTGATTACAGCTATGCAGTAGGAATTCTGGTGTCAAGGCTCAAAGCCATCTTTTATGGGCCTAAAATTAAACATTTAGTTGAGCTGTTTGTTAGAGAATGTGATAATTGTCAGAGGAACAAGTCTGAGTGTGTGGCTTATCCCGGTTTACTGCAGCCCTTGCCCATCCTTGAACATGCCTGGAGTCAGATAAGCATGGACTTTGTAGAAGGCCTTCCCAAGTCTCATCCCTTTACTGATGCTAAAGTTGCTAATGAATTTATGAGCAACATTCATAAGTTGCATGGTATGCCACAGAGTTAGTATTGTTTCTGATAGGGATCAAGTCTTTTTGAGCCATTCCTAAGCCTTTTCTTCCTTATCCACCGAGCTAAGGGCCCGGTTGGCTTGAGCTTATGAAATTATTTCATAACAGAAAGAAAACGAATCAAATTCACTTTGACATCATAATACGTTGATCAAATTTTTTATCTAAAATTTGTGTGCAAGAGAATGAAGAAAGTAAATGATTTTATCATTTTACAACTCATCCTTATATTCGGAAAACAAAAATCGTCATTATAGTGCCAAGAGAAGGGGGGAAGTAAAAGTTTTTATCATTTTGATCAATGAAAAGAGATAAATGTATTAAACCACCGTTTATTTACACTTGTTTGCAACAAATCACCCTTTATAAAATAGTTTGTATAAAACCATCCATTATCCATATTTTGTTACAAACAACCATCCATATCATAAGTTTTTTTTAATTATCATATTATATATATACCAAAAGACCAAAATAAACTTATCATTTTTTATTATTTTTTGTGTAATCTCATCCGAAAAAGATAAACACCCCAAATCAAGAGATGTCATCGGTGCGAATCGTAATCGATCCAAAATTCTTCCAAAAGCTAGGCCGAAGACCGAACCAATAATCCACTTCGTTCTAGTTCTGATTTGGTCCAAACCACTTTGGTCTCGATTATAGACCGTGCGGTTATTTTTTCTTTTCTTAAAGTTCTCTTAATGATTTTGATGATGTAAAATAATAATATTATCAAATTCTAATTAAGTACTTTATACCTTTTAAGTAGAAAATATTAATATAATTAAAATCGTGGAACGGATCATGTGATAACTGTCACTCTTGTGCGAACGATGCACATACGGCGTAAAATATATGCAAATTTAGTATAAAATTTATAAACTAGAGGAATTTATGCAAAAATATACGTGTTTTAAAGTGTATAATATTTTGTCTAAATGTATATATATTTTTCATTATATTACACAATTGTGTAAGTGTATAAACTATGAATTAAAATTATAGCTAAATTGCATTATTTGATAAAATAAGGATTGGGGTGGTTGTTTACAACAAATCATGAATAAGTGATGATTTAATGCAAACTTTTTTTATAAATGGTGGTTTTATACATTTACCCCCAATAAAAAATGACATTAATATGGACTAAATTCGTTTCCTTTTCATTACCGTTTTAATAATTTAAAACAAACATGCCCTAAAATGATAGATAGAAGTTGGGTTTGTAGCTTGAACCATCAATGAAATAAGATTAGCAACTCTCTCCTTCATAAAGATTCATACCCAATTACAACAGTTATTAAAACACCTTTATTTTAAAATCTTCTACGCTGTAAAATCTATTGTAGCAGATGGCATTAATAATTAAAATCTTCTTTCTACACCTACAACTTTGTACTTAATAGTCTTTTTACAAAAAAAAATTAATCAAAATCACTTGTACCGTTAAATCAGATCTGTCTTACATTCTCAATCATTTGAAGTTACCTTCTCAGATGTTGATACAACAAAAAGGTTCGAATCTGAAATCAATCGTCCCATGACTTTTGCTTAATGATGATTGTTAGGCTGTCCTCGTGGGAAACCTAGACTTGAATGATCAGATTGGTTTAGGAATCAATCAGGCATCTAAACCACAACTTCCATGTACAAACAACCAACACAATCTGACACCAATCAGAAACCCACAAGCGCAATCCTTGCAGAATAAGTTCAATCACACACCAGTTTCCAGCACTCAACTTCATTCATTTACAGATTACACTATTACAGCTAAATACTAGAAGGAGAAGAGCAACCTGAATTATGGAGGTTAGGTGATTTCAAGCTTCCAATGCAACTGGACCCGTTCATTTAACTCGAGTCCCAGATCACAAGCGCGTGAGAGAGGTCCACCATGGTTGCCCTGGACAGATTCAGAGCAAATTTTAAGCAGCTAGGAAGAAGGATGAATAATTCCTATGAAAGTACAGACAGATTAAAGAAGGACAATAATGGAGGGGGGAAACAAAGGTGGTCTTTAGACAGCACATGATGCTGCACAGCATTCTTACCCACATAAGATGATAAGGTCTTACATGTTGGGCTGCAGAGGCAAAACTTACAGTGTGCCACCCAGAAAAAGTACCATTCAATAGCATTT
Organism: Rheum nobile; assembly: GCA_027886185.1. NCBI lineage: Eukaryota > Viridiplantae > Streptophyta > Magnoliopsida > Caryophyllales > Polygonaceae > Rheum > Rheum nobile. The sequence continues at coordinate 23,726 of WOAB01000309.1, forward strand.
TACAGTGTCCTTGCCCAAGAGATGTTTAATCTAGATAAACAGAAATCCCTGTCTCAGTGGAATTGAGGCAATATGAAACAACAAGGTAGTATAAAAAGACATGAAAATTTGCATGCCCAATTGACAACAAAGACATTCTTGACAAACTACAACAGCTGATTTGAACAAAACAAATATGATCAAGCAGTAGCAATAAACGAAGATAAATTACAGTGGCAGATGAATTCAACAAACAAACACCAAAATGAAACAGATCAGCTGTTGACACTTCCACAAACAAATTAAGATGACAGCCAACAACGTAAATGTAACCAGCCATTTTTCCAAAATGTGCAAAGAGCCAAAGAACAGTCATGGATTGCTACTACTGCTGTTACCGTTACCCACTGACCATCTCCTCACAGCACACGGAACAAGGTTTCTACCCGTCAGGAATCCAAACTTTGACCTGAAAAGCGAATGCCGAGTGCTGCTGCTTGCAGGCAACGGGACATGGACAGGCGTATCTTCCTCTACAAGTGGCTGTGGAGCATCCAAAACCTCTTCTTGAGCTCCACCTCCATCACTAGCACTAGCATCCACAGGCTCAACCTCATCAGTGTCAAGATTAACAATCAGGGATTCTCTTCTCATCTTCAACCAATCGATAATATCACGGCCCACTTCCCTGCACTTCTTGACCTTCACCTTCACCAGGTTTGGGCAACCCCAAGCAAGAGCCTCCAACCCGCTATTTGAAATTGGACAGCTTTTGATACACAATTTCTTCAGTGCCATGCACTTCATGGCTAGGCAGGAAAGCTCTGCATCATGAATGGTCTCGCTACTGCACAGTGCCAGCCGCTCCAAATTTCTACAGTTCGAAGCAATCACTTCCAAGCTAACAGTAGTGGGATTGATACCAATCAAGACCAATTCTTGCAGATTACTACAGTTCTTGCCCAAGCAAGCCAATCCCTCATCCCCAATCCTGTTTGTTCTCCACCCATCAATGTGCACCTTTCTTAAAAGCTTACACCTCTCAGCAACCGAGACAATCCCCAGGTTTGTACAATCAGGAGTCTTCACTATATGCAGAATCTCTAACCTAGCACAGTTGGAAATGGCAGATAAGCCAGTATCACTCACCTGCAGCCTCTCCAGATGAATCTCAACCAGGCCATCATTTGAACTGGCCATAGATTCCAAAACCCTATCCCAATCCCCCAAACATCGAATCAATTTCAGTGTCCTCAGATTCTTAGCTCCAGTTATCAGAGGAGCAAACAGTTGACCATTATAGAGCTCTTTTAGGCAAATACTCTTCAACGACTTCGAAGCCAATCCAGGTCCTATCGGCTCAGATGGTTCGCTACCGTTGTCGTTAATCCCACGAAGCCTCTTTATAGACAATTCCTCGAGCAAAGAGCAATGTTCAAACACAGCATTCAAACCCTTGCTCCCGAACACACAAGAGCCACAAGAGAGTTTCCTGAGATTCTTACAGTTGCGGGCGAGGGAGGCAATGCCGGAATCCGAGACCTCGCGGCAGCCGCGCAGCTTCACGCGGGTGAGATTGGGGCAGTGGAGGCAGACGGAGAGGATCCCATCGTCGTTGATACTAATAGATCGGCGGTCGCACCGGAGCGCGATCTTCGTGACGGAGTCAAACCGGGAGAAGATCCCCGGGATGTGGGAGACCAGCTCCGATTGCGCGTTGAGAGAGAGGCGGTGGCGGCTCTGTCCTTCCACCGTCAGCCACCGCTTGCAGACCAGCGAACACCGCGTCCTATCGCCGCCGGAGAGGCACTGGAATATCAAAGCCAAGCACTCTTCCGGAAGATTCGAGGTGTAATCCGGTACCGCAGCGGAAGACTCAGCTTCCACGTCACCGCTACCTTCGCCGGCGGTTCTGGATAGGGCTTTCGTCGGAGGCGGGGTCCTGGTGGTGGATTTGGAGGAGGAGCGGGTGTTGGAGAGGCGGGTGAGCTCCGGCAAGAGACCATGGGCGGAAGCTGATTGGCCCATCCAAAGGCGGTGTTGTTAGGTTGATGAAAGCGTTGGTGTACACGCGCTACGAGGACAGCGGTGCTGGCGGTTGAAGCGGCGGAGTTAGGGTTCCGACGGAGAAAACGATGGGGGTGAGACCATTTGTGTTTGAAGATAGGGATTTGGAGAATGGGAGCCAAAGAGGAGAGAACCGGTAATCATGGAATCGGACTTCACCATTTTCTATCTTGACGATAAAGGGATATTAATACCAACTTTGGATATTTTATGGCTTTTCACGACATATTTGGGATATTTGAAAATTGTATTGTAATAACGCAGCTAGTATCCTTTTTTTATTATTGGAAATTGGAAGAGTACCAATACTCGTCATAATTAGATACTCCTTCTTCTGTTCCATAACGATGTTATTATTTCTTTTTTATACATTATTTATAGTTAAATAGAATTTTTAAGATTTTTTTTAATATATAAAAAAAATATAGTCATATGAGACTTTATAAGATTCGTTTCAACGAATACTTTAATAATATTAAAAAATTATAATTTTTATTAATATATAATTAAAAATATTAACGATATAAAATTCGCCTCAATAAATGTACTCAGTCAAAATCGGTAGAACATAACAAATACTATTCTGTTTATACGTAAATTTTTCAAGTTTTGAATTTAATTTATAAATCTTTTCCCTTTTATATATTTGAAATAGGGGAAGCGCCTATCATCACACCATTTATTACATTCTCTTCCGTGCTAATTTACTAAACTACCCTTGTAAAGTAAAATATAAACTTAAACTCAAAATTTATGAAACTCTGCTCCTCTATCGACTTTATTTGATGTCCAAGTGAATTCCCTCCCATCACTGGAGAGATCGCCCCGTGAAATTACCACGTGTGCTGCCATCAAAATCAGTTTCACCTTCGAGTGGAAAATTAGTTTGTAGAAATTAGGTTTTTGATTTGTGAGAAATTGAGGGAGAATTTGCACAAGTAACATATTATAAGAGTGATTGCGAGGATAACTATGATGGCCACGACGTCAATTCTGTTTAACCTGATTGAAACGACGACAATTTTGAAACTCAAAATTTCGGTAAAACGCTAACGCCATGGCAAATTGACATTGAAGCTCCACAGTGGACAAAAACAATGTAAATTAGTTGGATTAAATTATAGTAAAACAATTAAGGTAAGACGAGGTTTTAAAAAGGATTGAACAAAGTTGAGTTGTCTGTCAAAGTAAAGCAGCGGTGAGAGGTTGTGAAGATGAGTATATTAACACGTGGGAACAAAGTGAAAGAGAAGATGGAGGTAGAGGAGTACAAATAAAGGGTAATATTGAAGGAAAATTAGAAAAAGTGTGTTATGATTTAGAAGTAGATGTTATGTTAAGCAATTATGTTCTTGAACTCTATCCATAATATCTAATAAAAATTAATTCTAGATTTTTTTAATTTATAATGTAAAAAAATATAGTAATTATATTTACTACTGTATTAATATATAAGGAATATATATGTCCAATTTTTTAAAAGACAACTATTAATGACGAAGAGAGTACTGAACTAAATTACGGTAGTAGCATTTATGCATTTATAAATGTTACTTTAATTTTGTGTTATTTTCGTAATTCTATGTATCCATGTTCAACTTATTTGATTCTATTTCGAGTCTTTGACGTATAATAAATTTTGGCAAGAATGCGAGATTAAAGAAGATTTAAAAAAAATATGTCGACGGAATTTACAAATTCTTAAGTCCACACGATATACGATTCATTATATCACCAGTTCATCACACGTAACAAAACTAATGGCGCTTTTTTAAAAAAAAATGGCTTTATTTTGAAATTGAAAAATTGGCTCCATTTCAATTTCTGGTTAATTAAAGAGTTTTTTGTGATTCGTGTCTTTGGGATGATAGCGAAGCAACCGTCCGATGTGGTGGGTGGGCATCGTATCGGACCCAAGAAAGTAGGTCAACAGTAAAAAGTAAAAGGTTAAGGGTAAATATTTGGAGTGGTTAAAATTACAGGGTAAGAACTAAAAAGCGTTCTACCAAGTAGCAATGGCGGATAAAGCACCGAAGAAAGAAGAGTCACACGAATCCGCCGCCCAGGCGCCCACAAACATCGTCCTCTCCATCTTCGCAACGGCGATCGAAGGACGAAGCTCCTGATTTCGAGCTGGTGAAATAATCGGAGAGGTTTTATTCTCGATACTCTCTGTTTTGAGTTTTAATTTAGGGTTTTTCACAAGAGAAAAGATTGGATTTTTAATCTGTTTGGAATACTGGTATAGATTCCAATGGTGATCTGATTCCACTCTTTGTGCCTATCTGTAGCTGAACTATCACCAAGAATGTCGTCTGTTCTATTGAAAAATCCGTCCATTTGCGAATCACACACATGATTTGAATGTGTAGGAAATTTGCATGAACTAAGATGAGTATACTTCAATTGTGTAAGATTGTAAATCTAATGAACTGAAATTTTGATTTTTAAATTGCTGGTTTCATTATAATAGCTTGACAAGCTGTGAAGTTTGTGAGTTGGTTTGAGCTTTACATTCTGGATATGTTATCTGATGTGCTTGCATCTATGTAAAAGAAGATTGGGATATTTTGGATATATAATAGACTAATAGTATGCAAATGTCATTTTCTTGTTGCTCATTCTACAAACATTTCCATTGACAGAATCCTCCATCATAGAATTTCAAAAACACATAAGAGAAGGGCGAAAATGTTTGCACTCAAAAGCCTTGGATTCCCAACATCTCTTTCATTGTCAGAGAAATCCGATTCCCCGAAATTTTATCTGCCCTTTTCCCATTGCAAACTTGGCAGCAGAACATATTCCCCGTGTTCATGTATCTTCACAGCTAATGACTCGTCAACTTTTGCAACTACAATAACACCCAAGACTCTTACCGCTGCACAGACCCGAGTTGACATACTTGCAGAGTCTCTCCCTTATCTTCAAAGGTTCTGTGGCAAACCAATCGTTGTTAAGTATGGTGGGGCTGCAATGAAGTCCAAGGAACTGCAAGCGTCTGTCATAAACGATCTTGAGAAGCTCTCTTGTGTTGGCATTTACACCATCTTTGTGCACGGTGGGGGCCCGAGATAAACTTGTGGCTTGACAAGATTGGACTGAAACCCAATTTCCTGAATGGACTTAGAGTTACAGACTCTTCAACAATGGAGATTGTCACTATGGTGCTCGTTGGCAAGGTTAACAAGCACTTGGTGTCGTTGATCAACAAGGCTGGAGCGAACGCAGTGGGGCTGTGCGGTATGGACGGTCAACTCCTCACTGCAAGGCCTTCGCCCAAGGCTGCTCAGCTCGGTTTCGTAGGGGAGGTTGCTCGGGTTGACTCTTCAATTCTCGGGCCCTTGGTGGAGAGCAACAGTATCCCGGTTATCGCCTTCGTGGCTGCAGACGAGAACGAGCAGTCGTACAACATCAATGCAGACACGGTTGCTGGTGAGTTGGCGGCTACAGTGAGCGCTGAGAAGCTGATTTTGTTGACTGATGTTGCAGGGATTCTGGAAGACAAGGACGATCCCGGGAGCTTGGTTATGGAAATCGACATTGCTGGAGTCAAGAGGATGGTGAGCAAAGGCAAGATCGCGGGTGGCATGATTCCGAAGGTGAATTGCTGCGTTCGGTCGTTGGCTCAGGGAGTTAGAACGGCGAGTATAATTGATGGACGGCTCGAGCATTCGTTGCTCCTGGAGATCTTGACTGATGAAGGCGCGGGAACGATGATTACTGGGTAATGTGGATCCTTCTGTGTGTTATCCATTTGATCCTTTTGTCATCATGAATAAATGAAGAGAAAACATGTGGGAGTTTTTTTTCTTGTGTTGGATTGTATTCTGCTGCAAATGTAATCTAACTTTGAATTGTTGTATTATGGTGTAGAACAGTTTTCAAACTTGTGTTTTATGGCGATTTGAGATGTAAATCTAGAAGGGTTCTTTTTCTGTCTTTCAGAGTATTGATTATGTCATTATTAGATGATCAAACAAGCTAAATTACCAGCCTTTTAAGCAAGCAAACAAACAAAATGGATAGTTGACTGATTTGAAGGTAAATAAAGTTTGCCTATTAAAGTGTTGTTTGAGACTCTTGAGTGAGAAAACTATGCTTACAATGGGCTAGACTTCATCTTATCCCAAAAGCGTGTTATTGAAAAGAATGAAAACAGATCAATGGATGATTAGGTCAAATGGATATATGATTCTATAAATGAGGTGATAACAAAAATTACTCATATGAAGATCCAACTGTTCACATTTCCAATATCAAGGCAGCAATGGATAAAATGTTCTTCAATTCTTGCCTTTTTTCCTTCATTATCTTTTCATATATCTAGGTTGAGTTACATTAAGTCATTAAAATTCACAGACATTGGCATTAGCATCTAGTGAAGTGCATAATCATGGCAAACTTCAATCACAGTATTAAATCTTGAATAGTGATTGATTCTTATGTCATTTTTAGCTTTCTCCTTATTTAACATGATGAACTTCTTTCATAAAAAAAAAAAAACATGATGAACTTCCAAGTAACATGCTTGAATGATTCAGGACTGGAGTAATCAAGATTCTACCATTCAAAAGCATAAAATTGTACAGATTTATGAGGTAGGATCTTATCAGCAAGTCTCTAACTTTGGTACTTTTTCATGTGGAACTGAAATCAAACTGTTGCCAAAGTTCTGCAACAATTCAACAACTAGGAGTATCTTCAAGAGCTGATGCACATGTCATATAAGTATATAACTCATAACTAGAATTACATAGCTTCTCAGTTTTCCATTATGTATAATCGGCAGCTGGAATAGAAATTCGAAAATGGATTTGAAAATAACAACCCTAATTTTTTCCCCAAATTAAATTTTCAAGGAAGATCTCACCTCAATACTTTACAAATACACAAACCAGACAAAAGAAAACCTTAAAAATGTAAAGGAAGATGAATTGAAGAAAATAGAACCTTCAGATAAAGAATCATCACAAGGTTCGGAGGGGAGCAAAGCGATGAGAGGAGGCGAAAAGAGGAAGAGAGCGAGAGAGAAGAGGAACAAATGAAGAACAGATCAACTAAGATCTGCATCTGTAAGTTAATTGATCGATCAATCTATATATATATATATATATATATGCAAGTATGTATGTATGTGTGAGTATGAGAAAAGAGGATTAGGTTCTGGTGGAGGGAGACGAGCAGCATTTTCTGGAAATTGCCGCTTCGAGCCGCCCTCTTCTTCAGCTCCTTTCTTCTCCATCTCCTCTCTCCCAACATTTTCCGCCATTTCCTCATCTTCGCTCTAACCTCAACCCTTCGTCTGAATCATATTCTTTCCTTTTCTCTGGTTTTGGAAGTGGAAGGCAGGGATTTGACGAGAAGGAAGATGGCTTCAGAACGACACCGTTCCGGTGTTGATGGGCCATAGATCAAAATCTTGTTTGGGCTCTTCGTTATAAAAGTTTGGGCCGAATTAAACCCAAGTCATAACTTGAGAATTTGTATTCTGAAGTCCAAAATATCATAACTTTGTTTTTTAGGGTAGTTTACAATATTAATGTGTAATAATATTAAACTTTTTAATTTATTTATTTTTAAAAAGAGAGGACATGGAAGAGTAATTTCATGTTCAAAATTAGAGTTTGATTCAATCGTGTTTTTTAATATTTGTTCATACTTCACTCATTTAGAAAGAAATTGAATTGGTGCTCTTAAATGATGCATGAAGTAGTCATGTTATATACAAAAAAAAATGTTTTAGGTTAACATGTGTAAAATGATCACAACTCAAGAAAATAAAAGTAGAAGACCAGATTCATCATCATAATAATAATCTTATTATACATGTTAAAAAAAGATAGCGTGTACAAGAAAGAAGATTAGCAACTTCGGTCAATTTTCAGTAGTAGTGCTTTCTATGTGGTTTTTGTATTGCTTACAGTATAAATTCTTCCCATGAACCTTAAATCGGACTTGATCTTTGTTTTCCAGTATCATCAATGGTATACTGTGCTTAGTAAAGATAATCCTTCCCGATAATGGATGGTAAGAACGTTTATCTCTTTGATATAAATAGATATTTTCGATACATTCTCCGTATTTCCTACAAGTGAAATAAATTTGTTTGTTGTTAAGATATCTACAAGCAAAACTTAGAACCATAAATAATTATTTCAATACTAAAGGGAAATATAATTGATATAAAGTGTTACCTTGTGAAGAATTTATAAATTTCTTCTTTACTAAGAGGATACCCAATCGAAAAAGTGATAAAGATTGATCGATCTACTTCGCTTCCTTGCATTTGCTTGGGATCCCATGGCTTTGCATCAGGATTCAAACTTGAAGCCATAGAGTTATCTTTCGAACTTGACGCCATCGTTGAGCTTAACTAAATCAATATATTAACAACACAAACTTGTTTTCTCTAGTAAACCTTGTTATAGGGTGAAAACTAGGAATGAATAAATCTATATTTATATAAAAGAATATATATAATGTTATATGAAATCATATTTTTTATAAGAGTTGTCAAATACAAATGATTTAATTAAATGCATAAAGCTAATTAAACCTATATTCATGTTATTATATTTACATTGATATTTAGATATTTTGCAATGTATCGCCTACTATCAAAAGTTGCATAGTTTCATGTACGTAAATACATACATGTAACTTTTGATCAAAGTTGCATAGTTACAATGCATAAATTAATCAACTTTTGATCTAACAATGAATAAACCAATATGTATAAAAAATTGCATAGTTACATGAATGTGAACACATACATGCAATTGATCATGAGTTGCATAGTTACAATGCATAAATTAATCAACTTTTGATCTAACAATGAATAAACCAATATGTATAAAAAATTGCATAGTTACATGAATGTGAACACATACATGCAATTGATCATGAGTTGCATAGTTGCAATGCATTCCAAGAAATGAATATACCTTATATGTATGAAGAATTGCATAATTCCATGTATGTGAATAGATACATGTAACATTAATGGTAGATGAATCAAATTGCAATATAATACTAAAAAAAATTACACTCAGAAACTTAATCTTTTTGTTGAACCCTTACTACATTTGCTTCTGCTGCAACTGTAGTGTCAATTTTAGATTGTTGTATTATGATTTATAACAATTTACTAAGCAATATCTATGGCTATTGAGATGTGAAATGTAGAGGGTTTGAAATTCCTTGCTTCTATACACTGTGACCCATTGATTAATTCAAGGCTTATTTAGTTATGGGGTTGATTATTCGTGCTTTGGTATTTAATTAGTTAATATACTGCTGCGGATGGACTTGTATATAATTCAAAATTCACAATCTTACATGTACTTGGTGTCTGTTTGAATTATATTGATAATGTATTATCTGACATCATAATATCAAAATTGACAATAAATTTTAGTAATGCATTATCTAATCTAATCCAAACAAACCACATCAAAATCTTGGAACATGGAGGGAAGAATTAGTTTAGACTTAAGAACATATATATAAAAACTTAGATTTCCATAAGCATTTGATGGCTTTCAAAGCCATTGCTTCTTCAACGAATAACACAAAAAGGCCAATGTTTCTAACTGCTCAACTTACTTGTTTAGTAAACAATTTTCTAAGTATTATCAGTTTGATCCTTTCATCATCATGTGTGAGTTTTTTGGGTTTGGAGAAAGTGACTTGCATTGTGTTGGATTATTGTATCCTAAATGCCAAATGTAATCTCACTTTGAATTGTTGTATTATGGAACAATTTTCTAACTTGTGTTTATGGCGATTTGAGATGTAAATCTAGAAGAAGGGTTCTTTTTCTGTCTTTCAACTACTTGCTGGTCAATTCAGAATATTGATTATGTCATTATTAGATGATCAAACAAGCTAAATTACCAGCCTTTTAAGCAAATAAACAAAATGGATAATTGACTTCCTTGTTAGACTTGATTATCCAACTGCTCAATACACTTGAAGGTAAATGAAGTTGCCGTTAAAAGTGTTGTCTGAGTGAGAAAACTATGCTTACAATGGGCTAAACATATTAATCGTATCCCAAAAGTGTGCTATTGAAAAGATTGAAAATAAAAGAATGCATGATTAGGTCATATTGATCTGATTCTATAAATGAGGTCATAACAAAAATCACTAATATGAACATCCAACTCTTCATATTTCCAATATTACCAGCAAGGCAGCAATGGATAAAATCTATATCTACTTAAAAGTTATTTTTTTTGTTATTAAATGTCAGCTTTTAAGTAGATAAGTAGGACAAAACAATGACAAAAACCACATTTGTTTACCAAAGTTTTTTTTATAAGGATTTTCAAAATACTTATCAGATTAAAAACAAAATTTTAAATTTCTTTATCATAAAACATGCCCTCACTCTATAAAATATATGAAACTAAGCAATGAGTGTCCTATACAAAAATACGAAAAATGTCCATAAAATTTTAAATGATCGATTGAATCCTCAATGTTATATTGATGTAAAAATTCAACTATGAAGTTTAAACATTATTGGTCATATTATGGTATTTTTTAAGAAAACTCTTTGGTAGAATTCAAAAACTATATAGCAAAAAAGTTATATGTCGATAAAAGTTAAAATTAAAAAATATAAATAGATAATCATGATTTAAAAATTCTTATTTAACAATCAAGAATTCAAGATTTATTCAACTCTACCTCTCTTATTTTTTTCAATTCTATTCAAACTGAACCCTTTAACGACAAATCAACAAATATTATCAAATTTTCTACATCGTGATAATGACAAACTAATAGGTTAGATTAAAAGGATTTGTTTGATGTGACTATTTATAAAGACCTTTATAGAAATATGTATGTTCTTATTAAAAGTTGCTTGAATAAAATGTATTTATCAGTAGAAAAATATATGTAGTACAATTAAGAGAAATGTGTAAAAAAAATTACTTTTACACAACTTTTAAAACACTGAATTTTTTTTTCTTAAAAAATACCTTTGTGAACTCCTCAATTTTTCAAATAAAAAGCAACAAAATTTGAATTCCTTACTTTCTCAAAACAAAGAACAAAAAACTAGAACACAATTTAGATAATATTATTATTTTTAATTTCATTTTAAAAATAATATGGTATAGATTTTTTCTCATTTTGGGAGTTCTTCTTTTATATCTATATCTCATGTCTTTTCCGTCAACTGTTACCTTTTTAGAGTTCGTATCATTTCCTCCGTAGATTTTTTGTTCAATAGATCGTAGAAGATCAAAAAGCTTGATGGGGAAACATTCATGGTTGCTCCACTCGCTAAAGCCAGAGTCGATTTAATACTTTCAAAATTGTATGGTATTGAATGAACACACTTAATACACAAAAATGCAAACTTTATATTAGATATAGAAGATTTCTAAAATATTCACAAAAACTTTCATCAAAATATAAACACATCCCTATAAAAACAAACTTTCACTTTAATTCAAAATTAAAATTATACTTCTAACCAAAATTATAAAAAATAAAATAACTCGCTTCTTATGTACAATCATAACATTTTATAACTAACATATTTACATTTAAATAAATATCAAATAATATATGTCTAACATACAAAAACAGAACAAGGATACATGTATTACTTATTTTATATATCATGACACTATATATACACAAATGGCCCGTGACTTCGATTTCTAGTGTTATTCAATTCTTGACCTTATGTTTCCTTTATTGTGATTTCATATATCTAGGTTGAGTTACATTAAGTCAATAAAATTTACGGTTTATGAGCACTGGCATTAGCATATTCATGGCAAACTTCAATCACAATATTCAATCTTGAACAGTGATAGATTCTGCTTGTATGATTCAAGAGTTATGCTGTTAGAATCAAGTCCCCAGATTCAAAACCATAAATTGTACAGATTTATAAGATAGGGAAATCTTATCAGCAAGTCTCTGGTTGGAACTGAAATCAAACTGTTGCCAAAGTTCTGAAACAATTCAACAACCAGGAGTATCTTCAAGAGCTGATGCACATGTCATATAACTCATATCTACAATTACATAAATTCTCAATTTTATATTATGTTTAATCGGCAGCTGGAGCTGAAATTCGAAAATGGATTTGAAAATAAGAACCCTAATTTTTCCCCCAAATTAACTTTTCAAGGAAGATCTCACCTCTATACTTTACAAATATACACAAACCAGACAAAAGAAAGCGTTAAAATGTATTAGAAGATGATTTGAAGAAAATGGAACCTTCAGATAAAGAATCATCACAAGGTCCAGAGGGGAGCAAAGCGATGAGAGGAGGCGAAAAGAGGAAGAGAGCGAGAGAGAAGAGGAACAAATGAAGAACAGATCAACTGAGATCTGCATCTGTAAGTTAATTGATCGATCAATCTATATATATATATATATATATATGCAAGTATGTATGTATGTGTGAGTATGAGAAAAGAGGAATTGAGAAAGAGTTTGAGGGAGACGAGCAGCAATTTCTGGAAATTTCCGCCCTCTTCTTCAGCTCATTTCTTCTCCATCTCCTCTCTCCCAACATTCTCCGCCATTTCCTCATCTTCGCTCTAACCTCAACCCTCCATCTGAATCATATATTCATATTCTTACCTTTTCTTTTCTGGTTTTGGAAGTTGGAATTCAGGGATTTCATGTGGAGGAAGATGGCTTCAGAACGACACCGTTCCGTTGTGTTGATGGGCCAATGATTGTTTGGGCTCTTCGTTATATAGGTTTGGGCCCAATTAAACCGAAATCATAACTTGGGAATTTGTATTCTGTAAGTCCAAAATATCATAATTTCGTTATTTAGGATAGTTTACAATATTAATGTTTAATAATATAAAAAATTGTTTTTATTTTGTTTTCAAACAAAATAGAGGACATGAAAGAGTAATTATATGTCCAAAATTAAAGTTCGATTCAATCTTGTTTTTTAATATTTGTTCATATTTCACCCATTTAGAAAGAAATTGAAATGATGCTCTTAAATGATGCATGAAGTATTTACAAAAATAAAATAAAATAGGATAACATATGTACTCAAGAAAATAAAAATAGAAGAACAGATTCATCATCATCATAATAATACTATTATACATGTTAAAAAAAAGATAGTGCGTACAAGAAAGAAGATTAGCAACTTCGGTCAATTTTCAGTAGTAGTGCTTTCTATGTGGTTCTTGTATACCTTACAGTATAAATTCTTCCCATGAATCTTAAACCGAACTTGATCTTTGTTTTCCAGTATCATCAATGGTACACTGCGCTTAGTAAAGATAATCCTTCCCGATAATGGATGGTAAGAACGTTTATCTCTTTGATATAAATAGATATTCTCGATACATTCTCCATATTTCCTACAAGTGAAATAAATGTGCTTGTTGTTAAGAGATCTACAACCAAAACTTAGAACCATAATCGTTATTTTTAATACTAAAGGAAAACATAATTTAAATAAAGTGTTACCTTGTGAAGAATGTATAAATTTCTTCTTTACTAAGAGGATATCCAATCGAAAAGGTGATGAAGATTGATCGATCTACTTCGCTTCCTTGCATTCGTTTGGGGTCCCATGGCTTTGCATCAGGATTCAAACTTGAAACCATAGAGTTATCATTCGAACTTGACGCCATTGTTGAGGTTAACTAAATCAATATATTAACAACACGAACTTGTTTTCTCTAGTAAACCTTGTTATAGGGTGAAAACTAGGAATGAATAAACCTATATTTATATAAAAGAATATATATATAATGTTATATAAAATCATATTTTTTATAAGAGTTGTCAAATACAAATGATTTAATTAAATGCATAAAGTTAAATAAACCTATATTCATGTCATTGTACGTATTTACATTGATACTTAGATTTTTTACAATGTATTTCATCTACTATCAAAAGTTGCATAGTTGCATGTATGTGAATACATACATGTAACTTTTGATCAAAGTTGCACAGTTACAATGCATAAATTAATCAACTTTTTATCTAACATTGAATAAATCAATTTGTATATGAAATTGCATAGTTACATGAATGTGAACACATACATACAATTGATCATGAGTTGTATAGTTGCAAATTGCAATACATTCCTTTATCAATAAATGAATATATCTTATATGTATGAAGAATTGCATGGTTCCATGTATGTGAATAGATACATGTAACATTAATGGTAGATGAATCAAATTGCAATATAATATTATAAAAAAATTGACACTCAGAAACTTAATTTCTCTGTTGAACCCTTTCTACATTTGCTTCTGCTGCAACTGTAATTTCGTTTTAGATTGTTGTATTATGATTTATAACAATTTACGCAATTGAATTCTCTCATCCCCTCGTGAACGAAATGTTTGAAATCAATCCTCTGTGATGAACTAAAGATTGAAAGACTAGGCTTCCATAGGAAAGAAGGGAAAAGAGTCAGGGAAGGAAGAGAAGAGAAGAGAAGAGAAGAGAAGGGAAACAGAATTCGGTTGTCATTCATAGATGCTTCAATCAGCATAACAACCAGCTACTTATAGCTTTGGTTGTATTTACAATTCACATCCCCCATATTACTCCCAATTACAAGAATAACCCTCACTATATCAATCGTTACATCACTCCCCCCAATCAAGCAACCTTGCCCTCAAGGTTATATAGCAAAATCAGGAAATTGAGATAGAATGGAAGATGCTGGTTCCCAGGTAGCCTCTTCTGCAGACAAATTCACCCACTTGATTAGCCATTCAGTGATCGGATCACCATTAGCTAAGTGATGCACTCTAGTGTCTAAAATATTCTCAGGACGAATGACAATATCACCCACTGAGGTAGCAATTGGGGGTAGCACAGATACTGGAATCTCACTGCTAAGGCGCTTCTTCAGTTGAGAAACGTGGAAAACAGGGTGAATGTTCGAAGTAGAGGGTAAATCCAACATGTAAGCCACTGAACCAATACGATCCACCACCTGAAATGGTCCATAGAATTTGGCACTTAACTTCAAGTTGCGGCGAAGAGCAACAGAGGTCTGTCTATATGGTTGGAGTTTGAGAAAAACCCAATCACCAATCTCAAAAGATCGCTCAGAACGGTGTCTATCAGCAAACTGCTTCATGCGTGCCTGAGCCTTGAGGAGATTATCTCTGCATAGCTGAAGCATATGTTGTCGATCCTGTAACCAAGACTCCACAGACCCTGTTGTCACCTCAGAAGAACAGACACCTAACGTCGGAGGTGCATAGCCATATAAAGCTTGAAAAGGAGTGGTACCCAATGAAGAGTGAAAATTGGTATTATACCAAAATTCAGCTAGGGAAATCCACTTGAACCACTTAGTCAGAGTTGCTGCAGTCATACAACGCAAAAATGTCTCGAGGCACTGATTCACTCTCTCGGTCTGCCCATCCGTTTGAGGGTGATAGGCGGTTGACATATGAAGAGAAGTCCCTAGAGCTTTAAAAAGCTCCTGCCAAAAATGGCTCATAAACACCTTGTCTCTGTCCGACACTAGTACTTGAGGCAGCCCATGCAGTTTATAAATGGAATCCATAAAAACCTTAGCCACAATGGTAGCAGTAAAGGGGTGGGATAGAGGTAGAAAATGTGCATATTTGGTAAGACGATCGACAACCACCAAAATGGAATCTTTACCAAAAGAACGGGGTAATCCCTCTATAAAATCAAGGTTGACCTGGTTCCAAGCTTGAGAAGGTATGGGTAAAGGATTAAGTAAGCCCGGATAAGCCACATGCTCAGATTTACTCCTTTGACAAATGTCACAAGCTTTGACAAACTCTTCAACATGTTTCTTCAGCCCCTGCCAATAGAACAAAGCTTGCACCCGTTTATATGTGCCAAAGATCCCAGAATGACCCCCAATAGGATCCTGATGTAGAGCAGCAATCAATGCAACTCGCAACTGATGTTGATCACCAATAAACAACTTGCCATGATATCGTAGAAGCCCTTGTTTCAATGAGAATGGAGTTGAATCACCCACAACACATTGAACAAGCAATTCCTGAGCTTTAGGATCACCCACATAGCTCTCAGTTATCTGTTTCATCCAGGTAGGTTCAACAAAAGAAATCAAGGCACAGTCATCTGAAATCGGATCAAACCTTCGAGATAAGGCGTCTGCAACTTTGTTCTCATGCCCTTGCTTGTACAAAATTGAGTAAGATAAGCCCAGTAATTTCCTGACTGCCTTCCTTTGCAACTGTGTAGTCAACTGTTGCTCTAACAAATGCTTTAATGGTTGGTGATCTGTGCGAATGACGAAGTGTGCTGGCTCCAAGTAATGCCTCAATTTATCAACTGCCATGAGGATAGCAAGCAACTCCTTCTCATAAGTAGAAAGTAATAAGTTTCTGCCATGAAGAGCCTTGCTTAAGTAAGCCAGAGGCTGACCCTTCTGCATCAATACAACACCCAAACCATGATCACAAGCATCTGTCTCAATTTCGAATGGAAGAGAAAAATCAGGTAAGCTCAACACAAGAGCTTGGGACAATAGCTGCTTCAACTGAGAAAAAACCTTTTCAGCCTCAGAACTCCACAAGAAGGCATCCTTCTTTAGCAGCTCAGTTAGAGGTTGACTAATCACTCCATAATTCTTGATAAATCTGCGATAATAACCAGTCAATCCCAAGAATCCTCTGAGCTCCTTAATCGATTTAGGACTAGACCAAGACAACATAGCCTCTACTTTCCCTGGATCAGTAGCTACCCCTGCTCCACTAATAATATGACCCAGATACTCAATTTGAGATTGAGCAAAAGCACACTTACTTTTCTTAGCAAATAGTTGATGTTTTCGAAGCAAACTCAACACTATTCTCAGCTGAGAAGCATGACTGGAAAGGCTAGTACTGTAAACCAGTATATCATCAAAAAATACCAACACAAACTTCCTCAAATGCTCAGCAAACACCTCATTCATCAATGACTGAAAAGTGGCAGGTGCGTTTGTGAGACCAAAAGGCATAACAGTGAACTCATAATGCCCTTGATGAGTTCGAAAAGCTGTTTTATGGATGTCCTCAGAAGCCATCCTCACTTGATGGTAGCCTGCCCTTAAATCCAATTTAGAGAATACCTTAGCTCCTTGTAATTCATCCAATAACTCCTCTATGTGAGGAATGGGAAATTTATCCTTCACAGTCGCCTCATTCAACCTCCTGTAGTCAATGCAAAATCGCCAACTCCCATCTTTCTTCTTGACTAAAAGGGTCGGAGAAGCGAAAGGGCTATGACTGGGCCTTATGGTAGCATTGACAAGCATCTCTCGTACTTGTTTTTCAATTTCATTCTTTTGTAGAAAAGGATATCTGTAAGGCTTACTACAAACTGGTTGTGCATCAGGTTTGAGGTATATGTGATGTTCATGATCACGAATGGGTGGCAAAGCAGTAGGTACAGCGAACACATCATCATATTCTGCTAACACTGAAGCAATATCTTCAGGTACAGCTGAATCTTGCAGCTCCACAGCAAAGCACTGAGCAATCTGAGTGATCACAAGAGGCACTTTCTTCTTGAGTAATTTGTTGAGTCTACTACCCTTCATCATTCGAACACTCGCTTGTTCACTGAACCCCATCAACTCTACTCGATGGCCATCTTTAAGGAATGACAATTTCAACTGCTTGAAATCAAAGGTCAAGGGGCTAAATTCTCTCAGCCAATCAACTCCTAATATCATATCACAGCCACCCAACTTCAAGATTCTGATATTAAACTGGAATTGATTACCTTGCATCGACCACTGAAACTCCTTACAACATTGATGACTAAACATCTTATTTCCATTTGCAACTGCCACTGACATCACCCCTGCTTCAATCAGTTCAAATCCTGCATCCTTGGCTACTCGTGGATCCAAGAAACTGTGAGTACTTCCACTATCTACCAGGATAGTCACAGTGACACCCTTCACCAGCCCTTTGATCTTAATAGTATTGAGAGGATTGCTTCCAGTAAGTGTATGTACATATACCTCAGGGTCCTCATCCTCTGAATTTCCAAATCGATCCTCTCCTTGCACTTGGAATTCACCAAATTCAGCCTGTTGAATTTCATCAACTTCAGCAGTAACCAAGCTGTGTAAGGACTGAATCTTGCACTTATGACCTACAAAATACTTGTCCCCACACCTATAACAAAGGCCTGGTGTTCTTCTCGGTTCTGTAGCAGACACAGGTTTAGTGCTTGGGTTCTGGTTAGGGATAGTTGTTTGTTGGTTAGGAGTATAAGGTTTGAAAAGTGGTCGGTTGGCAGGGAAATTGGTCCTAGACCCTGGAGTATACTGTTGTCGCCAACTTCCTTTACTCAACCTCATAATAGCCTGCACTGCCCCATTGTGAGATCTAGCTTGCTCATAAGCCACTGCTAAGCAATTAGGATGGCTAAGTTTCACTAGTGACTTAATTTCCTCCTTAAGTCCACTAATGTAACTTGAAACAAAGTATGACTCAGGTAAGTATGGGTTACACACAATCATACAAGATTTGAGTTCTTCAAACTTCTCAATATATTCCTCTAGATCGTCACTCTGAACCAGTTTGTTGAACTCTTCAACAACATCCACTCCTTGTTTCTCCCTGAATCTCTCACAAATAGCATCACTGAACATGTTCCATCCTATTTCTTGATTCTGCATCAAGAATCCCTGGGCCCAAACATCCGCTTTCCCATTCAAATGCATCATCGCAATCCCTACTTTCTGTTCTTCATCAATTCCAAATATACTGAAATATTTTTCGCATTTTCTCACCCAACTCCTAGGTTTGTTCCCATCAAAAGCAGGAAAATCCAATTTAGGAAGTCGAGTATTACCTCTGGAATTTTCCGATCCTCCAATTGAACTGCGCTCTCCATCTCGCCTAAAAGATTCCGCACTCGTTCGATCTTGTTGGCGATAGGGCATCTCCACGCGAGCTCCTAGATTGATTCCTCGAGGAATTGGATTCACCACAGGTGGATTGGGCATTGCTCCTCCTCCACGATTCGAATGAGCTTGTTCGCAATCGCGAGAGATATTGCGAACCATATCAGTCAGATTTTCCAACCTCTGGTCAGTGTTCTTCTGATAATTCTCCAATTTCTGATCGACAATTCCCACCTGCGATTGAAGAATATCCGCTTGGACCTTTTGTTCGCATATGTCTTTGCGAAATTCTCCGATTTCGAGTTGGAAAGTCTTGGTTGTCTCGTTGGACGATTCCATCCATTGATTAAGTCGTTGTGCGTTCTCGGCAATTGATCTTGCTTGATCTAGTTGAAGTTGCTCCAGTTGCCGAATGTTCTCCTCGAGCGATTTCATGCGAGTACCTTCCGCCATTGCCAAGGAACTACAGGCTCTGATACCACTTGTGATGAACTAAAGATTGAAAGACTAGGCTTCCATAGGAAAGAAGGGAAAAGAGTCAGGGAAGGAAGAGAAGAGAAGAGAAGAGAAGGGAAACAGAATTCGGTTGTCATTCATAGATGCTTCAATCAGCATAACAACCAGCTACTTATAGCTTTGGTTGTATTTACAATTCACATCCCCCATATTACTCCCAATTACAAGAATAACCCTCACTATATCAATCGTTACATCCTCGTGAACGCACAATTTTGTCTAAGCATAATACAAAAAGTTACATTAATGTACTCATAAGAATATTTTTCCTTTTTTTGAACATTAGATCATATTTATATTACCAACAAAAAATATGACTGAATTATAATAGCAATTGTTAGATGAATTAAGAAAAATATATTTATTGTATGTGTGTGTATATAAGATTTAATACAAACTGAGTATATAAATCTCATCTGAGTGGTTGAGAATTACTATTACTGCTTGATTATGAGTCAAAAAGAAATTAATTTAGGTAAACTTGAAAATTCACTAACTAATATAGCGTGAAAATAGACCACACTGATAACAAACTAAACAATTGTGTGGATACTTTTTTTTTGTTTCTTACCGAAAATGAAATCACGCCCTTTAAGCCTTTCCTTCCATGAAAATTGTCAACTAGCTGTCTCTCAATGTGTTAGGGCAAGTTTAGGGGTTATAATTTGTATTCTATATTTTTCAAAATTTAATTTTATGCAATTTAAAAAATTGAATTGATGCTCTTCAACAATGCATAAAGTAGTCATGTCAAATAAAAAAAAACATTTTGAGATAACAAATATAAAATGATCACAACTCAAGGAAAATAAAAACAAATGACCGACTGAATTCATAATAATATTAATAAAATATTACATCTTAAAAAAGATAATATGTACAAGAAATAATATTAGCAACTTCAATTAATTTGGAATACTAGTGCTTTCTTCGTCTTTCTTGTAATTACAATATAAATTCTTCCTATGGACTTTAAAACGATTTTGTTCCTTATTTTTTAGTATCATCCATGGTATAGAACGTTTAGTGAAGATAATCCTTCCAGATAACGGATGGTAACAACGGTTATCTCTTTGATGTAAATAGATCTTCTCGATACACTCTCCGTATTTCCTACAAATGAAATTAATTTGTTTGTTATTAAGATAGTTAAAAGCAAACTTAAAAGCATAATCAATATTTTCAATAATATAGGAAAATATAATTCATATAAAGCGTTACCTTATGAAGAACGTATAAATTTCCTCTTTACTAAGAGGATACCCAATCGAAAAAGTGATAAAAATTGATCGATCTACTTCGCTTCCTCGCATTAGCTCAGGATCCCATGACTTTGCATTAGGATTCAAACTTGAAACCATAGAATTATGTTTCGAACTTGACGCCATTGTTGACTTTAACTAAATCAATATATTAACAACACAAATTTGTTTTTTCTCAAGTAAATCTTGGTATAGGGTGAAAGTACTTAGGAATGAATAAACCTATACTTATATAAAAGAATATATATAATGTTATATGAAAGCATATTTTTGATAAGAGTTGTCAAATACAAATGATTTAATTAAATGCATAAAGTTGAATAAACCTATATTCATGTTATTGTATTTGTTTCAAAAAATCTTATATTATGTCTAGATTTTTGGGAATGTATTTTATCTACTATCAAAAGTTGAATAGTTGAATGTATGTATTCACATACATGTAACTTTTGACTAATAGTTGCATAGTTACAATGCATAAATTAATCAACTTGTCATCTAACAATGAATAAATCAATATGTATAAAAAATTGCATAGTTGCATGAATGTGAACACATACATACAATTCATCATGAGTTGCGCAGTTGTAAATACATCCCTTGATCAATGAATAAATGAATTTATATCTATCAAAATTTGCATAGTTGCATGTATGTGAATAGATACATGCAACATTAATGGTAGATGAATCACATTGCAAAATAATATTATGAAAAGAATTGAGCTCAGAAACTTTTAATCTCTTTGTTGTATCCTTTCTACATTTCTTTAATTAATATGCCAGCAATAGCCAGTTGTGCTTCTGCTACAGCTGTAGTTTCATTTTAGATTGTTGTATTATGATTTATAACAATTTACTTACCAATATCTATGGCTATTGAGATGTAAATATACAGGGTTCATAATTCTTTGCCTTTAAACTATTTGTCTTGTGCTTGGTAACCAATTTGGTGGTTTGAAGTTTTAACTGATTTATGGAATCCCACCAAAAATCACAGGGTTTGACAAGTAACTTCTTTCTAATTTTCTGGAGTTGTAAAATTTTATACGGTTTGTCTAATGTGTGTCCATGGACACATGTTAAAAAGCCAAATTTGAAAACATTTTTCAAAACATTTTTTAAAGTAAAAGGGATAAACCCCTAAAAAAAATTAAACTAGTGACTAAAAAAAATATTACTAAATATGGGGTTTTTAGGCACACAATAGAAAAATCCAATTTCGTATTCTAGTATATAATTTTTCTGGTTTTTCTTAAGAAACTTCCTTTGCTTTTTACAAGTCTTTGAATCTGCTTTAACAGATCAAAAACCAAGCTTAAATGCACTTTGTTGTCAAATTGAAGTTGGCAGCATTGCACAGGTTAAATACTTAAATAGTTAAATGTACTAGGAGGCATCAGTCCGATGATTAAAGAATATTGACACTTTATTTAATATGTATGTGTATTTTGATATGTTTTTTGTCAAGTAAGTGGATAAATACACTAAAAATTATTTAAGTAAATTATTAAAATTCGAAATTGTTAAAATTTGAATAATTTCCTTATAAAAAAAATATTAAAATAAATTTAAAACTCAAGAATAATTAAAATTAAGAATAAAATAAAAGGCGTTGAAAACTATCACTAAACAAATTCCCTAATGTCAGATTACTCATGGGTAGAAGGAAAATTTCATAATATTAGCAATATCATGAAGTATAGGTTAGCCACATTCATAGCACCACTGCACCACACCAAAATAGGTTTTTCTCAGATCTGTAGGCTATAAAAACATTACATTTAAACGAGCGGGTTAAAACCATGAAGTATAGGTAAATTAATTGAAAGTAATGCACATTGTAGAGTTCTTTTCCTATGAAGACATGGTGTACTATCACCTCAAGGAGAAAACAATGCTAAGTTTTCTATTTTGAGATTCAAGTTTGAAACATAATCACATGTGCAATAGCTATCTAGTAAACAAGAATTAGTCAAACAATGTGTCGATTTAGTACTTCAGTCGGGGAAAGCGAAAATGTCACAAACATAGAAAGGTTCCGAACATACCTCTTGCCCTCAGAATTGATATAACGGAGCACTATATATGTGGTAACTGCCAAATAAAGAAAATATAGTAATGAAACTTCAATATCCTAATCCAACCAATAAGTAACTACGACTACGCTATAGGTGCTATGAATTATTTTTTATAGGTTTATTACAAAGTGCTTCATTAATTAATAAAAACCATATACGACCACATTAAGTCGTGCGTTGACTTTCCTTTGTAATTAGCAACAATCGCATTTTCTTTTATATTTTCCTTTTAATTAAGAATTAACTTTGGATTTGTTTGGCACAATTTTTATATTAGCCTCCAACAGTTTTAGAATCTAAAACATTCGCTCATTCCTTCCTAATTTCGTTAAATCGATTTTGCCGTCAAATATATTAATGCGTGGAACAAATCCAAATATGAGCTTTCATAGTAATATTTTGTTGCAATATTGTCAAATTATGCATCTTTCGGAGTTCGAAAGTATTGTCACAAGCTAGTCTCTCTTTGGCATGTGTTTTCTCTCATTCTTAATACATGCAAATATTTTAAATCTTTTGAGTTGAATACCTTCACATAAGTGTTTGTATACTAAAGTACATTAATAATATTGTACGTTTTAAATAAGTTTGATTGATTAAGGTGAATAAATCTCATAACTATGACATCCAATAGAAGGAAAATAGTCTTGACAAGCTCAAGAAACATCCAATACCAAATTATTACATTTAATTAGTAGTTAATAGCCATGATTGCAATAGACACTGAAGGTATTGGGGGCTTTTGATTTTTGCTTGTAGCAGATTGATTTGTACAAGTTGATGTCTCAAGAACTCACCAACTACACAACAAACAAAATCATGTCATGAATGAATTTTTTTTTGTAAATGACTCAATAAAACTGGGAAATTGTTGAGAGGAAATACTGGTATTTTAATAAAGTTTTTGTTGATTGCCGTCGATTAACCTTCTCCATGCCTCTTTTTGGTTGAAAGAGAGGTGGTACTCACTACTCGCACAAAAAAGGACCTTTTGCATACCTTTGAAGGATTTAACCTCTTTGCTCTTGCTTTATGACTAATCTTCGACTTGTGACACTTTTTGGTATTCTTTTACCAAAAGTATCCTCCTCAGCAACAAAAGATGTTGTATCATTATTGATTAACTAAATCAAAGGTAGTAATCCGAAGCTCGTTTTAAGATTGCAATTCCAAATCGAAAAAAGACACGTTCCACTAGGTCTATAACACAATTATACTATAACTAAAAGTCACATGTACAATTAATGAATATGTGGTGTCGTAAATTGATTACAAGGAACAAGAAAAAAAAAGAAACTTAAAATTAATATACAATACCCAAATGGCTTATATAAGTTGTATCAACTATAGAGGTAGGCGTATAAGCAGCTGAAACAAGAAGTGCGGTTTATTTTCTTTGAGCCAAACTCGTCCTTTGGATCTAAACTACATCAAAATTAGCATCAGTAGTGGGTTCCCAACAGTTTGCCTCAAGTAGCAATAGGGCGCCTATCACTTCTTCCATCAAGTTCCATCAATATCTCACAATCAGTTAGCGTTCACTTTGCACATAAAAATCATCTTCTAAAACACGGCCTCACCAATTGATGATTAATGTATTCATTGTGAACAACAAGAATGTAATTAAGTGAAGAAGATAAAAAAGGCATATATATTTATTGAAGATAATGCGAGTTGGTTTGAAGTGCAATCCAGCACTGGAGGTAGCAAAACCGAAGAAACAAACGCATCACCTGCAAGGAAGTAACGTGGTGCAATTTAAGGATGAGTAAAGGACATACTCAGAGAAGAAAACAAAAACACATGTAAATGTTTTCTATACATGGACAAAATATACCATTATTTACATATGAGCCTAGCCAATTCGAAAAGCCCAATTTTTTGTTTTAAAAGGGAAATATCGCATGGTAGCCACGAGGTATCGTGAATTCCGCATGGTAACCTTGAGGTTTCACAAATTCCGCCCAGTGCCCTCAAACATTATAAAAGCAACAAAAAATTATAAGTTACCCATATTTTAAACTTAATTTAATAAAAATATCATATCTTTGTGGTATTTAAGTAAAGACCTAATCTTTATCTTTTATAAAATCACAAAATTTTAGAAAATTGAAGAAACATTTTCTTATTTACACATTTTTTGACATCATAATTATTATTATAGAATACCCAATATTGTATATATATTTTAAACAAAAAAAACTACTTTTATGATTTTTTTTGTTCTCGCATAAAATGTTATCGGGTAACTTTTACAAAAACCCAGATTTCAAATATTGTTTTGAAAGAAAAAAGAATTTAATCAAAATACCATGTACTTTTGATTGTTGAAAAAAAAGTATTATTGAAAAAGATATTTGAATAATGTTTTATTTTTTATTTTTATATGAATAAATAAATTATATTAATTATTTAAAAATAGCACACTTATGGTGTAATGAAGAATATGTAAATAAGAGTAGTTTTAAATATTTTTTTTATAAAAACAATTAAATTTGGTGGTCTTATAAAAAGAATAAAGATGAGGTGATTTAAAAAAAAACAAGAATATTATAAATTTATTTAATTATATTTAATATATAGATAATTTCTAACGATTTTTTGTTTTTTATAATACTTGAGGATATAATACGGAATTTGTGAAACGTTGAGGTTATCACGCGGCTTTTGTAAAAACTTTTGGCACCACGCGAAATCTGCAATACCTCGTGACTAACACATATAATTTTTTTTATAAAAATAAAATCCAATTGAAAGAAATAACCATGTATTTTCATTACCGTAAACAACTACACTGAATGAAAGAAATAATAGATGCCAAATAGCACAAGAATTCAAAATTCAAAATTTAGATCTACATCTCTTTCTTGAATCTGGAAACTGCGTGCACCACCTAAAATACAAAACTTCATTTGGAAAGCTATGACTGATGCTCTCCCCACTACTAAGCGCCTCAACAAGCACTACTCTAGAGTTCTCGCATCTTGCGGCCTTTGTCAAGGTCAAAGCGAGGACCTCAATCATTGCTTCTTCACTTGTCCGTTTACTCAACATATGATCTCTAAGTTCCAACATAAATTGAACCTCACCTTTTCATTGCAACTGTCATCTGATTTCCTCTCCAACTTTGACCATTTCCGACACTCTAATGCACCCATAACCCCTTTACTTTTCCTGTGGTGGTCCCTTTGGAACCATAGAAATAATCTGATCTTCAACAATGGTACCTCTCCGACACATACTTCTAACAATTTCCATGTTCATCGTGCATTTCTGCATTGGCAAGATTGGACTCTCTCTACCTCAACCATCACTACAGCCCCCATTAGACGTAATCGTCTACGCCTAGGGGTGTCAATCGGGCGGGTCGGGTTCGGGTCGGGTCATTTCGGATTCGGGCCAATATCCGATATTATAACAAGTCAGACCATGTCGGGTCGGATCGGATATTCATTTATCAGGTGAGATCGGGTATTCGGGTCAATTTCGGTCGGGTTAATTTGGATTTCGGTCAAACTTAGGGCTGTCAATCGGGCAAATCGGATCGGTTTCGGGTCGGGTCATTTTGGTTTCGGATTAATCCGGATCTCGGCTAATGTCGTATTCACATGTATTTTGACAACTCAATCCAATTCGGGTCGGCCGGGTCAATTGTTCATTTTATCGGGAGAAGTTGGATATTCAGGTCAATTTCGATGAGTTATTTCGGATTATGACTGAACTAGATTTTGTGTAAATCATATTTCGGTTGAGTCGGAATTCAGATGAATATGAGTTTGAATGAATAAGATTTCGTTTACGATCTCAAAAGAATCGCATTTCGTATAAATCGAAATGTGGTTGAAATGTATTTCGATGGAACCGGTTTTCGATTGAAGGCAAACATAATTACAATAAATATATATATTCACTATAAAATCTCCTATCATTGGAGTTCTATATTTAAGGCTTTTGGTAAGGATGATTCTTACGGTAAATAGTGAGGATAAACCTAGACCTTTGAGTTTATGATTTAACGATAAGAAAAGTTTATGATCTAACGATAAGGAATGTTTAGGATCAGGTGACATTGATTTTTCCAGTGATTTCGGGCTATCGAGTTTGGGTTTTCATGTGATTTCAAATCAGTCAACTTTGGGTTTTCGGGTGATTTCAGATCGGACAACTTCGGGTTTTCGGGTGATTTCGGATCGGATAACTTAGTGTTTTCGGGTGAGTTCGGATCGGGCAACTTTGGGTTTTCGGGTGATTTCAGGTCAGGTGACTTCGGGTACCGGGTTGATAACGGGCTAGTCCGTTCGGGTTATTTTTGGGTTCGGGCTAGTCGATTTGGGTCGGGTCGGGTTCGGATATACAATATTTTATTTCTTTTCGGATATCGAACGGGTTCGGTTTCGGGCGGGTCATTCGGATCGGGTCAAGTTTTGACAGCCCTATCTACGCCCCACAAATCGGACCTGGAAGAAACCGCCTAACAGCTGGGTTAAATTAAACTCCGATGGATCTCAAAAACACGATGGATCCTCACATTTAGGTTATCTCTTACGTGACCATAATGGCAATATTATTTCCTTTCATCGTCAACAAATTCAATCTACCACATAAAAACGCTCCCTTTTGGGAGCCGGTCCTAGAAAGCCATCCATGGCCACCGCCCACCAGAGACGAGCCAGACCATGAATCAAATGCTCCCAGAAGAGCCCCCGCTCCGACCGAGCCTTGCTCCTCACCGAGCCCTATAACGATGTCGGTGAACAGGCGAGTCCAAACTTGTGGTCGCCGGTCACGTATCATGCCTTGCCATTGTCGCCGCTCGTGCCCAGTGAGCTGCACTTTCCGACCCTCCCGAGCCCAGATCCGTTCACCAACTTCCAGATCTGGCAATCCTTTGTTGTGCGCGCGTTTCCAGCCCGTGTTCGTCGCCGAAATTCTGCTCCCGACTTCACTCGCCACCACGCCGCCTCCTCCCCTCCTCCGCCGACGCCAACCCGTCCCATGGAAGAGCTCTGGCCAGACTTCTTCCTCTCCGCCCTCCATCTCTGCCCCGCCGCCGCCTCCCCCGCCTTCCTTCTTGTCTTCCTCTAAATCCCCTCTTCCTTCTCCGCCGTCCACCTCCCTCCCCTGTCCCCCGCCGTGAAGATCTTGTTCCCTCTCGTGGTTTTGTTCTTGTCGTGCTGTGTGCAAGCTTTCCCTCGAGGTTTTGACAGCAAGGATTTAGATGCCTGTTGTTTGCTCCCTGCTGTTTTTGTGTGTGTGTGTGTGTGCAAACTTGTGTGTTGTACTACTTTGCTTCTGTTGAGCTGATTAAGGGTGGAGATCGAGTTGTTCCAGTTGTGGTCGTGGTTGTGTTGAGGCTCCTGAAGATCCTGAAGGCAACGTCAGAGTGGTCGAGACTCCTGAAGATCCCTCATCTTGGTGGGGACAACGTCATGGTTGTTCATTCTTCACTTCCCAGGATTGTTTTTCCTGTTTGACCCGTCGTCTGGTGGCACTGTGTCGTTTGTGCTGGACTCACTTCTCTCCCTAGTCTTGTAGCTCGTTTTTGCTTTGTTGTATTTTCATTTGCTTGTTTGTGTTGTTCTAACTGGTTTTTCCAGTTGTCGATTTATCGGCCTCTCGAGATGTCCGACAATAACTCGAATTCTTACCTTATCAAAAAAAAAAAAATCAATCTACCACTGTCCTTAAAACAGAAGCCCTAGCTGCCCTCTATGGGATTCAATTTGCTACTCAACGTGGAGTTCGACATCTCATTATCGAGGGTGACAATATGGTTGTTATTAACTCCATCCGAGCTACTTGGAAAGTACCTTGGGAAATCAACAACATCATTAACGATATATCTGCTCTACTGTCGTCTTTTGTTTCTTTTCAGGTGTATCACTGCTTCCGTGATGCGAACAAAACAACGGATCGGACTTTCTTGCTACTCATCCCATTCCTCCTCCTGTCCTTCAAGCATTCCAGCGACTCATCTCCCCTCTCCATGATTCTATGCTTCACTCTAGATATGAGTTCATCAGTGAACTCTAGTTTTGATAATTTTGGTTATCAGTTTGTAAAGATTATTCATTATGTTTGCCTTTATCAAATAAATAAAAATAAAATAAATACAAATAAGACAAAATAGGTATTGTAATTAAGCAAACTCCAATTTTTATACTAAGTGTTCGTTTGGTTGGAAAGTAAATTTTCACGATTTTAAATTACTTGGGAATTGATATTAAATATATGTGTTTGATTGACCTTTTGTTTTTGAAAAATACAGATATTTAATTCATGAGATTTTCAATTCCTACAAAACATAGAAAATGCAATCACCTAGAAAGAAATGAGTAAGATTTTATTCCCACATATTTCTCATAATTTAGATTTTAACCAAATATAATTTATCAAATCTCATATCTTAAATTTTCATGTTTTTATTTCATAGCTTTCTATATTTTTATTTCACATTAAATAACTTCCTAAAAATTACATTTTTCACATTCAACCAAACAAGCAAACATAGACATATAACCTCCACTTTCCAGTATGTTTAATCGATCAGTATCATGAGATAATTAATTAAATTAAGCTTAAAATGAAATAAGATTAGGCGCTTGGAAAACAAAACAGATTGGGGAATTAGGGTTAAGCACATCTGACATCAACCTCAAATCCTCCGATACAAAATTCAATCAACTTCACTACAATTCAAATTAAGCAAAGGAAAGCATCAAATTGAAACGAAGATGATTTCAAAACAGATGGAACCTTCAGAAAGCGAATCATCACGAGGTTCAGAGGGAGCAAAGCGACGAGAGGAGGCGAAAAGAGGGAGAGATCGCGAGAGAAAGAGGAACAAAAGAGATCGCCGATCTGGCGTTGGATTCAATTATAATTAGTGCTCGTTTGGTGAAGATAGATCGATAGAGAGAGAGAGAGTGAGGGAGGGAGGGAGACGAGCAACAATTTCTGGAGATTCAGATTGAAAACTAAAATTTTCAGAAGAAAATTTCCTCAAGAGTTTTCGTAGATCCACATGTGAAATTGCCGCTTCAAGCCTCCTCTTTGCTCCTTCGTTCGTCTTCTTCTCCTCTTCCCTTCCGAATTCCGCCATTTCCTCTTCTTCGCTCTAACCTCAACCTCAATTTTTTTTTTTTTTTTTTTGATAAGGTAGGAATACTTTTCTCTTTTTTTTGGTATGACTGCTAAAACTGGAATTAAAAGAGCAAGACTTCTAAAACGACTGTTTAAGTTTGATGGGCCAAATCTTTATGCTGGTTTGGGCTTTTATCTATGCAGTTTTGGGGCCCAAATAATCAAAGTCATATCAGTCCGCCCTGCCTTTCTTTCAAAATTGACTCTCAATGTATTGAATAATAACTCAAGCTCACATATGTTCATAAATTTTGTGCCCCAATTAACCAAGATCATATTAGTGACCCATTTCTTACACAGGCTCTTTACGTTGACATGAGTTTGTATTTGTTGAATATTTCCTTTTTATATTTAGTTTCTTGCCTAAATCTAGGTATTGGGGAAATGCAAAACATATCTTCTTCTTGTTGTGTTCCCTTTTGAGCTCATCTTGTAGCCTTCAATTGGAGATATATTTAGGCCTATAAACTAGCTGAATAACACATGTACAAATTTGTCATTCTCTTCAAAAGGCATAAAGAGTTGCATGTGTGTGTTCCTTTTCACTCTGAGAGAGCATCATTTTGACCTTATGATGTGAAACAAAAAAGATGCAAATTCAAATCTTACAAACAAAAACAATTTAGACAAGTTGGCAGAATTTTGGATTCGAATGATCTTGTCAAGTTGGCAGCATTGAACAGATTAAAAGTATACACAATTTCAACTTCCCAGTATTTTTGATCAGTACCAAGAGATATTTAATGAAATTAACCTTAGCAGCGATGAAATAAAATAATTTTTTTGGCACTTGGAAAAGAAAACAGATTGGGGAATTAGGGTTAGGCACATCAACCCCAAATCGTCCAAAACAAAAAGGAACTCAACTTCACTACAAAATTCAAATTAAACAAAGGAAAACGTCAAATTGAATCGAACATGATTTGAAATACAGATGGAACCTTCAGATAAAGAATCATCACAAGGTTCAGAGGGGAGCAAAGCGATCAGAGGAGGCGAAAAGAGGACGTTGGATTCAACTATAATTAGGGCTCGTTTGGT
Organism: Rheum nobile; assembly: GCA_027886185.1. Classification (NCBI taxonomy): domain Eukaryota; kingdom Viridiplantae; phylum Streptophyta; class Magnoliopsida; order Caryophyllales; family Polygonaceae; genus Rheum; species Rheum nobile. The sequence goes on from WOAB01000309.1 coordinate 54,714, forward strand.
AAAGATATACTGATAGAAAGAGAGATTGAGGGAGACGAGCAGCAATTTCTGGAAATTCAGATTGAAAACTAATTATCAGAAGAAAATCACAGAAAATTCTCTCAGAAGTTTTCATGGATCCACATGTGAAATTGCCGCTTCAAGCCTCCCTTTTATTCCTCTTTGCTCCTTCTTTCGTCTTCTTCATCTCCTCCTTCCTCCCAAATTTCGCCATTCCCTCTTCTTCGTTCTAACCTCAACCCTCCATCTTTGTTTTCTTTTTCTTTTTCTTTTGAGGGTTTGGTTGGTTTGACTCGTATAACTGGATTAAAAGAACCCGCATCTTAAACGACTCTGTTTCATCTTTAATGGGCCAAATCTTTATGCTTGTTTGGGCTTAGAATGGGCCAAATCTTTATGCTTGTTTGGGCTTAGAATGGGCCAAATTATTAATGGGCTTTTATCTATATAGTCTTAAGCCCGCCTTTCTCTTACAATTGACCAATTTTTTGTTTGTTTAACAAGGTAATGTAGAAGTCGGTGAGTTAGGTAAATGATCATTTGATAAAAATTTTTTTAAATTAATGGATCCTTAGTAAAAATAGACACCTCTCTCATTAAACCCTACTCCTTAAACTCTAAATCTCAAAAAATAATATTTTAGAGAGAGAAAAAACAAAAAAGATAAAAAAAAATAATAATAAAATAAATTAATAAGGAATAAGAAAAATATATAAAAATTAGTAGAAATTTATTTTATTAATTGAAAATTCTTAAAGGATTAATAAACCCAAAATCCTCTGAGAGGAAGTCAATAGTTTACCTACTGCACTTGTCTAAGTGTTAACAATGGCCTAGTCTATTAATACAAGCAAACATATAAGATAAGAATTATATATAATATTGTACAATGGCTTGTATATGTTGAATATTGAATATTTCCCTTTTACGTTGACATGACTTTGTATATGTTGAATATTTCCCTTTTTTTTTTTTAATTTCGTTGCAAAAATCTAGGTATTGGGGAAATGCAAAACCATATCTTCTTCTTCTTGTTCTCTTTTGAACTCATTTTGTCGCCTTCAATTGGAGATATCTTTAGGCCTATAAACTAGCTGAATAACATATGTACAAATTTGTCATTCTCTTTAAAAGGCATAAAGAGTTGCATGTGTGTGTTCCTTTTCACTCTGGGTATCATAATGTGAAACAAAAAAGATGCAAATCCAAATCATACAAACACATAATGTTGGGTTTCATCTTTTAATTATTCTATCCTCCAATTCAACATCTACTTAAATTAGTATTAGACCATGCAACACAAACTTCTAAGCCGAGTTCGAATTGTTATGGATGAATTTGTTTTTCGGACCCTTTTTGTGCGTTGAGATTTCGGAATTTGGTCAAGTCATTTTGTAAGTTCGTTTTCCTTTCTATAAATTTTTGTAAGTTCGTTTTCCTTTCTATTACAACCAATGTAGTATATAAGGAAGTTTTTCATAGTTTCGTATCTCTTTCGATAATGTATTTTGTCAATCTCTTCAATGTTTTGTATTCAATTAGTCTTTTTTTTATATTAGTATTCATCTACTTCAATAACAATCACTATCTATATATTTCTATATCAATTAAATATATAATTTTTATATACTATTTTTTTTAAATATAAGAAAAAATAAACAGATTCCGTGCAAGACACGGGTACTACACTAGTACACTTAATGTGTAAGCGAAAAAATACGAGTACGGGAAAAAAAAGTTTGATTCTTTATGGATGAATATGTTTTCCGGAACTTCGTGTTTATGGATAATCAGTTTTTCTAGTGTAAGTCCATCAACACATACTAACAAGTTAAAATAGATAATTATCTTCAAAATATTTCCTAAAAGAAAATGAATAAATCCTTGATAAAAAAATTAAACTAATGACTAAAAAAAATATTTCCTAAAAATGGATTTCTTATAGTGTACCCATAAATAAATTGAAGTGTTTTAAAAAAATCTATAAAAACCATGGATAAATGTTTTTTCGTACCCCTTGTGTTTATTAAAAAGAAATATATAAAAATAAGTCTTTTTATAAATTCACTTCTTTCCCTTTCTATAAATTTACCATTTGTTTTAAAAAAAATCTTCATAGTTCGCTTGGTCCAAGCGAAAAAATGCGAATTTTATTCTCCCTTTAATGCTCCCTCTAGGTTAAATTTGTTTATTTTATATCATAAATCCTAAATTTTAAACCATAAACCTTAAATATAAACCGTAAAACATAAATCCTACACTTTAAATCGTAAATCCTAAAACCCTAAATCTTAAAGTCTAACGCCTAGATCTTAATCTATAAACCCTAAATTTTAATTATTAACCTTAATTTAAAGTTTAAGATATAAAATAAGCAAATAAAACCAAAAAAAAAATATAAAAGAGAATACAATTAGGGAGCATTAGATTTGAAGTGACCTTTCGTACCCTTTGTGTTTATGGATGAATATTGTTGGTACCCTTTGTGTTTATCAGAAGGAAATCATATCTTCTGATATTTCAAGAATTTTTTATCAAACTAGTCACTGTATATAAAATTATTTCGAAATTAGGCTTGATAATAAACTTATTTCTAAAATAGGCTGGCTCTTGTAGTTTCGACCTAAGTCGCTGTTGTATCCAATGACTCAACTGAAATGAGAAGACGTTTCAGATAGCGACTTAATCGAAGCTGAATTGCCTTTTTTTTTTAAATTGAAAAATATGAGAGTCGCTGTATAATACATAGACTAATTACTTTTTTTCATTTTTTTAATCTACCATTTAATTTCTTAAATAAAATAAAACTAAAAAAAAAATCGTTGTGCGAAACAACGATTTAAATATAAAAAAGATTTTTTCCCTACGCGGATTTAATGGCCTACGATTGGAAAAAATTTATTCCCTAAAGTTGATCTTTTTCTAGATAAACATAGGACTAGTGGGAGTGGGCTAATGATTTAATATCTCTAAATGGAGTTTGTACTGTTCATCTTCCTAGTACGGCCGAATTTCAAATCTTGAAGTTGATCTTTTTCTACTCTTTTTTTGTTGTTCATTGCAGCACAGGTTTGCTGGGTTCTTGAGCTGTTTGCAGATATTGCCTCCAAGGGCACTTGATAGCAGTGTACGTAGTAGCCTAGCAACCTTATCAACTTGCAATTTAACTTCAATCTTCTTTTATACATCGCATGTATACACCACCACCACCTAAGAAACACCCCTTTGGAGGCATTCAATTCAAAATCTGACCACACCACCATCTTCCTCACGCTTAAGATAGTTGAAGTTGGCTCTTGAATCATCTCAAACCATCTCCGAACGACATCGAAACACCCCCGAACTTGCCTATGTTGTACGTAGAAAACCGAAGAACCACGCCATTTGAAGCGTTTCTCCGACACCGGTGACGGATCCCAGCCGCCGCGACCCATCGTCGGAGAAACCTTACAACGCCACAAACCAAAGGCACCAACCTCGCTCTACATGGTCGTCGTTCGAGCCACCCAAAGTAGACTCTATCAAAGGAAAGGAATATAAATATGTATCATTAGCCCACTCCCACTAGTCCTATGTTTACTAGAAAAAGATCAACTTTCGGGAATAATTTTTTTCCAATCGTAAGCCATTAAATCCGTGTAGGGAAAAAATCTTTTTTATATTTAAGTCGTTGTTTTTTAGTTTTATTTTATTCAAGAAATTAAACGGTAAATTAAAAAAATGAAAAAAGTAATTAGTCTCTATACTGTATAGCGACTCTCATATTTTTTAATTTTTTAAAAAATGCAATTTAGCTTCGGTTAAATCGCTGTCTGAAACGTCTTCTCATTTCAGTTGAGTCGTTGGGTACAACAACGACTTAGGCCGAAACTAGAGTTTGGTAAAAAAATGAATATTTCACAGTTGATTCGAATCATTACAAGGTGTTCATAGGCTTCACATGTAAAGAGTGAAGGCAAGAAGAGAATCTTCAAGGAACACACATATCTGACACTCGAAAAGACAAGAACCTTTTCTCTCTCTATTTCTCTCTCAGGAGTCACTACTCACTATAGTTGGAGTTGGAGTTGGTGTTGGTGTTGGGGGGAGAATTCAAGTTATTTCTGAAGCAAATCAGAATCACCTGGCCAAGTTATTAAGTTGAAAGGCATACAACAACACACAATACAATACAACACAACACAACACACAAAAAAAAAAAGCATCAAACCATGCAACCTGCGTGCCTCTCTTTAATGCAACTCTTCCTAGCTGTCACTCATCTATCTTTTTTTATTAAAAAAAAAACTATATCCAAATAACTCAACTTGATATGTACTTTAATTACCATCATTAGTGATAAGTATATAGAGAATACAACATGACATATGGTTTCTCAAAGGCATGTTGATTATCACAGGGTTGTAATTAGATCTATGTTTTAGGGTAAATGCAAAAATGAATACCCGTTATGCCACAAAATTGATCAAACACTTTCCGTAAATGGGCTTTTGTTAAGAAGTTTTTTTTAACGAAAGGATTCGAAATACTATATATGTCTGATAAATCGAGAGACCGAGAAACTCGATAGCTAGACAAACCTGCATGTAAGACATAATGAAAGAACGCTAATTTTTTTTAGGATAAATGCAAAAAAAAAAAAATATACGTTATGCCACAAAGTTGGTCAAACACTTTACATAACTGGGGTTTCGTTAAGAAGTTTTTTTTAGTGAAAAGATTCAATGTATTATATATGCGTGGTAATTGAGGGATCGGAAACTCACTAGCTAGACAAACCGACATGTAAGACATAATAAAAAAACGTTAATGTTTTTTAAAATGAATAAAATACCCTCAATTTGTTCTGATTTGTTATTTCTCATATATTTATATCTTTGACTAAAACGAGGTCGTTTGAATTTTATTTGAACCTTTTTTTTACCACAGAAATACATTTACCATTTTCAAAAAAAAAATGCAGAAACGACGTCGTTTGGTTGCACAAATATGATTGGCCCTTGTCTGTTTTAACTTACCTGGTCCCACATCCTGTTTGAACTTGGGTAACACTAACAGGGGATAAATACTACTAGAAGGCAATGGCCTTGAGAGCTTATATAGCTTACTAGCTTCCCTACATTCATCTTCAGTATCTTCCCCAATAGAATCCTTTTTTAGCCCAACTTTAAAACATGGCCTTACAAAGTGGCCTTGATTTCCTTTACTGTCATGAAGAAATCTTGGTTGATCTTAGACTCACTAAATCCAAATGTCAACTACAAGAAGAAGATGATGAAGAACACCTAGAACCAATCATTTCATCTCCTTCCTCTTCTTCTTCTTCTTCTTCTTCTTCTTCCTCTTCTTCCTCATCTTCTTCTTCTTATGCAGATGATGATGATTATACTGAACATGTTTTCCTCATCTCCAAAGAAGAGAGTGAGCAGCCCACCATTGATCAAACACCATTGATGGTGTTGGAAAGCTTCAGGAAAGAATCTGTAGAATGGATGATGATGGTGAATACCCACTTAGGATTCTCCACTCCAACCCTTGTTTTGGCTGTCAATTACTTTGACAGGTTCGTTTTCGCCGGCTCCCAAGTCGCGTCCTTCCTCAAAATCCCAGCCGTTGATCACAATCAGCATTGCACTGCAACAACAAGCATGCCTTGGATTACCCAGCTGGTCTCTGTTGCTTGTCTGTCTCTAGCCAGCAAGGTTCAAGAAACCCATGTCCCACTTCTCTTGGACTTCCAAGTAAGTCAATTCAAAATCAAACATAGTATACAATTTCTAAACATATGTATAACCTTTAAAGATCAATTCTTTGTGTTTGCAGATAGACTGCAGATACGTGTTCAAGCCGAAAACAGTGATGAAAATGGAGTTGTTGGTGATGTCCACACTAGAATGGAAGATGAACCCAGTAACCCCATTTTCCTACTTCGAACATTTGACAAGGAGGCTGAGGTGGAAGAGCTTTTGGCAGCAGGAGGTCCTCTGCACAAGTGAAAGTTTACTGCTTTCTCTTATTGCTGGTAATTAACAGATCAAGATAAGGTTTTTAGTGTCTATTGCTGAGATTTTTACCCTTTTGTGTAATTTTTTTTTACTGATGTGCAGATCCGGGGTATTTGTGTTACCCTCCATCTGTTGTGGCTGCTGCAGTGGTGCTATATGCCATGGGAGAGCTTGAGCTTTGGAGTCCAATGGAGTCTGAGATTCTCCTCATTGATGCCTTCAAGATGAGCAAGGTTCCTCCTCACAACATAACTTGTTTTAGAATAGAATATGACCAATTGATAAGAATGTATAAAGTGTACACACACCAAGCAAGTTGGTACTAATTGATCTCCTGCAGTATGATCTTCAGCATTTATATTTGCTGCATAAGTGGAAGTTTCCAATGAAGCACTTGAATTCAAGTATACACCCCTTCATTATTGATGGGGCCCATCTAGTAGTAAAGCATAGAAAGTTAGAAACAAAATTAAAAGCAAACCTACAAATGCAAGAGATTATTGTGCTTGATAAACTTGGTACTAATTCTTGTTTCTATTGTTAATCTTTAACAGGAGAAAGTAGAAGAATGCTGCAAATTCATATCAGAAGTATCAAACAATGACAAAAAATGCAAGAGAAGGCGCGTACGCTCGTCGTCTCCCCAGAGGTGAAGAAGCTGAAGAGCTTCTGTCAATGGAGGGTCTCTGACTTGGAGATTTGCCCATGTTGAAGATGGCAGAATTAATAGGGCAGTTGCCATGGAGAAATGCCCTTCAGCCATGTTTCTTTATTTGGTGCTTCATTTTTGCAGCCATGAATTGGCAATAAAAGTTTTGTGATTACTTAGAGGAATAGACAAGCTTTAGAGGACCAAGAGAATGAGGATGAATTTAATAGTTTATTTATTTCATGAGTCAAACTGATAAGTACATACATCTTTGACACTAAACAACATTTTGCTAAGGAAACATAAAGAACACAACTTTTGCAAACAACCATATATCCTGTTTTGTAGATCCAACAAGATGATTTCAAACATTTTATTGATATAACAAGAGCCATGAACAAAGATCACAACTTTTCTCCAAATGCCAAGTAATTATGGTATCAATAAAACCGCATTTAGAGTACCAGAAACGAAGTGTAGCGCACGCATAAGACATCCAGCTTGTATTCTCACATCCTAAAGCTGTTTGGATTCCATGTTTACTTGTTACTGCTGCAACCGGATGCAAACTCATTTAGCTTTATAAATGCTTATAACTTATAAGCCATCAACATAGCATTGTTGTGTTCTATTAAACCAGGATAATTTTAGGCTTATCCTACTACCTTGCTATTGATATTGCTGGAAAGCCAATCCAGACCTTCATACAGCCCTTCCCCAGAAGTGGCACAAGCACTCTGTATATACCTAATTTGTAGTTGCAAAATCAGAACTCAAAATGATTGTGCTAGACTTTCATCAACTATAAAAAGGGAGGAAGAGAATCATAAGATTGAACTTTTACCATTTACGCTGACGGAGTGAGTGAAGGCCGAGTTTATCTGTGATTTCAGCAACACTCATAGCATTTGGAAGATCTTGCTTGTTTGCAAAAACGAGTAGTGTTGCATTGCGTAGCTCATCCTGAATGTGCAAAAAAAAGGATAGTCCTTTCAGTTTTAGACGCTTCAGGATTCATGGCGGTTTTAGTTTAACCCAATCAACCAACAACAACAACAACAACATCTAGCCAGTGTATCCCGCACAAGCAAGGTTAACCCAATTAACCAATTAATTATTTTGGTTAACCCAAAAGGGTTTCTTTTCAGCCTCTCAAGTACATGTTGCTAGATCTTAAGCCCATAAGCAGCTGGGACAATCCATTTACTGTACTAACCTCATGGAGCATCCTATGAAGCTCTTCTCTGGCCTCCAAAACTCTGTCTCTGTCATTGCTATCGACGACATAGATAAGCCCGTGGGTGTTTTGAAAGTAATGTCTCCACAGAGGCCGGATCTGCAGGGTGCCCACAGCTCAGAAGGGAACAGAGAAAATTCTGAGAGAGAAAGGGAAAGGAGGAAAGACCTCTACCCTACACATTTATAATGAGTCCTTTGAGCTATTTATGGTGAAGTTGAAGACTAGTGTTTATATCTGTATTGAATCACATATTTGTAGTGAGCACCATGAATTTCCAAATCATGCTTTTCGTCATGCGATATGTCAAGGGCTCATAACTTTGCTTTGTAATTATTTTCTCACACTCTTAAGGATATTTATTGAGCCTTTTTGGGTGAGTTTGAAGCTGAAATGAAAAACTTAATGAACGTGTACCTTGTCTTGGCCTCCAACATCCCAGACAGTGAAACTCACATTTTTGTACTCCACAGTCTCCACATTAAAACCTGCCCAATTAAAAATTGATTTAGCTTACAACAGGAATGTCATTGATAGCAGTTGGAATGGTTTAACAACGTTGACAATGGTGACATGACTACTGAAAATTCTCTGCAGGCCATCTTGTTAATAGTCCTTAGTAAGCTTTAACTGCTGAAACTCTCCAGCATATTTATAACACCTTGTTTGACCAACATGGATATGAACTGTCTTAGATCAAAGAACAAAGTTCAGCAAAGTTCTCTTGCTTTTTCTTTGAGACAGAGTGTATTGTTTTTCAATTGCCTCAGGTTTGACTCGTATTATAATTTATAAGGGCAATTAATGATTAAAAAGCATACAAATTATGTAGTTATATTTGTACAATTGTACCAATGGTAGGAATGGTTGTGACTACTTCTCCAAGCTTAAGCTTGTAGAGGATGGTCGTTTTCCCGGCTGCATCAAGCCCCACCATTAGAATTCTCATCTCTTTCTTTGCAAACAGCGCCTTCACAAGCCGTGAAATTGCCATACCCATATTTGCCCTTTGCTAACTGCATCAAACACAAGCAATTCAAAGAACAGGTCTCAGTACAAATGCATAAATTAAACAGCAATATTGACTCATAAAAAAAAAGAAGGATATCAGTTCTACTTATGAACTTCTTCACACAAAAAGAAGGATCAGCTTTGGTTTAATGAAGAGGAACTTGAACAAGAATAGATGAGATCGAATACAGGATGAAGTCAAGGCCTAAGGATGAGAAGAGAACGTTAGCAAATTGGTAGAAGAAGATATGTCAGACTAATTCATGTATACTTGTTAGAAGGGGAGGGGAATAAGCAATGGACAATGGTCCATCTAAATCTAATAGTGAATATAAAATGAAGAAAATAAGCATATGATTGGGAATAATAACAAATCTGATAGGCTAGATTTCATTTTCAGCCATTTTATCCTGTACTAATCAAACTAGTCACTTTTTTTGAACTGTTCCTTTTGATATCTTCCAAGTCAACTTGGAGAGATGGCTGAAAACCTAAGCTACCCAAATGGGGATATGCCAAAAGGGAATAATCAATGAGAATCTCCAATCCCCTGCCTATTCTGCATGGCAAATGTCATTCCATACAATTCTGATCAGCATTTTGCGTTAACAACACGGCGAATTTGTGCACAGTTCATTATCATCATAACAAATAAATTGTTTTTTGACACATAAGGATGAATTTAAATGTTTACAAACTTCAATATCACTCATACTTGATTAGTACAGAATTCTCTAATTAGAGTGCAAGTATGTAGTAATACACCAATAGTAGAAGCCAAGCTCAAACTGCAACTTTGATGTTATGGATTATTCATGTCACATAAACAGTTCACTTCTGCAAATGTAAAGGGTAAAAGTACATCAACTGCCGGGACTAGGGAAAAGAACAACCTGAAGGAGGAAGGCCATTTATTCTCTATAACTCCATACGCAGCACATCCAATCAAACTACAGCAATTGTAGATTGGACATCATATGACAATTTAAAGCTATTCCTATGAATTCTGTGTGTAAAGCTTGAACAATGGATTCTTTCAGTTGATGTAACATCTCACATCACATTGACAGACCTTGAGCCTAAGAAAACGGAAGCTGAGTCTGCTGAATTTGGACTTGCTACGTGCATTTGCTCTACAAATCTTCAATAACTCACTTCTTTTCGGTTAGTTTCCTTTGAGGGCCTTGAGACTGTAACCAAACCAAAACAAATGATATTAGTATTTGGAAACTTGGAATAATATATGATATATCCAATCAAGCAACGACATATTTATCCTGCATCCGTTGAAAATGAGTGGAAATTAGAAGAATTCAGACTTGCCTTGCCAGTCATATTCCTGCATAACCAATCAAAACCCTCATGAATCCCTTCACCGATTACAGCACAAGTATGCTGAACATGCCTGTTGTTCCAAACTCATACTAATTAATCAACACAACGTAAAATTTCTTCACCATATAGAAAACTTTTAGCCCTGACAAAGTATACAAGTCTAAGATTTTACCAGCAGTGCACGGAAAGCGCATGTAGATCAAGCTTTTCCATTAACTCATAAACGCTCATAGCACCGGGAAGGTCTTGCTTATTCGCAAAGACAAGAAGAGGCTTTTCTTTCGCTTCATCCTAAGCGCATTAGAAGTAAATAAGTAAGAAATTAATCAACATACTTCCAAAGAACACCCTTTTGCACAATGTGATATCATAAAGACCTTGTTCAAGAAGCTATGAAGAGTTTCTCTGGCCTCTATAATTCTTTCTCTGTCATTACTATCCACCACAAACACAATCCCTTGGGCCCATAATAGAAATAAAGAAATCGCTAATCTGCAATGACAGTAGATAGATAGCATCTATGAATAAACCTTTCATGTTTATACTGGAAAAAAGTGGAGATGATTCTGGAAATACCCGGGTTTGTCCACCAACATCAGTCACACAGAGCTCAAAGTTGTTGAATTCGAACGAGTCAATTTGGAAACCTGATCCAATGAGATTGAGAAAGGGGGGGAAATGTGATTTTGTTGACTTCAATTTCATCATCACAATCGAAATTCAAACCCTAAAATCCAGTGAACGAGAGGAGAGAGTTACAATTGAGGATTCAAAACTACAGATGAAATCTTGTCATCAACATCAATTCTGATAATTTGGGGGGAACCCTAAAGTCACATTCTCTGCATTTTCACGTATCGAAGTGCAGAGAGCATCGAAACTGATCAACAAGACAAAATTTGAAATCAGAAAGTAATTTGAAGATAGTACCAATTGTGGCGGCGGAAAAATCGGCGAATTTCCCAGTTTTGAGGTGATAAATGATCGTTGATTTCCCGGAAAAACCTAAACCCACCACACTCGCATGCAACGTCTCCTTGCCCGCGAATAGTTGACCGAGTCGTGTCAGTGATTGACCCATTACCCCCACTCACTGAGTCGAACTCGCCTAAGAACGATTCCGGTTCTTTAGTTTTCCGTAAGTTTAGCAAAATAGATGATTGGATTAGAAGCAAATTAGTGCGAATGAGCTGCATTATAAAGCTATGATCTTTATCTAGTTTGAGCCTTAATAAATTTATTTTCGTTGACTTTTTTGGTATTCTTGGGCTAGTTAGAATTTTTTTTAAATTATAAGTATGATTCCTTATTATTATATATATAGCCCATAAGGATGAAAGTGTTTTTTTAGAGTTTATAGTTTAGGGGTTAAGATTTAGGAATTTTTAAAAACTTAAAAAATTAATTTATTTAATTAGAAGTTTAAATTTGTTATTTGACCTTCTTAAGGGTAAAAAATCCTAAGACCGATATTATTATTTAGTACATAAATTAGTTATGACTTATGAAGCACAAATGATTGGAGAGTACGTGTCAATAATTTTGACTAGATCAATATAATTAATTAGTTGCTTCTCTTCTTTTGTCCATGATATGAGTTGCTTCTAGAAATGCATAACGAGGAAGTAAATTTCCCATGTGGGTCTAAATCTAAATTGTACAAACTTTTAGTGCAAAATCTATGATATATATGTTTACAACACTTTACTCAAGTTGAACATCTTTCAAGCAAAACTATTCATTTTTCCCTGAATTAAAAGAGTTAAGTTTAAAATAAACTAATCCAAGGCACATGAGACATTTCTTATGGTATTATTCTTTTTTTTTTTTTCTATTTGATGGGGTAAAGCTTTGTTCTTGAATAAATTTATTTATATATTCAACCAGCTATCTTGAACTAAATTTTTACAGAAAAAATGAACACAAATTGTCAAATCTATATTTGTTTTTCTTTAATTCTCCTACGTACATGTCACGTACATTGCAATAAAACTAATTCTTATTGTCAATTTGTTAAGCATGAATTTGATCAACTTGAACGGGTCTACTGCTGGGAGGTTCTATCCTGGAGGGAAAGATTAGGAAATTTTACCATTTTCTTAAAAGAAAAATTGGATCTTCAAAGGCAAGTGAGGTAGATTTGCCTATATACAAACCTCAAATAATGTCAACTTATTGAAAAAAGGGAGAGATATTTATTAACGGTTTTTATTAGAATATATGTTAAGACTTTCTTTTAAGAATATATTTCCTAAAAAGGAATATTTAAACTCTTTTAAAAAAAATATTAAATTTTTTAAATAATATAATCTAATAAAATCTTTTCATAAGAAGATATTTAACCTATGCCACACATCCATTTTGATCATGAAGTTAACTAAAAAAAGTTACAAAAGCTCCACCTTGCACCAAATAAGGAGAAATTCCTTGAAATTTAGGATGGAGCAACAAAATTAAGTAATTAACCAAAGCTGGGTTAAACAAATATCCAACAACATAGAAGTTTATATTAAAAAAATCCAATTAACAATGATCATTATTAACGGGAGTGTAGACTAATTTTGATTGGCGTTTTTAAAATTCTAAAATTTATTCAATAAAGACAACATCAATTTGGACCAATGAATACATTAAAGAACTTTTTTTCTTAAGGTTATAAATAGGCCTATAGGTCAAACTGATCTCTCTGCTAGTTCTACCAATACAGTCAAAATTAATATGTTACTATAAGGTTTTAAAAATCATTATGACAACCGACCATAACGTAATATATGCTCTACTTCTCTTCCCAATGGTTCTTATGAACATTAAGAAATTATAATTAACAAAAAAGCAAAGATAACCCAGGTTGTCACTAGTCAGAAATTACAAGAATAAAAGGACAGATCAACCCTGAAAAATTGCATTGAAATCAAGACAACAACCTCAAGAAGAAGAAAGGAATCAGCTCACTGCCACACATCATGACATCAACCCTCCTAAACATGACACTCAAAATTCCTAAAACTGATTAATATCTAATTAATTACTCCATATATATAACACAACAACAGACCAACTTCACCTGCCAACATTATTAGACTTGTTAAATAAACTAACAAGACTATAGTTTCAGAAATAAAGGCTAATTAGCAGCTAGTACTAATTAAATTAAACCACACATACATTTTTTTTGTTTACACGTACTCTGTAGTCTGTATGGCACATTCTTAATTAATTTCTTTTTTAAAAACAAGAAAATCAAATTTCACTCCCCTAAATAATAATCACTAAAAACTAAAAGTAGGGTGAAGAAAAAGAAGTGGGCAATTTCTCAAGCACTTGAAGAGCTTCCTTCATGGAAGGCCGCTTATGTGGCAAAGGAGCAGCGCATCCACATCCCAGCTTCAGACACGTCAGCAGCGCGTCCTCCATCCCTTCCAGGTCAGCCCTAATTGCCAGGTCAGCCATCCTCAGAACCCTAGTCTTGTTCTCCAGGAGATCATCCTCCCCCATACTGAGGCCCACCATCCACGTGGCGAGGTCGTCGGGGCCCATGACCCGCCCCGTCAGCAGCTCGATCAGCACCACCCCGAACGCGTACACGTCCCACTTGGCGTTCGGCTTGAGGCTCCGCAGCGACTCGGGCGGGTGGTACGGGGACCCGCACCCGATGGAGCTGGCGCTCGGGCTCGGGCTGGGCCCGAACGAGGCCACGTCCTGGAAGCTGTCGCGGGAGCAGGTGGAGCGCTTGCTGCCGAAGTGGCGGGTCGAGAAGCCCGCCCTGTGTCCCGACTCCAGGCCCGGCGCCAGCCTGTCGAGCCCGAAGTCGCCGATCTTGGGCTCCATGTCTAGGTCCAGGAGGATGTTGCTTGGCTTCAGGTTGCCGTGCACGTGCTTCTTGTCGTGTAGGTAGCTCAGGCCACGTGCCACCCCCTTTGCTATCTTTAGACGGTACTCCCACGGCAGATGACACGGCGACGACCCGCCTTTCCCTGAATTTCATAAACTTTTTTTTAGTTCCCCAATTCACACCAGTTTCCGTTACTCTTACGCACACTATGCAAAATTTAAATTTAAGATGTGAAATCGATAGTAATTTTTGGTACCCAATCTGAACGGCGGTCCCAAATCGTAAGAGATGGAGATGATGAAATTTGTCAGTAACATATAAATTTCGACGCGCTATTTTTCTTCAAGTAGTAAAAAATTAAATGCGTAGAGCTAGAAATTGAATTTTGGGGTACAAAAGTTAGCGGTGTTTCAGTGGCAGCTAAGGATGTAAAGGCATTTACTGTAGTTTTCCTAGAATGGTAAAATTGTAAAATGAGGAAAAATCAAAGGACAAGTTTGAGAATAATTTCGTCCACTTTTTTCGATAATCGGTATAAGTTGACCCTCCCTCACTCCCGGGATATGTATTCGTGACTTTTTTACACAATTTCATATTTTACAAGTTTCAACTACTCCGAAGCGCACGTTAGAATCTCTGCTTATGACTCCACTAAAATGCACGCCTTCTTTATCATCCAACAGTGAACCATAAATATTTACATTTCACCCAATAAAATAAAATATGTCAATACAAAATCTATACTTTGTTAAATACTTACAATTATATGGCAACAAGAATTGTATGATATATTAGAGCCCGTTTAATATTGATATCAGGATATTAAATATGGATATGAGATATCAGTCATATCTATATTTGTGTTTGATATATTTTGATATCGATATCAAACTAATATCTACTGTTTGATATATGTAGATATTGATATCAAAGTAATATGGTATTGGAGTGTTATTTTAATATATTCCAAAAAATTAGTATATTAAATATATCAGTTATACTCATATACATATCTTGATATTCATACCAATATTCATATATGATATCTCATATCTTTAATATCGATACTAAATAAGATGTGACAGTAGCAAAAATAAATAATATATCAAAAAAGGAATGGGAAAAAAGGACTTACTGTAGCGGGCGTTGGCAAGGCTTCCGTTAGGGACAAATTCGTAAATAATGAGCTTCTCGTCGGTGGCCCAATAGAAGCCCCGGATTCGGACCAGATTCGGGTGGGCAGCAGCCACCTTAGCCACGGACCGGACCTGGCTCTCGAAATCCTTGAGCCGATCAGCCGAGCCTTCGCCTATACGGCGCACAGCCAGCGCCGAGCCGTCCTCTAAAACTGCTTTGTAAACAATGCTGGGCCCACTCGCACCTAATATGAACGCCGACGCTTTTAACAGCGTTTCCACTTCGAGCTCATTCTCACCGTCCACCGTTACTAGCGTCCCGACTGGCGCTTTACCTCTCTGCTCGTCGTTTTGCCCTTCTTTCGAGCAAACCGCTGCGTTTCGTACGTTGATGTTCGTTTCCGAATTTGTTTCTTCTTCTGAAGACAATGAGGATTGATCATCGGCGTCTCCTCCTCCTCCTCCCCTGTGTGTACGCAGGCACGACCACTTGGTGAACCCCTTCGTCTCCGACGAGGTCAACGACGACGGTGACGACCACGCGCGGTCGGTTCGCGTGGCGTCCACGTCGTCCGTGCCCTTGTTTTCGCCTCCCCTGTTTCTCTTGAGACGGTACACCAACAATAAAACGACGGCGAGGATTGCGATTCCGGCCAAGTCGCCGGCGACGATAACGGCGATCGTCACCGGCTTCAGCCCTGATCCTCCTCCGTCCGGCGACGGAGGCGACACTGCCGCGCCATCCGCCGCCGGCGATTCAAAGTTATTCGGCATGGCGGCGATCGCCGGCGAGGAGTTGGGTCCGATTGCGGCGGTTGGGAGGGAGGTTGGACTGGACGGAATCTGGCACGGGTTCGATAACGGCTCCCCGCAAAGGCCCGGATTCCCCGAGAACGACGCCGTTTCTTGGTCGAGGAAGAGATTAGAGTCTGGGATGTCCCCAGTGAGGTTATTATAGGAGAAGTCAAGAGTTGCGTTTTCTAGAATGTTGTTCCCAAAATCCGCCGGGATTTCGCCGGAGATTCGGTTGTTTGAGACATTTAAATACTGAATGCTCCGTCCTACAAAATCAGCACTAAGCGACCCGTTGAAGGAATTCGAGGCCAGATCCAGGACCCGAACCCGGTCCAGACCGGTCGGAATCGAACCGGAGAAGTTGTTGTAACTCAGTGAAATCACAGTCAAGTTCCCTAACCCGGCGAGTTGACTCGGAAACTCACCGACGAACGCGTTCTCAGAGAGGTTTAGAAACTGGAGGTTTTGGAACTGTCCGATTAGACCCGGGAGCTCGCCGGAGAGAAGGTTGTTAGACAAATCGAGCTCCCGGAGCCCCGACAACCGGAAAAAGTCGGTCTGAAGGGAGCCGTAGAAGGAGTTAGAAGACAAGTTGAGGGTACGGAGTTGGTCGAGGAAGCCGATATCAGGGGAAATGGAGCCACGGAGTTGGGAGTTGGGGAGGGAGAGGGCGGTGACCCTGTTGTCGCCGGAGGGGGAGCAGGCGACGCCGCACCAGTTGCAGGGGGTGTCGTCGGTGAAGTTCCAGCCGGAGAGGAGATTGAGGGGGTCGCCGATTACGCTGTATCTGAAGGAGAGAAGAAGAACGCCGTCTCTGTTTAGGCAATTTGTGGGGATTAGGAGGGAAAGGAGGAGGAGAGGAGAGAATAATCTCCACCATGGGAGAGGGAATTGAGGTGGATTGGGCTTCATAGTGTGGTGAAATGGCGAGTCTGCATCGTGGGGGAGAAGGAAGATGAAAAGCAGGGGAGAAACAGAGGAGGTGGAGAAAGAGGCAGGGGAAGTGTGGTGAAGAAGGAATTATATGAGTGGGTTTTTTTAATGAGAAAAAGGGGCGACCATGTGGAAATAAAGTTATACAGTAGATTTTATTTTTATTTTTGGTGCAAGAATTATCATTTTTTTAAGAACGATTTTCGTGACTGCTCACCAAAGAACTAACTTCTCCAACCAAAATAATTATAATCTGTCAAATTTAAGAAATTTGTGAATTTGTATGATGAATTGTCAAATCTAGTCTATAAGTATGACGGATGTTTGGTTCGTGTTGATTAAACATGTAAGAAAATTGTAAATTTATCTAATGAGTTTTGTATTCAAAAGGGTGCTAAGCTCGAATGGAGTACTCGATAAAAACAAATTATTTGACACGTAGTGAGTAGGCCATGTTAAGTGAGTTGAGATTTTCCTCATTATTGATATTGCGAGAATTTTCTTATAAAAATAATAAAATATTTGATCTGAATTCTGAACGAACGAATTAGATGAGTCAAACAAGTATAAGACTCAAAAAATGATCTTATTTATTACTGAGTTTTGTGTGTGGTTGATGACGAACTCTAGATACACGCGCGCTCGTGTCACCTTGCCAATAGACTATGGAGGCCAACACAAGCACGATATGTGACATGTAGCTATGAGGAGCGATGTTGTCGTCAAGTATTCCTCCTTGTATTACATTGTTTTCTCTTCTTCTCACGCGAAGTTGTTATGAGCACTTTTAACTTTCTTTCTCTTCTACTCGATAAGCCTGAATTGTGTGTTTCTAGTTCTTGAGAACGCATTGTCCGCCCATTTGTGGCCGACAAACTCGCCACTTGTCCCTCCAACCTCACCACATGGTAGACATACAATTGCTTACTCCTCGAGAATGCAAGACAAGTGGAAAACAAGTATCGCTGGATCTCTCTCCTTGAACAAATTATAAGTAGCCAAAGAGAGCATAAATTTAAGTACTTTTTCGAGAATTTGAACAAGAAGCTCTCGAAGAAAGGTGAAGAAATCCGATAAGGTGCTAAACTTTAGAAGCATCTTCATATAAAGTCCTCTCGACATAAATTGTTCACGGGCGGGTGGTGGGACAAATCTAACTTCCATATTTCGGTGTCTTTAACCTCTGAGATCGGTGAACAACTTCGGTATTGTTAGGTCAAGCAAGTAACTTTAAGTTCGAGAATCGTCACTTGATACAAAAACCAAACCATGATTTGTATCTTACATGAAAATCAAACAAAACCTACATGGAAATTAAAATTTGATTTTTTTTGGGTCCATGCTGTTGGGGTTATGGAGCCTGAAGCGAAGGACGGACGCGTAAAGGCTCGCACGGTTAGTGGCACGGTCTACAGACCGTGCAGGAACCACGGAAGGAAGCTTAAAAGTGAACACGGTTAATGGCACAGTTTGCTAACCGTGCCAGATCCCGGAATTGCTCTCGAATAAATGACACGGTTAACGGCACGGTTTGTTAACCGTACGAGACCTTTTTCGGGAGTTAGATGGGCCGATTTCAGTGTTGCGTTTTGTGGGCTTTTCTAGGTTTTGTCCGTGTTGTTATTTAAACCCTAGTTGATCAATTGTAATCTTCAAGTCGTTGTGAGTCGTCATCACAATAGTGAGAGGAGAGAAATATCCTGGCTTGGTAGTTCCCTCAGACGTAGTCAATTCTTGACGAACTGGGTTAACAATTCTTGTGTTCTTTGCTTCGTTTTCTATTCGTTACCGCGTTTGAATCCTAACAACCGGTATCAGAGCTGGTTCTGGTGGTGACGATGGAAAGCGGAAAATCACCGGTGGAGAAGTTCGATGGAACGGATTTCGGCTTCTGGAAGATGCAGATCGAGGATTACCTGTACGGTAAAGATCTGTATTTGCCGCTGGGTGAGAAACCGGAAGACATAAAGGACGAAGAGTGGAAGTTGCTGGACAGGAAAGCGATGAGCGTGGTCCGCCTATCGCTGTCCAAGAACGTGGCGCATCATACAGTCAAGGCAGAGACGACGAAGGGTATGCTGGAAATTCTTTTCGCGATGTATGAGAAACCCTCTGCGGTGAACAAGGTTCATCTGATGCGGCGGTTGTTCAATCTGCGGATGACGGAGAGTACAACGGTGACCAATCACTTGAACGAGTTCAACATGACGATCGCACAACTGAGTTCAGTTGAGATTGATTTCGACGATGAGGTACAAGCCCTAATCCTATTATCTTCTTTACCAGAAAGTTGGAGCGGGACGGTTACTGCTGTTAGTGCTTCGGCGGGGAAGGCGAAGATCAAGTTTGATGAAGTCAGGGATCTGATTATCAGCGAAAAAATTCGTAGGAAGGCGTCAGGTACTGCTTCTGGATCAGCTTTGAATACGGGTAGCAGGGGGAGGTCAGACTCTAAGAAGTCGAATCGTGTCAGATCGAAGTCTAGAGGGAAGGATAAGCCCAAAGACAAGAGCAGAATCAAGTGTTGGAATTGTGATGAAAACGGTCATTACAAGAGTGAATGTAAGGCACCGTTGAAAGATAAATCAGCGAATTCAGCCAGTGAAGATATTGCAGACGCGTTGACTCTGAGCGATTCAACGACAGGAACCACTGCAGATGCATCGATTCTGAGCGCGAGCAGTCCATTGGAGTCTTGGGTGTTAGACTCTGGAGCTTCGTTTCATTCCTGCAGCGGTGCTGATATATTAGATCGCTACACCTCTGGAGATTTCAGAAAAGTCTATCTTGCTGATGATGAGGCTTTGAAAATCGTGGGGAAGGGTGATGTGCGAATCAAGGCGCCGAACGGATCTGTGCTGCAGTTGCATGGAGTAAGGCATATTTCTGGTCTGAAAAGAAACCTGCTTTCTATTGGACAGTTGGATGATAAGGGTTATGAAGTAACCTTCGACTGTAACAGCTGAAAGATAACCAAAGGAGCTATGGTGGTAGCTCGGGGAAAGAAGGAGGGGACGCTGTACATGACGAGCAACGTCCGTGACATCATTGCCATTGTAGGAGTAAACTGTGATGCAGACTTGTGGCACTGTCGTCTGGGCCACATGAGTCAGAAAGGGATGAAGGTGCTATGCTCGAAGGGTTTGCTACCAGGTCTCAAGTCCGTTGAGATCGGATTGTGTGAAGACTGCGTGCTCGGGAAGCAGAAAAAAGGGTGAGCTTTGCGAAGGGTGGCAGAACCTTGAAGAAGCAGAAGTTGGAGTTGATCCACAGTGACTTGTGGGGACCAGCACCTGTGACATCTCTGGGTGGAGCGTCATACTACATGACCTTCATTGACGATGCTACAAGAAAGGTATGGGTCTATTTTCTGAAGCAAAAGTCTGATGTATTTGACACTTTCAGAAAGTGGAAGGCTCTAGTAGAGACTGAGACAGGTCTTAAAGTGAAGTGTTTGAGATCTGATAATGGTGGGGAGTATGAGCTTCGTGAGTTCAAGGAGTTCTGTGCTGAAAATGGAATTCGCATGGAGAAAACCTTGAAAGGAACCCCTCAAGAGAACGGCGTCGCTGAACGTATGAACAGGACCCTGAATGAACGTGCTAGAAGCATGAGGCTGAAGTGTGAGCTTCCAAAGATGTTCTGGGTGGATGCAGTCAACACTGCTGCATTCTTGATCAACCGAGGGACATCAACTCCCTTGGAGAATGGGATCCCAGAGGAGGCTTAGAGTGGCAAAGAGGTAAATTTATCCTTTCTTCGCGTATTTGGGTGCGTTTCATATGTTCATATTGCAGGAAGGTTATTCGCAGTCGTGTTCTGGGATGAGCAGAGCAGGAAGGTTATTCGCAGTCGAGACATCGTGTTCAATGAGCAAGAGATGTACAAGGATAGTCTGGGTGCATCAGAAACATCGAGTTCTGAACCTGAGGTTGTGGAGTTGGATATCTCAAACTCGGGTGGGAGCAAGGCGGTTCGAAGTGACCAGGAGGCCGTGATTGAGGAGGAGCCGAGTACCCTAGTGATTCCGCTGCGAAGGTCCACTAGAGAGCGTGGATCGCCTGATAGATATTCGCCGTCAAACTACTATCTGTTGTTGACTGATGGTAGTGAGCCAGAGTGTTATACAGAGGCATCTCGTGGAGAACATGTGAGCAAGTGGAAGCTCGCCATGGATGATGAGATGGATTCGTTGATGACCAATGGAACCTGGGAGCTAGTTGAGCTTCCAGCAGGCAAGAAGGCATTGCATAACAAGTGGGCTTACAGATTCAAGGAGGAGGCGAATAGAAGGAAGCGTTACAAAGCAAGGCTGGTTGTGACGCGAAAGACTCGCAAGGTCTTGCAGTTGATGAAGATTCGTGGAATTGAGAATCCTGCAGACATGCTGACTAAGGTTGTGACCTTAGAGAAGTTGAAGCTTTGTATGGCTTCAACTGGCCTTGATAACTGAGTTGAAGGCCTGACACTACTACTAGCTATGGGTTGATGAGGAGGACGATTATGATTGGAGTCAGTCTCCAGGTGGGAGATTGTTGTGGTTATGGAGCCTGAAGCGAAGGACGGACGCGTAAAGGCTCGCACGGTTAGTGGCACGGTCTACAGACTGTGCAGGAACCACGAAAGGAAGCTTAAAAGCGAGCACGGTTAATGGCACGGTTTGCTAACCGTGCCAAATCTCGGAATTACTCTCGAATAAATGGCACGGTTAACGGCACGGTTTGTTAACCGTGCAAGACCTTTTTCGGGAGTTAGATGGGCCGATTTCAGTGTTGCGTTTTGTGGGCTTTTCTAGGTTTTGTCCGTGTTGTTATTTAAACCCTAGTTGATCAATTGTAATCTTCAAGTCGTTGTGAGTCGTCATCACAATAGTGAGAGGAGAGAAATATCCTGGCTTGGTAGTGCCCCCAGACGTAGTCAATTCTTGACGAACTGGGTTAACAATTCTTGTGTTCTTTGCTTCGTTTTCTATTCGTTACCGCGTTTGAATCCTAACACATGCGAGTCACTAGGCCATTACAACGCGATGAGAGAATTCGAACTCATTGTCATAGAAGGTTATGCTTGCCAGTTAAGCTGTGAAGACTTGACAAAACTGGAATTAAATATGATTAATCAGTGATTAACAAAATTGAAAACCGTACCACAAAAGTGGAATTTTAACTTGGATTATACTCTCTCCATTAAAAATAAGTGTTATTTAATCTTTAATTTTTATTAAAATATTTGATTATAGAATTTTAGATAATGATTTATCGACAAGTTACGAGATAATGTATGTTATTGTAAGTTGTATATATGAATATAATATATGAAAATTCTTTTTATTTAATAATAAAAAATGAGGTGAATAATAATTAAATTATACATTTAAAAAAATTGTAATATTTTAGTTTAATTATTGTATTTCTTAAATTTGTGATGATAATTAAAATAATATTTAATATATTTTTTAAGAGATGAAATACTACGTAACTATGTTGTGAGCCTAGCATCTACGAGCATGATTGAAAGCCAATTGTACTAGTCGTATTATACTCCGTACATGGGAAATGATTAGTTGCTGTTTTGCTTGATATTTCCCCCCTCAACCAATTATTCACTCGTTCTTCCTTGTGTGGGCTGTAAATGTGAAAAGAAAAAGAGGCAATGAGTACGAATTAATTAACACTAATTTATTAAGCTTGAATTAAATAAGCACCTTTCTGCACTAGTATAGGACGACCAGATAAAGACGGTTGAACTTGGATTTACTTTAAATTAAGATGCATAATCTCAGACTAAAAACATATATACACCTGCTCCTTTATTAATTTTCTAGTCTCGTTATAAAAAACCTGTGACTGTACTACCCATCTATACCGTAACATGCTAACAAGTCACAACTGTTTCCTTATCTTTAAATACTGCACAAGAATTCAATTAGGGTTACGTTTTAATTTGTACAATAATAACAATTCCATCTGCATTTTTTAGGGGTTCAAAACGTACTTTAAATTCCTTTTGAATGTTTTTTGGCTCATTTTTTGAAAGGGATATTGAATTTTAACGGGTGGTGACTGGTGGGTAGGGTTCCATAGCTTTGTTTGAGATCGATTTTGACTCCATTTTTTTTTTGATTAGGTAAAAATTAGACTGAAAAATCACATAAAGCCGGTTTTTTAGTCTAGGACATTCTTTCGGATGAGAATTACAAATTCTAGATGAGTTCGAATATCTTTCAAGGACCTCAGCTGGACCTCCTTAGCGATGAAGTCGGCCACCACGTTGGTTTCTCGGAAAACATGAAAAATCTGCACTGAAGAGAAAAATTGTAAAATACACAGGATATCAGAAATAAGCATTTCAATATCCCATGGACAGTGCCAGATTTGATTCAAAACGTTCACAATGGTAAGGTTGTCACATTCAAGATGAATGTCGATAAAGCCTAATTCATAGGCTTTAACCAAGACATTTCTTACTGCTAGCGTTTCTGTTTTTAGAGGGGTTGAGATACCACACTTTTCCCCAAAAAGAAAAATTGGTTTTCCCGTGTTGTTCCTGAGGATGTAGCCAAAGCTAGAATCACCATTAGTTTTTGTGGATTCATCTGTATTTATTTTAATAATATTTTCCGATGGTTTTTTCTATTTCTTTATTGATCGTCTCGCATTTGGCATTCTATTTGTTTTGGGTCTCTCTTCTGCTAAACAATCAGGGTTCCACCTTTTCGTCTTGTTCCAGTTCTCAATTTGAGTTTTAATATAAATTGGTACATCCTTTACAGAGTCTGCATCATCATTTGTTCTTTCAAAGCTTTGTTGGTTTCTATAAAACCAGATTCCCCACCAAGAGACCATTAATTCTACGAATTGTGAAGTACTAGTTTTTTGTCGAATCTCATCAATGGTTTCAACGATTGTTTTACTTCCTAAGTTTAGAGAGCTAATAATACCATACGTATGATGGTTCAACTTTTCTAAAGTTTTCAAGGTATGTTTGCATTTGAATAGTAAATGGTTCAAGTCTTCTAGTTGAACATCGCATCGTATACATCCCTGGGGGATTGCTACGCATTTTTCTGTTAGTCTTGCTTTTGTTGGTAATCCATTCTTTATTATTTTCCACACAATTTTTTTAACTTTGGGGTATGTATCCATTTTCCAGATCCAAGACGAATCATAAGCAATATATCTCTTGTTTCTGTTAATTAGTTCCATAGCCGAGTTCGTAGAGAATCAACCATTTCTACTAGTCTCCCAGTACATTCTGTCATGAATATCATTACAAGGAATTGGGATTGATGTAATTTTTTCCACTAGGTCATGAGGTAATATTTGTTCTATTAGGTCCTTATTCCAGGTTTTGTTTGGAAGCATAAAGTCTGCTACCCGAGCATCCTTATTTAGGATTGTTTGTGTGTTTATGATATCACTTAGAGGGGTCCGTAAGACCCAGTTATCCAACCATAATTTAATTGTTCTGCCATTACCAACTTGCCAAATTAGTCCAGATTTAAATTCCTTAATGAGTTCAGTCATTTTGGACCATTGCCAAGAGCAGTTTCTTTTTTTCTCATAGTGAAGTATATGGGTTGTTTTCAGATTTTTTCAGTGACGACTCTCACCCAATAGTTATTCGGTTCTGCTAATATTTTCCATAGTAATTTGAATTGAAGGGCTTTATTCATGTCCTTTGATTTTCTCAATCCAAGACCTCCTTATTTTGTTGGTTTACAAATTTTATCCCAGCCTATTAGAGGTTTATAGGAGTTGTTTTTGTTCCAAAAGAAAGATCTATTTAACTTGTCAAGTTCATTGTGTGTGTGTGTGGGTAACATAAAGCTTTGCATAAGATAGTTTGGTCTTGCTGACAGATTAGTTTTTATAAGTGTTGTTCTTCCTGCTTGGGAGAGAGAGTTTGCTTTCCATTTAGATAGTTGTTGTTGACTGCTAATTAAAAGATCACCAAATGTATTTGAGTTGACCACGCCATTAATGATAGGGCAACCGAGGTATTTCTCGAGAGATATCATGTTCGTGATTGTGAGGATATCTTGTATTGCTAATTTCTTTTGATTGATAACCTTTTTTGTGACTTGGAAGGCCGATTTATGAAAATTTACTTTTTGTCCTGATATTTTGCAATAATCGTCAATAATGTCCTTTATTTCTTTACAATGTTCTTGTTTAGCTTTTGAGAAGATCACAATGTCATCTGCAAAAGCCAGGAAATGAATTCTTGGTCCTTGTTGAGTAATTTGGAATCCTAAAGGATTACGTGGTCGTTCTGAGGCAATTTGTAGTTTTCTAGCAAGAATTTCTGATCCTAAAATGAATAGGAAAGGAGAGAGGGGGTCACCCTGACGTAGTCCTCTTGTTGGTTTAAATATTTATGTGGGTCCGTTGTTTACAAGTACCGAAAATGATACCGTTGTAATGCATTCTCTTATCCAGTTGATAAATTTTTCATGGAATCCAAATTTTTTCATAGTTTTAATGAAGAAATTCCATTCAATTGTGTCATAAGCTTTTTCCATATCTAATTTTAGCGCAATGAAGCCTTCAGTTCCTTTTTTCGATTTGAATGAGTGAAAAATTTCATGGGCTATCAAGATATTATCTTGAATTGCTCTGTTAGCAACAAAGGCACCCTGAAGGGGATGAATTATCTTTTCTATGGTTCGTTTGAGTCTTGTTGTTATGATCTTCGAGATTATTTTATAAATTGTGGAGCATATGCTTATAGGTCTGTAGTGATTAGTGGAATTTGGGTTGTCACATTTTGGGATCAAGGAAATGAATGTATGATTTATTTGTTTAAGCAATTTCCCGGAAAGGAAAAAACTTTTAACTGCTTGAATAACAGAAGGGCCAACAATATCCCAATATTTTTGGTAAAATTCTACTGTCATACCATCGGGCCTTGGCGATTTGTCTGAGTCAATGTTAAAGACAACTTTCTTAATTTCTTCATTGGATACATTTTTTATTAATTCTATATTGTCCTCTGTAGTGATCTGAGACTGAATTAATTCGAGGTTTTCCTGGAAAAGTCATTGGTTCATATTTTCACTTCTGAATCTTTTAATGAAATCATTTCTGATTTCAATTCTAATATTTTCTTCTCCAGTAATGCTTGTTCTTTCTTGTGTTGTAAATTCTTTTATGATTTTTCTGTTTCTTCTTCCACTTGCTATTTTATGAAAATAGCTAGTGTTTGTGTCGTTCAATTTAATGTGTTTAACTTTTGCTCTTTGGTTCCAGTAGATTTTTTGAAAACAAAGAAGTTTTTTTTTCCTATGATTCTAATTTGCTTTTTAATGAGATCATTTGTAGGATTAGTGCAGATCTCAGTTTGGATATCAGAGAGCTGATTTTCTATTGTTTGTAATTGAGTGAATACGTTACCAAAGGTACTTTTGTTCCAGATCTTGACATGTTTTTTGAGTAATCTTGTTTTGGATACTAGATTGTACAATCTCGATTCATGGTAGTTTGTTCTCTACGCTTGTTTGACAACATTTCTAAAGTCCTTTCTAGTCATCCAAATTTTTTCAAATTTAAAAGGTTGATTTTTAAAGGGTATTGTTGAGTCGAGCTCAATAGATATGGGACAATGGTCTGAGCTGGTAAAAGCGTAGTGTCTAGTACAGATATCAGGATACCATTGAAGGATCTGGTGATGAATGAGTACCCTATCCAGTTTTTCGTGAATGTTATCTATTTCCGTCATGTTTTTTCGCCAGGTATAGATGTTGCCCTGGATCGGAGTATCCAATAGTTCACATTCATCTTTGAAGTGTCGTAATCTTGCAAATTTTCTCAAGGGTGGCATAAGGCCACCTAATTTCTCAGAAGGGTCTTGGATTTCATTTAGATCTCCCATAACAATGCACAGACGATTCATTGGGTGGAGCATAAGTTAGGATTACAGGCTTTGTAGATTTTAATAAAGGAGATGAGTCCTTCCTAGAATACAGGCTTTGCAGATTCATTGGGTGGAGCATAAGTTAGGATTAGCATTATCTTTTTGTTCGTGAGCTGATTTGTGTATTTGATAGTGATAAATCTTGTGTCAATGTGGTCAATTTCAAGGATTTCATTTGTGAGTTGGTAGGTTTTCCACATAACACAAATATCACCAGAGAAGCCCGTAGCCGGGACACAGTAGAATTGGTCAAAACCCGCTTGTCTCCACACTTTTTCGCCTGGTTCTTTGTTTGTTCTTGTCTCAAATAATGCAATTAGTTGAATTCGTTCAATTTTACAAAAGGATTCGACATCCATCCAGAAGGTTTTCTTTCCGATTCCACGACGATTCCATGTTGTGATCTTCATAAAAAACCAATTGGAAGATTGCCCCATATCCACAGACAGTAAGGGGTCTTGTTTCGACGTTCATTATAGGCACAGTTTTTCCGATTGCATTCCTTCAAAGAATCAAAATGAACCTCCCAGATTTCCTTATGAAGATAGATATTTGAGGAGGTTCCTATCTGTGTACCGTGTCTACGCATCCGATGCTCTAAATCTCTTCGTTTTTTAATTTTGATTTTCCCACACTTAAGGTGTATTGTTATTGTTATTAAGTAAGTGCACAAACTTGTCATATCATTTCTGATATTGTTATTAGTTTTCCAAGTCAGAGAGAGTTTTGTTTGCCTGTGGAGGGAATACAAACAAGCATTTGTTATTTCATAGGTGATATTGTTCTTTGGATTGTTTGGTCTCAAGGTACAGAATGTAAACCTTTTCCATCCATGCCATTGTTCGTAAATACTCATATACAAAGAGGTTTGTTCAAAAGTGTGTCTGGTTCTATTCGATGACTCTGGTGGGTCAATCAACAATTTTTTTGTCCACAAACACTTATCATTATGTACATTTTGTTCATGGTTTCTAATACATAGTTTCACATGCATGTAAGCACACACAAAAGAACAATTTGATCCGAAATAGATGAGAGTCACAGACATGGATGGCAGGTCATGCCAGGAACCAATTTTCACAAATTTAGGGTTCCAATAAAGATTGTTCGGGGGATAAGGTTTCATGTAATGATTTTTTCTATTGCTCCTTTTTTCATTGCAAGATTTGATCTTGATTTCCTTTTTGAAGATGTGTACTCCATTAGTAGTCCGGGCAACATGTACCTTAGCATTGTAAGGGTTAATAGAGATCTCATTCAGTTCTGGACTCGAATGAAGAGGCTTGTTGGCCTTTTCATCAAGCATTTGAAGAGGCCAATTGTTGTTGGCTTTGTTCCTGCAAAGAGAGAATATCAAATGACCAAATTTCCAAGAGATCAAAGTCATATATTGTTTGTTCAGGTAAAGGTGGGTCTGCTGGTTATATTGTTCAGAACCCAACAGCATTCTGTAATTCCAATCAGAGAACCGATGGGATGCTTGTTCAAGATTTAAGTGTTCAAGATCATTATTCTGACTATTGCTATAGTGCTTCCCATTAAAAAGAATCACAAAGCAAATGTACAAGCTACAATACTGAAACCACAGTAAACGTAACTCAAGTTCAATCTAGTCTAAGATGTTACCAATCATAAGGCACATCTCAAAGTTGGAGTAAGCCAGAGATAAATGATTCTAGGATTTGAAGTTAAAATCAAGGGTTTTGGTAAGGGAGGAATAGTTCACAAAATGCTTCCCACCAACAAAGGTGAAAGAAGTAGACATCAGATTCAGGGGGAGATCATCCCAGATGCACACCCAAAGGCAACAAATGTTATTCTGACTATAACTATTGTTATTCTCATAAATAAGAATCACAAAGCAAAGGAACAAGTTGCAGAACTGGAACCACAGAAAAAATAGTTCCTGAACAATCCAGTCAAAGAAGTCACAAAGCATAAGGCACGTCACGTTGTTGAGGTAAGTTAGAGATAAAGGGTTCTAGAGGTTGCAGATAAAAACAAAGGTTCTGGCAAGGGGAGGGTTGTTCACAGATTTCTTCCCACCAACAAAGATGAAAGAAGAAGAAATCAGATTCAAGGGGAGATCATCCCATATCCACACCCAAAGGCAGTAAATCACCAAAGTCAGAACCTCAAAATATAAGGGTACCGGGGTCACATCAAAGGAGTCACAACCAGAAAAACACACAAAGCAAATCGGGGATTTCAGGGAGAGAAAGAAGCAGAGAAGCAAGAAAAGGTTAGAGAAGGAACCATCACACCTGGATAGACGTCGGATCTCCAAAGGAAGGCCAATCCTCAAGTGAAGGAAGGTGGTCGAGCATCCCCATGAGAGCCAGGGAGGCGGCGCTTATCACCAAATCCCCACCAACACGACTTCAGATCTTGTCGAGGAGGGTTGATACAAGCCTTAAGTTGAACATCTGGTATCGTCTCGGCCGGGATCTAGAGCCCTAACCCAACAGAGACCACGAAGATGATGTCGGACAGAGCCTTGGACCAAATCCATCTTGAAACGCCACGGATGGAGTTGGTGTCCGACGAGTCGGGGTTGAGCAGAGGCTTCGAGGAGTCGTCGGTGAAGCTAAGGTTAAGAGAATCGCCGGTGAGGCTTAGGTTCAGGGAGTTTAAACGCGTTCGCCGCCTGATGTTTAGGGTTTGAGGAGTCAGGATTTGGGAGTAGGGGAAAGAGAGCGTTTTGCTTTTCGGATTCATTTTTATTTTTTTGTTGCTTGACTCTAATTTGAATCTATCGAATCAATTATTGAGGCCAGGGGTTTTAATAATTTTGTATGTATGTGTTTTTGGTTTGACAACTTTGGTCGGTATTGACAATTAGCAATCAGTAAATTTAATTAAAACCAATAAAATAAAAATCCTACGTACACTATGTAGGAATGTATAATATTAGATGTAATAAAGGTATTATTGACATTAATAATTAGGAACTTGATTGTCTTCTTTACTATAAGTAGTGATTTGGTCTTGGTGGTGGAGTATTGCACATACAAAATGTAATCAGAAATTAAATAAGGCAGAAGTTAAATTATGATGTAGTGGTTTGGATTTGCTTCATGATTAAAATTATCTAGCTAGCTAATATATGTAGGATTTAAATTAAATTATTGCTTAATGATATTTTAGGTATATATATTAATTACATATACAAAAAATGAAACTTTATAATATAAGCAGCCAAGTTGTAACTGATTATATAAATTCAAAGAATCAAAGTACTTACATGAAAGCATGCTGAGAATCATTGAAGCACATGATTAAGAGGGAAAAATTCTTCAAATCTAAACCGACATACATATATATATATATCCTGTGTGTTTTGGCAAAGGGCTTCTCCTTGTGTCTAGCTCTTAACTATTTTTCTAACATGTTTAATTATGTTTAATGATGTATGATTAATTACAGTCACAGATGATGAATATTACTAATGAATTGTGATTAACTGATTATTTTGGCCTTCAATAACTTGTTCATATGTCATGGCGGGAATTTGGTCGACATGAGCTCCGCTAGCTTGTTCATTCCTTTTTGCTTTCATGATCTGATCTCCCTTTGTAATTGTTTAAATAATTTTTCAATTCATCTTAAAATGGTTGGGGAGACAATCTATTTTGCATAACTTACGCTTTTACGTACACGTTTTTTCGTCTATCGATCTATCAGACTTTTACAAAGATTAGTCATATTAGATATGACAATTTTCATGTCGAAATTCTTCGTGTATAAGCGATCAATCAACATCACAAGAACTTGAATATTGAATCGTATGAGACAGTTTTTCAAAGTAGTAATTCGACCATATTAAAATGCGTAAGGTTACACGTATTCCACCTTGGGATAAGACAAATAATTTTCTTGGTTCTAGGCAACAACACAAGAGACATATTTAGAGTTTTATCAGTTTTTAGGATGTAAACTCACTCAAGAGAGATCCATCTCTTAGCAGACCAAAACTTGACCCTAACACACCCTTAAATAGGGCATAGGCCGGGTACTATGGTTACATGGAGGTTAAGTCGGCTAAAACGGCGTCAAATTAACTTATCGCATAAGTGCACGGACCACACACTCCTTCGAGCCAAGCATAGTTACTTTACAGAGACCATCGTACGGACTGTGTAATTTCTTTACAGAGAACACTGCACGGTCTGTGTACCGAAACACATGGACCATGCCTTAGACCATGCAACCTCCAATACTTGGCGAAAGCCAGAAAATGCCACGGTCCGTGCACTTCACTTGGTGTTTTATACCGTATGGGGTGGGGCACTGCCCTGCACCCCGTCTTAAAAGTATCTCAATCAATTGGGGTTTAGGATAACTAAAATTGATTAATGTCATAAAAAATAAATGCTTATGTCAAAAAAGATTAAAAAAAAAAAGTAATTTTGTGAAAGTAGCAGTGCTGTAGATTTCGGTTAATTAACCTATATATTACCATATACTATATAGTTAATGGATCTCACATGCATTTTCCTTATTCCAAAATGATGATAAAAATGGTGTAAAGAAAGAAATCAAAGAAAAGCTTGTGCCTTTAACCCCTTTATACAGTACTGTATAACTTTTGGTCTTCTCAATCGATCTTTACATGGAAGCCAGTAAGAAAGATCACCAAATTTAACATCCAATGCAACTTCCTTTTTATCCCCTTTTAGAAGAATGAAGTTAGTGGGTGAAATTAAGATATGATTAGGCCAAGCCACAGTGCATTCCCCTTTCTTTCTTTCTTTCCTTTTCAGGTGGGTCAACCTTCTTTTTTCCTAATTAACCTACTCTTTTACCTTAAGATGATTAATTAATTGGATCCTGATCAAATCAGTAAACCTAAAAAAAGGTGGGGGAAATGGGTGAAAGTTGACCAAGTCAAACACAAATTAAGTAATGTAAGGGAAACGTTTCTCTCCATCCAAAAATAAGCAAATTTTTTTCCTTTCAAAAATGTAGAATTTCTTACGGATATTTATATATGATTTTTTCTAATGTGTCTAAAAACTTAATTTTTAGCAATAATTAGTATAATTTCTATGTGCACGGATTTTTACGTCATATATATTGAATAGAATATATTAATAATTATTTAAATTAATCTATATATTAAAAAAATCTAGATAATATTGATATCTAGATCATATTCGATTCATAATTTTATATCTTAATCATCTATATAATTAGGAAATTTTGGATTTGTATATATAATTAGGAAATTTTGGATTTGTATATATAATTAGAAAATTTTGGATTTGTACATAATTAGAAAATTTTGGATTTGTATATAATTACGAAATTTTGGATTTGTAATCTTTGTGATTAACTTGTAATCTTTGTCTTTGATTTGTATTTAAATTAGGAAAAGATTAGTAATAGGTTTACGATAAAAATCTTTTATCTATAAAATGATTTTTTTTAAGTGAAGAAAAGAAAGACATGTGACGGTTTTAATAAATGAGTGTCATATAGCGGTTTTAGGTTTAGTATAGTAGATTTTTTAGACACTAGTTTAATTTCTTTTGTTAAGAATTTATCCATTCTCTTTTAGAAAATATTTTAAAGATAATTTCATATTTTAACTTATTAGCATATACCACACATGCACTAGAAAAACCGTATATATAATTCCACAAAATTAAGCGAGTTAATGTACTTTTGAGATTAGGTATTCACATTCTCATTCGTGTAAAAGTAAATGCAATATTCGTATACACTCGTCTAATTAACGTGACTATCTTGTTTAATTAGGAATATGTTTATAGATCTATGCTCTAGTAAAACAGACACTTATAATAAAATAGGTGGATAAATATAGAACATTGGATTAGACTAAAAAAAAGGGCTGAAATTTAATTTAAAGGGATACAAATTTAAAAAGTGGAATCACCCGCACCAGATTTTTTCAATTTCCTAGTTTCATGGGATATCAATCATCCCTCTTTCCACAATTGCCGTCATTAAACTCCCATTTCCATTTATTTTATTTTCCTCTTTCTTTCTTCCTCCCTCTGTCTCTTTTCATGTCTCTGCTGCACCACCCGAAAACACCATCTTCCCCCTCGCGCCCTCCCGCGAGCCACCGGCGGCCACAGCAGTGCCCAGATCCGAGCCCGCCTCACCGACCTACACCCGCGCCCAGCCAAATCCGCCGGAGCTGCTGTGCTTCACCGTCTTCGACCCATCTCCCGCTCAACCTCGCTCACCCACCGTGCCGCTGCGAGCCCTGCACCAGACCACCGACGACCATCTCTCCTACACTGCCGCGCGCCTGCCCCGCACCGGTGGGCACACAGATCCACCGTATTTCTGTTGAACCCCCTCGTGCCCTCCCGCAAGCCGCCGTGCCCTGCACCAGACCACCTCGCCTTGCTGCTCACGAACCAACCACCGCACCTGCTCTCACCATCCCCGCGTGCCCAGATCCGAGGGAAATCATGGCTCCCGTGGCGTTTGGGGGCACAATAGATCATCGGCAAACAAGCGAATTCCTCTCGGTATGTTCAGATTTCTCTTTGAGATCTTTGAAATCCCTTTCTTAAGGGGGTTTGTTTTACTCGTCTCCGACAATTATGTCGCCTCTTTGCATAATTCGAGGGTTTGTACTTTGTGGTGATGTTCCACCGTGATCAGGCTGATCTTGTCTTTTTAATTTTGTATTTTGCGGTCTCTAAAATTTGCATGTTCATTGTCTATTTTGGCTATATGTTAACGTTGTTTGGTTGTTCATGTGCTATTTTAATCTACTCCGTATTGTTTTCATCCAAGCATTTAAATTAAATAAACTTACAATTGTCTCTTTTGGGTGTACTAGGGTTTGCAGGCGACGAGAAGCTTGTCGGCGCCCTCCCCAATAGACGGCCTCTCCAATCGATTTTGCTCATGTAATCACCATTGTTGTAGATTGTCACCGACCTCCATTCATCGCTGTTTGATTTTATCGTCTTCGTGCCATGGTTCATCGTCTATGTATGATATTCAAACAAACTTGTATGATATGCATTCTGTGATTATGGATTATGTTTCTGGCCGTGAATGTGATATTCAGTTGTATGGAAGGGATATGCAATTTCCATATAGTGATATACAGAATATACTTGTATGATATGCAATTTATAATTATAGATTATTTTCTTGGCCGTGATTATGATATTCATTTGTGTGGATAGAATATGCATTTTTCATACATTGATATGCAAAATATACTTGTATGATATGCAATTTTTTATGATAGATTATTTCATTGGTTGTGATTGTGATATTCATTTGTGTGGATGAGTTATGCATTTTCTATACATTGATATGCAGAATAAGCCACGGGCGCGGAAAGGGAGCCGCGGGCGCGGTCAAGGAAGATCTCGATGGGTGATATTCTCGTCAGAAGATGAGAAGAACAAGCTGCGGGCGCGGAAAGGAAGCCGCGAGCACGGCCAAGGAAGATCTCGCTGAGTCCGGCCATGCAATTATGTGGATGGGATATGCATTTATTGTACAGTGATATGCAGAATATACTTGTATGATATGCAATTTGTAATTATGGATTATTTCCTTGACCGTAAATATGATATTCATTTGTGTGGATGAGATATGCATTTTTTTGTACAGTGATATGCATAATATACTTGTATGTTTTAAATTGGAATATCAATTACCACAATGTGCATATATGTTCAATGTGTTTGAATATCAGTACATATACGATTGACCATGATCACGAATAACAATTATTCAATAATACTTGAACGATATTCAGATAATGTGCTTTGATATTAACACATTGTATTTCAATTCAGTCGATGCATTATATACGATGGAACATGAACAAGATTAACATATATGCAAATTATATATAACAATATTCATCTTTTTCGTGTCGATATGCAGATTTTTTGTATCGATATGCAGAACGGTTTAGAAATTTCTTGACCGAAGCTCTGCGTGGAAGATGGTGGTGAATAACTGCCTATTTTGGAGGATCTATGTTTTCTCTCTCCAATCTCCATTAACTGCCTATTTTAGAGGTTTTTAACTTTTAGAAATTTAGAAAATCAATAGGGATATTCTATCCCATGAAAACCGCCCCATACACCTTTATTATACTCTCCAAATCCAACCATCCAATACTCTCAATCCGACACTCCATAATTGTATACTCGTTTCACCATAAGAGTCGTTTTACTTGAGCGTGTCTCTATGTTTGTAAATAACACATTAAAAATACTCACGTCTTTACCATAGACATATGAATGCAAACACACACTTATATTGACTTGACTTGGTCACAAAAATACTATGCATTGACTTTATTTTTTAGAAAAATACAAGTTTTGCCAGGATTTTTTTTTTTGCCGGAGCCGGGTGTCGGGCCACCGAAGTGAGCCCACTAATCCCGTCCCCCCTCTGCCAGGCCCACGTTGGAGCCCAACCGTAGGTGCCCCCCAGCTCAGGGGCGTTAAATTCGCGGGCGCGTTATCTACGCTTCCATCCCTACGTTTCGAACACGGGGGGATTGCCCACCCCATGTTTCTACTCCCCTGGGATTTCCACTCGACTACGCCCATGGGGGCGTTTTGCCAAGATTATTTTTTTAGTGAAAAAGAGTGTAAAATGGCCGGGATACAAGTTAAGTGCAGTCCTAAAAGAGAATCATAAGGAAAAATGACCTCTCAAAAAGCTCTTCGTACAACCCAACCCCAAACCCTAAACTTCGACCAACCGCCGCTTATCCCCCTTGGGACTACCTTCAAGATTCAACAAAAAACTTTCAACTTCAATGCTATAATCCAACGAAACATTGCCATCTGCTTATCCTCTATTTCTTTACCACCCGCATCAACTCTAATGATGAAGTGGAGACTTAACAATTTCTCTGTTTGTCGGGGCCGAGCTCAAATCTGTCGACCGGCGGATCTGAAAAGCTACAGGACATGCATGGGTGGCTGGGTGGAGAGTTTATCTCGTTGTCAAGGTCGTGGCTCGTCTTCTTCCTCCGAGATGTGGGGCACTTGCGATCTGGCTATCCATCCTCTCATGGTTTTGGAGACGGGGTTGGAGCGCTTCTCCTCAAGTCTTCTTTCTTTTGTCAGATAAGAGATATGTTGCTGCCCTTCGGCATCGTCTTGATGCATGTAAACGCATGAGATCTGCTTGGAGGGGTGATCTCATTGTCGTCCTTCTCCTCCTCTGCGAATCAAGGTATATTCTTTCCAATCTACCCCTCTTGAACCCTACCTTGAAAACCAGCATGAATATGAACCTTATTATCTTGTGAGTGTTTCTTGGTCTAATAACTTACAAGCTACAAATCTTGTCATGTTTACCCCTAATATGAATCTTCCAAACTTTCTCTTTATCTGTAAACTTCCTTTACTGATATGGATCCATTATCATTGTATGTCTTGTGTTTTTTCTCCTTTGGCCAAGGGGTTTAAAACCTTAATTGAGATATTTTGCTCTGAATCTAACTCGATTGTGAACCATGAGGTTGTGACCTCTTCATATATTAAGGAAAAACCCCTTACTCTGGAGGAGATATTATGTGTTAACATTTCTATTCTTCAACAACTCATTGTTTGTGGTTAGTCCTATGAGTTATTGCCTTATAAAGGGTTTGTCTTTGACCCTTATCGTGATCTCCGTTATTATATTACCTCTAACCATGAAAATATCTTAATCGATGTCTATACTATTAATACTTATCTATATTCTGAAGTAAAGTCTTACTCTGACCAGATCCAAATCGTGAACCAACATAGAAACAATACTATTTGCTCTACTAAGGTCCGTGAGACCAAATTTAGTAGAGCCTTGTGCAGAAAAACAAACATCAACATTACGGGTGAGGAGCCCAATAACAATGGTGAACCATACACCAAACCAATACACCAGGGAACTGGAATGAAACCTCAGAATCTCTTGAACAATCAGAAACTTATATGTGGAGTTGGTTTCCAAACCAATACACCACGGAACTGTGACCCTACGGAAACCACACAATATATGACAACCTATCTCATGAACAATCTTTACTGGAAATTGAACTATATGACCAATTGTGCTTTATATTTGGTTTTGAACAATTTATTGTTTGATACTGAGACAAGTGAAAACATTTACATCACCTTTGTGTGCAACCAGGTTTGGACTTGGATTATGTAACCTCATGCTTGCTCTTTCAAAAGTGATGCTTACTGGTTTTGGAGCTATAAAAATGAAAATCTCTATCTTTTAGCTTGTATCTATGGTGTAAGCATGATTTGTTTTGGTACAGGAACAAGACATGCCATATACTGGCCTCATGCATATGGACTCCTTTTTGGATACACCAGCAACAAGGAAAACATACCTAGAAATGGGCATATTGGAAACTGAACAACCAGTCTTTGCATATTCATTTATATGAGCCAGTTACTAAACTATTCTGAACAATTGAACAAGAAGCAATTGATGACAAATCAGTCCAAGGAAAACTTTGATTTAGTGCTTCATCTCATGAAAGAGTTCAGATTTTTTAATTTCAACTTTTCCATCTATAGATGTTCAAACTATGAAATGCCAAATCTTATCTATCTTTATTATCCATATCCTGAACCTTGGAGTGTCATCACACTGTTTGAGAACAACAAGCTACCAGCTCAACTTGGTAAAACCACTATTGATTG
This sequence comes from Rheum nobile, assembly GCA_027886185.1. Classification (NCBI taxonomy): domain Eukaryota; kingdom Viridiplantae; phylum Streptophyta; class Magnoliopsida; order Caryophyllales; family Polygonaceae; genus Rheum; species Rheum nobile. Next base: position 92,229 of record WOAB01000309.1, read on the forward strand.
CAAGTATCATATTACTAGAAATATACATTACAAGAACAATTACTTGAAAACACATATTTGTACTTGTATGTGGACTAGCAGGAACAATTACTTGAAAACCCAAATTGTACTAGGATTACTTCCTCTCTGGAATTTTGGTTCAGGGAATATGTTTAAGTCTTGGGACTATATCACAAGATACAAAACAAAACTTTATGGAAATATTGAATTGTACATTTACCAATTTTTTGGGTATTCTTATAGGAGCTTTCCTGACAAGTATTTTACACTTGTGAACCTATATTATAGTAACAATGGACTCATACACATTAACCATTTTATTGAGCAACAAACCATTTATGAACCTCACGCTGTATATATATGCTATATGCATCTACATCACAACCCTACTAGCAAGTCCCCTAAATGTCTACGGATATGGGGCCATCATTTTCTTTGTTTTTTATGAAGATCACAACATGGATCTGTCGAGGGATTGGGAAAAAAACCATTTGGATGGACATTGAATCATTTTACAAAATAGAAAGGATTCAATTACTTGCTTTATTTGAGACAAGAACGAACAAATAGCCTAGTGACAAACTTTGGAAAAAAGCTGGTTTTGACCAATTCCACTTTGTCCCGGCCATTGTTTTTTCTGGTGGAATCTGTGTCATGTGGAAAACGTATCAACTTACAAATGAAATTCTTAAACTTGACAAAATTGAACCAAGATTTGTGAGTATTAAATATACAAATTTGTCCACAAATATTAAAGCCTTGCTTATTCTCACATATGCCCCACCAAATGAAGTCAGTAAAAATGAGTTATGGGAAACCATTACCACTTTTATTAAAAATAGTACTTACCCTTGTATTATTATGGATGACCTTAATGAAATACAAGATCCAACTGAAAAATTGGGTGGGTTCCCCCCAACAATGAATAAATTTGCGAGATTAAGACAATTTAAAAATGAATGTGAATTACTAGATATATCAATACAAGGAAATACATTTACCTGGAGAAAAAACAAAACTGAGATTGATAATATCTATGAGAAACTGGATAGAGCCCTAATTCATCACCAGATCTTGCAATGGTATCCAAATATCTGTACCAAACATTATGCATTTACTAGCTCTGACCACTGTCCAATATCCATTAAATTAGCTACGACAACTCCTTTCAAAAATCAACCCTTCAAATTTGAAAAAAATTGGATGACGATAAAGGACTTTAGAGAGGTCGTCAAACAAGCTTGGAGAACAAACTAACATGGATCTAGAATTTATAATCTAGTATCCAAGACAAAGATACTAAAAAAACATGCTAAAATTTGGAATAAAAGTACATTCGGTAATGTGTTCACCCAACTCCAAAATATTGAGAAACAACTCTCTGAAATTCAAATAGAAATCTGTACAAATGCTAATAACAATTTAATACAAAAACAAAATAGAATAATTAAAAAAAAAAACTACTTTGTTTCCAGAAGATTTTTTTTTAATCAAAGAGCAAAAGTGAAACATATCAAATTCAATAATACTAATTCTAGGTATTTTCATAAAATAGCTAGTGGAAGAAGGAATAGAAAAATCATAAAGGAAATCAAAATCCAAGAAGGAACTAGCATTATTGGTGAAGAAAATATTAGAAATGAAATCAGGAATGATTTCATAAAGAGATTCAGAAGTGAAGAAATGAATGAGAGCTTACTTCGGGAGAACCTTGAACTAATTCAATTTGAAATCTCAACAGAGGAAAATATAGAACTAACAAGAAATGTCTCTAATGAAGAGATCAAGAAGGTTGTTTTTGACATTGGGTCAGATAAATCTCCAGGACCAGATGGTATGACAACAAAATTCTATCAAAAATATTGGGATATTGTAGGTCCTTCTGTGATTCAAGCACTTAAGAGTTTTTTCCTATCAGGAAAATTACTCAAACAAATCAATCATACATTTATATCCTTAATTCCAAAATGCGATAATCCTAACTCTACAAACCATTATAGACCTATTAGTCTATGTTCTACAATTTATAAGATTATATCGAATATATTAACAACAAGACTGAAAACTACTATGGAAAAACTAATCCATCCTTTGCAAGGAGCCTTTGTAGCTAACAGAGCTATTCAAAATAACATTTTAATAGCTCATGAAATTTTTCATTCCTTTAAATCAAAACAAGGAACCAAAGGATTCATAGCTCTTAAACTTGACATGGAAAAAGCCTATGATAGAATTGAATGAAAATTTATTATTCAAATCATGAAAAAATTTGGATTCCATGAAAAATTTATCAACTGGATTAAAGAATGTATTACGACCAGACCTGGCAAAATATGACCCGACCCGACCCAAATTTTTTGGGTCATAACCCGTAAAGATGAACCCAAAACCCATTTTCAATCAAACCCGATGACTCGGAAAATTTTTGGGTCAAAAACGGGTTGGGTTGGGTCAACCCGATGGATAAAAAAAAAGGCGGGAAAATGAAAGAAAAAAAAACAGGCGCTCATTCTAAAATTCTACCCTAAAAATTTCCCAAATTTTAGGGTTTATTCTTTTCCATTCTTTTCTTTCACACGTTCAGTTGCTTAGGGTATATGCATCTCCTGGGATCTCGCCTCCTCCAACCTCGCCTCGCCGGCGGCTTGCCTCCATTCTTTCACAAGTTTAACGCAGGCTGCACAGTTCCTCGCCTCGCCGGCGGCGGCACCTTGCCTCGTCCAATCTGCTGATCTCCTCCAACCTCGCCAGTCGCCTCGCCTCGCCTAGGTACTTTGATTCTCAATTCTCTCCTTTATCTCGTCATATTCCCATTGGATCAATTCTTCATCTTTCTTATACCTCTCGTCATCTTCCTATTTCTCTTTGTTCAATTCTCTCCTACTGGAATCGAATTATTGGTTGCCGAATTCCTGTGCTAGGGTTCGTGAAGACTGTTATCTTGAGATTTCGTAGTTTTGTAATCTTGAGATTTCCCGTTGAATTGTTTCATGGCTTCGTCTGGAATGTCATTTTAGTACAACGTAGATTTGCAGTTACCTTCGTCATTTCAGATTATATATGGCATTAGGAATATTGCTATCATCAACTCTTCAATTCCTTTCTTTCTGTGTTTACTTTATGTGGATGGTATGGAATAGCTTGATTTGTAATGAGTCACAGTTAGATTTTTTGTTTATTACATTTGAATTTTTGTTTATATGAGGATTTGGGTTACTTATGGTTATGATTTTCACTCCTAATATTTGATGAAAATGATTGAATGATTAATCTTGTTTTTAGTTCTTGAATTGATGAAATATATATATATATATATATATATATATATATATATATGATGAATCAGTAGGGTGGGTGCAGTGAATGATGTGGATTTTTGTGTGAGAGAGTGATTGTAGTGGAAGAAGACATGTATATATGTTCAAAAAGCTCAAAGGCTGAATTAGAACTACAAAATCTTGTTCTGAAATGTAAGATTTCTTGTCTTCGTAGGGAGAGGGATCCTCTTCTTTTTTCACTTTGAATCAAAAGTTATATCAACTTAGAACTCTACTGCTAATTAAAATCTAAATTTAAGGTTATTAACTTATTTTTTTCTATTAGGGTAGAACATGCTGCCACGAAAAGATATTCCTACAACTCGAAAATCCAAAAGAGGAGATCGACCTCCGTTGCCATTTCGGACTGGAAGTTCTGCATCTGCATCAGGATCCGCATCTGAATCATCCATAGCCCCATCAGCATCAGCATCATCACCCGCTCCAAATTTGGGTATCTAGTCTCATATTTTGACATCATAATTTTTATTAATATGTATCTCAATATTATTTTTATAATGATGTTTATTTTCTTTTATTTAGGGAGTTCATCCCCTTCTGTAGAAACTCAAACTCAGAAAAGAAGTTGGAATGCTCCAATTTGGCAACATTATGAAACACACGACGGGAATGAGTTTGATGATCTTGTGCCACGAGCTATTTGTAAGTATTGCGGTAGTGGACCTATTAAGGCTTATGCTGAAAGTTTAATTGTCCAGGCCCAGAGGAGAATCTAGAAGAAGGATTAGAAGTCCAATTTACGAGGTTGCACGTTGGCAATGGTGATGAAACAGTGGAGATGGAGGATTGACATAACTATTAAGGACTTGTTTAATTGTTTTGGATATTTTCTTAGTTATGAGATTATTTATTTTGTTGTGTTTTGAATTGTGACTAAGTTGTTAGTTTGTTACTAATTTGCTACTTTATCGAACTTGAAACGTCGTTGGATGATGGCTTAATTATGGTTTTGTTTAGGGTGTTGTGTTTTGACTTTTTAGCATTCTCTACAGATGAGGAACATTGGAAATAATTGGTATCTAGAAAGCATTGATCCAGGCACCCAACTGAGTGATAGTATAACATGATTCAGCACTACTTTTTTTACATGTTTGTTTGTTCCTTGTTTGATGCAGGAATAATAAGACGACAAGAATACTAGAGGATTCACTGATTCAGCATCATCATTAATTCATTATATATATGACTATATCACTATATGAGTAATATGACTATATAAGGTAGCTCAACCAGTTAAGTTGTAAACTTGTAATCATTAATAAGCATGTGGTTGCCCACTTGTCTAATATGAGATAACTCAAGTGTTTGTTTGAGAGAAGAAATCTTAGAATATATTATAAATATAAGCTAGTACAAACTTAAATCTTATGCCGAAGCTCTATTGCGTACTTATAAGTGTATAAGTTGTATAACTGTATAAATTTATAAGATAGTTTTAATAAAATAGAACTAAGATGTTAAAATTAAGAGTTAAGGCATTATGATAATATTATTTTTACCGGGATTAAAATTGAACGATAGATAGTCATGCGGAAAAAAAACTTAATATAAATATTTCGTAAATTAAAGCAAATTAAATTAACAAAAAAAGCAGGAAAAAATTGCGTAACTCGACCTATTGAGTTGACCCGAATCAGCAATAAACCCGTAATAACCCGACTTGATTTGACCCGGTAAATTTTAGACCCGAAATGACCCGACCCGAAATAACCAAAACCCGACAGTACTCAGACCCGAACCCGCCCGCCCGACCCGATTGCCAGGTCTAATTACGACTGTATCATTCTCAGTGCTAGTCAACAATGGCCCTACGGAAATTTTCAAACCAACAAGAGGACTTAGACAGGGAGACCCCCTATCACCCTTTCTCTTTATTTTAGGACTTGAAATCCTAGCTTGAAAACTACAACGAGCATCTAATAGACCTCGAAAACCTATCGGCTTTCAAACCTTTAGACATGGAACTAGGATTTCTTTTTTGGCTTTTGCGGATGACATTATGATATTCTCAAAAGCCAAACAAGAAAATTGTAAAGAAATCAAGGACATAGTGGATGAATAATGTAAAATATCTAGACAAAAAGTAAAATTTCATAAATCTGTCTTCCAAGTTATGAAGAAGGTAACCACTACAAAAAAATTGACAATCCAAGGAATACTTACAATAACAAACATGATATCCCTTGAAAAATATCTAGGATGTCCTATCATTAATGGTAGGGTCAATTCTAATACCTTTGTTGATCTTCTGATTAGTATACAACAACAACTAACTAAATGGAAAGCAAATTCTTTATCTCAAGCAAGGCGAACAATACTAATCAAAGCGAATCTTGCATCTAGACCTAACTACCTGATGCAAAATTTTATGTTACCAACACATACCCATAATGAACTGGATAAACTGAACATAACCTTTTTCTGGAATAAGGACCCCTCATACAAACCTCTTATAGGTTGGGAAAAGATTTGTAAACCAATTCAACAAGGAGGACTTGGATTGAGAAAAAGCAAAGGATATGAACAAAGCACTACAATTTAAATTGTTGTGGAAAGTCTTGGCCGAACCAGACAATTTTTGGGTAAAAATTATAACCGAAAAATACCTACAAACACAACATATCTTACATTATGAGAAACAAGGAAACTGTTCTTGGCAATGGTCCAAAATAATTGAAATTCTAGACGAATTAAAAAAAAGACTCATTTGGCAAGTTGGAAATGGTAGAACCATTAAATTCTGGGCTGATAGATGGTTCTTTATAACTTCTTTATGTGACATTATCAACATATAACCAACTCAGAATAAGGATGCTTTGGTGGCAAATTTTATTCTACCAAATAATACCTGGAACAAGGAAAAGATAGAACAAATTCTACCAACTCAGATATCTAAACAAATAATATCCACTCCAATACCCTTAAACAATATACATGACATAATGTATTGGGAAGCTAGTAAAAATGGTTTGTTTTCCACAAAATCTGCCATGGATATGATCAATAAAAACAAAAGATATATCGCGTATGACTCTTCCTGGATTTGGAAATTGGATACTTATCCTAAAGTAAAAAAATTCATCTGGAAATTTATGAAAAATGGGCTTCCAACCAAAGCCATACTAGTAGCACTCCCTCAGGGATGCGTCTGGTGTAATGCACAAAATGAAGATTCTAATCACCTGTTATTCCAGTGTATTCATACACTAAAAACCATAGAAAAATGAACAACCACACACATGGAATTATTAGAACCCTAAATATAGGTAACAAAAAAACCTCTGAAATAATTGAGGAAATTCGACAGAAAATCGATAGAGCACAATTTGTAGAATTGGCAGTCTCTTGGTGGAGAATCTGGTTCTATAGAAACCAACAAAGTTTTGGGAGACCAAGTAATGATATTGACCTGATAAAAGATATACCTATTTACATTAAAAATCAAATCCATAATTGGAAACAAACTTGCAGTCAAGAATACTCTGGTTAAAGCCTATGCATTAGGTCTTAACAACATTCACCTTGAATGCGACAACTTTACTATTGTAAACGTCCTGAAAAAGATCTGACACTGCCCTTGGTATATTGGAATTTTAATTTCTGATATCCTTTGTATTTTACAACTGTTTTCTTAAATACAGATCTTTCATGTCTTCCGAGAAACAAATATTGTGATCGATTGTATTGCGAAGCTGGGACAACAGAGTTCTTTGGAAGATATTCAAGACAATTTAGAGCTTTTAGTTCTCATCCGCAAGGATGCTATAGACTGAGAAATTGTATCGTCTGTGATTTCCGATCTATTTTTTACCTTATCAAAAAAAAAAAAAAAAAAGAGAAGCATAAGGTCACGTGCTACTTCAAAAGTAGGGTTGTACACCCTATTGTTTAATTAAGGGGTTCATATTCTCACCCTTTTATTTTTGTTATACACACCCATGTATTCGTGCCTATTGGAGATGGGTAGTTCAAAATCCGTTTGCTGCCCATTGGGGATGAGTAGCTCCACTCTTCTGCTACCTATTGGGAATGAGTATCTCTACACACTTATTATATGTTTTATTTTAATATATACTTAAGGTTATTTAACTAAATATAAAAAAATTAATATGTACTTAATACTAATTAACTGAATTTAAATCATTTTAATATGTATTTATTTAATTTAAGCATGTACCAGCTAAAATTGAGATGTAATATATTGATTGAACAACATGATATTTGTAAACTACTTAACTAACTTTAGTATGTACTTAAAAGTTACTTAATAAAATTTAACTAATTTTAGTATGTCCTTAAAGCTACTTAACTTAATTTAACTAATTTTAGTATTACTTAATATAATTTAACTAAACTTCAATAATTTTAGCAATAATTATTTAATTTAACTAATTTTAGAAATACTTATTTAATTTAACTAATTTTAGAAATACTTATTTAATTTAACTAATTTTAATATGTACTTAATAATATTTAACTAAACTTAAATAATTTTAGCAATTTTTATTTAATTTAACTAATTCTTTCGTTGCTACCGGTGCTCATTGGGCATGGGTACTCATTTGGCTCCTGCTAGTGTCCATTGGGAATTGGTAGTGTTTTGGATTTAAAAAAAAAAAACTTAAAAACGGAGGACAATTTCGTCCCTTCATCAAATGGGTATATATAGTAAATTTTAAAGGGTGAGAATAAGAATCTCGTTAATTAATTGGGTGGATAATTATAAAAAGGAATCCAAAATGTTATGTATATAAATTAATTAAACCTAGATCTGTTAACTTGGTTGGGTTTTGATCAGGTCAAGTCGTGTTCGGGTTAAATCGTGTTTAGGTTGACCAGATTGTTAAAAATTTTGGATCGAGTTGACTCAACGGGTCAAAATTGTCCATTTTTTTTTATAATTTTTAAATAAAATAAAATAATTATGTTATAAAAATAAATATTATTTAATAAATTATATTAAAATATGTAATATAAATGAAATAAAATATATGAAATAACATGGTCTCTCAAACTCGGATTCGCATCGGGTCGAATCGAATCATTCGGGTTCGGATCCTTCTTTACTCAATGACTTTTAAATCAAGTCCTCGATAAAAAATATTCGAATCGGATCGAGTTTTCGAATGGATGTCTAATTAAACCTATCTTTCGATTCTTAATTAACGTGATGTGTAATGGTGTACGTGTCAAAACTTTTGGCAGAGTTCACACACTCCTCAAATCCTCATGGCCACCTCGTGAAGACGATCATATCCATCACCTTAACTAAACTAGCTCGATCTATATATCCATCTGTACGTATCTTAGTATGTACGTATACATAATACATAATCCTTATTAATTATCTATGTGCATTGTTGAATCCACCAACTTATTTTTATGGATTAGGTTGATTAGAAAAATGAACATTTATATAAGGAGTTTCCAATGCGAACGTCTTGACATATCTCAGATATTCAAATTTGAAAAATCCATGGCTCAAATCATCGTTTTATTTAAAAGGCGAAAACTGGGCACGAGCAAATTTTATCCACATAATATGTGTATTATTGTCTAAAAAATAAAAAGCTAGTACATCATAATTACATTGAATTGTGTATATCGTAGTTAGGGGTGTTCATCGGGTTCGGTTTTTCGGTTTTTGGACCGAACCGATTATATTCGGTTCGGTTTGGTCCAAATCGATTATTTTTTTAAATAATTTAAAAAACCTAGATTTCTAGATAAATTAGTCCAACCTTATTCGGTCCGATTCAGTTCGGTTCGGTCCAAGTTCGGTTCGTTTCGGTCTAATTCGGTTTTGTCCACTAAAACCTTTAAATCAACATAATTTCAAAATATTCGGTTATTTCCAGCCAAAACCGAACCGAATAAAACCGAACTGAACCCGAACCGAACTGAGTATGTTCGGTTTGGTTTTCGGTCCAAAAAATTCCTAAGTTCGGTTCGGTTTTGACCCGATGAACAGTCCTAGTCGTAGTTTTAATGAAGTGTGCATTCCCATGTAAAAAGCAATTGTGCATAAGTGAGTATGTATCATCAATTATAATAAATTGTGTATTTGTAGCTATATTGAATTATATATCAAAACTATAATGTTTTGTACATCATAACTATAATAATATGTGCATTAGCGTTTAAGAGACTGTGTATAAGCGTATCAAAGTATGTGTCAGTGATATGTCAATGGGGCGGGTTTGGGATGAGAATTATCCTCCTAGTCCTCCGTCTTTGTCCCCATCCCCATTCGGAAAATCAAAATAAACCCCGTCCCCATCCTCGCAAAGTCTTTGTCCCTGTCACGAAATCCCCACCCCCATCAGTAGTTTCCCGTTTACCTTCCTCACATATTTTCTGTTTGATTCCCCATTTAAATATCTTATTAAGTTAATTTTTAACAATAGTTTGTTATAAAATTAAACCAATTGTTAAACTTACAGTCATATAAATATTCAACATTTTACGTTATATAAGATTAAACGTATTCTAGTTTAATATAGAAAAATAGTATCAAGTTTTATAAAATGTAATAATATTTTTTAATGATACATTATAAATAATCTCCATGAGAATCCCGTTGGGTAGCGGGTTGGGGCCATTGTCCCCACCCTTCCCCCATCCCTATATAGGGAATTGTTTTACCCCGGCCCCTAATGGAAAGCGCTATTTTTTTATCAAATAGCCATGGCCGTATTGAATCGACACGGTCATCTTACAAATATTTCCAGCAGGCCCTGGCCATATTGAATCGACGAGGTCATCATACAAATATTTTCCAGCAGCTAAATGGAACATACCCAATAACAACGCGTTGATCAATTTTGGGACGCATTTAATGGTGGCGATGTCACCTTCCAATGAGAATGTTCCACCTCCAAACTGCCTCTCTTAATTGCCTAGCCCACGCTCACCACATCGCTCTGCATTGTAATAACCCCTAAAAGTCTCAAACTGTCGTTTTGTAAGAAAGACGTATTGAGCAAATTATGTAAGATTCTTTTAACGTGTTAATATACGTTTATTGAGAATATGGGGTCTTATATTATTTTGGAGTGCTAAAATAATAAGATTTAGCATGTCCTCGAACGAGAACCGCGACCAAAGGCCAAGAAACGCGATCGCGGCAGTTCCGCGACCGCGGATGGAATCCGCGGGCGCGGTTTCGCCCAGAACCAAACCACGATCGCGGCTCTGAAACCGCGACCGCGGAAATCCCTGTTCGTCTTCTTCCCCGAGCTTCGCCGATTCGTTTTTCCGCACGAGTTGTAACGGACGTCGATAGGGGAACTCGAACCGATTGGGTTGCCGGAGTTGAGGCTCTCATTTCCCTATAAATAGAGGCTCGTTTCCCTTGAATCTTCATCCAATCTGCAATCCATCTTTCATCTCTCTCTCGTTCTTGTCGTCGCCGGAGTTTCTGGAGATCGTCGGAGTGTCGCCGGAGGAAGTCGTGGCAGTCTTGTGAAGCCCTGGTGTAGTGGTAGTGGTGCGCGGTTCATCCAAGTGAAGAAGCCGAGCTCGTCGCCGTCGGTAAGCCCCGAAACCATCTCCGAGCTCTAGTCTGGATGGGCATCCGCAACCGTGGCCCATCCACCACGACTACGGCTTGAGCCCAGGAATCCGCGACCGCGGATATGCCAACCGTGACCGCGGCCTTGCCCAGCAAGCGCAATCACGGCTTTGGTGACCACGGCCGTGGCTTAGGCCCTTTTTCCCTTCGTTCGTTCGTTCGTTTATTCGTTTCGTTTCGTATCTTCGTGTCGTATCGTATCTAACTTAGGGTTCCGTTTTATATCTCGTCGTCGTCGTAGGAATCCGTACTCAGATTCCAATCTCCAGATCTCGGAACCCGACATCTTCGATTCGTCTAGACTATGGCAAGTGGCGGTTCGCTCTTGCTCACTATTCCATGTTTCCCTTGATTATCAATTATTTGATGGTTAATTAAGTTGGAATAAAAGTTATTGTTTTCTATTTGGGGACAAATCTTAATAAAACGATATGCTAAAATATGATTCTATAATAGGTTGTATATATTGCTAGAAACAACGCTATCATACATGATATTGCTGTAATGGATTTTTGTGGATTTATATGTGAACTTAAATGCTAGATTAGCACGAGTATTCGTATGAACGTTAATTCCTTACAAGGATTAGTCGTTTCTTTATAACTGGTATTAGGAGGATTTTGCCCTAGTACTTTCTGGTCATGACCTACCCCTATCCGAATATAGGTGGTGGTGCACTCAGCTGGTGCCAATCTTCGGGATTTATTCCCATATCTCTTTGCGAGATCTGGTGTGGAAATTTAAAAGTTTCAACGTAAATGCGCGTTTTGAAATTAAATAAGATAAGTGCTTTTATGCACATAATTAATATACCCTCGGGCGAGGAGTACAACGTGGAAACCCCCCGGACTCTTGTTAGAGTAAGTCCTCTTTCCAATGTGGATTCGCATTGCGTGGTGAGGTTGGTCGTAGACCCAAATAATCAAGGTCATGTTTTAAAGTTGTGTGAAAACTTAACGTTCTCAAACACTTGTCATACGTTTCCAATAAGACTCAATTCCTTTAGAGTCTTCTTTTCATTGCATACCTTCTTTTATAATTCCGTGAAAGTTCCGGGTTATGTATCGTTCCTTCGGTTATTATTCGAGGGACAATGATAGTAAACGGTTACAATCACTTGAACCATTCTGTTTTCACCCTTGCATAGTCTTTCATTAGACTAACCAACCGGGTTTTATTCCTTGCATGGTTGGCTGGTGTCATCCGTCCTATACGGCACATCAGTGGTTGGTCCTCGGTGATTTAAAGTAACCAATCGAAGAGAAGGCTTGCAGTTGAAGTTTTCATTTTCAAAAGTAATATTTCCAAAGACACGTATGCTTAATTTGAAATAAATGTATTACATAGTCATGTAATTAGGACTATGTTTAAAAGTCTTCCGATGTCATTATACTTTGTTGTAAAACTGTCCTCCTCATTTTACGAGGGGAATCTTAATGAAGGGTTGAGTTGTATTTCATTTAAAAAGTCTTCCGCTGGTTATTCTTTCTATATTTAATATTTACGTATGTATTTAAGCTTAATTGTTCCGATTAAAGCATGGAGTGACTTTGGGCATTAACGTCTGAGGTCACTGGCGTGTGACACTACTGACATAAGTCGGGGGGTGTTACATGCATGACCAATCATGTGCCAACGCGTCTCAACACCATGCAGAAACATGACACAAAAGCTATAAATAGGCGTAGAGCTTCATAATTTGGTGATCTTTGGTTCGATCACCAATTTTCTGGTGTGAGAATTAGGGATTTGTATTTAATTCTCGTGTAAAAGATTGTTGATGTGTAATATTCTTTAGAATCTTCACGATAATAATAAAAGAGCTCATTAAAATCCATGTCTTATTTTCTTCAAAAATACACGTTGTTTGGATCGCCAATGTCGTAATATATTATGTTTCATCACCTTAAATATGCGGGAATCATCACCCCCCATCTATGTTCCATTTATTTTTCCATCTCAATATCGAGGAATCCCCTCCTCATAGACATTATCATGTATCACAACTCATAATTATAATAAAATGTATATTGTTTGTATGAAAATGTACTTTTCGCTGATTAATTCTCAATGAAATTATGTCATTTTGCAGGTCTTGTAAGAAATAAAAATCAAGATTCATAATGATTTATAGACCAGATTCTCTACTATTCCCTCCGTATGAAAAAAATTGCCATTCTAGAGTTTGATACACTTATTAATAAATACAATGATTATCTTATATTCTCATAAATTTTTCTTAAAATTTACAGGTATTTAATAACTCATCTCAATTGTAGGATAAACATAGAGAATTTGTATAAAAAGAGCAAAAAAATACAATTTCCGATGTCAAACCTCGTAACTCACCAATAAATCATTACCTAAACACCTAAAATGACAATCTTCTATACAAAAATTATGGGCTAAAATGACAATCTTTTCAAAACGGAGGGAGTACTCTATAAGAGATGCTATCACTATACCAGCTAGACCTGGCAAAAACCGACTCGAAAGCCCGACCCGATAGTCACTGGGTCAAGGACCCGAACCCAAACCCGAAGGACCCGACCTGAATAGTGAATCCGCGCTCGAGGGACCCCGTTATTTCATATATTTTATTTCAATTATATTAAATATTTATAAATACTTTATTAAATAATTATATATATATTTTTTATATATATAACTATTTCATTTAAATTAAAAATCATAATATTAATCATAAAAAAATGGGTGCCTTGGACCCGATGGGTCAATCCGAACCCAACCCACCTGACCCGAAAATTTTAACGGACCCAATCGACCCGATCCGAACCGCCCGACCCAGTTGACAAGTCTAATACCAACATAAAAATATGTACTTTGTTATTAGTAATACAAAGACAGTACTTTTTTTTTTTTGGTAAAATACAAAGACAGTACTGTTAGTAGTATATATCTGTAACGAACATTTAGATAAACTATAGTTTGTATAATTTTGTAGAGTACGAATTAAATGGTTATTATGAACAAGTTGACCGATGGCTAGTATTTGAAGAAAAATCGATCTTGGCCATAAATAGTTTACAAGCTGGATTAATTAATTATAGCGAGTAAAACTTGATAATTTATGACCACTGAATTACAATTAATTGGAGGAGAATATATAGGTTATGGATCCTTATTTGTTTGGCGCAACATCTTATTACACATGAAAGTGAACAAATTGTACGTCCAGCATAACAAACACGTGGAACAAAAAAGTGTACATGTCAGCATCGAAATGTCTATTGGCTGTCACAATTGCAATTAAGTCGTTGGACTCTCACATAAATACAGTAAATTTAATTAGAAAAAAGAGTGTTCACAAGTAGTTTTAACTTTTTATGGAAGGACTTGTATATACACTAGTCACTTCTCAGCAATATATAATTGGAAAAATCATTTGAATTCCTTCTCCCTGTAATACCTTATTTGCAGTATGTATATGGATAATAAATTAAGCTCATATAATAAAATAAAAAATCCAAGCTAGCTGTTTTTTAAAATTTCTCTGAACGTGGGTGTATTTATAATTTAAATGTACACTTTTTTTTGCACACAGACAATGGGATTCAGAATCTAGATCATGGTTACCACTTACAACTATTTGTCTATGTGAATCGTTTGCTGCAAGACAAGATTCACTTCACAAACGCCACTCCTCCAAAACCATGTTTTTACCGGACCTTTTTTATGCACCTGTCACCTGTAAAACTTATATACACAAAATAAATAAATAACATACTTGGAACAATCCACACTGCAGAACAATTGTTTTGTTTTCACAAGGAGAAGTCAGCAAGAGAATATTATTTAGCAGCTTTGAAGTAATCAAGTCCAAACACTTGTAAAATTTCCCTGCAAGTCTGCCTGGTAAATACTGCAGTAAATAGTTTGATTGACTGATATTTGTGCTTCTAGCAGATAATCTACCATTTTTATCTTCATTGACTATAATGGATTTTGATTACTTAGTTGATTGTTAGATTATTACTTACTAGAAAGAGCTTGAATTTGTTGCTCATACAGATTAAACTAATCCTTGACACCTCTGAAGATACTAAAATATTACTTTTTTTTTGTTAAAACTAACCAAAAAATACAAGCCAATACATGAAACTCATTCATCATCTTCATAAGACATGGGGAAAAGCAAAGGAAAAGGGCATCACAGAATTAAGAAAGCACATTACTAGATCAAGAACAAGGAGTCAAAACTCACCTACTGGGTCTTCATCCTTGTTGATGCATTCCAAGTAACTGGATGTCGTGTTTAAGTTGGATGAAATCCTGATGTCATGCATTTTCTGAAGAAGCTCCTCAACTCTTGCACTTTCTTTCTCATTAGCAAACCCACGGATCAGTGTGTTAAACGTAACGACATCAGGGGAACAACCGTTGGCTTCCATTTCAACAAGCAAATTGTGGGCGTTCTCCAGCATCCTGGCTTTGCAATGCCAAAGTATCAGTGTGTTATAAGTTCCCACATCACACTCGTAGCCACAGCTTTCCATCAAAGCAGTCACATTACGTGCAACACCAGAATTGCCTTCTAAACAATTAGTTGCAGCTAAGTCAGGAAGTTCACCTCTTCGGGTCACCAACTCTAACGCCTTAATAGCTTCCTTCACACTTCCTTTCTTGCGAAGATTGTCAAGTATAATTTTCCATGTCACAGCATCCGGCAAAATACCATCTCCAATCATCTTCTCCAATAATGTGTTTGCCTCTTCATCCTTTCCAGAATTGTGCAGCGCGTGAATTAAGATACAATAGCTGTAAGCATTGGGAGAAACTCCACTACTTTGCATTTGCAGAAAGACCTCTTTAGCCTTATCTATGAATCCTCCTTTACACAATCCATTAATCAAAGAGCTATATGCAACTATATCCGCATAAACACCAGTAGCTAACATTTCTAAGAATAGCTTTTGGGCCTTATCTGTTTGCCCTTCTTTACAAAGTCCATCAATTAAACTAGAGTAAACCTTGCTATCCAAAGATACACCACTACTATCCTTCATTTCCAGAAAAAGCTCTTCAGCCTTGCCTACCTGCCCTTCTTTACATAATCCATTTATCATAGTGTGATAAGTAACTTGGTCTGGATCGCAAGCACCATTCACATCAATCATTTTCATGTTTTTGAATAGACTTAAAGCATCTCCAACTTTCTTGACATCAAAAAGACCTTTCAGCAAGGTATTTACAGTCACATTGTCAGCAGAAATCCCCCTAGAGTTCATATCTTTGTTGATACTCATAGCAGTTTCAATGTTCCCAATTTTGCAGTAACCATCCACTATTGTATTATATGTGATAGTGTCAGGGATGTTGCCTCTCAAGATCATCTTTTCCAGAACCTCCCTCGCTTCTTCCACCTTGCCTTTCTTGCAGAGAAGATTCATCACAATGTTATAAGTCATCGCATCGGGATGAACACCACGATCTATCATTTCAACAAGGAGAGGCATAGCATCTTCATCCAACCCCGAACGACGCAACCCGTCAATCAAACAATTGTAAGAGAAGACATTCAGAGAGATTCTTGCATCCTTTCCTTTAGCATCAACCATAGGCCACTCTATACAGCCACCATCAATCAGAGAATAAGAAATTGTTCTAGGCTTACAACTCTCTTGATTAGCAACCACCTTACCATGCACCATATCTCTGTGCAACTAAAGAGCAATGGTGACATTCCCTGTCTTACACAAACCATTGATTATAGTATTGTATGTCACGGTATCAGGAGTACATCCCAACAAAAACATCTTTCAAAGCAAACCAACAGCTTCAGACAGTTTCTCCTCCAAACACAATCCCTTGACCAGTGCATTGAAAGTCCTGATATCTGGGCTATGTCCATTCTTCAAAATTAGGCCAAAAGCAGAAAACCCAGCACTCCCTAGTTCCATACTAGAATGGCAGTTTAGCAACATCTTCAGGATGATGAAATTTGATCTGAATCCAAGAACACCAGAAACATCAAGCCTCTTGTAGAAAGATATTGTTACAGAGAAATGCTCACACTTAACAAGAGCACCCAATAGTTTACCGAACCATGACAATGGGGGTGGAGGGGTCATATAAAGCATCTGGTCGAAGAAGAAGCGGGCTTCATTGACGTCAATTTTGCCCGATTCACAATCAACACTCAGGAATTTCCGAAGTTCACTATATCTACCGTCCCTAGAAACAAGTGAAGAGAGCATTTTAGGGTTACCTCTCCTCCTCGACATTCTTTGCAGTTGGAGAAAAGAGATTGAAAGTTGTCAGTCAATTAAGCCACAGAAGCACTGCAAAGCTGTCAAGAGTGGAAGAGAATTTAGGATATATAGATATAGAGAGGAATTTCCATAGTCGAAAAATGCATCGAAGGATAGAAATGTGTGAAGAAAGATTATTACCAGGCAAGGGGGAAATTGAGATGGCCGGACTCGCCTGCGGCAAGTGTTTGGCGTGACAGATGCGGTGGCGGGAGAGGGCGGCGCGTGATGTGAATTGCAAAGAGGGCTAATAAATTGAGAGCAGTAGCAGACGACAACGATGGCTATTTCAATTTTGACAAGTTGGGTGGAGAGTGGAGACTGAGTCCATTAACCCTTGTTTGGAAGTCAGTATTTGATGGGGAAAAAGAGGATGAGAAATGAAGGGAAATTAATATACGGTTGTTTGATTGAATTATTAAAAGAGATTTGAGAGTAATTTGAGAGAAAGAAAGAGAAAATAAGCTAGAGATTTGAAGGTAAAGTAATCCCTTCTATTTGGAGGAATTTCTATTTCTTAATAATATTAAAAAAAATCAAACTCTATAAACTCACATTTTCTTTTACTTTCTCCCTACTTCTCAAACAACATTTTTAAAATTCTACATTTTTTTTTTCATCCTAGTCAAACAATATTTATTTAAAATTCTGTCTTTTTTTTCCTATCTTTTCCTTACCCTCTTTTACTATCTATTCTCCCCCTTTAATAAACTTTTAGCCAAACAGAACATAAGTCACGAGTTTGTCCTGGAATTCATGTGAGTGTTTTGTGACAAAATCTGTTTTGAAGTCTTTCCTAAACAGAAATAACATTTACAAAACCAAAAAATTGTACTTTTTTAGTCTTTCCGAAAATAAATGATATGCTCTATTGCTCTTTGCTTGACCATTTGCTATCTGATCATTGCTGACTGATTACTGCTTTCAAAAACTTCATATTAAACACCTAGCAATCCTCGTGCTAAATGCAATTTAAGTGCACTATCTTTGATAGTATTAGTGAGGAGGTAAAAGAAGAATGATTTTTGGAGTTTTAGCTAAGGAAGAGAAGCATGGAGGAGGTAGAATTGCTGGTGTTTGTGTGTTGTATAGGGTGTATTTAGTGTGGAAAGTATATTATTTGGAACATGAGAGCAAACTTGAGAGAGAAAAGATAATTCTGTGTATTGAAAATTGTAGAAAAAGCAGATAATAAATACAAGAGAAAAGAAAATCCTAAAAGCAAAAGGAAATAAAAGCAAACATGAAAAAAATAAACTAACATCCAGCAGACCTAGAGTTGAATAAAATAATTAAGGCTAACACTAGGTGCATAGGGATTCAGCAAATAATAAATCTATAATTAATAGTATTCTATCCAACACTCCCCCTCAAGCTGGGTTTATAAAGATCTCTCATTCCCAGCTTGGAAGTGAGCTCTTGAAACCGGCTACAATGAAGACTCTCGGTGAGCAAATCTGCAAGTTGTTGTTGTGTTGGAATGTAGCCTATCTTGATCATTCATGCCTCAATCTTTTCTTTAATGAAGTGCCTATCCACCTCAACATGCTTAGTTCTGTCATGTTGAATTGGATCATGAGCGATGCTAATAGCTGACTTATTGTCACAATACAACCTCATAGGATCCTTCCACTTGATCTTCAAGTCATTGAGAATAATTCGAAGCCATAATAGCTCACAAATACCCTGGGCAACAGCTCTAAATTCTGATTCAGCACTAGACCGTGCTACAACTCTTTGTTTCTTGCTTCTCCAAGCAATCAGATTTCCAGCAAGAAAAATGCAAAGCCCAGTTATAGAGCGCCTATCTACAATGGATCCTGCATAATCAACATCAGTGTAGGCTTCAAGAGAGAGTTTCACACCTCTCTTAAACAAGATACCTTTTCCTAGACAGCCTTTCAGATAATGAAGTATTCTCAGAGCAACTTGTAGATGTGGCTTCCTAGGATCATGCATAAATTGGTTGATGACACTTACAAGGAAGGCAATATCAGGCCTAGTGTGGGCAAGATATATTAACATCCCACATAAGCGTTAGGTCATCATCTCTCGCCTCATCCATTTTACAATTGGGATCCATTGGAGTAGTAGCAGGCTTACATCCACTTTTTCCAGTTTCTTTAAGCAGATCTGCGATGTACTTTTGCTGAGATATAAAGATGCCTTCTTTGGAATGAGCAACTTCAATCCCTAAAAAGTATTTCAACCTTTCAAGCTCTTTGATTTCAAACTTCTGAGCAAGATTCTGCATCAATCTGATTTGTTCTTGGATGTCATTTCCTGAAACAATTATGTCATCCACATACACAAGCATCATGGTAACTCCTCCTCAATTAGAGTGGCGAATAAACAGTGTGTGATCTCCATGGCTCTGAAAATAACCAGCAGCTTTCATGACATTCGTCAACCTACCGAACCAGGCTCTAGGGGACTGTTTGAGTCCATAAAGAGCTTTCTTCAGTTTGCAAACTTTGTTCAGTGAAGAGGTTGAGAAACCAGGAGGTAAATGCATATAGATGTCCTCGTTGAGGTAGCCATTGAGGAATGCATTTTTTACATCAAACTGCAGTAAATTCCAGCCAAAATGAGCAGCCAAAGAGAGCAAAATTCTCACAGTGTTCATCTTAGCAACCGAGGCAAAAGTCTCCTGATAGTCAATCCCGTAGGTCTGAGTGAATCCTTTTGCTACCAACCGAGCTTTATGCCTTTCAAGGGACCCATCAACATTGTATTTGACGGTAAACACCCATTTACAATCAACAATGTTTGTCCTCTCAGGGTGATCCACAAGGACCCAAGTTTCATTCCTCTTAAGAGCATCCATTTCTTCCTTCATTGCCTTCCTCCATTCCGGTAATTTAACGGCTTCCATAACATTCTTAGGGATAGATACCTGTTGAAGGTTAGTCACAAACTGTTGGTGTGTAGTTGAAAAACGATCCAAAGACACAAAATTGGAAAGAGGGTAAAGAGGTCGAGATCTGCATTCTCGAGTACCTTTTCTTGTGGCAATTGGCTAACCAAGGTCTGGTGTTGGAGTTGTTGTATCATCAGGAACAGTCCTCAGATTAGATGCTTGAGCTTGCTCAGTGTTGGGGACGGCATTCCTTCTAGCATACACTTGAGAAAAGCGATCAGGGACAAGTGCGGAAGTGGTTGGTGGAATGGTATTGATTTCTGGTGGTGTAAATGGTTCAGAAATAGGAAGGTCCAAGGCAGGAAACGGTGATATTTCTGGTGAATTGTCTTCTTTTGGCTCCAAGCTGGAATCTTTTGTAAAGAAAGGTGAGTTTTCCAGAAAATTCACATATGCAGTGATGTAGGTCTTTCGGGAGGTTGGATGATAGCATTTATAACCCTTTTGTGTGGTGGAGTAGCCAATGAAAATGCATTTGAGGGCCCGAGGATCAAGTTTACCTCTTAAATGGTCATGAATATGGACAAAGGCAGTACAACCAAACACCTTAGGTACACAAGGTTGAGGTGAGGAAAAAAGGTGTTAAGGAATGCAATAGGGCTCTTAAAGTTCAGAACTTTAGAGGGCAAACGATTAGCAAGGTAGGTTGCAACAAGAACATCCTCTCCCCAAAACTGTTTAGGGACTTTATGGTGGAGAAGCAAGGAACGAGTGATATTCAACAAATGACCATTTTTCCTTTCAGCAAGACCGTTCTGGTGAGGGGTATAAACGCATAAAGATTCATGTATAATGCCTTTGGAAGAGAAAAATTATCCCAAGGACTGATTAAAAAAGTCTTTGGCATTATCAGATCTAAAGCGTTTTATGGTGGTGTCAAATTGTGTTTGGATCATGGAGACAAATGATGGAATAATAGTACTCACTTCACTTTTGTGTTTTAAGAGAAAAACCCATGTCACTCTAGTACGATCATCAATAATGATCAGGAACCAATGTGCCCCATTAATATTGGCAATGGAAGAGGGCCCCCAAATAGCACTATGCATCAATTGTAAAGGAAACACACTTTGTATCACTCATAGGAAAGGAGACACGAGTGTGCTTAGCTTTTTCACATATTTCACAATGAAAATTTGCGGTAGCTAAACCATCAAAAAGGGCGGGATACAAATGCTTGAGAACAAGAAAAGATGGATGTCCTAATCTATAATGATGTAACCAGATGGTAGCCTTGTTTGTGGTGCTAAAAAAGGTGGTAGGTATGACTTTTCTTGGTGCATCCAGGAAGTAAAGGTCATCCCTTTCTTCAGCAAGTCCAATCATCTTCCCCGAATCCTGTCCTAAAATCATACGGCCAATAGGACAGAAAAGGACAAGGCAATTTAGGTCATGAATTAGTTTTTTGATAGAAATAAGATCAGCATATAGTGTAGGAACATGAAGGACATTAGTAAGTCTCAATTTAGAGGTCAATGAGATGTTTCCATGTCCTAAAATATCAGCTAATGATCCATTAGCAGTGGTAAGTTTTTTAGTGGAGTTGAAAGGAATGTAAGCATCAAAGACAGAGCAAGATGAAGTCATGTGGTTTGTGGCACCCGAATCAAAGATCCAACAAGAGTTGGGAGGCTGAGATGATAAGTGAAGACATGTAGGATTACCTGAGAGGCTTAATGTTTGAGAGGAATTGTTACCAGCAGTTGTAGAAGGAGATGCGAGGTTCTGCATGAGCTGTTGCAGCTTAGTAATATCAGCATTGCTGAGATTGGAAGGCACCACTTTTGGGTCAAGAGTGCTGGTGGTGTGCTCTGCGAGATGAGCTTGGGGCTTAGGCTGCTCCTTGTTACCCCACTCTCGGCTAGGAGGCCTCCCATGCAATTTCCAGCATTTCTCTATGGTGTGCCTTGACTTCTTGCAGTAATTACACCAAAGATCTGGTTTGCTATCTCTTTTCCCAAATGTGGCAGTAAGGGCAATGCTTTCATTTGACTTTGAACTTAGCATGATATCTCTGCGACTTTCTTCGGCCCTCATCATGGAGATAATCTCTTCAAGAGAAGGAATTTCACTCTTACCCAACACTTGAACTCGAATAGGGTCATATTCAGAATTCAGCCCAGCCAAGAAGACATAAGATCTATGTTTCTCAACTGATTTCTTCAAGGCAGCAGCATCATCAGTACATTTCATCTCCAGCGTCTGGTATTGATCTAGCTCTTGCCACAAATTTTGCAAGGTTGTAGCAAATTTCATAATGTACTTATCACCTTGCTTTTGTGGAGTATGCTCTAACAGTGAGGTCAAAGGCAAGAGCTTCATCTTTGGCTTTGGAATAAGATCGATGTATGAACTCCCAAATCTCCTTTGCTGGCTCAGGCACATGCATGTGAGGCTAATAGAGGGATCCATTGACTCCCACAGCCACGACACAATCATGGAGTCCGCTGCTTCCCATGAAGAAAACTGAGCATCAATGGCTGCTGGAGGAGACTCGATGAGATGTTTGTACTTCTTCTTGCCCTTGAGATAGGTTTTGACGACTTGAGACCATGCAAGATAGTTCTTGCCAATGAATTTGTAAGTTGACTGAATATTAACAAGTTCAGTCTTTTAAGCAGATGGGGTTTGAGACATGTTGGAGCAGAAAAGGAGAACCAACACAAAAGGGGAAAACAAATCTGTAGCAATGAAGGCTGCAGATTGCAAGGCAACAAAGGGAAAACAAATCTGTAGCAATGATAGTTGCAGATTGTAAGGCAACAATTAAGGTTGCAAAACGAAATAACCCACATAAAGGTTTTTTAGATCTGGAAGAAACCTCAAAGCTCTGATACCATGAGAGCAAACTTGAGAGAGAAAAGATAATTTTGTGTATTGAAAATAATAGAAAAAGCAGAAAATAAGTACAAGAGAAAAGGAAACCCTAAAAGCAAAAGGAAATAAAAGCAGACATGGGAAAGATAAACTAACAGCCAGCAGACCTAGAGTTGAACAAAATAATTAAGGCTAACACTAGGTGCATAGGGATTCAGCAAATAATAAATCTACAATTAATAGTATTCTATCCAACAGAACAAAATGATGGTTTTGTTGTGTGTTGCTGTGCAAAATCCTAACAAAATGATACTGTAACAAAGACTATTATAAGTTCTGTTCTTAACAAATCTTGTCGAATAGTGATGTTAATACTTGCACAGCACAATAAATTAATTGTTTATGGAACAAGGAGATCAGAAATCAACATCATCCTAGAGTAGGCATTTGAAGAGATTGATCAAAACCATAAACAAAATTTGCTCATCAGACAACTTGCTTCTGTTTGTTTGCCTGTGCCTCTTCTGATGAGTGTCAGTGTAGCAGTCCCTTACAGCAAAGATACAAGCTCATACGTTTAAAAGATTGATCATGGTAACAGCTACTTCCTACGCTTATACCTGCAGTGATCGATGTAACAGCAAATTAGAACAGACCAAACTTCTATGGCTTGAGCAGATCATGTTCTTAAAAGGTCAGGTAGATAATGTTACACAAACAATTCATGATTTGGTTGCAAAAGAAAAAACAGACCTGGAAGTGAGGTGTGACAATGTTGGATGCTGGCAACAATACAATATAAAATAGATAGTCAGAGTATATGAAACTGAATACTTGCCTTGATTTGCTCTTGAAAGAATTCTTTGGTGCTTTCCTCATTCCTATTCGTTTCAGATGCTTCTCGTTCATATTGTCTTGGAATGGGTCTTCCACCTCCTCTGCCCTTGGTTGTGGATGTTTTGCTTTTTTCACAATCTGCCTTGCTTTAACAATTTTTCCTGCATCTTCTGCCCTTTTCCTGGCCTTGACTGCTTTTGCTCGGCGATAGGCCAAGTCAACGAGTGGGATTCCACCTTTTTCTTTCCTTCCCTTTTTGTTTTGCTGTGAGTAAATGCATCAAAGTTGGGGTTTCAGTAGTAGTAGCAGCTATAAAATAATAATACAGCAAGTGGCAAAAAAGTATGCGAATGGCCTGTTCAGAGGAGCCTCTCAGCATCACAAAAGGTCTCAATTGCATGGAGCATGACAAACGAAATGCTTACTTGTTCATCATCATCATCATTTTCATTTTCCAACCTCTCCCTAGCAGCTTCCAATCTTCTACGCTTCTTTTGGGGAAGTTTTTTCTGTTCATGATAAAGAAAGCAACATTATGTCAAGTTGAAAAATCCCCTGAACAAAGCACTTCATACATGATATATATCTACTGAGATTCAAAGAATATACCTCTCGCTCCCGGTTCCTTTTTTCTTTCATTTTGATCTCTTCAGCTTGCTGGGCACTTATTACGTCATCCCCAGAACCTTTTTCTTTCACCAAGGATGCCTGCTGCACGCATTTCATTTGTCATCACAATCAAAATTTGAGCACAAAATAAAATATGTACACGGTTGACATTAGTAGAAAAAACCGCATTCATAAGATTGAATACAGCCGAGTGGATTGCACACTGTTCTTAGAAGTGTGTTAAGATTTTATCCTAGCTTTCACCAGACCACATTCTCTGCATTTTACACAAAAGCTGCAGTAATCGTTGAAATATAAGAATATACAGATAAAGTAAAACAGAAAAACATTGATGAGAGGTGACAAGTCAATTAGAATGACTTCAAACACATCCAGCATGCAGCCAGCAGAGGTGGGGGATGCTATCTACTTTTCTAGGTTTGCTCCACATAGAGATGCAAGGGACTTACTACTTCCAATGTTTGTTTGATTCCAAATTTATATAACAAACCTGATAATCAGGAAACGACAATCAAAGCCATATAACTCCGGTGTATACATGACATCAAAGGTCTATAAAACCCACATCCTCTAATTAGGAGGAAATATGGATAATTAAATTCAAGACACAACACATGGATCCATTGAATACCAATAATCTATCAAAATGGCAAGTACAACTTTACCAAGTGACATATCAAAACAACCAGCTCACCTTTGCAGCTTTAGCCATCTCCTTTTTTTCTTTCTCAGTAACAAACCATGTTCTTTTAGGGCGTGAAAATATTTCATTTTTGTGCTCAATCAAGTTCTCAGCCTGCAAATATCAGATCATGAAATAAGGAAAATTAGCTGTCATGAACGCAGGCAGGTTAATTGAACCTCATACAAAGACAATCAACCAACACCCAAGAAACCTTCTAAAACATAGGGGGAAAGACCAAACAACTTTTTGACAAATACTTAACTATTTGTCATAGAGAAGAGCATATCTTTCAGTAAATCAGTTAACTAGATACTTCTTCCACCTATATGTATTTTGAAAGTAGAAGAAAGATTGTTTCAGTAAAAATATATCACAGACATAGTATGACCTTGGCTGCTTCCATCTCAGCTCTTCTCAAGGCCATCTCCTCCTTCTCCTCCTGCAGAATTTCAAAAAATTGATCTTCCATTTGCTCAATTGTTTGTACCCATTGATATATTGATTGTTCTGCCACAATCCTGCTTTTCAATTTGGAACCAGCTCTTTTAGCAATAGATTTCAATAGAGATCGGTCATTATCTGTCACAAATGTAACAGCATATCCTTGTCTGCCAGCTCTTGCTGTACGGCCCACTCGATGGACATAGCTATTGAGATCACGAGGAATTGCAAAATTTATAACGGTTTGAACACCCACTATATCAAGTCCACGTGCAGCAACATCTGTAGCTATGAGGAAATCCACTTCTTGTTTCCTAAAAAGTTCCAAAGCGTCAAGACGTTGAGCTTGGGTGAGATTTCCATGAAGCTCAGCAGCATTAAAGCCTGCCAAACCAAACAAAATCTTTAACCTATGAGCAGCCACTTTAGTTCCACTGAAAATTATGACTTTGGATGTGAAGGTCTTGGAACATAATGCAAGAAGAACTGCTTCCTGATGTGCTTCACGCATCCTGCGAATCCTAACCACTTCCTCAGTCAAAGATGCTGGTCTTTTAGCAGATGGATCAGCAGAAAGACGAAGCGGTTTGGTTAAAAGCTTCTTAATAAGTTCATCAACCTCTTCGGTCATGGTAGCTGAAAACAACATTGTCTGTCTCCTTTTGGGACACAAGCGAACCAGCTCACTGATCTCGGCAGTAAACCCAAGCTCAAGGAGCCGATCTGCCTCATCAAGAATTAAAACTGCAAGACTGTCTAAATCTACAGACATTGAATTGCGTATATGATCTATCATTCGGCCTGGAGTAGCCACGACAATATCTGGCATTGACCTCAGAGCTACCTCTTGCACCTGTAAGAGTTATGAGAAACCAATTTCAGTTCTGCTAAGAATACAAGAAGCTCAACCAATTTACCGAATCAAACTCCAATAGAAGAAAAGTTACAAGAATTTCATGTGCCAATCTGCATTGTTGCAAAAAAGTACTAATGCAGATGGAGCCATGGAGGGCTACTTTTCCTTACGGTATAATGTTCTCAGAACAGAAGCATAGCAGTATCTTATTATGACATCGATTATATATGCATGGTTGGCTTATAATGAAACACAAATTGTGGCATAAAATGTATACACATGGTATAAAACTAGTTTAGTCAACAAATTCAAGATTCACATTTTAAGTTACCACAATTCACTGTGCATTATTTGCATATTAAGTTACAAAAGGTAGTAATATAGATGGATGGGTACTATTTCCTTATCATATAGTATTCTTAAAGCAGAAGCTACAGAATCTTAGCAACATCTTCTGAAATCAATCCTCAACATGCATTATTATCTTAAAATCAAATGCAAATTGCATATAATACGCATTGTATAAAAGTATAAAACTAGTTAACAAGATCAAGATTGACATCTTACCTTGGTAGATAGCCCTCCAACTATCGGACAACATCTGATATCTGTAAACTGAGCAAGTTTTTCAATCATACTATGTATCCTGCAAAGTGACATGCAATAATATTAGCATGACTTTCTCAAAATAATAATTTAAGCTATCGGTCAATTGTGATACATAGTTGACCACAACATTTTGCTTAAATGATATCGGTAGTTGGCCAAGCAAGGAAGAGACAGAATGGGAACTTACTGAGCAGCTAACTCTCTGGTTGGAGTGAGAATAAGAACACGGATAGCTGGAACACGTTTAGGCCGAAACAACAATCTCTCCAACGTTGGTAAGGAAAAGGCAGCAGTCTGTGAAACAAAAGCATATGGAGGAATGAATAATTCTTAAAGACATGATAATCAAAAGGAAACCCAGCATTCAACTTCAGTAAACAAGCAAAGTATTCCTTTTCTTTTTTTTCTCATCAGCAATCCGGATGGCTATTTTTCCTATTCTACGAGCATGTGCAGTGTACTAGTGGCATTAGACGACATGAATAATCACCATACCTTTCCAGAACCAGTAATTGCACTGCCACAAATATCCCGCCCTGTCAAAGCTAACGGTATACAAGCTGCCTACACTTGAAGAACCGAAATTTTAGATTAAAATACATTCTATACTCGAGTCAAAATCAGGATTGGTGTATCCTCTTATATTTTGCAGAACATTATGATAGAGAACAAAAATAAAATAAAATTCAAGCTTCAATTTTAGGTTAACACCTGAATAGGTGTAGGCTTAGAGTAACCCAAAGCCTCACACGCTCGAAGCAATGGCCGAGAAAGATTGAGCTCCATAAACGATTTCGCATGAAAAGAAACACCTTCAGCCGAGGCGAAAAACGGCTTCTTCTCGGCGCCGGCATCACCTTCATCATCTTCATCATCGTCCTCTTCTGGTTGATAATCCTCCTAATTAATACGACTATCATCAGAAATTTGTAGGAAAGCCAACTAATACGAAACAAAGAACGACGGCATAAGAGACAGAGAAAAGAAAATTATACTTGTCTGTGAAGTTCAGCACCAGAATATTCCTCGTCGCTAGGGTTTGGAAGGGGAATAGCACGTTGCTTGCGGGCTTTGTAGATTTTTTCGTCAATGGAGGTAGTGTTGCGAAGGCTGTGCTCTTCGGCCACGGATCTGGAGAAGGTGGAGAAGTCCCAAGGAGATTGCAACTTGCCAGCCTTGGTTTCTACGTCAGAGACGGAACCTGAATCTTCGTTGTCGGTTTGTAGTTCAAGTTCTGGTTCTTCATCGCTGGGCTGCTCGAAGGCGAAGCTTGAACCCATAGCCGGCGCGAATTAGAAAGGAATCTTCGTTGTCGGTTTGTAAGTGCAGGTTTCAATTTTCTGTTAGGGCTACATGTATTTAAAATTTTAAACCGAATACAATTTTTTAGTTGTTGTGAATTTTGAACAAAGAAAAAAGGTCAGTAGAGCTCAATTTATTTTTTTAAATAGAGTCCACATTTTCTTGCTCCCTTTCTTCCTCACTTTTTTTTTTTACGACGAAAGAATTCGAAATATCCGACCTAACAACATCGGGTAGATTGAGAGGTCGATAAATTGGCGCCGGTCAAAACCGGACAAAAAGAACAATACAACAAGTATGAAAATTACAACAAAGCAAAAATAGAGCTAAATCGATCTAAAACGAATAGTGAGCAAGCACGATCAGACGAAAGTGCCACCGACAGATGAGTCAGACAGGAGAACTCCTGCGGAAGTGTTGAACGGACTACCATGACGTTGTTCTCTCTTCAAAGAGGGATCTTCAGGAGCCTCAACCATGATGTTGCCCTCGTACAAGAGGGATCTTCATTGAGCCACAGACACGACCACGACCAGACACTCATACAACACCCTAGATCAGCTCCACAAATGCAGCGAAGAATTTGTCATCCATACTTGAGCCAAACGGAACCGCAATAGATAAGCAAGAGTGAAAATTGATGTGAGAAGGGAATATCAATTAGTCTTGACATTTGGTAATATTAATTGAAACTCGTTTAACAGTTTGTTATACTCAAAGAAGGATAAAAATTTGATGGTGGGCCGTTTAAGGGTCTAAAATATATAGCCCATAAACAAATTTTGATGATAGATCGTTATTGCTTGTAGCTTGTTTTTTTTTAAAGACTTTAAACAAGTTAGAATATCCAAAAAATTGAGTATTGCAACACGTCTTATACTTTTGCTTTTACTGAACTTTTGAGTAGTCAACTCAGTAGTAGTACTGACTAGGGGTGTTCATCCAGACCGGATCGGATTTTTTCAAAAATCTGGACCGGAGACCGGACCTATTCAGTCCGGTCCAATTCCGGTCTGGTCCGGTCCAGGACCGGTTAGACCGGATTTTTATTTTTATTTTAAAATAATTAAATTCTTATTTAAAATCTATAAAAAATATCTAAAAAACATATATACTCCTAACTTATTAAATAAAAAAAATATCTATAAAAAAATACATATAAATCTCCCAAAAAACATATAAATTAAAAAAAAAATATTAAAAAAAATCCGGTCTACCGGTCCGGACCGGATTAAGGAAATTACCTGGACCGGAGACCGGACCATATTTTCACCGGTTCGGTCCGGTCCGGTCCAGTTTTCCGGTCTGGTCCTCTTTTGAACACCCCTAGTACTGACCGTGGAAAATCTCTTACTTTTCCTTCCATTTGTTTTATTTTTGAGCTACTGGTCTAGGAAACTAGCAAGCTCAGAAGCTTTATCGTTTTTTCATTTCTTTTTTATTTCCAATTCATCTCTTTGCTCAGTGACCCAAGAACAGAAGAGAATGGGGTCGGTTACCACAACTAGAGCCCACGACGGCACTAGGAGGCACAACAGAGTCAAATAATGGTTGATTTTGGACAGAGATGGGTGGATTAAGTCGATTCAGCGACATCTCAGAAGATTATGTGTAATAAATCTCTGAAATGGATGAGTTAAGTGGGCATAGAGGAAAGTGCAGACTGGCTCAATGAGTGATGTTAGGTCCGGTGGAGTGGTCGCGAGATGGGGTTGGTCCGGCCGTGTGGCCGCGAGATGGGGTTAGGTCTGGCAAAGCGGTTGGGTACGACGCAACCAAAGACAAGGCTCGGGTAGGGGTTAAGTTTGGCAAGATTTTGGTTAAGTTATCGCAGTTGTGCAGGTGGCCATGGATGCGGCCCTAGAGAACCAGATCTGCACAGAGCGAGGCCCTTAAAATCGGCCACGGACGAGCGATTCTGTTCGGGTGGATGGTGGGGGTCACGACCGGCTAGCAGCCTGGATTTCTCCATGGTTGTGACTTGCGACGATGGTTGAGTCTGGATCCAGACCGAGGATAAGCTCGATAGAAACAGGAAGATGAC
Organism: Rheum nobile; assembly: GCA_027886185.1. NCBI lineage: Eukaryota > Viridiplantae > Streptophyta > Magnoliopsida > Caryophyllales > Polygonaceae > Rheum > Rheum nobile. Next base: position 122,553 of record WOAB01000309.1, read on the forward strand.
CAAGCCAACGGGCAACCATAAAGTGAGATGTTTGGATGTGGGTTTATGATTGTTGCAGATTTTCTTTAATCTAAACTTCTCTTTAAACAAAGAAAGAAGAAAATAGATTTGGGTTGACTTGAAGTCTAAACCCAAAAGTTCAGAGAGGATGATAATCCATGTAGAGAAGTTAAGAGATTTGGTTGATTTTGTTTGTCTTTTGAATTGATTAGATCTTGGTCGATAGATTAGAGGTTGGTTGGGGTTTTTAGAGAGAAGGTTCTCTAAGTCCCATAGAGTTTTAATTCACCCATTCTTTCAAGTTAGAAAGTGTTTGGGGTTTGATCCCATGTATTGTTAAAGATGACTATTGTTGATGTTCTTGTTATTAAATGTTGTTGAAAGAAGTTTGATTCTTCAGTTGGGGTTAAACCCTTTGGTTTTGGGGGGGGGGGGGGGGGGGGGGGGGGGGGGGTTTAGAGAGAAGGGCTCTCCTTTCTCTCTAAGTCAAGCTTCTTATTTGTTTATTGGATTAAAAAATTGAAGGTTTCCTTTCTTCCTCGCTTTCATTTCTTATCTCTAAGCTCTCTTTTTTCTTCCATTTTCCATCTCACAAACAATAAAAAATCAGTTCTTTCTTCCTCACTTAGCCACTAAATTGCCATCAATTTGGATCAAGGATGTGTCACACTAAGAATCAACCAACCATCTCTAAGAAAATATAAGTTTATCAACTAATTTTGTAAATTCGTAGTTAGGGTTTAAACAAATTTTCAATATTGAATTTTGGGTATTATTGACCTAATTTGTCTTATAAATTCGAAGTTTTAAGTCTATAGATGAATAAAATGTATAATGGATATGATTTAGATAGATTTCGGGTTGATTTATTATTGCTCGTTGATTTCGGGTTGATTTCTTGAGACGAATGAACAATTATGTCTTTTGAGGAAGAAGACGACGTCCCACCATCACGGATGAACGCATTTCATCCGTGATGGATGAACGCGGTTCCTCCGTGAATTGACCATGGAGGAACTGCATCCGTCTGTGGTCAATTCATGGTCGTAGAGTGAGCATTATGAAAAAATATAGGGTGAACGTTAAATAGCAATCATGAAAAAAAAATCTTTTACATAAGATCACATTTTTTATAGCAAAAGTTTTGGCTTGTCAGTTGTAGTCTTTCTGGTTTTTAAGGGTGATAAAAACCAGAATTATAAATGGCCGTATAATTCAAATGCACAGTAAATGTGAATAATTCACCTTAATTTTTTACTCTGTATCATTTAACACTTCCCCTTAAATATTCACATTCAAGGTCAAGGATAAACCCAGTGGGATAAAAACCATAACACGGGGAAAAAGAGTACAACTTGCTTTATACACTTGATATTACTGCTTCATTAAGAACCTTGTCATGAAAAACCCAGTGGAATAAAAACTTGATTGAACGGGAAAAAAGTGTAGTGCATATAATCACCCCCTAAGATTAAAGTACTTTTCGAAATCTGTGCATTCCGATCTTGAACACAAGTTCTCCAAACTTCTTGGAATATAATGACTTTGTGAATAAATCACTAGGATTGTCACATGATCAGATTTGTTGGACATTAGTTTTGCCTTCTTTCTCTAGATCACAAATTGAGAATAATTTCGGCGAAATGTGCTTGGTTCGATCACCCTTGATATAGTTCTCTTTTACTTGTGTGATGCATGCTGAGTTATCTTCATATATCTTTGTTGGATTATCATTGATTGTCTTAAGTTTGCATTCTTTTTGTTTATATCCAATCATCGACCTCAACTAGACACATTCTCTTTCAGCTTCATAAAGAGCAATTAGTTCTGCGTGATTTGAGGATGTAGCCGTAAGTATTTGTTTTGTTGACTTCCAAGGGATTGTTGTGTCTCCATACGTGAATACATAGCCATTTTGAGATTTTTATTTGTGAGGATCTAATAAATATATTGCATCTGCATATCCAATAAGAGTAGCATTTGCATTTTTACGATACGATAATACAATCCAAGGTCAAGAGTACCTCGTAAGTATCAGAGCACATGTTTAATTCCATTCTAATGCCCCTTTGTTGGTTGTGAGTTGTCTCTTGATAACAATATCACAACAAAAGCAATATTTGGTCTTGTATTGTTTTTCAATGTACATTAATGCACCAATCGCACTCAAATATGTGTGATACCCCGTATTTTTGTAAGGTTATTTTGGGAATTTTGAAATTTTCTCGAGTACCCGTTGTGTACGTCGGATTTAATACAGAGAGTTTGAGACATTCTGTAATGTGCTCTATATCTGTAATATTTTTCTCAGTGAAATAATATACAGACAACATGCCTTGGATTTTAATTGTCGTTCGCATACGATAATTTTTATCCCGGTTTAACGTCATGTTCGTTCGAAGCTGAACGGGCGGAAAAAGCCTGTCACGGCGACCGCCGTACTGTCACGGCGACCGCCGTACAGTCGCGGCGACCGCCGTAAAGTCACGGTGCCCGCCGTCCCAATGCTTGAGGTGGCAGCTGGTGTGCCAGACTGCGGCGACCGCCGTAAATTACGGCGCCCGCCGTAATGGCCACCATCGTTGTCCGGCAGTCCTTGCCCGTTGGTCGCCGGCGCGGTTTCTGGCGAGCGCCGAACTAGCTTTAGGCCCATATTTTTCGTGCTCCAGATGCTTTGGCTATAAAAGGAGGTGTTGGGGGAGAGATTTGAGCCATCCCAAACACCGAACCTCTGCCAAATTTTCCTCTCGCCGGAGTTTGTGCCTTCGCCGGAAATTCTAAAGCTTTCGTCGGTGTCGTTTGGTGGTGTTTCTAGAAACCTTTTGGTTGCCTTTGGAGGTCAGAACCCAAGCAAGGCGAAAAGGGGTCGAAACGCGCATCGTTTTGGTGAGATTTCTCTCGTCTCTGTCGTCTGTGTTCTTCACGACGACCGTCGTGCTCTTCACGGCGACCGCCGTGTTCTTCACGGCGCCCGCCGTGATGAATGCGGCGATCGCCGCCATGAACGGCGACCGCCGCCAGTGCCCAGAATGCCTTCGTGGCTTTGGCTTGGTTGGTTGTCGTCGTGGCGTCTTTCCTTTCGTGTTCTTTCGCCGTGTTTAGATTCGTACTGTTGTTATGTCGGATCTAACTTAGGGTTCCTTTTATGGGTCGACTCAAAGGTTGTTGTGCTGTCGGAACTATACCCGTGTCGAGCCCGAAATCCAGTTGTCGTCGTTAGACTATTCTGCGGATTAAGGCAAGTGGTGGTTCGCTCTTGCTCATTCGTTCCATATTTACATTAATTATCAGTAGTTTATCTGAGTAATTAATTTGCAATGAATACTCTGTTTGTCTGGAAACGGTTTTGATAAACTGTTTTGAAAATCATATAATAGGTTGTATATCTGTTAGAACAATGCTATTATCTGTGATCGCCTTTCGGGCCTTTATGTGGATTTATCCTGTAATTGTTATTGTGCTATAACTGTTTAGTTAGCACTGTTAGATAGGAACGTTACTCGGACTCTGTCCAGTCGTTTCTTTATAATCTGGTATCGGGGTGGCTCGTCTCCATCTGGTACTATTCTAAGATCATGATCGGTCTCTTTCACAAGTGTGTAGAGACAGGACACTTAGCTGTTGTCACAAACCTTTCGGTGTACGTCACTCTTGACGAAACGTATACTAAGATGTGTCGTCCCATTGGTGGGGTACACATGTAAAAGTCTATAATGTGATGTGTGTTTTTGAAACATAATCAGATAAGTGCTACCTTGACGCACATAATTAATGAACGCTCAGCGAGTAGGGCAGTTAGGTGATAGTGCCGCTAGGAAGACTCGTATTGACTTGAATGTAGTACGTCTTCTTTCCGATCTGGATTCGTTGAAAGGCAGTGAGGTTGGTCGTTGACTGAAGCATCTCAGTCAGTTTTAAATCATTGTTGTATGATTCTGTAAACTTTCCAGATTTGTCATACTTCCTTAAAGACTCATTTCCGTTGGAGTCTTCTTTCGAGTCGATTTCTGTGAAGATTCAGTCTTCCAGAATCTTCTCTTGTGCATACCTCTTGTCTATTCCAGTAGGAGTATGGTGGTTGACAAGCGTACTCGATTATTATTCGAGGGACGAGGAGTCTAACCTAATACGACTGCTTAGAACCTTCTGCTTTGTACCCTTGCTAGTCTATTCATTTAGACTAACCAACCGATATTTTCCCTTGCATGGTTGGCTGGTGTCATCCGTTCGATTCGGCACATCAGATCGAAAGTAGCTCAAAAGATTAGAAGGACTATGGAGTCGACGGTGGTTTTTGAACGTTTTAATTATTTCTTTAATCAGGTTGAGATCTTTTGGACAATGACTTTGGTTGTAAGGTGTTTTATGAGACTTCCGCTGTATTTGGTTTAAACTCTGTGTTGACCTATTCGGGATTGGGTTGTAATCCCGTAACTCATGTTTCCTTGACAATGTTATGTTTTGGATTGAATGCTTTGATCATTATGTATCATTTGTATTTCATGATTGTTTTTAACCGGTAAAGCCTTGGGTGATCTCGGTAAGGAACACTGAGGTCACTGGCGGTAATACCTTTTCCAAAAGGGTTAAGTTTTGGGGGTGTTACAGTTGTGGTATCAGAGCCAAAGGTTTTAAAACGGGTTTGGAATTTTTATAAACCATTTATCCGTTTTCGAAAATGCTTTAAAAAGGGCTCTGAATTTTCATACTGAAAAGAATTTAAAAACACCGTTCATAGTCGTGTCTTCTTTATAGTCTGATGTAGTAAGTTTGCTTCTATGTCTAGAAAAACTAATTCCTTCCTTATTGTTCGATAGGATGGGTGTCTGCTTTTCTATTGGTAGGGGGTCGGAAGACGCCAAGTCGGACCAGTCGAGGCTAGATTTTCCGTTACCTCAGCGATGTTTCGAGGTTGGAGGCCCGAGTAGCCCGCCCGAAGACGTCAAGCACGTTCTCCCCGAGTCGGTTGTCCTTGTAGCTAGGGATGCTATAGTCCCTGAGCCTGCACCTGTGCCGCCACCAAGGGTGGAGGAAGTACAGGAATGGGAGCAGGAAGATGAGTTATCAAGGTATGAACAAGGGGTTTACCAAGACGACTTTCTATTGGGACCAATTCCAGAGGAGATCGAGTACAAGGAGGAGGAAGAGGAGATGCTTGAGCTAGATCCTGTCGAGGACGAGGATATGATTGAGGATGATTCCGAGGATGAGGATCCCATCGAGGATGATTCCGAGGATGAGGATCCCATCGAGGATGATCCTGAGGATGAGGATCCCATAGAGGATGATCCAGAGGAGGACCCGGAGTTGGACCTGGGAGGGTAGAATTAGGAGCCCGGTACAGAATTGCCACCAGTGCCAGAGTACGCACCCATGTCAGAAGCTGATTGGGAGGCACTGTATACCGAGTACGGTATTAGGAGAAGTAACAGGGAATCTCAGCCTATCCTTACTCCAAGAAGAAGGAGGTCGGAATCCGAGCTGCAAGAGATCCTCCGCCAGAGCGAGGTAATCTCTGCAGAACAGCAGCGTCAGAGGGATGAGCTGATCACCAGTACTCAGAGGAGGACTGTGATAGGAGGACCAGTCATGGACGACCCATACTTTACCATGACTGAGATAGGACCATGTGCTTCAGGGTCAAGCAGGATGCGAAACCCATCGCCAGAGCTCGATGGTGAGCCTAGTCCGAAGAGACCTTGCACGAGTAGCCAGTCTTATGGGAGACATTATGGAACGCCTTGATGAGGATTGACGTTGCCTATCGCAGTAGTTTCGTTTCTTAGTATTCCAAGTTGTACCTTGTGTAATATTTCAGTATTGTGGCAAGTACTCTGTGAAATACTTTATCTTCGAGCAATTGTTGTCCTAGCGCTCGAATGATAGACTTATGTGTAGCTTGTGTAACAGTTCGAAGGTTCATCTATAAAATGCCAAGTTGATCTATTCTGAGTAATTTATTTACGTTGGTATATTGCATAAGTATATTGCATAATATTAATGTATTGAATGCTTGGAATTGGATCGGTAAATAGATGGTGAACCCAAGAAGCACGAGGAACTCGACTCGAGCCGGTGCTGGGACTAGTCAAGATCCCAGGCCAGCGGGAAGAGGTGTTCAGAATGAACACGAGTCAGAGTCTCGCGTCCAGCATAGGCGTGAAGGTCAGGATCAGACCCAAGCGCCAGCGCTGTTTGACGCCGCAGTTGTTGAGGCGATTTGCGGGATTGTGATGCAGGCAATTGCGGATGTATTGAGACCTAGTGCGCCTCAAGCGCAAGAAGTGCCTACTCACCCAGTGGTTCCTGATGTTGTGGAACCCAGAAACCTTGTGATTCAGGAGACTACCGTCAGGGCTAGAGACAGCTATGGTCGCGCTCTTAAGACCATCACTTCCATGAGGCCCGATTGCTATAACGGGAAAGGGGAGCCAGTAGCAGTGACACATTGGTTCTCCCATATGGAGAGACTGTTTCGGAACGTGGAGTGTACTGAGGCCGAGAAGGTCCATATCGCTTCTCTTCAGCTGAAGGAGGAGGCTAGCGAGTGGTGGGAGAGCACAGGTTTGGCTGAGAGCCCAGTGTTGACTTGGTCGATGTTCAAGACCAAGATGGTTGATCGCTTTTTCTCTCGTGCTATGAGAGAGGAGAAACATAAAGAGTTTTTGTACCCAAAGACGGATGGTCTGAAAGTGACCGAGTTGGCGTCTAAGTTCAATCATCTTTTACAGTACGCCACTGCCGAGATTACCAGCGAGGCCCAAAAGATCTGGTACTTCCACGAGTGGATGAGCCCGGATATCAAGCCGTTAATGGTGCATCACACATGCTCTACCTTGGAGCAGTATGTTGATTGTGCCTATAAGCTGGAGGTAACTCTTGAGGAGTCGACCAAGAGGCGCAATCGACTGAAGTCGATGCAGAACCAGAACCAGGGAGGTGGTTTTAAGCGCCCTGCGCCACCGTCTAACTTTGCCAAGTCTGGCCGAGCTAAGACGGAGATGACGCAAGGAGGATCGACTCAGCAGTCCGGGCAGACCATGAGTTCAGTTAAGTGTTATAACTACGGTACTGCTGGGCACAAGAGCAATGAGTGTCAGAAGGAGAAGAGGTCGTGCTTTGGGTGTGGACGTGACGGTCATCTGCATAAGTTCTGCAAGCAAGGGAAGCAGAAGGGAGTAGAGTCGCAACAAGGGCCAGTTCATCAGAGCAACCGACCTATATTCAAGCCTGCCGAGACTCCTAGCCCTTCGGTCCAGACGACTGCTCAGAACAGGGGAAAGGCCCCAGCTGTTTCTGGAAGTCAGGGACAACGCTTGTACGAGATGCGTGAAGCAGATGGACCCAATGCTCCGATCGTTCAAGGTACTTTATACCTTCACTCTACTTCAGTGTGCATTCTATTTGATTCTGGTGCTACGCATTCCTTTATTTCGGATAGCTGTATTAGCAAGTTAGACTTAGTGTGCAACGATTCGTGCGACCCTTTCGTCGTTAATCTTCCTAATGGAGAACGTTTGGTGGGAACCAAGCATCTGTCCGACTTTCCGATTACCATTCAGGGTAAGGAATTCGAGGCAGATTTAATCTGCATAGCCATGGCTCCATACGACATTATCCTCGGTATGGATTGGCTAACGCGTCACAAGGCGGTGATCGACTTCAGTTCAAGAACGGTGACGGTGTCATCTGGGGGCCGGTTCGTGTGCAAGTTCAAAGGTCGAAATGACGCTGATAACGGCAAGCTGATCAATGCGATGGCTGTGTTTAAGCTACTACGACAAGGATGTGTCGGGTACCTTTGCTACTTGGATTCACTTGCGAAGGATGGACCTGAGGTTCTTGATATTCCTGTAGTTAGGGAGTTTTCGGATGTCTTTCCGGAAGAAATTCCTGGATTACCCCCGAATCATGACGTAGAGTTTTCAATTGATCTCGAGCCTGGTACCGCGCCAATTTCTAAGGCACCGTATCGGATGGCTCCAGCTGAGATGCAAGAATTGAAGAATCAACTTGAAGATATTTTTGACAAAGGTTATGTCAGGCCGAGTGCATCGCCGTGGGGTGCTCCGGTATTGTTCGTCAAAAAGAAGGACGGATCGTTCCGACTTTGTATCGACTACCGAGAGTTGAACAAGGTGACGATCAAGAACAAGTATCCTTTGCCTAGGATTGATGACTTGTTGGACCAGTTGCAGGGAGCAAAGGTTTTCTCCAAGATCGACCTGAGATCTGGATATCATCAACTCAGGATTCGTGAGCAGGACATTCCTAGAACTGCGTTTAGGACCAGATATGGTCATTACGAGTTCGTAGTGATGCCTTTTGGGCTTACAAATGCTCCAGCTGTCTTTATGGATTTGATGAACCGATGTTTTCACCAGTACTTGGATAAGTTCATGGTGGTCTTCATCGACGACATTCTGATCTATTCTCCGAATGAAGAAGTCCACGAGGAACATCTACGGATTGCCTTGTCAATCCTTAGACAACATCAGCTTTATGCTAAACTGTCCAAGTGTGAATTCTGGATAAAGGAAGTGGCTTTCTTAGGCCACGTGATCAATAAAAATGGGGTTATGGTTGATCCCCAAAAGATTGAAGCGGTGGCTAAATGGACACAGCCCCAGAACGTAAAAGAGGTGCGCAGTTTTCTTGGACTTGTCGGGTATTACAGAAGGTTCGTAGAAGGATTTTCAAAGATCGCTCTACCTATGACCAATCTACTCCGCAAGGTCCACAAGAAGTTTGTCTGGAATGATAAGTGCGAGGTCAGTTTCCAGGAGTTGAAGCGACGGTTGACCTCGGCACCCGTGTTAGCACTCCCAGAGGGGAACGACGATTATGTGGTCTATAGTGATGCTTCCAAGTGTGGTCTTGGTTGTGTTTTGATGCAAAGGGGCAGAGTCATTGCTTATGCATCCAGGCAACTCAAGACGTACGAAGAAAACTATCTGACACATGATCTTGAGCTAGCAGCGGTTGTCTTTGCGCTGAAGATTTGGAGGCATTACCTCTACGGTATAAGATGCCAAGTCTTCACTGACCACAAAAGTCTCAAGTATATATTTACTCAAAAGGAGCTAAATATGAGACAACGCCGCTGGCTAGAGTTGCTCAAGGACTACGACATGGAGTTGCTGTATCATCCGGGTAAGGCTAATGTAGTAGCTGATGCACTAAGCCGGAAGACAACGCACAAGACTATAGTTGCTCTACTTACTGCTCAGACCAAGCTAAACCAAGAGTCATGCGACATTGAAGTCTTGTATGACCAGCGTAGAGGGTACCTGAGTATGATGGAAATTCAGGCTACACTGCTGGATCAGATCAAAGAAAAGCAAGTCGATGACATCATCTTGGTAAAGTTAAGCAGTGAAGTGATGGATGGGAAAGCTCCCAGTTTTGTGGTTCAGGATGATGGATCACTTTGGTTTCAGGATCGGATCTGTGTGCCTGACACAGAAGGTCTTCGTCGGTTGGTGATGAGAGAAGCTCATTCATCTGCTTATTTTGTGCATCCTGACTCTAGCAAGATGTACAAGGATCTCAGGAGGAAATTTTGGTGGCCAAACATGAAGTGGGACGTAGCAGACTTTGTGGCAAAGTTCTTAACTTGCCATAAGGTCAAGATCGAACACTGCATGCCAGGTGGTGAGATTCTACCTCTCCCCATACCAGAATGGAAATGGGAGGACATTTCCATGGACTTCGTCACTGGGCTACCCAAGACTCGAAGTCAGAGAGATGCTATCTGGGTAATTATGGATAGGCTTACGAAGAGTGCTCATTTCATAGCCATCAAGACCATATGGGAAACCCAGAAGTTTACCAGAAGGAGATTGTCCGCTTACATGGCATTCCTAAGACCAGTGTATCGGACCGAGATGGCCATTTCTTGTCAAGGTTCTGGAAGGAACTTCATAAGGCTATGGGAACCGAGTTGAGGTTCAGTACATCTTTTCATCCTCAGACAGATGGCCAGTCTGAAAAGACCATCCAAACTCTGGAGGATATGCTTAGAGCTTGTGTGCTCGATCGTCAGACTAGCTGGGAGGATAACTTGAGTCTGATTGAGTTCACGTACAATAATAGTTGGCATGCTACAATCAAGATGGCTCCGTTTGAAGCTTTGTATGGTCGCAGATGCAGATTTCCGATTTGTTGGGATGATAATGCCGACAAAATTCTGCTTGGACCAGAGTTGGTCGAAAGGACGACTTCAGACATTGCTTTGATCAGACAAAGGATGTTGATCGCTCAGAGTCGACAGAAGTCCTACGCAAATCGGAAGCATAGGACTGTCGAGTTCGAGGTCGGTGACAAGGTTTTTGTCAAGGTATCGCCATCCAAAGGAGTTTTCAGATTTGGTAAGCGTGGGAAGCTTAACCCTCGCTACGTGGGACCATTCGAGATTCTGGATAGAGTAGGATCTCTAGCGTACCGCTTGGCGTTGCCGCCATCGGCTCACCCGGTGCATAACGTGTTCCACGTATCTTTACTCAGAAAGTATGTGCCAGATGAGTCTCATGTGCTTAGTTATGAGGACATCGAGATTCAAGCTAATGGTACTTATGAAGAGTTGCCCGTGCGCATTTTGGAGCGTCGGGAGAAGCGTTTGCGCAACAAGATCGTGCCGTTGGTACGAGTGCTGTGGTCTAAGTCAGCGACCGAAGAAGTTACTTGGGAGACGTGGGAAACCGAGTCAGATATGCTCAGGCGTTTTCCCGAGTTATTCTCGACCTAAGTTTCGGGGTCGAAACTTCTTGTAAGGGGGAGGAGATGTGATACCCCGTATTTTTGTAAGGTTATTTTGGGAATTTTGGAATTTTCCCGAGTACCCGTTGTGTATGTCGGAATTAATACAGAGAGTTTGAGACATTCTGTAATGTGCTCTGTATCTGTAATATTTTTCTCAGTGAAATAATATACAGACAACATGCCTTGGATTTTAATTGTCGTTCGTGTACGATAATTTTTATCCCGGTTTAATGTCATGTTCGTTCGAAGCTGAACGGGCGGGAAAAACCTGTCACGACGACCGCCGTACAGTCGCGACGACCGTCATAAAGTCACGGCGCCCGCCGTCCCAATGCTCGAGGTGGCAGCTGGTGTGCCAGACCGCGGCGACCGCCGTAAATTACGGCGCCCGCCGTAATGGCCACCATCGTTGTCCGGCAGTCCTTGCCCGTTGGTCGCCGGCGCGGTTTCTGGGGAGCGCCGAACTAGCTTTAGGCCCATATTTTTCGTGCTCCAGATGCTTTGGCTATAAAAGGAGGTGTTGGGGGAGAGATTTGAGCCATCCCAAACACCGAACCTCTGCCAAATTTTCCTCTCGCCGGAGTTTGTGCCTTCGCCGGAAATTCTGAAGCTTTCGTCGGTGTCGTTTGGTGGTGTTTCCAGAAGCCCTTTAGAAGCCTTTTGGTTGCCTTTGGAGGTCAGAACCCAAGCAAGGCGAAAAGGGGTCGAAACGCGCATCGTTTTGGTGAGATTTCTCTCGTCTCTGTCGTCTGTGTTCTTCACGGCGACCGTCGTGCTCTTCACGGCGACCGCCGTGTTCTTCACGGCGCTCGCCGTGTTCTTCACGGCGCCCGCCGTGTTCTTCACGGCGCCCGCCGTGATGAATGCGGCGACCGCCGCCATGAACGGCGACCGCCGCCAGTGCCCAGAATGCCTTCGTGGCTTTGGCTTGGTTGGTTGTCGTCGTGGCGTCTTTCCTTTCGTGTTCTTTCGCCGTGTTTAGATTCGTACTGTTGTTATGTCGGATCTAACTTAGGGTTCCTTTTATGGGTCGACTCGAAGGTTGTTGTGCTGTCGGAACTATACCCGTGTCGAGCCCGGAATCCAGTTGTCATCGTTAGACTATTCTGCGGATTAAGGCAAGTGGCGGTTCGCTCTTGCTCATTCGTTCCATATTTACATTAATTATCAGTAGTTTATCTGAGTAATTAATTTGGAATGAATACTCTGTTTGTCTGGAAACGGTTTTGATAAACTGTTTTGAAAATCATATAATAGGTTGTATATCTGTTAGAACAACGCTATTATCTGTGATCGCCTTTCGGGCCTTTATGTGGATTTATCCTGTAACTGTTATTGTGTTATAACTGTTTAGTTAGCACTGTTAGATAGGAACGTTACTCGAACTCTGTCCAGTCGTTTCTTTATAATCTGGTATCGGGGTGGCTCGTCTCCATCTGGTACTATTCTAAGATCATGATCGGTCTCTTTCACAAGTGTGTAGAGACAGGACACTTAGCTGGTGTCACAAACCTTTCGGTATACGTCACTCTCGACGAAACGTATACTAAGATGTGTCGTCCCATTGGTGGGGTACACATGTAAAAGTCTATAATGTGATGTGTGTTTTTGAAACATAATCAGATAAGTGCTACCTTGACGCACATAATTAATGAACGCTCAGCGAGTAGGGCAGCTAGGTGATAGTGCCGCTAGGAAGACTCGTATTGATTTGAATGTAGTACGTCTTCTTTCCGATCTGGATTCGCTGAAAGGCGGTGAGGTCGTTGACTGAAGCATCTCAGTCAGTTTTAAATCATTGTTATTTGATTCTGTAAACTTTCCAGATTTGTCATACTTCCTTAAAGACTCATTTCCGTTGGAGTCTTCTTTCGAGTCGATTTCTGTGAAGATTCAGTCTTCCAGAATCTTCTCTTGTGCATACCTCTTGTCTATTCCAGTAGGAGTATGGTGGTTGATAAGCGTACTCGATTATTATTCGAGGAACGATGAGTCTAACCTAATACGACTGCTTAGAACCTTCTGCTTTGTACCCTTGCTAGTCTATTCATTTAGACTAACCAACCGATATTTTCCCTTGCATGGTTGGCTGGTGTCATCCGTTCGATTCGGCATATCAGATCGAAAGTAGCTCAGAAGATTAGAAGGACTATGGAGTCGACGGTGGTTTTTGAACGTTTTAATTATTTCTTTAATCAGGTTGAGATCTTTTGGACAATGACTTTGGTTGTAAGGTGTTTTATGAGACTTCCGCTGTATTTGGTTTAAACTCTGTGTTGACCTATTCGGGATTGGGTTGTAATCCCGTAACTCATGTTTCCTTGACAATGTTATGTTTTGGATTGAATGCTTTGATCATTATGTATCATTTGTATTTCATGATTGTTTTTAACCGGTAAAGCCTTGGGTGATCTCGGTAAGGAACACTGAGGTCACTGACGGTAATACATTTCCAAAAGGGTTAAGTTTTGGGGGTGTTACAATATGGGACTTCAGGACCAAGTACTTCTTCATCTTCTTCTCGGGGTCGGAATTGATCATTATATGCACTAAGAGAGTGAACTATCATAGATGAACTTAATGGATGTGATTTGTCCATGTAGAACCTTTTCAAAATTTCTCGGTATAATTTGTTTGATGGATGAAAATTGCAACCTTCAAATGCTCAATTTATAGGCCGAGACAAGATTTGATTCTTCCCAGATCCTTCATTTAAAATTCTTTCATTAAGTATTTTGCAGTATTTTCAAGTTCATCGGTCGCACCGATAATGTTCAAATCATCAACTTATGCTGCAATAATAGCAAATCCAAATTTGGATTGTTTCATAAAAACACTTGGACAAATGGGGTCATTCTTGTAACCTTCTTGATATTCACTAAGTCGGCGGTGCCACATTCTTTCATATTGCTTTAGACCACATAATGATTTTTGCAACTTTATAGAAATTTCTCGGGGTTTTGCTTTATGTTTTTTCTGGTAGTTTTAGTCCTTCAGGAACTTTCATATAGATATCACTAATCAAGTAATCCATATAAATACGCTATTATGACATCCATAAGTTGTATTTGCAGTTCCTCTAAAACAACTAGACTAATTAAAAATCTTAATGTAGTTGCATGAACTACATGAGAATATGTTTGTTCATAATCTATCCCGAGCATTTGAGAAAACCTTGAGCTATAAGTCTTGCCTTGTATCTCACATCTCATTTCTCTCATTTCGCTTTTGTACAAATACTCATTTATAGCCTACTAGTTTTATACCCATTGGTATAGGTATTATAGGACAAAAAACTTCACCTTTTTCAAGCGATTTTAATTCAGTCTAGATTGCATCTCTCCATTTTGGGCAGTCGTGTATACGACGACACTCATCAATAATTTGTGGCTCAATATCATCATTATTTGTTATTATTTTGGTGGCGACACAGTATGCAAATATCTCATCAACAACAATTTCTTTTCTATTCCGCTGTGTTCCAGTGGAAACATAATTGATTGAGATTTCATAATTGTCAACATCCTTATCATTATCTAGAATGGTTTTCTTTTCTAACATATCTTCAAAATATAGAAAATATGATTACAAACTTAACAATAGATTTATTTATGACACATCAAGGTAGCTAGATGATACATGTCTGATGATAAGGTAAAACAATACATTCCAATTACTAGGGCGGGGAACTTTCGGGTATATAAAAAAAACAGCCTACCCGCAGGGTAAAAAAAAAAAATTGATCGGGTTCGGTTCTTGAATTTTTTTCCTTAAACCCGAACCAAAATTATTTCGGTTTCTCGGTTATTTTAAGTAATAGAAAATATCTAAAATAACATCCAAATTCAAGATTACAGCATTGTTTCATGAAGAACTTGTTCATGACTTTGTTCAAATACCACACAGACATTAAATTAAAACATCATGTCATCAATTCATCAAGTATAACAATCCATATTCAAAATGACTACAGCAAGTCAGCAAGACAGCAACAATCCAACAGCTTGAAGTCACCAAGACAGCAACAACTTCAGGTCTTCATCTGCAACAAGTGAACCAACATATTGAATATTCATGACAACAACAAGCCAACAAGTGAACCAACAGATTTAACAGCTTCATTACTCAATGTATTGTTTTGTCTTGCTGTCAGCAAGACAACAACAATCCATGATGTCTTGACTCAATTGTCATTCAACATTTCAACCATTCATCTAGCTCAATTCATTAAACTAAATTAACTAATAGCTAATAAAGTAAATAAACCAATAGACACATACCTGAGCCTTTATTAGACTTTATTTGTTCCTTTGTGAAGCCCTTGTTGCCTTTCCAGTTCCACTTGCATTCTTTGAGACCTTCTTTTTCTTTGTTGGTGGAGGAGCTGAAATCTTGGATGCATCTGAAGTTGCAGAAACTCTTCCAGAATTCACAGCCCTAGGATTTTGGTCATTGTCCTCATTGTCTTCAGCTATAGTGTTATTGATATTGTTTACAGCTTCTTCTCTGACTTCTTCTTGCCTCTCTACAAATCACAATTCACAAGTTCAGAAGAATTATTAAATAATTATAAGTTAAAACTTAAAACAATAAATGAATAAAACAGTATAACAAATAATGTTGTCACCTTTTTCAACTTTCTCATAAAATTCTATTTCTTCAATGGTTGGGATATATTCCAATCCAATAATGCTGTCACTCTTCAACCAATTATGGAAACAAATCAAGGCCTCAACAGTTTTAGGTGTCATTGAGCTTCTATAAGGATCAATTACCCTCTTTCCAGTGCTAAAACTTGATTCACTAGCCACTGTGGACACCTGAATTGCCAACACATCTCTAGCAATAGCTTGCAGCAATGGATACTTGCTCCCATTATCCCTCCACCAATGTGTTATCTTGAATTTAGCTCCAGCTTTAGGCTTCTCAATAGGATCAAGCAAATACCTATCTACTTCATGACCTACAACCAAGTCTTCACCTTCTTCAAGTTGTTTGTCCCAATCCTCTAACATAGCCTTCTTCTTTCCAGTACACACCACATTTTCCTTTGCATTCCTTCTTCCCTTACTACTTATTTCATTCCCAACTAAAGTCTCTGAATTTCTAGACTTTTGTGAACTCCCACCACCCATAGAATTCCCATACTGGTCACAAAGCCTAATCAATAAATCTTTCAAGTTGTCTGCCCTTTTCTTAACCTCAGCCTTCTCCATGTTTAACATCATGTCAGCTTGTCTCTCCAAGTACTTGAGCTTGTATCTTGGATCAAGAACTAGAGCTACCAGGAAGAGTGGATTGATGTCATCCAGAGTGCTAAAATACTTGTTGAATTTTGTTATCATCTTCTTTGACATGTCATACAAGATGTGATCAACTTCACTACTGTTTTCATCTAGTGGGTTGGTAGACAAGTCATCTAGCTCAGATTTGATGCTCACTATGTCATGGAATGCAGAATGTGCAGTTGGCTCAAGTGAAGCACTCAAATTCACTGTGACTTGGAAGAAAACCCTAAGAAAATTGACAAAACACTCTGCCTTTTCCCAATCTACATCCTTAGGTGGCCCAACTCTCTTTTTTCCTGGCCTATGAGCTTGAGTTTCCTCTTCTTCATCATCTAACTCCTCTTCCTCATTGAAATAGCTTTTGTAATTCAATGGATCATCATATGTCATCCTCTGAAAAGCCTTCTTCAATTCTATAGCAGTGTCCAACATCATGTAGCTTGAATTCCATCTTGTTGGGACATCAAGAATGCAAATCTTCTTGCATTCAATCTTGTCCTTCTCCACACACTTCTTAAATGCCTCTGTCCTAGCAGCAGAACTCCTAACAAACCTAATGACATTTCTTATTGCAGCAACTGAGCTTTCCATCTCTCTCAAACCAGACTTCACAATTAAATTGATGACATGAGGAAGACATCTCACATGCAGAAAATCTCCTCCACATAAGGGCCTCCTATCCCAACCTAACATCCTCCTCCTAACATAATCAATAGCATGCTTATTTGGAGAAGCATTGTCCACTGAAATAGTTAGCACCCTCTCAATTCCCCACTCAATTAATGAATCCTCAAGGATTTCCCCAATTGTATTCCCACTATGGTTTGGAATAACACAAAACTTAAGGATTCTTTTGTGCATTGTCCAACTAAAATCAATAAAATGTGCAGTGATCACCATGTAGTTAATGTTTTGACAGCTTGTCCAAGTATCAGTTGTTAGACAAACTGATACTGACTGCAATTCCTTCTTCAACTCTAGCTTCTTTTCCTTATACATCCTTAGAAAATTCTTAACAATTGTCTTCCTACAAGGCAAGACTAACCTAGGAACAACAACTTCACAGAAATGCTTGAATCCAGACCTCTCTATAGCACTAAATGGCAATTCATCAATCACAATCATCCTAGTTGCAGCATCTATACAAGCTTCTTGTGACCATACCCTAGTAGTTAAATTCTTAAAACCTTCAACCAATTCAGAACTCAAATGACCTTGTTTCCCATCCTCCAAAGACACACAACCTAAGCTACCAGGATAAGCCTTGCAATGAATTTCAATATGCTTCTTAAGAGATGAAGTACCATTACCTCTAGAATCACAAGCAAGGACTGTCTTGCAGTGTAGACACTCAGCTTTCTTTGTTAACCCGACTTGCTTGTTGACTCCATCGACCTCAGCAATTATTGGCTCATCAAATTTGTTGAAATGCTCCCAGACCTTCGAGCGCAACTGAACAGCCTTCCTCTCTCTCTTTCTCTTCGAAGGTCGAGTTGGAATAATCGACTTCGCCTTCGAAGCTTTGATTGCAACAGCAACGGCAACAGTGGTTTGTTGACTTTGTTCCTCGCTATCACTTGAACTAGTCGAATCTGAACCAGAAAGCTCTTCGAGTCGAATTGGTGTGTTTGACGCTTCTGCCATTTCAACGAAATCGATTAGGGGCTTTCAAATTGGGGCTTTGAATTTGGGGATTTCAACGAATAAGGTCTCGAATTAGGGTTGGGTTGAACAATTGAATCAATTGATGAACAATTGGGAAGAATTTGGAAGAGATTGAGAGGGATTGAGAGGGGTTGAGAGGATTTAGGTTTAGGGCTCAAGAGAGTGGCGGTGAGGAATTAGGAAAATGGTGAAAAAAATTACAAGAGGTATATATATATTCGGTAAATCGGTTCCAGGTGAAAACGAAATAACAAGAACCGTACCCGAACCATAATTTTGCCCTAAGAACCGAACCGCAGCCAAATCGCATCATTTGTTACTCATAACCGAACCGAACCGAATTGAGCGGTTCGGGTCGGTTCTTCGGGTACAAAGTCCCAGCCCTAGCAATTACTTACAATATATTACATTAAAAGATAACTACTAGTATTTAGTTGATATTCTCCTTTATCCCAAATTCATCATCTATGATGAAGTTAGAGACTTCTAGGTTGGTTATATGGGAGGTAACGTCGACAAAATGAGTCTCCGTGTTCTTTCCCTTATTGTTGTTGCAATAACACACTGGAAGCATGCATGGTCGAATAGGTTTTATCCAGCATGTTCTCTTCAATGACTATTTGCCCGCATAGGCGTAGTTGAGATGTTATACGGAACAAAGCAGAATTATAGTCACTAATTGATTTAAAGTCTTAAAACCTTAAATTCACCCAGTCATACGTGGCTTTTGGGAGCATGACCTTATGTTGATTGCCATATCTTTGATCCAAGTACTCCCATAATTCTTTAGGATCTTCCACCAGTAGATATTCAGATTTCATGTTTTCATGAATATGATGGCAAAGAAAGATAATCTCCCTAGCCTTATCTTGTGGGGAAGTACGATCGGTTTTTTTGATCATCTCTTGTAGGCAATTAACTTAGATGTGCGCTAGTGCATCAACCCTCCATTCCATATATCTTTGGTCGGATAAGTCGAGAATATCAAACTCTCACTTTGTAATATTTGCCATTGGATCAACTACACGATTAATAATTACATTATTTATTATTTAAGTTAACAAAACTTTGAATACTAAGTATGCACATAATTTTATCCCAACACTATATATAGCTTACATATATTGAATTTAAATTAAATGTCACATGCATAGAATGTCACGCACTAATACTTGTATGTGTATATAAACAATTTCATATAACGTACACATGTTGAACAATGATGTATATTATGCATGAAATTTCATTAGCTATAACATATGTATATGGATTATGCATGTACAATTCGAATGAACAAGCAAAGTAAGTTTTAATGTATATAAGTCATTATGGCATATATATGTTGTCATTTCTATGAATAGTAGATAAATACTAGTAGTTATCTTTTAATGGTGAGCTAAGCCCAAACAATGTCTTAAGACTGACAAGCCAAACGAGCTAGCCCATATATGCCACATGGCGGGCTAAGCTTAGATAAATTAGGAAACGGATCCAGACCCGGAACCCGCTCTGATACCATGATAAGAATTAGAGAGGATATAAAATTGGAAAAATAATTCATTGCTTGTTTTAGAGGTCATATGAAAAATAAATATTTTACAGATTTATTTTATTAGGCAAGATATATATCTTATTGAAAGATATATACATGGAAAGATAAATAACGCAATTAAACTAATATTTATCGTGATATTCCCCCTCAAGTTAGAACATGTGGATCAATAATGCCCAACTTGCCAATGAGTAGTTAAAACTTTTGCTTGTCAATGGCTTTGGTAAACATATCTGCAGGTTGCTCAGACGTGCAAATGTGATGAGTGGTGATCTGGCCGACTTAGAGCAAATCCCACACAAAATGACAATCAATCTCGATGTGCTCCTATACCATGATAAAGTCCGGTGGGGCGATAGACGTGAGGACATGTCAGTTTGTGCGCACATGCACGTTAATGCCCTGCCCAACACATAAGCTAAGTGGGGTTTCATCCCAAAACCAGTTGCCTATAGGAGGAGTAATCCAATAAGTTTATATACTAGCCATTTTATTCTCAAGTTTCCAATGTGTGATGTTATTCCTCACACGCCTCCTCAAGTGCAACTGGGCTGACCCAATTGACACTTGACAACATGCCAAAAGGCCGGCAAGCCAAACGGGCTAGCCTATATCACCCCTTCATGGCGGGCTAAGCTCAAACAATGTCTTAAGACCGACAAGCCAAACGAGCTAGCCCATATATGCCACATGGCGGGCTAAGCTCAGATAAATTAGGAAACGGACCTAGACCCGGAACCCGCTCTAATACCATGATAAGAATTAGAGAGGAGATAAAATTGAAAAAAAATCTTGCTTGTTTCATAGGTCACATGAACAATATATAGTTTATAGATTTATCTTGTTAGGCAAAATTTATATCTTATTGAAAAATATATACATGGAAAGATAAAAAAGATAGTAAACTAATATCTATCGTAATATTTCCCCTCAAGTTGGAGCATGTGGATCAATAATGTCCAACTTGTCAATGAGTAGTTGAAACTGTTGCTTGACAAGGGCTTTGGTAAACATATCCGTAGATTGCTCAGACATGCGAATGTGATGAGTGGTGATCTGGCTGGCTTGGAGCAAATCCCGCACAAAATGACAATCAATCTCGATGTGCTTTGATACCATGATAAAGTTCGGTGGGCCGATGATGTGGGGACGTGTCAGTCTGTGCGCATATGCGCGTTAAGACCCAACACATAAGCTAAGTGGTGTTCCATCCTAAAACCAATTGGCTATCAGAGGAGTAGTCCACTAAGTTTATATACTAGGCCTTTTATTTTCATGTTTCCAATGTGGGATGTTCTTTCTCACACGCCTCCTCAAGTGTAACTAGGCTGACCCAATTGACACTTGACAACATGCCTTAAGGCCGGCAAGCCAAACGGGCTAGCCCAATCACGCTCTCATGGCGGGCTAAGCCCCAACAATGTCTTAAGGCCGAAAAGCCAAACGAGCTAGCCCATATACTCCATATGGCGGGCTAAGCTTAGATAAACTAGAAAACGAACTCAGACCCAAAACCCGCTCTGATACCATGATAAGAATTAGAGAGGAGATAAAATTCATCCTAGATTGACTAGAGTCGGATTATCCCATGCCAAAGACATTTAGTTAATGTTGTGGCAACTGGGAAAATATACACGCACATAAGCAACAAACACAAAGTAAATTACCCAGATGGAGACCCCCTTACTGGCCATAAATGGCAAAGTCAAATACAAAAGCTATCAGAGATAGCCTAGCAGACCCGTTCGCTGTTATTTTATACTATATGCATTTTCTAACATCACCCACTTGTGACAATAACAAATCCTTCACCTCTCTTACTGCAATAAGAAAATATTCCACAAACTTGATGGTTGCCAACATCATGGATTCCTCTGGTCCCCCTCACCAGCCTCTCGTCTTGCCTTTGAATGTTTTTTCTGGAATACACTATTAATGGCTTATCAGATACCATTTGTTTCTTGGTCTGCCTATATCTGCTGTCATCCTGGATTTACCTGAGTACCTTAGTTGGCTTACTTGGATACACATGCTAGGGATATCATATGTCAATGTTGGTCACTATACTGTGGAAACTAGGAAAATATTTCCTAATTGTATTTTGGTTTGCCTCTTTTATACAAATATTTCCTAATTGTTTTTATAATAAAAAGGAAACACTTACTTATTCTTAGTTGTTTTGCTAAATTATAGGACAAATTAGTCTTCATTTTACTTAGTCTGATGGTTTGTTGGCTAGGAATTGTGGGAAAGTTAAGTCAAACTAAATAATAGGAAAAAAAGTATAACAACTGCCAAGACTATGCCTATACAATGAAAAGTCTTATAAATTGTGAAATTCTTCCGTTCTTACAACTTGTGAAATATAATTTTAAACAACAATTATTTTTAAAACCAAATTGTCCAATTCGTCCGCTCTTACAACTTCTGAAATATAACCTTAAAAACAATTTATTTCATTTAATCATTTAACCATCAACCTTTTCTACAAATACATATGTAGTTGTACTCTCGAAGACATCATATGCTTTAAATTACAAGCCTTTGCCTACCAGATACTTCAAATCTGAAATAAAAGTTTTGTTGTAATTTACTTGTCTCTCTAATCATGTAAGTACGAGTATGTTAATATTATGATTAAATGTTCGCTCAAATATCTGATTTATTACGTTGACGTTTACATGCAAGTCTGATATCATGCCTCCGCCGGTAACGCAATTTGGTTTCTATATTAGTCTTGGTCCGTACAACGTGAAAGTGTCTGGTCATTTACCTTCTACGAATAATGGAGGTCGTATCAAAATTTTACATGAATAGGTGATTGAAAATAGAAACTTTCGAACAATGTCATCCATGCCATGGTCAGGACAACCATTGTTATCGCAAGACATTATCGCATTGTTTAACAGAGCAAGTGTTCCTCCTTTCATTCGACATTATTGTGCAATCGAGCTCTTGCAAACGTATATAGAAAACTGTTTAAGTGATGATTATGATTACAACTACTACATTGCATCAACAATTTTGGTGAAAATAAGGACATGACCAGAAGTTATCACACTTTCGGATGACGAAGATGATATTTCGTCACCTAATAACATTGAAAATGTGTTGCAAGATGTTCAACATCATGCCGGTGAATGTTCAATATGTCTACTTCCATTTGAAGATAATGTCGTCTTATCACGTCTCCCATGCCTACACGTTTTTCATTCCACATGTATTCGAAGGTGGTTTGAAACTGGACATGTTGTCCATTATGTCGATGGACGTTACCAAACCATATTGCCTAGAGCATTCTATGTTTTTTTCAACTCCTTAATTAGCTTTTAATTTGGTACGTGTAATTTTTGTTTGTTCGTTATTTTCATATGCCCCTATATTATTGTTTTGATTTGAGTATTCATTAAATAATAATAGAATTTTAAATGATGTGAATGGTCTGTTGTTCATTTTTTTAATCTCTATATTGTTAAATTATTTGATGAAATTATTTGTGAAATTGTTTGTAAATAAATCATACTATAAACAACTATTTATGTTACATTTTAAATAAGTCTATATAAAACACCGGTATGAATAAGCCCAAAGTTGGCCACATAAATTGAATTGATCTTGTATATGAAATTATCAAATTTTGATTCAAACAATATGTTATTATTTATGGCATGTAAGTCTGTTGTAACTCTATGATTCAAGATATACATATCCACCACTTCACCACTTTAATTTATAAAAATAAAATTCAGAGAATGAAAATATCAAGCTGGTCGGATAACATATATTGATATATATGCAGGTTAACTGCACATTCCTCCCATGTTCGCACATCCCCACCAGATGCTAATCTACCAGAAAACCAGGTTGATACTCTAGCCTCTTCGCAAACTCCTTCACACACAATTCCAGGAATCAAACTACGCTCCCAGATGCTAATCTACCAGAAAACCAGGAATCAAACTAGGTTGATACTCTAGCCTCCCACGTTAATTGAATTGATCCACCGGATGCTAATCTACCAGAAAACCAGAAATCAAACTACGCTCCCATAACCGGGAAAAAAATTAGCAATCTGACGAGCTCCTTTGGGTTAAAATTTCACTTCTTCCCTGCTGATCCTTTGGGTTAAAATTTCTGCACAAATTGGTATGTTACACTTCCCTCCTATTTGTGATATTTCTTCCCTGCTTTTCTTTTTTAGGATTTACGCAGTGCATTCCCTTTAATACTGGATCGTATGATGTGAAGGAGGAGGTTGAAGACGAAGTGTAAACGACAAAGACAAGCCTCCAATAGAGTTCTACTCTCATCGACTGTCGCACCCACGCCCTCGCAGGCTAGCTACTACACACCTTGGGTCGCCAGACTCCGTCTATCCCCGTCAGCCACACCTCCACTCCCCACACCAAGTATTTTCATCATTTATCCCTTTTGTGAAAAATTGATATGTTAGATTTGAAAAATTGTTTCGTCCGAATTTAGGCATAGTCAATTTAGTTCCTTCAGAATTGTTTCACATTTCAGTTATATCATTACTATAGTGGTAGACCTTTTATGCATACTTGCTGTTTCATTTTTTCACATTTCTCCTCCACTACTTGCATACTATTTTAATGTTTTGAATAAGGAACGTGAGAAACCATACTGTTGTGAATCACATTTCTTAAATTGTGCATACTATTTTG
Source organism: Rheum nobile (assembly GCA_027886185.1). Lineage (NCBI taxonomy): Eukaryota > Viridiplantae > Streptophyta > Magnoliopsida > Caryophyllales > Polygonaceae > Rheum > Rheum nobile. Next base: position 146,504 of record WOAB01000309.1, read on the forward strand.
CTACATTTAATTATGAGATTCAGTTTTAGGCATACTCTTGTGAATCTAGGCATAAACAATGTTTTGCATACTTTTTTGTTGTTAATTTATAGGCATAAACAATGTTGTTTTGCATTCTTTCTTTCACTCTTCTTTGATGTATTACATGATTGCTGAATCAGACACAATCAATTTAATTTTATGGATCAAATGAAAAGTGTACTTATATTAGAACTGAAAGCAATTTAGTAAACAATAAATACTATAGCACTCAAATTGGAAAAATAAACATAGTTGTTAATCGTTAGCAAAAAATAGTCGATAAGGTTATATATAGGTTAATCACCACCTGAGATTTTCAGTCTCTGCTTTGGTCAATAGAAACTAAACATGAGATATAATACATCACATCACGAGTCAATAAATTTTTTCTTTTTTTTACTGCATATGTGATACGAATCCGATGGCTCGGATCTCGTCTAAAGCCGGATCTAGGTAGGAAATGGTCTCGGATCCTTCTCTTGGTAACCGGATAAGTACGAACCACCGGGAAGGATGGTCCGCGGCTCTCTTATGCTCGCTTGGGCGAGGGTGGGCGAGAGTGAAGGTTGTATTTGTGAACCGTGACGTGGTTCAATCGGATCTAACCAGTTTTGTGACGCCGATGCCTAAGGGGAGGAGTTCAACTCAACTACGAAGCTTAGGCATAAATTTCAACGTAACTAAAACGATTACAAGTGAAGGCTATATATAGCCAAAATAGTGCACGACCTTGATGGGCCTTATGTGGTATGAGGATCGCAGTGTAAAGAGCAAGAAACCTACAGTCCTACTCTTTTCCTTGTGTTGCATGAAAGGCAATGTTGAGTTTCCTCTTATGCAATCTCTACCTCCACTCTTATCCAGTCTTCTAATGAACAACGATGCAAGAAGTAAACACTTTTGCGAAAACATCCGTGCATACAACATGATGTTTTCATTTACTTCATTGGGTGGCAAGATAGAAAATATCTATGATGGTCGTGAACCTCCTCTTTTCGAATGATAGGCCAAAGTTACCACCTTATTGGAAGCTTATTGCCTCCTCAGGGAGCACCTCTAAAATTTTCACAGCTTTACATAGTTGATACTGAGAATGAGGAGGAGAATCGTGCTTTTGCTTACTGGTAACCTATGCAAAAAGTTCACTTTGAATCAACTTCTTAAGAACTATGTATGCAAATCCTAATGATATAATATTATCTTATATGTTTATATTGTAGTGCTAAAGAGGCTCATACATTTAAGCAGTCCATCATATGTGATTTGAAATGCATGATTGATGAATTCAATCCATTGGCTAACATATATAGAATGGCAAGAGAATGGTTTGTAGAAACACCGACAACTAATGTGAAGTTGAAGTTGATTGGCAACAGAACTCGAGATGCTCAGAGGTATAATATGCCAACTACATATGAAGTTGCAACTTTGATAATTAATGATGAAGGAGGAGATGTTTCAAACAGATATATTGTTCTTGAGACTCAATCTTGGTTGTTACATCGTATAAATGAGTTGCACCCTTCTTATCTTGCACTTCAATATCCTTTACTATTCCCCTATGGTGAGGATAACTATACAAGTGATATTGAGCTGTCTGATAGGGGTCCTAACCAGAACAGAAAAAGGTTAAAGCTGAGTATTCGTGAATACTTTGCATTTAGAATGCAAGAGAGGATATCAGAAGGTTCAACCATTGTGTCGTCTAGGAGACTATTTCAACATTTTGTAGTGGATGCATATACAATGATTGAAGCAAGCCGCCTTCGATACCATCGAGCTAATCAAAAGCAGTATAGATCTGATACATTCAAAAAATTTGTCTAATGCAGTTTCTGATGGCAATACATCATTTGCTCCTATTGGAAAGCGTATATGTTTACCGTCTTCATTTACTGGTGGTGCAAGATATATGATTTAGAATTATCAGGATGCAATGACTATTTGCAAGCGTTTTGGTCACCCTGATCTTTTTATTACATTCACTTGCAATTCTAGATGACTGGAAATTACAAGATATACCACTGCTCGTGGTCTCACACCTCAAGATCGGCATGATATCGTCTGTCGCGTCTTTGAAATGAAGTTGGAAGAAATGATTCACGATTTTATGAAGAAAGAAATCTTTGGGGAGGTCAAAGCAAGTAAGCTTATCAATTCTCTATTGGTTTATTAATATAATTCAATTATTGAGTTATCTATTTTAAATGAAATTTAAAATATAATTCAATTTACTTTTTTACAATACAATCACGGGTTTATTATATTATTTAGCCTTACTAATAAGATATGTAAGGAATTGTTATAAGTATGTATCGGTCGGATTAAAAGTTGCTTTATAACTGATTTAATCTACTATGAGATTTAAATATAGCGTCCACTTTGTATACATGTAATTAATGAAATAAAAAGCAACTTTCTTAATTTTGGAATTTGTTTTAGTATATAAGAAATATATGTTTTGTGTTATTCTGATTTTCTTATGTGACTATGTCATATTATGATCATCATTTTTTTATTTTATTGTAATAATTTACACCATTGAGTTTCAGAAACATGGTCTACCGCATGCACATATTGTGTTGTTCTTAGGGTCTGAGAATAAATTATGCAGTACAAAGGATATTGATAAATTAATAACTGCTGAAATTCCTGACCCTTCAATTGACAAGGAATTACATGAAGTTGTGAAAGATTGTATGTCGCATGGCCCTTGTGGTTCGTTTGACACTTCGTCTCCATGTATGTCTTGTGGGAAGTGTTCGAAACAATATCCCAAGAATTACACGAAATCAATGCATTTTGACCCAGATGGATTTCTCACATACAAAAGATTAAACAATGAGAATAAGGTGGAGAAGAATGGGGTTGATTTTGATAATATACATGTTGTGCCATATAATCGATATCTATTATTGAAGTATAGGGCACACATCAATGTTGAAGCATGTAATCAGAGCAAAACCATCAAATATTTGTTCAAGTAAATAAGCAAAGGTCATGATTGCATCACTATGCAATTGGTTGTGAACGGTGATGAAGAAGTGGATGAGATAAAAAGGTATTATGATTGTCGATATGTTTCATCATGTGAGGCTTCTTGGAGAATTTTTGCTTTTGACATCCATTTCAGACGTTCTTCAGTTCAAAGATTATTCTTTCATCTAGCCGGTGAACATAATATTCTTTTTTAGGATGATGAACCAATAGATGATGGTGTGAATAAAGTTGGAACAAATGCGTCTATGTTTCTTTCATGGATGGAGTGCAATAAAAGGGACACAAAAGCTAGAGATTTGATATACAGTGAATTTCCAGAGAAATATGTCTGGAACGGAAAAGAAAAGAAGTGGACACGAAGAGTTAAGGCTCGGTTGACTCTTGGTTGCATCTTTCATTGTACACCAGGTAGTGGAGAGTTGTACTATCTTGGTCTTATACTTAATGAAGTTAAAGGGGCAACATCATATGAAGATCTACGAACTGTTAATGGACACATATACGAGTCCTTCAAGGATGCTTGCTATCATCTGGGATTGTTAGATGATGAGAAGGAATACATTGATGAAATTATTGAATGTAGTACCTGGGGATCTGTACATTATGTGAGACATTTATTCGTTATGCTGTTGTTGTCAAATACTTTGTCTCGACCAGAATATGTATGGCAACAAACATGGCAATTCTTAGTTGATGATATTCTTGTGAGACAAAGAAGACTTTTGCAAATACTAGGTATGTGTGACCATTTATTATTTTGGCTTATGTACATTACTGCTAAATATCTACTTGTTTTCAGATTTACAGCTCAGTGATGAACAACTACAAAACTATGCATTGGCAGAGCTTGAGTTGTTGTTGAGATGTAATGGAAATAGACTTCGACTTTATCTGTCAATGCCATTACCGAATGATATCTTTTTGAGTGAAGGGAGCAACAAGTTCATACAAGAAGAATTGCGTTATGATAAAGAAGAACTCCGTAGTGAGCATACAAGACTTATGTCTAGCATGACAGAGGAGCAACTGAATGTATATGAAAAGATAATGTTTGTTGTTAACAATAATACTGGAGGTGTTTTCTTTCGGCAAAACATGCAAAACCTTTGTATGGAGAGCATTGTCATTTGCAATCAGGTCTAGAGGGGATATTATACTAACGGTCGCTTCGAGTGGCATTGCATCTTTATTGATCCCTGGGGGGCAAACTGCGCATTCAAGATTTGCAATTCCCCTAGATATAGATGAAGATTCAACTTTTCAGATCAAAGCAGGGAGCCCGTTAGCAGAACTATTATCAATTGCAAAACTTATTATATGGGATGAATGTCCAATGACAAAAGATTTTGCTTTGAAGCACTGGATCAGAGCTTAAGGGATGTTTTGAGATTTTCTAATCCCATGAGTATGGACCAACCTTTTGGAGGCAAAGTTGTTGTCTTTGGTGGTGACTTCAGACAAATCTTGCAGGTTGTAACTCGAGGAAGTAGACAGGATATCGTAAATGCTACAATTAATTCGTCATATTTATGGCAACATTGGGAGGTAAAACATTCTTATTTCCTTCAAATTAATTTGTTCCTCATTAAACTGTTTAGAGTAGTATTTATTATGACATGCATATATAAATGTGTTATACATGTTTTAAAGCTTACAAAACATATGAGACTTCAACAAGGATCCTGTACTCCCAATTCTCATGAACTTCAAAAGTTTGCAGAATGGATCTTTGAAGTTGGTGATGGTACTATTGGAGGTCCCAATGATGGATAAGTATCTATAAAATTCTCATAACAGGTATTAATTACAGATACAACTAAAACACCAGTTGCATCTATTGTTGAGGCTACATACCCTTCTTTGTTTCAACACTTGGACGACCCCCACTATTTTCAAGAGAGAACAATTCTATCACCTACCCATGATGTTGTTGATGAAGTGAATATGCTTTCTCTAATATTAGGGGAAGATAAAGTTTATTATAGTGCAGATAACATTGGCAAGGCAGATGGAAATGATGCTATGATGTATTCGTCTGATATGTTGCACATCATCAAATGTTCTGGAGTCCCAAATCATGTGTTAAAGCTGAAAATATGTGTTCATGTGATGTTGTTGCACAATATAGACCAATCAAATGGTCTATGCAATGGAACAAGATTGATGATCACTAAGTTGGGTATCTGAATGGTTGAAAGAAGAATTATCAGTGGTCGCAATATTGGTCAAATAGTTCCCATTCCTAGAATGCTCCTGAGTCCATCAGATTGCACCTTACCGTTCAAGTTTCAACGTCGTCAGTTTCCTATAATTGTTTCATTTGCCATGACGATTAATAAAAGCCAAGGACAATCGTTGTCTCAAGTAGGGCTTATATCTTTCGAGGCCTGTATTTACCCACGGCCAACTTTATGTTGGTTTATCTCGGGTTACAAGCATTGAAGGTTTCAAGGTAATGATTTTGGACAAAAATGGGAAGCCAACCTCTGAGACCACGAATGTTGTGTACAAAGAAGTACTCCAAAAGATATGATTATGTTTATATATTTGCAAATGTATAGTAAAGACAAGTTTAATGTGTTTTGAAATTTCTCACAAATTGAACATTAAAGTATTATTGTATTTGTCTCAAATATTGTTATGTATTTGTGTAATTACCCGTACATGGTACGGGTCAAGCACTATTTTATTTTTATTTTGCATTTGAATTATATGACTTTTTGTAATTATAGTCTTTACTGTTTTTCAGAGGCAGCAGAATATATATGCTAAGAATTAGGGAGGAGATAAAATTGGGAAAATAACTTCTTGTTTATTTCATAGGTCATGGATATAATATATAATTTATAGATTTATCTTGTTAGGCAAGATATATATATATATATATCATTGAAAGACATATACATGGAAAGATAAATGAAGATATAAAAACCAATATCTATTGTAATATTCTCCCTCAAGTTAGAGCATGTGAATCAATAATACCCAATTAGTTGAAACTGTTGCTTGTCAAGGGCTTTGGTAAACATATCCGCAGATTGCTCAGACGTGCGAATGTGATGAGTGGTGATCTAGCCGACTTGGAGCAAATCTCGCACAAAATGACAATCAATCTCGATCTGCTCTGATACCATGATAAAGTCTCGTGGGCAGATAGACGTGGGGACGTGTCAGTCTGTGCGCACATGCGTGTTAAATCCCAACACATAAGCTAGGGGGGGGAATTTCATCCTAAAACCAATTGGCTATAGGAGTAGTCCAATAAGTTTATATACTAGCCATTTTATTTCCAAGTTTCCAATGTGTGATGCTATTTCTCATACGCCTCCTTAAGTGCAACTGGGCTGACCCATATGACACTTGACAACATGTCATAAGGCCGACAAGACAAACAGAATAGCCCATATCACGCCCTCATGGTAGGCTAAGCCCAAACAATGTCTTTAGACCGACAAGTCAAACGAGCTAGCCCATATACGCCACATGGCGGGCTAAGCTTAGATAAACTAGAAAACGAACCCAGACCCAAAACCCACTCTAATACCATGATAAGAATTAGAGAGGAGATAAAATTGGGAAAATAATTCCTTGCTTGTTTCATAGGACAGATGGACAATATATAGTTTACAGATTTATCTTGTTAGGCAAAATTTATATGTTATTGAAAGATATATACATGGAAAGATAAATAAAGATACCAAACTAATATCTATCGTAATATTCCTCCTCAAGTTGGAGCATGTGGATCAATAATGTTCAACTTGTCAATGAGTAGTTGAAATTGTTGCTTGATAAGGGCTTTTGATGTGACCTTGCCCGACGGAAGACCACAAGTTGTTGTCTAAGGATCCGATGATGCCTAGTGGGGCGTAGCAACTCTTCGGGAGTGAAAGGAGGAGACGGCGGGATGTAGGGCGTCGGAAACGCCAGCGTCAGTAGGGTGGAGGTGCGGCGGTGACGGTGTGAGGCGCGGCAGAAAGGAGGGAGGCGCGACGGAATGAAGGTGTGAGGGGCTGCGGCCGTGAAGGTGGTGTGAGGGGGCGGCAAGAACTAGGGTTAGTTTTTGTTGCAAGGTTACGGATAATATGGGTAACCGAATTAACGCGCCAGGATAGTTCGACTAGAAACGCGTTAATTGTTGACGTCGGGGCCCGGGGTTTAAGGAGTTTACTCAACTTGAAACTTAGGCTTAATTTGACGTAATAGAAAAGAAGACAAGAGTTCCTATTTATACTAGAGAGTTGACCTAATGGGACGGACTCTCTAGTTACTAAATCTGGCGACCCATTTAACATAAATGGAAACCACCCAGAACTAGCAGCTAATAAAAATAGAAATATTGTTCATAGAAAGTACTAAACAAGTAATGTCTAGAAATAGTAAGTCTCCTAAATCGAGCTCGGACTGGATGTAGCTGTAGAGGAGTCTCAAGGCGGATGTCTCATGGCGTCTACCTCCTCTCTAGCTGACATGGCGGGCAGGGTCATATCACCCTCCCCCACTTGGTTGTGAAGCGTCACCGCTTCACCCTCATCAGGCTCGGGCTCCAGCTGATATGCGTTGTCCCCCGTGCGGAAAACCAATCGACGCATGTCCCCGGTCGGCTGAGGGCGCTGCTCAAGCTGAGTGCTCCTCCGTCCTTGCAGCTCCTGAGGATGCCTGTCCACCCGCAAGTCCTGCAAAAAAGGCAAAAAACTCGGCGAGAGGGCAGGCTCTGAAATAGTAGTGGGACAAGGAATAGAACTATCAAAGACACAAGGGAACTTGCCTGGAGGAGGTACGCAGAGTAGCAATCTACGCTCATAGGTTCCACGTAGAGGCAAAGCAGGAGGCACATTGTCGCCTAGACCGGGAGCTCGCTTTCCCGTCGTGTTCGTTGTAGACCTCATAGGAGTAGGCAAACTAGTGGTAAAGGAGCTGCTCGTCGGGTCTAGCGCGTCAGGTGGCTTTCGTCCCGAGGCCTCTATCGCCTTTTGGTGCTGTCGGTCAGCCATATCCTACAAAATCTCATGCGGAGTCATAGGTGAGAGTGTCACGCGCTTCCCGTGGTAAGTGAACATGTAAGTGTTCAAATACCCGTTGTGAAGCACGCGACGATCATATTGCCACGGACGTCCCAAAAGCAAATGGAGAGCATCCATGGCGGTAACATCACAAAGCACAGTGTCGCTATATGGACCAATGGAAAAAGAAATAAGACATTGTTGCGATACTTTGTTACCTGATCCGTCCGAGATCCATTGAAGGCCATATGGAGCGGTGTGCGGTGTAGTCCAAAGGTTGAAATGTTGCACAACCTTCTCATTGATAATGTTGTAGCACGACCCTCCATCAATGATCACACTCAGTAATGCATCCTGAAGTCGGCACCGAGCATGAACCAAGTTCTCCCGTTGCTCAGGAAGGTCGCCCTCCTTGACGCTCAACACGCGTCTAGTAACCAAGGCAAAGTGGTATGCCTGGTCATCATGGTGATCGGAAGTACCGACCATACAGCCATCAGCATCGGCTGTATAGACAGTTGTCGGGTCCATCTCGATGGCGTAATCATCATCGGCGTCGTCGTAACTCTCATATCCGGCAGACTGGGTGGAACTCTCGTAGACAGCTGCCAGGGCTAGGGCTCGGGCGCTCAACTCATCTGCCTTTAACTGCGCCTGAACAGACACCACTGCAGCTGTAGAAGACGGCCGCTGTTGAGCTAAAAACTCTGCATTCTGACACAGAAACTCGGTCAGCTGCGCATTTCGTACTTTGGCAGCAGGCAACTCTCATCGCATCATTTGTTCAAAAGTCTCAGACCCGGTGTCGCGGCTAATCTCACTGTCGAACATGGTACCTGACAGCAAAATGTAGCAAACAACATGATCAAAGCGAACAACAACAACAAAAGAGAAACAACGAACAGGTAAGCAGAACCAAACTCAACAAGCAATCACTCAGGAAACTAATCTGGTTGGCCGTGTGGGCGGTTACGAGCTGGCTAAAGCAAGTCACACAACAATCAACAAAATCAATGTAATGCTCAGCAAAGAAAATGTCAAAAGTAGATATGCAAGAATATAAGCACAGAAGCAAGCACAACACAGTCAACCAAGTTATGCAGCCCATACAGTGAAAGAGATAGAAGATGGTAAATGAATCACTTGTGAAGACGGTTAATTGAAGGTGCCGGATTCAAGACCGGGATCTCCCTTCTTGCACTGCAAAGAAACGCACTTGCCTTATTTTGGCTTGTGTGGTTCCAATTTTTTTATTTTTTTTTAAATCTGCGCACAACTACAGTAAATTACAGCAGCAAAAGTTTAGCAAATGACGAACAACAATAAAAGAAAGTACAGCAACCACAGTGCAACAAATCAGTGATTCAAGTGGGAAAAGAAGGAGATTCAGATGATGTAGATTGGTGGCGCAAACAAGGCGAACACAGTTGCAAGTAACTATCTAAGCCTATATGCAAGCAGATCTACAATAAACACAGTCAACAACCAAGCAGAAACACACGAAAATGCTAAAAATCTGTGTGACTGGTTCGGCAATCTGCAGGGAAGGCGAAGGCTAGGGTTTTGGATAAGAAAAAGCAATTTGGAAACGGCAGTGTAGAAAACCGCGGTCGCAGAGGCTAGGGTTTCAGCGGTAGACAGTTTGTATTATGGCCTTTTGAGGGGTCAAACGATGTCCATTTTGGGAGAATTTTATATGCCCGGACTCGTCTCGAGATGCTCTACAGGAATATGGAAGAAAATTGCGGAAAGGAAAAAAAAATTGGACGAAATCTGGGCAGAAGGCTCGTCGGTTTTGGGTTTTATTTGATGCAAGAATTGATTTACGGAAGCGAAGGAGTGATTGACAGAAGAGTTGGAACGACTTACGCGATTCGTAGGCTCTGATGCCAGTTGATGTGACCTTGCCCGACGGAAGACCACAAGTTGTTGTCTAAGGATCCGATGAACGCATAGTGGGGCGTAGCAACTCTTCGGGAGTGAAAGGAGGAGACGGCGGGCTATAGGGCGTCGGAAATGCCGGCGGCAGTAGGGTGGAGGTGCGGCGGTGATAGTGTGAGGCGCTGCGAAAAGGAGGGAGGCACGGTGGAATGGAGGTGTGAGGGGCTGCGACCGTGAAGGTGGTATGAGGGGGCGGCAAGAACTAGGGTTAGTTCTTGTTACAAGGTTGCGTATAATATGGGTAACCGAATTAACGCGCCATGATAGTTCGACTAGAAATGCGTTAATTGTTGACGTCGGGGCTCGGGGTTTAAGGAGTTTACTCAACTTGAAACGTAGGCTTAATTTGACGTAATAGAAAAGAAGACAAGAGTTCTTATTTATACTAGAGAGTTGACCTAATGGGTCGGACTCTCTAGGTACTAAATCTGGCGGCCCATTTAACATAAATGGAAACCACCCAGAACTAGCAGCTAATAAAAATAGAAATACTATTCATAGAAAGTACTAAACAAGTAATGTCTAGAAATAGTAAGTCTCCTAAATCGAGCTCGGACTGGATGTAGCTGTAGAGGAGTCTCAAGGCAGATGTCTCATGGCGCCTACCTCCTCTCTAGCTAACATGGCGGGCAGGGTCACATCAACTTTGGTAAATATATTCGTAGATTGCTCAGACGTGCGAATGTGATGAGTGGTGATCTGGCCGGCTTGGAGCAAATCCCGCAAAAAATGATAATCAATCCAGATGTGCTCTAATACCATGATAAAGTCCGGTGGGCTGATGACGTGTCAGTCTGTGCACATATGCGTGTTAAAACCCAACACATAAGCTAAGTGGGGTTACATCCTAAAACCAATTGGCTATAAGAGGAGTAGTCCACTAAGTTTATATACTAGGCCTTTTATTTTCAAGTTTCCAATGTGAGATGTTCTTTCTCACACGCCTCCTCAAGTGTAATTAGGCTGACCCAGGTTACACTTGACAACATGCTTTAAGGTGGGCAAGCCAAACGGGCTAGCCCATATCACACCCTCATGGCGGGCTAAGCCCCAACAATGTATTAAGACCGAAAAGCCAAACGAGCTAGCCCATATACGCCACATGGCGGACTAAACTTAGATAAACTAGAAAACGAACCCAGACCCAAAACCCGCTCTGATACCATGATAAGAATTAGAGAAGATATAAAATCGGGAAAATAATTCCTTGCGTGTTTCATATGTCATATAGACAATATATAGTTTACAGATTTGTCTTGTTAGGCAAGATATCTATCTTATGGAAAGATATATACATGGAAAGATAAACACAAGATATTAAACTAATATCTATCGTAATAATACGCGGAATGACTACAACGTTTGTTTGACAAGCCAATATTTTGGCTATAAAGCAAATGAATCTTACGTAAAAACTATTTCTGAATTGAACAAAGTTTTTCTTCACTTTGTTCAAAATTCACTACACGTTATAAGCACGAGAGTATCAAAACACCAACTGAGTTAGGCAAGATCATCAAGGTATAAGTTACATCCGTTTTCCTTTTCTCTAATTAAATGGTATAAGTATTACAACATGTTTTGGAAAGTATGCTCTGTAGTTGCCAAATCGAGATCTTCTACATCAGATTCTCATAAAAACGATTGAATTTCTTGTACCATTTTGGTGGCACGATGATAGGACAACAAGCATCAAAATTGTTTTCACAAAAGAAAATTTCAAACAAACACCTCTGTATTTTATTAGATCTGAATGGATATTACAACAAAAGCGAGTTTTACATAAAAAATCAAAATATAAACTCCTAGTTTATATTTATACAAGATCTAAACTAAAACCGATTTTATATACCTCCTTGCTGGATCATTCCAAAACACCTAAAATCCAATACTTTTCTTGCGGTGCTATTCAATATCATTCGCACATAGCCCGTAGAAACTCTCGAATTATTAGAAAAAGAACTACTTAAATAAGTATAGTACAAATGGTAATTTGATGCGATCCTAGCTCGACTCAAGTCCGGCAACGACGAGCCCAAGACAACCAAGACCATGGCGTCCCCCGTGGTTCAAGACTTAGTCGTATTTAGCCTACTTTTGTATTATTATTTCCAGCTTTAGTATGTCTCCCATTTTAGCATTTTCCATTTCAGTCATTTCTATTTCGGGCGTGTGCTTCACTATTGCATAGTGGGCTAGCCCATTAGTTTATTTCGCGGCCCAAGCCCATTAGGGTTTGGCCGAGCCCCTTGGCTTTAAATAGCCTTTGATGTGCGCATTGTTCAGCACGTCAATTTCAAGCCTAAGTTCAAGTCGAGTTAAACTCCTTAACCCCGGGCCCCGACGTCATCAATTAACGCGTTTCCAAGTTGAATTATCCTGGCGCGTTAATTATCTATCTTTGTGTTTCTAGTCGAACTATCCTGGCGCATCGATTCGGTTACCTAATTATCCAGTTACTATCCACAACCTTGCAACAAGAACTACCCTAGTTCTTGCCGCCCCTCCAAACCCTAGTGCCGCCCCATCAACCACCACAAAACCACCACTCCACCGCCCTACTCCACCAGAATTCCGCCGCCCCTTTCCCTGCTTCCGCTGGCTCCAATCATTGCAGAAGAGATTGTTCGCCCTACTACGCGTTCATCGGATCCTCGACAACAACTTGTAGTCTTTCCGTCGGGCAAGGTTACATCATAATCCTGATTGTAACTCGATCGGAATGAGACATGACAGTCGAAGGAGGAGGAGACGAAGGTGTTGAGAGGATAATGATAGGAAACAAAATAGATGTGGATATTTAAAGGTGATAAAGGGGTAATAGCAAAAGACTAAAAGAATGGGAGAAATAGAAGAAGTATTAGATTGCCTATAAAAATTCGTAAATCATTCTTCCCACAAAAAAAATTGCATTACAAAAGCTTGATTATTCTTCATTGAAAGCTTGACAACATATATATGCCATAATGACTTATATACATTAAAACTTACTTTGCTTGTTCATTCGAATTGTACAGGCGTGAGAAGAATGATTTGTATCTTGTAGTGTTACAACATATAGATTTGTAACTTGAGAATAAAATGATCAGTATATAAACTTATTGCATTACTCCTCCTATAGCCAACTGGTTTTGGGATGGAACCCCACTTAGCTTATGTATTGGGCAAGGCTTTAACGCGCATATGCGCACATACTGACACGTCCTCACGTCTATCGCCCCACATGACTTTATCATGGTATCAGAGCACATTGAGATTGATTGTCATTTTGTGTGGGATTTGCTCTAAGCCGGCCAGATCACCACTCATCACATTTTCACGTTTGAGCAACCTGTATATATGTTTACCAAAGCCCTTGGCAAGCAACATTTTTAACTACTCATTGGCAAGTTGGGCATTATTGATCCACATGCTCTAACTTGAGGGGGAATATTACGATAGATATTAGTTTAATATCGTTATTTATCTTTCCATGTATATATCTTTCAATAAGATATATATCTTGCCTAACAAAATAAATCTGTAAACTAAATATTTTCCCTATGACCTCTAAAACAAGCAATGAATTATTTTTCAAATTTTATATCCTCTATAATTCTTATCATGGTATCAGAGTGACTTCCGGGTCTGGGTTCGTTTCCTAGTTTATCTGAGCTTAGCCCACCATGTGGCGTATATGGGCTAGCTCGTTTGACTTGTCGGTCTTGAGACATTGTTTAGGCTTAGCCCGCCATGAGGGCGTGATATGGCCTATTCCATTTGGTTTGCCGACCTTATGACATGTTATCAAGTGTCAATTGGGTCATCCCAGTTGCACTTGAGGAGGCGTGTGAGAAATAACGTTCCACATTGGAAACTTGGAAACAAAATGGCTAGTATATAAACTTAGTAGACTACTCCTCCTATAGCCAATTGGTTTTAGGATGGAACTCCACTTAACTTATGTATTGGGCTTTAATACACATGTGCGCACAGACTGACACGTCCCCACATCTATCTGCCCACGAGACTTTATCATGGTATCAGAGCACATCGAGATTGATTGTCATTTTGTGCGAGATTTGCTCCAAGTCAGCTAGATCACCACTCATCAATTCGCACGTCTGAGCAATCTGCAGATATGTTTACTAAAGCTCTTAACAAGCAACAGTTTCAACTAGTTGGGTATTATTGATTCACATGCTCTAACTTGAGGGAAAATATTACGATAGATATTCGTTTTTATATCTTTATTTATCTTTTCATGTATATGTCTCTCAATAAGATGTATATCTTGCCTAACAAGATACATCTATAAATTATATATTGTATTTATGACCTATAAAATAAACAAAAAAATATTTTTTCAATTTTATCTCTTGCTGCCTCTTAAAAAAGACCAGAATTACAAAAAAATATATAATTCAAACACAAAATAAAAATAAATAATTCATCTTAATCTTTTACTCCATCCGTCCCATAATATAAGCTACATTTTCTATTTCGGGCGTCCCAAAAAGTTCACCACATTTACCTTTCTTTCCATTTATATCCATAAATATTTCTCATATTACCCTCCTAAATTTTCTATATTTGCCCAATCTACCCTATCATATTTTGTTTTATTATCACCCCTTACCTACCCACATCATTACATTTATTACTCTCCCCCCATAAATCACTCTCTCTCCCATAACTCTCTCTCTCTCACACTCACCAGAAATCACTCTCTGAATGCCCTCTCTCTCAAACTCTCTAATCTCTCATCTGCCCTCTCTCTCTCACACTCAAACCCTAATCTCTCTCTCTCTCACACTCAAACCCTAATCTCATTTGCAGTCTCACCGCTCTCATCTGCCCTCTCTCTCACACTCACACTCAAACCCTAATCTCTCTCTCTCACACTCAAACCCTAATCTTCAGAGCTCGTTGTGGGTGGATCTTGGTTTCTGGATCTCGTCTCCTCTTCTTCATCATCTCTGGATCTTGGTTTATTTGTGGGTGGATCTTGGTTTCTGGATCTTGGTTTCTAGATCTCGTCTCCGCTTCTTCATCATCTCTGGATCTTGGTTTGTTGATATTTGTGGGTGGATCTTGGTTTCTGGATCTCGTCTCCTCTTCTTCATCATCTCTGGATCTCATCTCATCTTCTTCATCATCTCTGGATCGTGTTCTCTAGATCTTGGTTTCTGAGAATGAGCTTCCATTGGACAACGAGCTCTGAAGATGGCATGGCACCCCCGAAGCAGAAGAAACCTTCTTCTGTATGCTCTCAATACCCTAAGTGTGAATGGGGAAAGCAGTGTGAAGGAGTTCACAGCTTCAGTCCCCATTACTCCGAAGATACTGTTGAGGGTGGATGTGCTCCGATGGCCAAGCTGGATGAAGAAGTTGTAGATCATCCCTCCAAGTCCCCGGAGAAAGGAGGGCCCTCTAGAAAAAATACCCCACCTGAGGTTGAGATTATTATAATCTCTGATGATGAATCTGATGGTTGACTTCTAAACTCTGTCCTTTGTTGATTGCATGTTCAATTTGGTTACTCTATTGCTGTTGATTTTGATTGCATGTTCAATTTGCATATTCTATTTGCATGCTCTGGATGTTGATGGATGAATTTTACTCTATTGTTGTTGATTTTTACTTTGTTGCTGTTGTTGTTGTTGTATGCATGTTCTGGATGCTCTGGTTATCTAATGTTGTTGTATGCATGCTCTGGATGCTCTGGATGTTGATGTTTTTAGACATTTATGTTGCTGTTGTTGTATGCATGCTCTGGTTATGTTGTTGACCTCTGTTGTTGCCTTGTTTATCATGTTAAGGCCCCTTTTATAAGCATGCTTACCTGGTTTCTATCTTGTAGATGTAAAATTTGCAAATGCTCTTGTTCATTGATCTATCTGGTTTCTGTCTTGTTCATTGATCTGCAAATGCTCTTGTAATTACATGGTTTCTGATGTTGTTATGTTAGTGTTGTGTAAATGGCCTTGTGTCAGTGATGCTTGGAGACATCTAAGTTTTCGTATTGATAATCAATGATGAAGTCTTTGAATACTGAGATGCATGCTCATGTAAATTGACTATATTAAGTTGTCATAAGAAACCAGTTTATATTGACTGAATGTGGCTTATGGGTATGTTAGTGTTGTGAAAATGTAGTTGTGTCAGTGATGATTGGGGACAATTGAGATTATAAGTCTATAATCAAGGATGAAGTCTTCTTAAAATGAGATGCAACTTCATGTAATTCACTGCATTAATGTCCTATGAGAAACCGATTGATATGACTGAATGAGGCTTATGGTATTCTTAGTTTTTGTCAATGGGCTTGTGTCAGTGATGATTGGGGACATCTGAGATTAAATTGTTAAATGTTTCTTAGGTTATAAAGGTTGTTTTTATTGTTTGACTTTTGATGTTCAGTGATGAACTTGCATGATTACAAGACTTACAATGTTCATGCATGCTTATAAAAGATGCTTTTAAGATTTCATGCTTTTAAGATTTACTCTGTTCCTGCATGATTACAAAATATAGTGATGTGCAAAACATTTGCTATGTACTTGCATGCTTACAAAACATTTGATATTATTGTCTAGACTAGCAAAATATTTGCTAGTCTAGACAATAATATCCTGTTCTTCTTCTTGAGTTTCTTCTTTTATATAAGCTGATGTTCCTTCTTCTCTGTGTTGCTGTGCATTTGATGGACCTGCTTCTGTTTGCATTCCTTGTGCACCCCCATGAACAATGCCCCATGCTTCCATAACTGCCCACATTGGTGCATGAACTTCTCTTGGCAGAATTCCTTGAGCTTCCAATCTCTTTTTATTATTATGTGAAACATCATAATCATTGCCCCTTTTTCTTTTGAGTATTTCATTCATAACATATTGTAATGTCATCCACACATTACTTAATGTTTTAGAGTCTAGTTCATAAAATGCTTCATGAACTGCATCTAACATGTGATCAACATTTTTAGGCATCTTTTTGTGCATCAGTGATTGAATGCTCCTAAAAAACCCTAGATCTAATATGTTTAAATCAGGGTTATTAGGTGGTTGTTGAGTCAAAATAAATATAAATCCTTCCTCTTGATATACCTGTTGTCATTCTGTATCATGTTGAGTTATATGAGCTTTTGCATTGTCCTGTTGTATAAATATCACCTTGTGATGTCCATCTTGTGGCCACTTTACATTGATTGCTGGAACTATTTGGTTGATTAACATACTCCTTGTCACCTTCTTGTTTACTGATTCAACTAGCTTGGTCACCAATGTCCCTTTTCATCTGTTTTTTGATGATCTCTTTGCTGGCTCTGTGTATGTGAATGGAAAAATACCAATTTTTCCATCAAAGATACATTGCCCTTCTGAATTGAACCTTGGTCTAGCTACTGCAGCAGTGAACATTACTTTTGGAATGAACTTGCTTGAACTAGTTGCTCTGTATTTGCCTTTCTCATGTTGTGGTAGATAGACCCTGTGTGACTTCTTGCTCAAATAAAACCATTTCTCATCCAAATGAACAAAGTCATACATTGGATAATATTGTCTCTTTGTTTCTGCTGTATCACCTTGTAGTAGCCTTAGCACCCAATCCAGTCTTGTCACTTTGTTGTTGTCATTCAATCCTGGATGGAGTGGATTTGTGTGTGGCTTGATTTCTCCCCTCTTGATCATTCTATGAGCTGTGCTCTTTGATATGTTAAGGTTGCTTGCTAAATCTCTGATGCATGATCTCTCCCCCATATTCAGATTTGTAATAGACTCAACTGATACTTGAACTCTCTTTCTACCTGAGTTATGATATTTTGATGTGAGATTGTATATTTGGTTTGCATCCCTCTGTCTCTTGCCTATGCTCCATATGTTGCTTATGCACCACCTTGATACATTAAATTGTGATGTAGCAACATTCATTGCACCATGTTGTAGCTTTTCATTTACTGATTTGGCTACAAGCCACATCAAAATGTTCATTCTTTGTTCACTGCTGAGCCTGCTTCTGCTTTTTTGGTGATGACTTGTTGCCTCACTGTGATGCTCTGTTTCTACATGAATTGTTGCCTCTGTTTCTGGTTCTTGGTTGAGATCAAAGAGAACTTCATCTTCTTCCATGTCCCCAACTGACTGGTTGAGATCAAACAAAACTTCATCTTCTTCCATTTCTTCATCATCAGTCAGAAAATCATGTAGCTGGTCTGCATCATCATGTGGAAACAGAGCTGGAATATTAAGATTAAAGTCTGAAGACATAGGAGCAAGCAGTGATGCTGTTGTGAAACTTAAATGCTTTTGAACAGAGATGAAATGGTGTTTTTTGGAGAGAATATGTAAGAGTTGCAGTGATGTAGAGTAAATGGTTGGTTTTGCAGTGAATATGTAAGGGTTTAGCTGAGAATTGACAATCCGTGTGACCTTAATCCTGTGTTTCTATTGGTTGAAAATATCAATCATGGGATTTGCAGGGAATATGTATGGGTTTAGCTTAATTGTTCCTAGTTGTCAAATTAAGTCCCCTGCAATTTTAATGTACTTTTCTGAGCAACTATTATACTTGTCCTGAACAACTATTTCTCCTTAATAATAGTGTAAAAAACCAAATTCGGTTTTTCTAGTGTGTGTCCATGGACACATGCTAACAAGCTTAAATAGGAAATTTATCTTCAAAATATTCCCTAATAGAAAATTGATAAACCCTTAACAAAAAAGATTAAACTAGTGACTAACTAAATAATTGTCAAAAAAAAAATTCTTAGAATATGCCCATAAACACACACTATAAAAAAACCAAATTTCAAATGTTGTTTAGATATTGGAAGAGAGAGAATATCTTATAACATTACTTTGTTTTCCCTTTTTAGATTGTTTTTTTACTCGACTAGCGATTGGGTATATGGCGGAAATTTAAAGAAGTTGAGGGTTATTTATGTCAAGGAATTTCAAAAGAAACATTCTGAAGAAGCACCCGCTGGCGCTGCCATTCCTCCCCAAAATTGAAGCGCCATCCTCGTCCCGGCGCCAACTCCACAGATCGAAGCGCCGTCCTCGTCCCGGCGACCCGCTGCCCCGTCGCGCCACTACGCACCAGCCACCAGTAAGGCGCCAGCACATCGGATTTGTGAGTTAAAAATTTCTAGGGTTTAAGTTGCAAGTTCCTTTGTTGATTTGTTTCATAATTGATAAATCACCCTCTTCCTCAATGCATTACTGGTTACAATTGAGTATTATAATAAATAAAGAAACTTGATTTGAAAATTACCAAACATCATGTGAGAATAAGATATCAGACGACTCTGATTAGTTTGTTTTCTCAGCTAATACTTCAGCAAAATCCAATCATTGATATTTTTCAACTGATATTCTGATTAAAGTATTGATTTCAGTATGAAACTAGGCAATTAGCTCATGTAGAATAGTGTACATCATTTATTATCCATGACATTTTCTGGTTCCGCCACTGGCACTGCCTATGACTTTTGTTGTGCAGATGATGAATGTGAGTGAGAAGGGTCCAAATGACGAGGAAATTATATCAGTTATTGATGGGTTGAAGAAACAAGTTGAAGCTGACCGGAGTGATTATGTTAAGGTGAAATTCTGCCCAGCCTACATTTGTATTTATTGTGGACCATAATGAGGTTTATTGGGCCGTGGCCTGCACGGAAAATGTAGTGACTATCATATAAGATGCTTCACTTTCCAGTATGAGTTTGCTTTTTGCCTTGATGTACATTTTTTGTTTGTTTGTAAGGTTAATAGTTTTTGAAGCAAACTCTATTTGGGCATCATTGACGAACATTAGTGATATATTGTACTGCTTCATGCTATTGAACTTACACTTTTGAGGAGAGTACAACTGTTCTGCTGATATGGTTAGTTCATTTTTCGCAGAAAGTAGTTGAAGAAAACAAGCAAAAGCTGCTTAGGGTGACTATTTCAAAGGAAAGACGAAATGATGTGGTCAGCGACTCTGAAGGAGCGGTAGATTTATTGATGAAGGGCCAAACTGACGCAATAAATTTGCAAAACGGTATTGATGCTAGTAATACCGACAGGAGTAGCAGTGGATCAGAGGATAGCGATATTGGCTCTTCCGCAATACTTATGGGAATAAATATCCCCGTGAAGAGCTCTGTTCGCCCTATCAAACTCCCAGAAGTAAAGAGATTACCTCCTTATACTACCTGGATATTTTTAGACAGGTATGTGCTCAGTAATGTCTTTCTGTTTTACGAATTATTGTGCTCTTTGCAAATGATAGAAAAGGAAAGAAGTAGTCAAATAATTTTTATTGTGATCAATGATTTTTAGTTCCATTTATAGTGATTGGGAGATGCTTGATCAATTTCATCATCTATTGTCCCATGTAGATATATATGTATGTACCAATCCCACCTTCAGATAATAACTCTTTGTGTAATCCCGCAGCTACAGCACAGTGATTTTGTTCATGAGTTAGCTCATGAGCGGGCTTGGCTTTCTTACCTTCCTTGCAACCGTTTTCAATTTTCTAATTCAGGGTAGTTGTGTCCTTCCATTAGGATGGTCAAAGATTTACTATTCTTTTGTGATTATGACACGGTTTCAATTTTACGATGTTCACTGCCATGAAAATTCAACTTGCTCAGCCTGTAATTATCTTATTCCAGACTTAGATCTTGGTCATGTCTAATCGAGAAGCCCCTGGTGTTATACTTGACCTCCTATCCTATCCTATCCTATCCTATCCTATCCTATCCTATCCTATATCTTATCGTAACTTGACAAATCTGGTTAGATAATTGTCAATGGGATTAGTAATTTCGCTATAGTAAAAAGATTGTGAATATAAAGAGGGTTTATAGTAACAGTATTTATGTAATGCTAAATTCTGTATTCTGCTGTCCTCATTGCTGCACTTATTGTGATCTTATGTGGATATTCCAATCCATTCTTTATTGGGCAGAAATCAGAGAATGCCCGAAGATCAATCTGTTGTTGGTAGAAGGAGAATCTATTATGATTCAAATGGAGGCGAAGCATTAATTTGTAGTGACAGCGAGGAGGAACACGTTGAGGATGACGAGGAGAAAAAAGAATATGTACAACCAGAGGATCGTATCATTCGGTTAGCATGACTATCCTCGCCACTATTTTCTTTATTTTATGATGTGTGTTTGAATGTATTCTGGAATTTACTTTTCTGTTATGTTTGCACGGACAATGAACGTATTGGGTGAATTTTGTTGACCAGCCAATCACATGAAGTTGAGAAAATAATTGTCGTGATTTAGTTACGCTCACTCCCGTTTGAATTACTTCATCAATTCACCTCTAATTGTGTTTCAGGCTTTCAGCTGAGGCGAGGTTTATCACCTTAGATTTGAGAATATTAATGTGCTATTGATGCTTGAATATAGTCTTCCACTCTTCCATAGTATGGAACACATAGTTCTTGTTTAACCTTTCCTGCCTCACAATTCATACCAGGAGTGTAAGTGTTATAATAAATTTTTATCTGCTTCCAGGATGACCATCAGCCAATTTGGTTTATCTGATGATGTGCTGCATTTACTGGGACAGTATCTAAGTAGAAAGCCTTCTGAACTGAAGGTAGGTTTTGTTATTATCTTAATTTCTGTCTGTTCTCCTGTACTCTAACGATCTTTTACTTTTTCATGCAAAACTCTACTTTTTAAACCTGGTTGACAGTGTGAGCTTTGGTCCAGCTGTTTCCCAATTTCCTTTCTTTCTGATGGCTTTACAGAGATATGAAACACCGTCAAACATCTTATACAGGAAAGATATGAAATTCTAAGTGTGGGAGAGAAGACTGTTCGGGTAAAGAACGGAGATGGTCAAGGAAGTTCGCAGGCGAATCCTTATCTTGATAAGGATCTCGATGCTTCTCTGGATTCATTTGACAACTTGTTCTGTCGTCGATGCTATGTAATTTATCCATCTATTTTTGTTCGAGATTGATCAATATTATCTTCATAAATCTGACTTATCTTACAAATTACAATACAGGTTTTTGATTGTAAACTACATGGTTGTTCACAGGATCTTGTCTTCCCTGTAAGTATGTCCTCCAATTTACGTTCTTATAGTTGTGGAACATATCTTTCATTTTGTTTTGAAAATTTTTCAGGCTGAAAAGCAGCATCTATGGAATCCTCCTGATGATAGCAACTCGCCATGTGGTTCGCACTGCTATAGATCGGTATATGTTGATTGTATATCTTACTCATGAAGTTGAGTTTTGTTATTAGATCTATTATTATAGGTATTGAACATTTTATAATGACTTTTTGTCAGATAAAACACTCGGAAAGTAATACCAAAGTTAGCTCTAAGAAATGTGATAGTTCTGATGAGAATCCTTGCCCCTTGTCTGATGGTGCCGTTGCTCATATGTCGCCTGGAAAAAATGGTTCATCCAGTAGGCAAAGGGCAAAAAGTTGCCCAAGTGAAAGTGCTTCATCAAATGGTAGAAATTTATCCGAAAGCAGTGATTCAGATGCAAAGATCGGGCACGATAAAAATCCGACTGAACAGTCTTCACTCCCCTCAAAAGCTAAGGTTGCTGGAAAATCATGTACCCAGAAGAAAAAGAAGAAGCGAGTTTCTGAGCGTGTTGTTAATTCGATGCTGAAAAAGCAGAAAAAAGTCGTGAATTCTGATTGTGAATCTTTGTCTGCTGATATTCACAAAGGTCAAGCAAATATGGATGCAAATGATCTATCTGCAGGTACTAGAGATGGTCCTAAGAAAGAAGAATTTGTGGATGAAAGCTCTGGAAAACAAGAAGTTAGTGACGACAAATCATGGAATGCTCTTGAAAAAAGCCTTTATGAAAAAGGCTTGGAGATCTTTGGCAGGAACAGGTTTGTTGCTTTGTTTGGCCTCTTTGCTCTTTATTTGTATATGGACTTAATCTTGAGTATTTCTTATTGTTGACAGTATGATAAATATTACAAATCTCAAAAGACTGGAATTACTAGCACTTCATTTGAAACCTCAATTTCTTGGCTATTAACCAAGTGTAGGGAGTGTCATTTTTGTTATAAAAAAAGTGAAGATGTCTTTTTTGAAGTCAAGTCATATTGAAATGAATAGTTCTTGATGAATGCATGCATCGTTTTATAGGGAAAGATATTCATACTTTATTATGGTGCTTGACTTACCTATTAATCTTTTAATAACCAGGCTTTTTACTGTGCCCCCTTGGTCCCATCTGTCTTTATAAGCTGTTTCTGAAGTTTTAAATAGTAACTAATTTAGTATCCATTCTGTAACAAGAAGAGTGCTCTTATGATGTCCTTCATCTTATCTAAAGAAAATCGTAAAAGGTGCTCTTGAAGAGGTCATATCACAGAGGACAGTGAAATTTCAAGTTATTTACTGTGTAATGAGCAGTAAAATCTGAAATATACAGAA
The DNA here is from genome assembly GCA_027886185.1 of Rheum nobile. Classification (NCBI taxonomy): domain Eukaryota; kingdom Viridiplantae; phylum Streptophyta; class Magnoliopsida; order Caryophyllales; family Polygonaceae; genus Rheum; species Rheum nobile. The sequence continues at coordinate 169,878 of WOAB01000309.1, forward strand.
AATCAAGTATTCTTATATAACAGTCACATGAAAGCAAACTACTAAGAAAGAAGGTATTAACCCTGTGACACTATCTTTCATTCACCTGAAGTAATTTTAGAAAATTAAGTTGCCTTAGTTTATAGTATGTTACCGGAAACGCAAACGAGTTTCGGAAACGGAGACGTTTCCGAAATGGGGAAACGACAATCTCAAACCTAATGAAAAGGGAAACAAGGAAATGGCAACATAAATTATACCTTATTTGAAAGGTGAGAAGGAGTAGAATAAATATATCACAAAAGGATGTATGAAAGGATTATACTCAAGCTATTAAATCACTAATAAAATAAATATTAAATTAACAACATGAGAAATGAGCAATTCAACAACATCTTGCAAACTAACAAAATAAGGAAACTAGAGTCCAAACAAACAACATAATCAATTAAAATAAAGTAGTGATAGCTAAAGCAACCCATAGTTAAAGCTTAAAACAATCCAAAATAAGGTGTCCTCCCGTTGAAGAGACGATGGTGAATGATCGGGAATGGTCGCCTAGAGCACTAAAGGATTCTAGAGAGAGCCGAGTAGGAGAAGCGTTAAAGAAAAGCGTACGTGATGAGTGTTTTATAGTTTAGGGTTTATATTACCTTTTTAAATAAGATTTTAAAAAATAGGAAACGCTCTTGGAATCGGGGAGTTTCCGGTCTTTATGGTCAACGGAAACGTTGACCGTTTCCCCCTCTTGGAAAACATCTCCTAGGAATTTCCGAGGAGTTTTTGAGTTTCCGAAACGGGGAAACTGCCACTACTTTGGAGTTTTCGGGTAACATAAGTTTTGTTTTTCCATATAACCATATCGCGTCAAACTGATTTAAATAAAGCACCACACGATCTTGGGTCTCTGTGTATCAGAAGATGGTATATGCGGACACTAGCTTCTTCGCTTGCTATTTCAAACACTACCTAGCCTAAAAGGATAAGCAACTAATCTTGCTTCCTTGCTTATGATTCATGATTTTACAAAGCTTGCTTCATTCTCTTAATAGAAGTTGCGTTTATGTCAGTGCTTGAACATTCCTTGCCAGTTGCCTCCAAAGTCATTGTGCCTTGATACTCTCATAAATCTTTTTATTGTTATAATGAAACTGTAATTTCAACTTTGATGGTTATTAAGTTCAAAGCTAATCAAGTTTTATTTTCCCTTCATGTAGCTGTCTGATTGCAAGAAACCTCTTGAATGGATTGAAGACATGCTTTGAGGTTTATCAGTACATGACTGGTTTTGACAACAAGCATCCTGGCGGTAATGCTGCAGACAGGATTGAGGGCAATGAGGTCATGGTTAGTCAATGTTTTGCAATATTTGCACAATGCATTCTACATGGTTTTGACTATTGTCATGTGCTATGAATATCAGGGTAATGAGGGAAGGAGAAGATCAAGGTTTGTACGTAGAAAAGGCAGAGTTCGACGTTTGAAGTATACATGGAAATCTGCTGCTTATCATTCAATTAGGAAGCGAATTTCTGAAAGGAAAGATCAGCCCTGTCGTCAATATAATCCATGTGGTTGTCAATCTGCTTGTGGGAAGCAATGTGCATGTCTTTTAAATGGGACCTGCTGTGAAAAATACTGTGGGTAAGTCTTCTTTTTGATTTTGAGATTTTTTTCTACGTGTGTTCAAGGATTGATCTTGTAATTAGAGAAATATAAATCATTGAATAGAATTTGGATACATGGAGTCTTTTTTTCCTTCTAACCTCCCGTGCTGATGGTATCTTCCCTTCTAGATGTCCGAAGAACTGTAAAAATAGATTTAGAGGTTGCCATTGTGCAAAAAGTCAATGCAGAAGCCGCCAATGTCCATGCTTTGCAGCAGACAGAGAATGTGATCCAGATGTTTGCAGGAATTGTTGGGTGAGGTGAGTTTATATTTCCTTTTCCTTGTTTTTCTTCTTATAAACAGGGTTGCACATTTTCATGCATTGTTGTATGTAATTATAATTCCACTATGTCTTTCCAGTTGCGGCGATGGAACTCTTGGAGTCCCCAGTCAAAGAGGTGATAATTATGAATGCAGAAATATGAAGCTACTTCTGAAACAACAACAAAGGGTATGAGAGCCTTACATTTTATCTTTTCATGTCTTTTCACTTGATCCATGCTTTATATTGGTTTATTGAAACAGTTGTTGACTCCCTAAACTGGACTTGCTCTTTCTATTTTTAGTTTGGAAAAGAGATAGGTTGATCTATGTCCTTGTAGTGTTTCAGATACACCATAATGTCATAACACTGGTGCACTAACAATATCTGGTTCAGTGAAACCAATCAATAAAATCTTTATTTATTTATTGTAATTGGTATAAACTGTCTTGGTTGGTCACTGTTTTTCTTCGCAGTCCTGAGCCAGTGTCAAAGCCATCCACTTGTTGCTTATGTCTTCATTCTTTGCAGGTTCTACTTGGAAGATCAGATGTGTCTGGCTGGGGAGCATTTTTAAAGGTAAGATGGATAACAGAGCACTACTTTTAAGTTCTGGTGTACCTTTCTTTTCTATGTAATGATTTTTTTGATTGTATTTCCACATTCCAGACTAGTGTTCTTAAAAATGAGTATCTTGGCGAGTACACTGGAGAGCTGATCTCACATCGAGAAGCTGACAAGCGTGGGAAGATATATGATCGTGAAAATTCATCTTTTCTTTTCAACTTAAATGATCAGGCATGATATTAACTCCAATTCACTTCTCTAATCTTTCTATTATCAAAATTAATTAATTATGTTGTCTCTTGTGACACTAATCCTTGAAAGTCTGCTTCTTGCAGTTTGTTCTTGATGCTTTTCGGAAGGGTGATAAACTGAAATTTGCAAACCATTCGCCAGATCCGAATTGCTATGCTAAGGTAACAATGTATGCTTTGAGTCACATCCTTAGGATAACTGCTTACCATGGTCAGAGTCCAAAATGATATTATGATTATCAAGGTTGTAGAATGTTACATAAGCTGGACATATGAATGTGGGTTGATGAATCCCTTGCTTGTCGGCTGTTAAAAGTGACAATAAATGCATTTAGTTTCCCATCAACTCAATATTGATTCAGTATGCTTGCTCTTCTGTAGTTGTTTTGTGGATTTATGATGTTACAATATTATATCCGGGGTTGAGTTGCCATGAACTTGTGTATTGAAACTGATACTCTTCTCCTAAAGTTATAAACCCTGTGTCTTCCCAAAAGTTGTCTAATATTTGTTATTATTTCATCTCCCTAATGTCATCCTGAGAAGTTAATTCCCAAACAACAAGCATGTGTATCTGAATGGTGCAACCTTTGTTGATGGATGTGCAGGTTATAATGGTTGCTGGGGATCACAGGGTGGGCATATTTGCCAAGGAGCGCATTAATGCTGGGGAGGAGCTCTTCTATGACTACCGCTACGAGGCCGACCGGGCCCCCGCGTGGGCTAAAAAGCCCGATGCACCCGGGTCAAAGAAAGACGAAGCGGGCCCGTCAAGCGGCCGCGCCAAGAAACTAGCCTGAATCAGTCACTCAGTGGTTTTCTTATTGTCACAGAAGTTTGGTGATTCAATTCCCCGGCCATTCTTTGTAGGGCAGAGCATTCATGATGATTGATCTCATTTTGGTGATATTCATTCCTCTAACCGCAGTGCCAGTACAGCAACAGATTTTCAAAACCTCAACTTTCAGTTCTTTGACTTTTCAAACTTGGTGAAACAATTTGCTCTATTATTACAAATATTTGATCTTATTATGACAAACATGTCAACTATTATAGGAACAGGGAACTTATATATCGGTTATGCTTTGTTTTGGTGAAACAATTTGCTCTATATTATTACATACATTTTATTTAGGCAGGACATTTTATTTGCTGTATCCAATATGTCTGCCAACAAATTGATGGTGTTTTATGTTATTTTAATTGATTATATCTACAAGTTGTTTTTAATATGTTTTCATACTTTTTCTTTTGCCTAGGATTTCTTGAAGAAAACTGCACCGTAGCCATCCGGACTAGGCATTTGTCATTCCCTCAAGCCAAAGAAATCAGATTTTATCTCTGTTTTAGTGATAACTAGTGTAATTTTTGTGCCATGCACGAATTTTTATATCGTATATGTTGAATAAATTTTATTAATAATTATTAAATTAATCTATATATTAAAAAAATAGATTTAGATAATATCGATATTAAAATCATATTCGGATCATAATTATTTTGTATCTCAATCATCCATATAATTAGAAAATTTTGAATTTATATATAAATAAGAAATTTTGGATTTGTAATCTTTGTGATTAACTTATAATCTTTATTATTGATTTGTATTTAAATTAAGAAGAGATTAGTGATAGGTTTAGAATTAAAAATTTTGATTTATAATTTGATTTATTTTTAAAATATGATGAAAAAAAGACATGACGGTTTTAATAAAGGAGTGTCATGTAACAGTTTTAATGAAAGAGTGACATGTGCATAATTGGATTCTAATTTAGTTGATATATAGTAGATTTGTGAATTTGCCTAATTGTGATGAGGCACTAACAATCCTCATGTTGGAGAATGGAGAGTTTACCCATGAAGGCCATGATGAACATAGGTGGCAATAAAGGGGTAGTGTTAGAAAGAAGACCAAAGCATGTTATTTTGCAACGTGCCAACTAATTTGGAATATGTCAAAACTTTGAAAATCTTATTTGATCTACATAAAGGCACACCACTAATATTAAAAATCATAATTGATTTACTTGAATGCACACCACTAACACAAATCAATCTTACTATTCCACATGGTTGTGCTTGAATCTGATCAATGTATACAAACTAAATCGTCTTCAATTCATCTTATATCAAAACACCCACATCTCAAAATAACTGATGGCGAATTATACAGCTGAAAACTTTGCACAATCTGACTCTTCCAACGTGTGATTTACCAAACAAAAAGCTCAGAAAATTGGGTGTTCATACTAGAATCAGGACTGTCACAGCAACAACAAACGAGTACAAACAACTCAGCAAAATAACTGGCTTGCTTGTCCTGTAACCAAAGCTCGCTTCGATCGTCTTCGAAGATGAGTTCGTTGCCAGCGCTGCTGGAGGCGGTGGTGCTAAATGTGGCGCGTTGCACGTAGTCGAATTTCCATTTACCTGCTCATAATTATATTATATATAGCCATAAAAAAATGTAACAATTTCAAAATCAACTAATGTTGTAGTGTGGATTTGAGTTCATGCCTTGCAATAGGCGATGCTGCTGCAATTGCAAGTTAGCTGGCCATTTGCTTCATCAACAGCTTCAGGGGCTCCTCCTCCATCACTTTTCTGCAACAAAGAAATCAATAAAATGATACAAAAATTTGTTAAGTGGAGGCTATTTTGAACTTTCATCAGTTTTTGCTAAACCTTGTAGAAGTCAACGGCAATGAAGTTTGGCCACCGATTTCCGTCTAGTTGGTGGCATGTGTTCATCATGCTAATTAGGGGAGCTGAATTGTCTGCACAAGCCTCTGAAGAATTGGCTTGAGATGGAAAGTAGTTCATGAGTACGAGAGAAATCGAGCTCGTGTCCAACGATGGTGATTCTCCACGGTTCGAGCACTTCCCTGACACCATTCCTTCATTACCATCTGCACTTCCAATGCACCATTAGAGTTTAATGAAGAGTAAGGCCCCGTTTGGGTATCCAGAATCGGTTTCAGAATCACTCAAACTCATTCCTATGTTTGATTCGAATTTTTTTTTCTGGAATGAGCCATACCCGAATCACCCTTTCCAACATTTAAACCACATACCTAAAGTCACTCAAACTCATTCCTATTCAATCCCGATTCCTAGTATGTTACCAAACGAGACCTAAGCAATTTACGTTCATTGGTGGTTGACTTACATTGGTTTTCAAGCACATAGTTCCACTGGTACGCGATGCCTTCAGAGGCCTCCTTGGAACGGATGGATGTAAATACGACTAAGCGTTGATTCTTCTGAACCATGTCGTCCACCGTGGGCCAATCAGCGCCGTTTTTAGGCATCCGGGATAAAGGGAACATGTATTTAGTTAAGCCAGCTGCACTGAAGACCTTTGTGAGGCCCTTTGAAGATGTGACATAGTCCTCAATAAAGATGGTGACTATTTCTGACGGGTTGCCATCCAAGAACGTTCGAACCTCCTTCAACACGTTGACTGCAGGTTGCTGGAGCGGTGCCAAGTTTGTTAAAGTAAGTTGCTTATTTATGGTTATAATATAGAACACTCAAATTTAAGCACGAATGGCATACTTACGAACGCGGTGAAGTTGTAACATTTTCCTTGGAAGGAGTGGCACAACCATATGTCATTCATGAAATCATACATATCCAACATCAGCCCTCGAGCGCCATTCTACAAGAGATTCACAATAATCTTAAGAATTGTAACAATAAATGCAATATTTCAGCTAAAAAAAAACATGAACCGTCGTCTTTCTCAACTTTCATTTATTGCAACTTGTGACATTCAAGACCAAACTAATAGAACCGGTTTTTCCTTCATTACAGTGACACTGGTAACAAGCAAGAGTCAACATAATGGAACTTTTTAGAAATAAATCAGCATAAATAATCACCAAATAGCCTTTTTCAAAGCTAGTTCCTGAATAAAATAGCAAGTGTGGGGACAATCAATCACCACATATAAGATGCTAATAATTAATCAGGTATTAGGTAGTTGAATCATTGAATGCTTATAATCTAAGAAACCCAGGCTAGCAATTCCAAAATCCCCATCTTTTCCATGCCTATTATAATAATGTAAAGAGAAAAATGCCTAGCTTGCAATTTACACAAGGAAAGAGGACCCCCACTCTATCTATCACCTTTCATTTTTGGTTTTAAAAGCCTCCCTAATCTCTATTATCTTTAATTAAAGGCGTTTCGCACCATGGTCATATTGGGAATATCTTTGTTTCCATGAGGCAAAAAGTTGAATTAAAAGAAAGCAAGAACCTACACAAAAGGAATACTTTTCTAATTTTTTCAGTATGCAACACCACCATCAGCCCATCACCATCAAAAAAATAGATAATTAAATACATATACATATACTCAACCAAACAGACAATTTCAAGGCTTTGTTTGGCTGACCATGAAATTTTTCGTCGCCTTCGACAACTATCAATCAAGATAACTCGTAACATCTTAAAGGGTCCGTCTTATGGGGGATATTTTGTTGATTGAAGTAATTGAACAAAGAAACTTTCTACTGAAGAGGTTTTTGATGGAGATTGGGAACACAATAAACACTGTTCAAGTTAAAACTTAAAAGCAAAGCAACTTTCACCTTATTCTCAAATAGAGGGATATTTCTCAAATATAGGTTAACTCTGATAACAACTTTTCATGTTGAACAAAGCCAAATATTGTTCCCAATCTCCATCAACCCTAAATCACACTAGTGCATAGAAACAGTGAACCCTGACAACATAAACAACAATTGAATTTGAAGACACTAACTAGCTGTGGGGACATTCAATTTCATGGGAAAGTGACTTCTTCAATCAATCAGCTTTCTTCAAAAGCTCCTTTGAGTTTTTATTTACCCAAATCAACAGAACAAAGATTCTCAACAAGAACTTTAAATTTCCCCCCAACATAAAAAAAATATGAAATTTCCATGGACAGAAATCACAATTACCTTGAGTTGGGCAGTAACACCATCTTCCTGATTGGTAGGGGCGAGAATGATGGAGCCAGTGGCTGACGTCATCCCGGAGAGAGCGTACGCGTTGTGGGTCGTCAGCCATGAATACTTGTTAAACGGCAATCCTTTCACCTTACCCCAACAAACAAACAAACACAGATCATCAACCACTAATTAGGGGTTTTTTCACAGGCTTTTGAACGGCGAAATTAGGGTACCTTGGTGGTGGGAATGACGGGTTGGATCCGAGTACATCTGGGTCGGGTATTTCCGTTAGCCGGGCAGGTTTCACATTGGAGGCCGGAGCCACATTCGCCGTCATTCGAACACGTTTCTCCAATCTGCTTGTTTCATTTTTTTTTTCCCACAATAACAACGAAATCATTTGAAATTGGAGTCACCAAAATTTCCTATTTTGAACATTTCTGCAAGAGAAATTGAATTGAAAAAGGATTATTGACGAACCTGAAGAGAAGAGATGGAAGAAACGGATAGAGAGAAAGCTGTAACCAACACAATCAAAACATGCAAAGCTTTCATTTTTCGGTATGGATTTGTAAAACGGAAGAGAAAATAAAAACAGAGAAATGGGTAAATATGGTGGGTTTTGTGGGGTTTCACAGACAAGAGTATAAATTCCCAATTAAGAGAATTTAAGTATTAAATATTAGGGTTCTTTTTCTGTGTTCCATTGGCATCTAGAAGTTGGAATTGTATGTTTACAAGACAGGGATTAGGGATATGTGTTTGGAAGGGGTAGTTAAGAACTTAAGGTTGATTTTCTTACAAACTTATAATAGCAAAATGTTCGATAATTTGTAGGTGTAAAAGCGATATTTTATTACAAATAAAAAATGTGATAGCGACATTTACAGGGATTCGGCACGACTAAGCGAGGCGAGTTGTTGATATTAATATATTTTAAAAATTGATGTTGTCCATTAGTTTTTGTGTTTTTTTGGTCGTAGTGTAAAAAGTATTATATACTATTATTAATCAATAGTTGATGTTGATTAATGAAAGAATCTCTATCAGCAGCCTCTAGTTTTATGTGGCAAGTGTCAAATTGAAAATGATTTCTGTTAAGAGAACCAAATTTGAAACTTTTGTTTTTTTTTTATAATAATGATGATCAATATTTATTTAGTTTTTGGTCGTAGTTTTGTATTAATGATGGAGTATAATTGTGTGATTGGCTCGGTTTCGGATTATAAAAATTCAAGAAGTGCATTTTCAAATCGAGAAATATTACTTGACCAACAAAATCTAGAAACATTGAATGTTTGGAGATTTCAAATGGAGAATTTGTACCTGTTTGCTTCGTTGGCCATTTTCTTCTGTCACACAATTTTTATAACTTTAAAATGTTTTTTCTTCTTTCGGACCCGATCAAAGGAGCTTTTTATTATTTACGGTGGCTACAATACAAGAAAATGTCAAACTTGGTAACTAGAAGGTGATTTATAACGATGTTTCTGTATTTTTATATAAAAAAAACCTTACCAAATTTAAGATTTAATAAGATATAATTACAAATTGAAACTTTTTTTTTTTTGAGAAAGAGACACTATATTAAAAAGGAACAGTCATTTTGCCAAACGAAGTGACAGTTAAGAGATATAATTAAATAAAACGGAATTTTTGCGTGGTATTTCTGAATTTTTATATTTTTTGCGAAATATCCGAAGGTTTGAACTATTTCGCGTGATATCCCTGAATTTTTGAATTTTTTTGTCAAATACCCTTGGCGTTAGAACTGTTAAATATTTTCTCAAATCAGTCGTTAACTTGTCAAAAATAAAAGAAAAAAACAAAGGGTAAAATCTCTCCCCCCCCCCCGATACTTTGTTGCTTCCCCTCCATTGCAAGGCCCCGATACTCCACTATGGCGACTGGAGCTTGGCGAGCGCAACCACTCCGGCGACTGGAGCTTGGCGAGCGCTGGAGCTTCCGGTGACTGGAGCTTGCGCGAGCTTGATTCCTGAGTTCTCATTTCCCTGGCGAGCGGTAACCAGGTGACGAGGTAAGATCTGAACTTAGGGTTTTCAATTTAAGGCTCCAATTTACAGCTTTTGGGATTGAGTGAAATTTGGGGGTGAAATTGAATTTAGGGTTTATGAACTAAAAGACAAATACCAGGCAAAACACTGAATAAGTAGCAAGCTTCTTCTGTGAATTTTCTATGATCTTTTCTAAGTAGCAAGCTTACATAGAGTTTTGTTTTTGTTCCCAAATATAATAGACCTTTGTTTTTTGTAGAATTGTAGTTATATATTGCATAGAGCTTTTCTATGATTTTTTCTAAGTAGCAAGCTTCTATGATTTGGTAGAATTGTAGTTATATATGGATGCTTTTCTATGATTTTGTAGAATGATTTTCTATGATCTTTTCTAAGTAGCAAGCTTCTATGATTTGGTAGAATTGTAGTTATATATTGCATAGAGCTTTGTTTTTTATCCCAAATATAATACTTGGTAGATTATTTTATTTGATTCTGAATGCGAAGGGCTGCCATGTTTTGACTCTGGTCCCCGATTTTCTAGTATTCATGAAGTTGAGTAACATGGTCTAATTTTATGCTCTAATTTTACGCAGAGTAAAGCATCCATTAATGAGTGCCCTATTGGTCATTCTAGTCGGTTAACAAATCCTTTCCTTGGTCTACCCTTGGAAAGTGGTAAATGTGAATCATGTGGTACTGCTGAACCTAAAAAATGTGAAGGTATGTGAAACTTCATTTTTTTCCTGTTTCATTAATGTGAACCTCAAAAATGTGAAGGTATGTGAAACTTCAGTATAACTTAAGTGTATTTATTTAATTACAGGTGGTCTGTATATCACTTACTATAAACTTTGATATTTTCAGGTCATTTTGGATTTATTGAATTACCTCTTCCAATCTACCATCCTGTGATCTCTCCATCCAACATTTCTGTGCTTTCACATGCATAGATGGTTTGTATTAAGATGGGGAATTCAGATGGTTTGTATTAAGAGGCGGTCCTCTGGGGAATTCAGATAGGGGTCGAGCTGGGGTGGAGGAAGATTATCATCGAGTCGGACTGCCTTTCACTGATTCAGTCAGACTGCAGGAAGGTGTTGAGGCGTGGTGCTTTTGGTGAGTTGCTCAAACCGGGCTGCCAATTTGTTAGCTACTGCCCGACTTTCTCATCTTTTTGTTTCAACTGATGTTCTGCCTACTATGTTTGAGGCCCTTCCAACTGAACTGGCTGCTAAGCTAGCTTGTATTCTGGCATCTGATTCCCAATGATGTACTCATGCACCATGCCTTTTGAAATTGAAAAGGAAAAGTCGTTCATCTCATCTCCTAATACTTCCTTTTGTCGCAGTAAATATTATACAGAACCACCACACCAATATATATATATATATATTCACACTCACAAACAACACACTGAGTCGTCACTGATACATGTAAAAAGTGGGTGGGTATATTTTCATTAACTTGATTCTATCTTTCGTGCATCTTTCGTGAATTGAATTTTCTGTAAAACATCAGGAAATGACTCCATTTTCTGTAAAATAGTAGGCTGAACTGAATTTCCCCTCGGGCCAAGAAGACGTCCAACAAAATTGAACTGTAACAGCAAGCCATTTAGAAAAGAAGAGGTGAGATTTTAAATAAGTGGAAATCCCAAACTAGAGTAGGAAGAAATCCAATCCCTAAACTAGAGTAGGCAAAATCCCTGACTTCAACATCAGTTCAAACACATCCAAATATCTCTTGGAATCTGGTTACTTGCCAAATCAAGCACTTTGAGATTTGAGCACCCTTTTAGTCCCTTTGGGAATGCTCCATTGAGATTGTTTCCATGTAAATGCAAAGATACTAGAGATGCATTGTCACAAGAAGGAAATTCCCCCGTAAATCTATTTTCTGAGAGGTCCAAGTATTGCAGAGAAGCAATGTTGCATATCTGGCTTTGGTATGCTTCCATGAAAATTATTCCTTGCAAGTAACATCAATTTCATCTGACTAAAAGAATCTGATGACATAATAAAGCAGGTTAGTGATTTTCCAATTTTAGAGTAGTAGACTTCATCTAGTAAAAAGAGAGATCGAGGTTGGCTTGAAGTTGGGGTTGTGGCTGGAGGCGGAGGGGGGTGGTTGGAGGAGATTAAGAGGATCGAGGTTGGCTTGAAGAAGGTGAAGCAAGTTCTGATGGGAAAGCAAGTTCTCGATGGCCATGGCGGAGGGCGACAGAGGGAAAAGAGAGAGATGCCGGCGAGGGAAGGAGAGGGGTTTGGGAGAGTGGAAATTGGGGAAACTAGCGACTGAGCTCGGGAGAGATGGTTTTAGGGATGTGGCTGGGATTGCGAGAGAGCTCGGAATTCGCCGGAGTAGTTGTGCTCGCCAAGCTCCAGTCGCCGGAGTTGAGTATTGGGGCCTTGCAATAGAGGGGAAGCAACAAAGTATCGGGGGAGAGAGATTTTACCCTTTTTTTCCTTTTATTTTTGACAAGTTAACGGCTGATTTGAGGAAATATTTAACAGTTCTAACGTCAAGGGTATTTGGCAAAAAAATTCAAAAGCTCAGGGGTACCACGCGAAATAGTTTAAACCTTCGGGTATTTCGCGAAAATTGCAAAAACTCAGGGATACCACGCAAAAATTCCGTAAATAAAACAAAGGAATAAGGGTCTAAGGACAAGCCAAACTGTGCAGCAAAATGAGCTTGAGAGTTAAGTTTCCTTTTGAAACTTAAAAAGAATGGATTAGGCTGACATTTTGATATAAAATATATCCTGACTGCCAATAGACATATTTTGTCATCATCTATATATACATATATTAAAGTAAATGAATTTTGAGCCACCATATTGATTCTGGCCCCACAATTTTTATGTGTCAATTTGTGGTTAATCCATTTTTTTATTAATAATTTTATTCAATTTAAATCACAATATCTAATCACAACTAACTTTAAATATTTACAAATTTAAATCGCAATATTTAATCACAACTAACTTCAAATATATGAAAACTATATACAACTTTTTTATAAAATTTGATTTCTACAAATTACACATACAATAAGTTTATAATATATGTCAAAACAATATATGATAGATTTCTTACTAAATTATATATAAAATACATCTTATATTCATTTTTGTAATTAGTAATATTACTTTCATGCGTTTGCATATATAATTTGACCTATATAAATTTATGGACCAAAATCATACAATATATATAATTTTCAACTCATAGTACATGTGTTTTTATAATCAAGTCCACTATATTATATTATTACACTTACAAATTTAGGGTCCCCCTATATACACACGTTTCGTGCGCTAAATGCATACGAAATGGGGCACTTAATATAAGCATACGTATTTTGTGCGCTTATATTAAGCGCACATGGGCAGAAGAGGGATTTAAAAAAAATATGATGAGGGCATAGCCCAAAAGTTGTACGCTTAATGTAAGCGTACAGGCTTGTACCGGATTCGACCGTTGGTACGCTTAATGTAAGCGTACTAACGGCCGAATCCGGTACAAGGCTGTACCAAGCCGACCGTTGGTACGCTTACATTAAGCGTACCAACGGCCGAATTTCTGCCTATAAAATGTGCATCGTTCTTCTTCTTTCACACCATCACACATTGAAATGAATTTGCAAATTGAAGATGAGGTGCGAGATTGGATACAAGCTCGAGAAGATGAAGAAGTAGATGAAGAATGAAGCGACTCGGGTTGCGAAGACAAAGGAGATGATTGTGATTTGTTCATGGTTAGTGTTTAAATTTACACAGTTTATAATTGCTATGAATTAATGACTTTGCAAATTTGTTGTATTTATTAGTTTGTTCTAATTATAGACAGTATAATAATTCATAAATTGAAAATAATTATAGGGGAAAGATTATGCAGAATATTTTCGTACTGGCCTAGTTTGGAAGAGTATGAATGAAATGATTGAGTGGGCGAGAGCTAGAGCAAAATAGTTGATGATAGTTTTGGTGAAACGTACCTCAAGTTCGTATGTAGTTAGTTTGACATGCGATAGATATGGTGAACCGAGATCTGGGAGGCCGAAAGTTAATGTAGAAAATTCGGAGTTGTTGGTTTCGAGGAGTCGAAAACGCAGATCAAAGAAGTGTGGTGTGAAAAACGAGCTAGGGTTTCTTACTGAAAGATGGGCCTTGGATGTTATACATGGCACCCACAACCACAAGCTTCAGACTAGCTTTCATGGGAATGCATTCATGGGTCGAATGACCCAGGACGAGGATGTTATGGCTAGGAAATGGGGTGATTGTTGGGAGACTCCGAAAGAGATTGTTTCGGATTTGAGGAAAAACTTTTCGGGAAATGTAACATCAATGAAGCAGGTTGCCAACTTTTTGCAGAAGCTCCATTTTGAGGATCGTGGGGAATTGACGGTTACTCAGTGGTCCCTTAATTTTTTGAAAGAGAACGAGTATCTTTTCTATCATCTTAGGAATGTGAAGAAAGGGGACGAGGTGGAGATCCCTTTTTTTGCTCACCCGGAGTCACTACAGTTGTTGAAGAAGTTTCCGCACGTTGTGATCATTGACGCCACATACAAGACAAATAAGTATGTAATACATTTTAATAATAGTTAGATATTTTGCTATGTGCTACAATTTGATTAGTTACATTTACTAAATATTGGTATTTTTATGTCTTATGTCTATGAATAGATATGATAAGCCTTTGGTGGAGATTGTTGGTTTTACGTGCACTCACAAGACGTTCAACATTGCGTACGCATTCACCCGAGCGGAAAAGTTTTGCCATTACCAGTGGATAGTGAGGGCCCTTCGGAACTTGTTTGAGCAGTTGGGAGTAATGTCAAAGGCTATAATGACCGATTGTGAAAAGGCTCTCATCAAAGCTATTAAGGTAGTTTTCCAAGACGTCCCGGTAAGACATCTCTTGTGTTGGGTCCATATTAGAAACAACATCAAGGCACATGCCGACAAGGTTATAAAAGACAGTGCCAGAGTCGATATGTTTACAAACCAGTGCTGGGGACTTTTTTGCTCGACCACCGAGGAAAGCTACGAGGAGAGGCTCATAGCATTGAGGACGTCGTGGAAGAGCGGCCTTGTTGGATACGTCGAGAGGGAATGACTGACTCCGTACAAGGAAAACATAGTAAGAGCTTGGACGGATTACACCATTCACTTCTTCACGAGGACTTCAAACATGTTTCCTTTGAACATTGTGTAGTTGATTGTTTGTACTTATGAGTTCCAAGGTCGTGGTAAGGCAATAAATGTTTTTTGTTTTGATAGGGTTGAGGGGATGCATCGTGTCTTGAAAGATATTGTGGGGTCTAGCAGAGACGGCTTTAACAGAGTGATTGTGAGGATCCACCATGCAATCATTCTTCAAATCGACACGATTAGGGCAACCATGAACAAGTCACTGTCTACACAACCAATGGAGTTCAACGATCCAGGGTTTCCGGAGCTTGCCCGAATGGTCTTTTCAAGGCTCTTCTGCAGAGTGTCAGATAAGTGTTTTGATTTGTTATTGGCCATGTATGATAGGTTAGTCAAGGAGGACTATTCAGAAGTATGTGACGATCATTGGGTGAGAGACTGCCTTGGGTTGCCGTGCGTACACGATATTGCAAAAGCCATCATTACGAGGACAACTCTCACTCCTGACGACATTCACGACTTCTGGAAGGACTTGCATTTGGAAGAGGATCCAACAATATTTGCGCTTGCTGACGATAGTGTTCGGGTGTCCGTTCTAGAGTAGAGATTGCATGAGATGTGGTCGAGAGTGCAAAGCCGAACTTTGAGTCAAGCCACGTTATGGCAAGTGAGTGATTTGTACATTGCCTTGGAGCATCCGGAACAGAGTACATTTATGGAGCCGACGGACATCTCTAGAAAGGGAAGGCCAAGTGGTGCAAAGAACTAGGCAAAGTGGTCACCGACTAGGGAAAAGAGCATGCATGAGCACGTAAGAGAAGACTTACTGAAGTCTGAGAAGGCGAAGGCAAAGGTGAAAGGGCCAGGTCGTCCCAGGAAGCAAGCAAGTTTCGTAGTGCTTGAGCCCGAGGACATGCAATCTCAACCGCAAGTAGAAGAATTACAATTTGAGGAGTTGTACGTCGAGACCGACCATGTTGGAGTCCGGCCGTCGGAGGAGTGGCCTGAAGAACCCTTGCTTCATTATGGGGTGGACTTTGGGGTTCGGAATATCGATTACTTCTGGTTTGGGTACATTAATGGTGCTATGGATGTACGTTCAGACGGACATTGTGGTTATCGGTCTTTGACTGTGCTTATGGGGATGAGTTAGGGTCAATATCCCTTGATCCGTAGCGCGATGGCAAAGGAGTTGCGTGCCAACCGACAAGTGTAGGAGCCAATACGAGAAGCTACACGACCAGGGTCATGGGATGATCTAATGGTTCAAATTAACTATGTGAAGACCCCTTGCGGCCCAGATTATTGGCTTGACATGCCATTCATGGGTTTAGTGTTTGTCACGGTGTATAATGTTGATGTGATCGTCATATCTCAGTATCCTTTATTGTGCTTACGAATAAGGCCGTCTGACCATGTTGCACACCTCCATTACAAATGTCGGGGATAGCACACGTAGGGGATCACAACCACTGGATACCGATAATGTTTTGTATCTGTACTTGTACTTCGATGTTTCATTTGCAATATCGTGTATACTAATTGCGTATTTTTTGTTTCTATTCGTATAGGTGACGCTCAGTTCCGACACTCCATTACCACCCATTACGTATGCGTGTCGAACACATTGCGATCGAAGAATCTTGTGGTGGGAAGGAGTGTATGATTCGAAATTGCAAGAGTTTAGGGAATGCCGCAAGGCAGCCGGTCAGAATCCAGATTATTTGGCTTAGTTGATCCACATTATCAGTACTTCATGTAAAACTCTAAGGCAGTTTGTAATGTAATATAATTTTATATGTGAGTAAGTCTCTTTTGGTTATAACCTTGGAATTTATACATTTGCAAACTTACGTAATCATAAAAGACGTCAAACTTATGGAGTCGTAAATTATTATAACCGTAATATATTACATTACAAATCTACACGATTACATGCTTACAAATAGATGGTTGTTTGTCCTAGAAACAAAGCACAAAAAACTAACAACATCCAAATAAGTACAAGATTGAGTTGGTGTCATTGCGTTGTGCAGATTATCCCGTTGACCGACTGTAGAATCCTAAAGGAGGGCGACCCTTCGATGAAAATTGAACCCGTCAAACTTTCTGATTTGTCCCTTTTGTCGCAGCAGCACATAAATACTTGGAATCCACAAACACCGATTCAATATCATATAAGAAACTCCTTATGATATTGAACCGGAGTTTGTGGATTCCAAGTATTTATGTGCTGTTGCGACAAAAGGGGCAAATCAGAAAGTTAGACGGGTTCGACTTTCATCGAAGGCTCGCCCTCCTTTACAATTCTTGAGGCGGTGAACGGGATAATGGCCACAAGGCAATGACTCCAACTCAATGTTGTAATAATAACATTATTCATACAATTGAAGACTTATCTAATAAAAAAAACATGGTTATAACTTATTTCGTTATATCATAACCCCGATAGTATATCTGTCTCCTTAACTTTCAGTTTGAATCGGAAAGGGTGTCGCACATCTTCTTAAGCTCATTTCTTTCCAGTATCAAATCTCTGATAATCTTGACAGCATTGTTGTCATACGGTGGATCAAGCCACTTAAAGGTACGACATCTTCTCATATCCTCATACCGCTCCGTTGGGATGTAATCCTTGCATGCGAGTTACCTCCTTTTGTAGTGAATGGGCATGTCGCAAGTGTACAAGACGACCGGGAAATTGCATTGGCATATTGTAACCGGAGCCTGTGCACTGTTGGACGTGCTGGACGACGAAGCCATAATATCCAACGATCTGGAATATGATTTATTTTATCACAAGCTATAAAATCTTTAAAAAATATAAAGCCAAAGAAAGATGAATAACGTTACCGAAAAACTGAATAATCTCTCACGGGTCGAGTTTTCTCCTCTGCACGGCGGATCTTTAGCTCGGGAAAATTGAAGCCACCGAATGTGAGTTGAATGTTTTGTTTGGATGTGAAGAGAATGAAATTGGCTAAGGTATTTATAGGCCAAAAATTTTGACGTTAGAAAAATGACCGTTTGTGCGCTTATTTTAAGCGCACAAACGGTCAGATTTATACCCGTTGGCATCCGCCGTTATACAGTTCTGGGCACAAATATAGGCCCAGAACTGTACGCTTAATGTAAGCGCATAGTGTTGTGCGCTTATTGTAATCGCATAACACCTGGGCCAATATTTGGGCCCAATACAGATTCGGCCCAAATATAGACCCAAGTGTTGTACGCTTACAATAAGCGTACAACACTAATGTAATATAATAAATTATTTATGCTAATATTAATTGGTATTTTATTTCTTTAATACTTAATACTTATACCATATTCATCAATTATAATTTATACTAATGTAATATAATAAATTCTTAGGCAAAGTCTTATGAAGTTATACTTATACCATATTTTAAGACTTCGTAATGTGATATACTTGAACTTTATACTTACGTCATAGCATGAAGTATGATATAACTTCAATTTTATAGTTTTTACTAATGTATTAATATTATCCCTTAAGAAGTTATCACTTTTATTATATACTAATATAATATGACAAAGTCTTATGAAGTTATAATGCCATATGACGAAGGCTTATGAGTTTATACTTGAACTTTATACTTACGTCATAGCATGACGTATGATATGACTTCAATTTTATAGTTTTTACTAATGTATTAATATTATCCCTTAAGAAGTTATCGCTTTTATTATATACTAATGTAATATGACAAAGTCTTATGAAGTTATAATGTGATATGACGAAGGCTTATGAGTTTATACTTGAACTTTATACTTACGTCATAGCATGAACTATGACATGACTTCAATTTTATAGTTTTTACTAATGTATTAATATTATCCCTTAAGAAGTTATCACTTTTATTATATACTAATATAATATGACAAAGTCTTATGAAGTTATAATGTGATATGACGAAGGCTTATGAGTTTATACTTGAACTTTATACTTACGTCATAGCATGAAGTATGATATGACTTCAATTTTATAGTTTTTACTAATGTATTAATATTATCCCTTAAGAAGTTATCACTTTTATTATATACTAATGTAATATGACAAAGTCTTATGAAGTTATAATGTGATATGACGAAGGCTTATGAGTTTATACTTGAACTTTATACTTACGTCATAGCATGAAGTATGATATGACTTCAATTTTATAGTTTTTACTAATGTATTAATATTATCCCTTAACAAGTTATCACTTTTATTATATACTAATGTAATATGACAAAGTCTTATGAAGTTATAATGTGATATGGCGAAGGCTTATGAGTTTATACTTGAACTTTATACTTACGTCATAACATGAAGTATGATATGACTTCAATTTTATAGTTTTTACTATTGTATTAATATTATCCCTTAAGAAGTTATCACTTTTATTATATACTAATGTTCTTAGGCAAAGTCTTATGAAGTTTTATATTGAACTCTATAATTACGCTATAGCATGAAGTATAACTTCAATTTTATAAGGTGAAGAAGTGTATCACTCATAAAATATTATGATTTCTTATCTAATTATAAGTTATACTTTAGTAGTTTTGCACTATTGCCCATTTTTTTGGTGTTTTGGGCCATTTCATGACTTAGAAGTGCTATTGGGCCTAGTTTGGGCCCATTTTTTTTTTGGGTATTTTGGCCCATTTTATGACTTAGAAGTGCTATTGGGCCTAGTTTGAGCCCATTCAGCTTTTTTTGGTATTTTGACCCATTTCATGACTTAGAAGTGCTATTGAGCCATCTTACAAAATCCCGCCAGCCGTTGCCAAATCTGTATCGATTACCACTCGTTGCGATACACACAAGCAAAGTAGCATTACCACAATCCAGGGTGACTTCCGTTGTTAGGCCCGAAACTTTTTTTTGTGGAAAACTCTACCAATTTTTATAAATTACGATAATTAATCCATGAAAAGTATGAAAAATAACATAAAATGTACATAATACAAAACACATACATAACAATCTCTGACCATACACAACAACCCTAATCGCCACCCGACTGACTCCCACTACCCTCCCCATCCTCGTGTATAGAATCCGTAAAAATCTGTGACTGAGACGCACGGGGTGGAGGGGCGGCCATCGGAGGAGTGTCACCAGTCAACATATGCAATAGACGCCTCATGAACACCTGAACCTCCTCGGCGAAAATCGGTGTATCTAAATATGCACGGAGCTCACCTGCAACCAACTGGTTCCGCTGTATTCGTAATGACAATACCCATTAGAATTTATATATAATAATTTAATAATAATACACATTTATTGAATTAAACATACCGCAAGAGTGTCCACCGTAGGTGTGGGATGGACAGGGCCGGTGGGACGATCATGTCTAGTGGATCTGGGATCCACCAACACATGAGAATAATCGTCCAACCAATCGAGATAGTCGGCCGTCACATCCCAATACTGCGTGGCTGGTGGATCGTCAATCCGGATCAGAGGCCTCGGATCCTCATCCCACTCCCCCAACAGATCATCATGGAATGTCACGTCATAATGACGAAGGTTGTTCCCGCGGGTGACTGCTTTGGACTGCGGAGGTAACACTGGGATCCCCTGCACGTGCCTGAACTGCCGCAGGACGCGGTCCGGCAAATACGGCTCCTGTATATCCAAGATCTGGATTATACCTCTGAATATAGAAGGAGCGTACTCCAGTCGGTCGAATGATATCCGAGCGAAAGGAAACCACTGAACCTGTAACATGTAATTTATATGAAATTAGTATTTTGCGTCAATATATATTATAAAATAAACTATTAATATAATGAAATAGATTACCTCCTCATATCTGATGCCGTCCAGAATCTGGCGCATACATACCAAACGACCAGGGTTCTTGCCCTGTGGAACCTCCTGGCCCTCTCTGAAAGCAGTAGCATCAGCGCCAATGACAGCATGGTCCATGACATAATGTCCACGGAAATGGGGAAAATACGCCCATATCCATGACTGTAAATCAGGATCAAACGATAAGAATAAAAATATATTTATAACATTAGAATTTAATTTTTCATTTAAAATGACATTTCTTACCCTCAACAGTATGCCAGAACTGGCAATGCCCTGTGCATCTCGTCTGGAAGCCTGGCCTAAGTTCCTGTACAGTAAGGCCAATATCCCAGCTCCCCATGCGTACCGGACGGTGGTCGAGTGGTCGAAAAGCAACGACAACCACTTGTGCTTGATCGCCTTCGTAGACTTGTCCACCATCACTGTACTGCCGAGCAACAGGAACAGATACAGTGTAGCTATGGCGCTCTTGTCCCTTTGCGGCGCCCTCATCCTCCGCACGAGCTCAGCCTAAAGCCAGCCTAATGGAATGCCGCCGTCGCTGTACCATCTCTGCACCTGTGTGGTGTCGGCATGCCCAAAGAAGTACGTGACCCTCTGAATCAGATCTATACCTACGATACACGTGCAACTCCTCTCGGCAATCGACACCCTGAGAATCTCATAAACATCATGCAATGTAATGGTCATCTCGCCCCATTGAAAATGAAACGAGGATGTCTCAGGGTGCCATCTCTCGACAAAAGCAAACACCAACACAGGATCCACTGCCCCAGTGCCTAGAGTGCGTAGATGGGTGAGATCGCTACACTCCGCCAACTAAAACCATGTGTCTGGCCCGGGTCTGATATACCGCTCGAGCGGAGAGGTCCAACCGACGTGAAAGTGGACCTTCAAGACCTTGCGGTCCTGAATGTTCGATAATTAATATTAGTTATAAAAATTAAAATTTATATTTATATTTCAATTAAAACGGGACTATACACTAAACACATACCAAATCTTGAGGCTGTTGGCGGCGCTGACGCCCCATACCACGGGGAGCC
Source organism: Rheum nobile (assembly GCA_027886185.1). Classification (NCBI taxonomy): domain Eukaryota; kingdom Viridiplantae; phylum Streptophyta; class Magnoliopsida; order Caryophyllales; family Polygonaceae; genus Rheum; species Rheum nobile. The sequence continues at coordinate 191,609 of WOAB01000309.1, forward strand.
TGAGCATCCGGTGCAGCCTCCTCTGGATCAACCTCCTCTGGAGCAGCATCTAGATCGGCCTCTCCTCGACCTCTCCTGCGTCGGTTTCGCGGAAGGATGGGGGCAACAATATGGACAGGAGGGCCAGGAGGGGTCAGGTCCCAAATCGCCCTGGCGATGTGGGTCGTGTAGCTCTGAAGGAGGATAGGGACGCGTGGCCCTCCTGGCATCCACGCAGCCTGACCTAGAACGGGCACCCCGGGAGGAGGAGGTGCATAGCTAGGAGCGGGTGGCGGGGAAGCAACTAGGGAGGGGACAAAATGACCGGCCTCGAACGGGGATGGAACGTGAACGGGCACAGGAGAGGGGGCAAAAAGAGGGGTTGCGGCTGGAGGGTGGGTCTCATCCGTCGATAAAATCGGGTCAAAAGAAACCCTGAAGTCTCCATCGAAGCCCTCGTCATCATCTGACATCTGCTGCGGCTGCTGCGCCTCCTCATCAACTGGTGGATCATCAACATACACGTCCTTCATGCTATCATCCTCGGTCTGAACAGGAGGCTGAGGAACCGCTGATGTTGCACCTAATAAATCGGCTCGTACCATAGCAGAGCGCCGACGGATGGTGTCTGATATATATTTCCGAGGAACGACACATCGGTCCGCTACCAGAGCCGGATGTGTCATCCCCTCAGAACCTTCTAAAGCGTCTCATACCGCCTAGATTTTTTTTGTTAGATTATTATAACCGTATTTGTTTGAAAACAGTATTTATATAGTTTTTACTAATATTTAATCCGAATAAAGGCATAATGGGCCTTATTGGGCCCAATACAGACTTATTGGGACCAATAAGTCCGTATTAGGCCCATCTAAAATTCTAATGATTCTAAATTCACATCTAAAATCTAACAAATATATAATTTCAATTCTAAAATCCTGTATTTTCAATTCTAAAATCCTAAAATCTTGTATTTCGTAATTCAAAATTTATATTCTAAATTCTAACAAATCTATATTTTTTTTTTCCTAAAATCAATAATCTAATGAAATTAAAATTTAATGAAATCCAAAATTATACCTGATGGACGTCTATCGGTGCGGGAGTGATAGTAACGTCCACCGACACATCTGACAAGGGTGTCGATCGGGTTGCCGGTCGTCTGCCACCACCCCTCACTCGTCGTCTCATTGTGTCGTCCTCGTCCTCCATCGCCACCCAAACACCACCGACTGGGCCACCACCGCCACCAACCGGGCCATCACCACCATCGACCACCTTTGGCCGCACATCTCCTCCACCGACCACTGCGCGCCTCTCCTCTGCATCGCCAGATGCACCGCCGGCCGCATAAATCGCCGGAGACGTCGCCGGATGCACCACGAGCTCGCCACTGTCGCTGGAGACGTCATGGGTTGCACGGTTTGGGTCGCCAAGTGGATGGGAAGAAGATGCCATCTGCTAATTCGTCGGGTTTGGGATTAATTGAGAAGAAAAGAGGGAGGGAGGAAGGAAGAAATCGGGGGCGCCGTCGTCGCGTTTTAGGGTTCGGAAGAGGGGAAGAGGGGAAGAGGAAGAAGAAGCGGCGTGATATAGGCGCACAGCTATGCGCCTAAAATAGGCCGCATAGGCTAAAAGTACCTATGGCTCTCATCATATTTTTAAAATCCTCATTCTGCCCCTATGCGCTTATATTAAGCGCATAGAACGCGTACGCTTAATATAAGCGTCCCATTTCGTGTGCATTTAGGGGGGGGGACGTGTGCATATAGCTTTTCCGTAAATTTATGGGCCATTTAGAGTAAAATGACTCGAATAAATTTTATGGCCATCTATATATATATATATATATATATATATATATATATTAAAGCTATTGAATATCGAGTCACCATAATGCTTTTGGCCCCACAAATCCTACGTGTCATTTTGTTATTAATGCACTTTTTTTTCTTTCTTAACATTATATTTTAATTTAAATAACAATATCTAATCACACCTAGCTTCAAATATATAAAAACTATATACAACTTTGTTGAATGCTTATACATTTTTTATAAATTTTGATTTCTACAAATTGCAAAAAATAAGCTTATATATGTCAAACTAATATATGATAGAATTCCTACTAAACTTATATATAAAATACATCTTATATTCATTTATGTAATTAGTAATATTATTTTTATGACTTTGCATATATAATCTGATATATATAAATTTATGGGCCAAAATCATACAATATATACAATTTTCAACTCACCGTTTATAATTTAACCCACTATATTATATTATTACACATACATATTTTATTAACAATTTAGTGAAATTTAAGACTAATGTATCTTAACAAAATTAATTTATATAATCTTGAGATTTTCTTCAAAACCTTTCAATTTTAACAACTCATCTTAACAACAATTATATCATATCGGATTTTTATCAAATTTGGTATATTGTACGTTCCCATTTAACAATTTTTATTTGATTATAATTTTCTATAAAAAATACATGCTCTCCATTTTCTGATTTTACAATGTTTCTATGGGCTTATTACTTATCATTTTCCTAATGTAATTTCAGTTTTAAAAAATTAATTTGAGTTTGTTAATCACCAAGAAAATATTCACTAACAAACCGTGAAATATCAATTATAAATTACCAAGAAAATTTTGTTAAATCAAACAAAAAGTTTATCTAAAAAATCCAGGTAAATCTTTGTTATAACAAACTTTCAATTTCATATGATTATACACATTATCAAAAGTAAATTAAATGTAATACGTATACAAATTTTAAAAGTATTTGAATTTGAGATAACTTTACATCTACATAAATCAGCCACTACTGATTAATTAATTATTCAAATAACTTTTTAATTATCGTTTTCTAGAAATAAGGATATAAATTAAAATCAAAATTTTAAAACTTTAGATGGGTCCATTACGTAATTAGAAAAAACTAAAAAAATGTGATTTATCTGCCTGATTTGTAATGATTTTTTTATATATATTTACTGAATTATTTCATATGTTTATTTTAACAAAAAGTTAAAATATCAAAATTATTTTTTTTCTCTTCGTTTGATCTCATATCCCCTTCGAGACACCAAAACAATCATGGATCAACTTTGCTTACGTGTTATTTTGCGATTAATCCTATTTTTAGCTTACTTTTTTCCTTAAACTAACTAAATTTATACTATTAAAATTTTCAAAATTTCATCAAATAACTCATTTTTTTTTGTATGAACAGTACCTTTAATCTAATATAAACATTTTATTTTATTTGGATATTAATTTTCACATTTATATTCTACGATAAAATTGTTATATAAATATTTTAACTTAATATAAGGGTCAAATATATTATCCATTGTGAATATATGCATGAAATTTTAAATTGAGCTTGCCTTTTATTTTATATTTTTTGAGTAATTAAATTGATTTTTTTTAATAATCATTGAAATAAATATATTCAAATATTGAGTTCCACCTTATTTTTCAATAATTATTTTTCATATTCATTATAATAAATATAACGAGATAATATCATGTTTATTAGGTTAATGTCACTTCTTTTTCATATGCATATGAAATATCTAAAACATAATATTTTATATTATAAAGTAGCTTGCTATAATAAATATTGGTTTCATAACCTTACGTATATTATTATTTTCGTAAATATTAAGAAATCATTGTTTTATATTGTAATTTTTACAAGTATCGTTGAGGGTGTAACAACAATTTCGAATCCCCGTTGTTTAGCTATATATATTTTCTTGAAAAACATAAATCTTATTTTAATATAAATTTTTTATTTTTAAATTTACATTGGCCTTATTCATTAATTATACATATGAAATTTTAATTTTTATAATTTTAAAATCTTCACCTTACTTTATTTTCACCTGAGTTTTATCCATGTTTAACCAAAAACTTGGTTTGAAGGTATAATATAGTAGTTAAGATTTGAAATTTTGATTATGAATTGTTCAAGTATCACACTAAAAAGAAGTAGAAGATTTTGTTATAATACTTAATATTCAACATAAAGAGGATTATGTTCACGATTTTGTCAATTTTATAATTTCTTTAAAAAAACTCTATTATAATCCAAACATGAACTATACATATTATGAATATTTCTGGCTTTCTTATTCAAAAGATATAATTACTAATCTAATAGTTTTTGTCAATGAACCACACATTAATTATTTGTTTGAAATCTGTTTAAATTGTTTAAAAGACCATCTATTATATATCCCATGGATAAATAATTTTTAAATAAGGAATAATTTTATCGAGATTTTTATATTAATAATTATTATAATATTTCTATATTGACTATTCTCTAAATGAGTCTACATAAATTCATATATATCATAGCATATCATTTACAATGATCCAATGAGAACTATATTTTTCTAAAAAAATACTTCGATATAACATAATTTAATTCAATCATAAATTTTTATTTTATTTTCTCAAATTACATTTACTCGTACAAGGTACGAATTCTACACTAGTAGTTCCATAAAAGGAAAGAAAATAGATTTTATTATTAAAAAAATAGATTGCTTTTTGCCTGGTATATCTTTCTAGTTTCTAGTTTTTTCATCTATAGAAAATTATGTTTTATTAACACTTTTTTTTAAAAAAAAATAGTTATGATAACTAGTACATTTAAAATGAGTATTATGATAATATATACTTTTTCTTGGATGAAAACTTATAAACGAATTTAAAAAGAAGCATTGCTGATGTGACCCTTATTAGGGTCAATCATGAAGATCAAAAAGGCCAAGATCCTCAAGCTACTTTGCTTCTTCTAGGGCATCCTTTCTCGGCGGTAGCGCTCATAACTACTCCAACACCGACTCCACCGACCCCGCCACCACTTGGCTCCAAACCAATGAGCCACAAGGCTCCACTGGACTCAAGAAGGCCCCACAACCAAGGTTGTTCGAGGAAAATGGTCAAATGTTCAATCAACTCCAGCTGTCTTCCCGGACGCGTGCACTTTCTAGGGTTTTCATGTTCCTTCTCGGCATTCTCCACCATCATGTCAACATTTCTTGAGCCATAACTTGTCTATCATTAATTATAACTCAAAAGAATCCATATGACCCAAGGAGTGTCGAGCAAATGTGAAGGGTGCTTGGTGGTTCTTGTGCACCAAGCCAGTGACGCGCTCGCTGTCGCGCCTGAGTGACATATCTGCATTTCTCATGGGCTCAATTTCAATTCCCTCGTGCGTTTGGGCCCATTTTTGGAGGAGGCCTACTTTACGCATCCAGCTATCATGTTCTAGAAGGGAAAGCTCAAAAGACTTCCAGTTGAAGAGTTATTAGATCTAGAAGACACTAATTAGAGGAAGCTTTTACTAGGCTAGTTCAAGAGTTTTTAACTCCATTTTTATAGGCCTATTTAAGCAAGCCTCGTGAGCCTTTTGTAATCATCACATGTTTAATAAAAAATCAGCAGCTTCATGTAATATCCCTCATTTTATAAGGATAATTTGGAATTTTTCCAACTCCCGTATTACAAGTCGGATTAAATTCAGAAAAGTTCAGACATTCGGTAATATGTTTGATCTCTGTAATATTTTTTCTGAGTAATATAAAATACAGTTGACGTGTGTTCGGGGTTAAATAGTCGTTCGTGTACGAATATATTTAACCCGGGGTTAAGAAGATTAATCCAAGATTTAAATCGGACAAAAGGGTGAAAAATGGCCTTGACCGCACCCCGCGGTCATTCTGCCGCACCCGCGGTGAAGGCCAACAGCTGAGGCGGTCACTGGACGCCACCGCACCCTGCTGCACCCCGCAGTGGGATATTTTTCTTCTGCAACGTTATCCTCTTCCCCTACAAGTGGCGCCGGTTGTCAGGCCTAGCCTCGCCTAGCCTTCCTTGCTGGTCTCCTGCTGGGGGAGCTCTTGGTTGGCTATAAAAGGGGTCGAAATCAGAAAGGGAGAGAGTTTCATCTTCCTCCTCTATTTTCTCCTCTGTTTTCTCCATTGAAGCACCAAGCTTTGAGCTTTGTTGTGAAGGTGTTCGAATCCCTTTGAGTGTTGGAAAATGTACTTCTAAGTGGTGTTTGAAGGTTTAAGGAGTTTGGAGATCAAACCATAATCGCGTCGAAGGCAAACGAATCGATTTGGGGTGAGTTTTCTCCACTTCGCTATCGAGCCCCTCTGCCTCTGTAACACCACCGCACCCCGCGGTAAGAGCTCCACCGCACCCACGGCGAGCCTTGTCCGAGTGTGTGTTCTTGGGTGTTTGGCTTGGGGCGAGGCTTGAATCCTTTGATTCTTTTCCTATTCTTTTAGATTCATATTTATGGATATTGAATCTAACTTAGGGTCTCGTTATGGGTCATTTCTTAGGGATTTATAATCCGAGATCTGTCCCAGTTTCAGACCCAGGAACCCGTTGTCTCTAAGCTCTGTTCAAGCTTCTGTGGATCTAAGGCAAGTAGCGGTTCGCTCTTGCTCATCATTCCATATTTCAATTAATTATCAATTGCTTAGTTGTTAATTAATTTGGGATGATTTACTGTTTTCGTTGGGAACAGTTTTGATAATTGTTTGTGATTTTAAAAGGAGATATTATAATAGGTTGTATATCTGTTAGAACAATGCTATTATATATATTTTGATATGATTTAATACAGATATTATGATAGGTTGTATATTGTTAGAACAATGCTATTTTATCTGTTATTGGCCATGATGGCTTTGATGTGGATTATTACTGTGCTGAACTGTTTAGTTAGCACGAGTATTCATAGGAACGCTACTGTGTATCTCATTGCGAGTGCTAGTCGTTTCTTGATAACCTGGTGGTTAGGATTTAGTTCCTACCATCCTCCTTACTCTGAGTCTGTGCACACAGCTTGTGCCGCTTGTAGGGATTTAGTTCCCGATTTCGTTTTGAGGGATTTAGTTCCCTAGGGATTTAGTTCCCGATTCCGTTGTTTGGGATTTAGTTCCCGAGGGATTTAGTTCCCGATTCGACTTTAGGGATTTAGTTCCCGAGTCAACTCCGCCTTAGGGATTTAGTTCCCGACGGTATCTCTTTATCCTGAGGGATGAGAGAATCTAAAAGCTTATAACGTGTTGTGTGTTTTGGAATTTAATGAGATAAGTGCTTTAGTGTACATGATTAATATACCCTTGGGCGAGTAGTGCAGCTAAGTATAGTGCAGCTAGGAAAGCTCGTCTTGACTTTGATCAGAGTAAAGTTCTCTTTCTAATCTGGATTCGCTTTGAGCGGTGAGGTTGGTCGTGAGCCGAAACATCAAGTCATTTTTGAACGCTTGTATGATATTATAATGTTTCAGACATTTGTCATGTTTCCGATAAGACTCAATCCGTTGGAGTCTTCTTTTGGGATTGGTTGCTGTGAGACTCAGTCTCCAGAATCTTCTCTTAATCATGCATTTTCGTGTTATTCAGTAGAAGTATGATGGTTGACTATCGTGATCGATTTTTATTCGAGAGACGATGAGTCTAACCTAATACGACTACTTCGAACCACTCTGCTTTGTACCATTGCTTAGTCTTTCATTAGACTAACCAACCGTAATTGTTCTCTGCATGGTTGGCTGGTGTCATCCGTTCGATTCGGCACATCAGATAAGTTGTCATCCCGTGAAGGTTAGAACGACTTTAGAAGCGAACGATGTTTTTACAAGTGATCCAGGTTAAGATCCTTGGCGGGTGATCATTGCGATCAAGACCCTTTGTTAATATGTTTTGTGTAAAGACTTCCGCTGTGTTAAATATGTTTTGTGTAAAGACTTCCGTTGTAATGATTCTGATTATGTATTTTGATGTATTTGGAATTATGCTGAAATTCTGAGACTTGGTTTAATGATTTATATCAACTGGAAAAGCCTTGGGTGACATCAGACAGTATGTCTGAGGTCACTGGCGGTAATACTTTCAAGATGTTATTTGGGGGTGTTACACTTCAATCTTCTTTCTATCAAATAAAAATCCTTAGCTCGTGTGTTATATCGAGCTCATCTTGCTCTTCTCCTTTGGGTGAGTCACATCCCATCGAAGAGGTTCAACCTTGTTCTTCCTTGGGGGTGTGCCATATCCTCCTTTTAAGTCCACTTATCCAGCCACTCAACTTCACCATTCTTTCATCTAAACACTCATCTCCACCCTCCTCAACTCCACCTTCACAGAACCAACATCATCAACACATCCTTCGCTGGACTGCCTGCGACCCTTCAGTAAATTCCGCACAACTTCTGATTCCCTGATCCGTTCATGCTCTAATTTTGAGGAAATCATCTAGACTTCCGCAGGTAACTCTGGGCTTTGGAATCACCCAATTCGGAGTCCGGACCAGAGATAACAAGCCAGTTGAAAATCGGACAGATTTCCTGGAATTCAGGATCCTTCCTTTGAAGCCAGAATGTGTACTCTCCTCCACTTGGACCTCAGTTGGAGCGTATCCCTTGCACCGTGGACGAAAGAAGGCAGATCATATCACGTGGTATCAGAGCCACGCAAGGTAAACGCTCAAAATTCTGATTTTGGAAGTCGAACTTAGTTGTTTTTGCAAGCAAACCTGATTTCGTGCCATTGTTGTGTAAGTTGCTTAAGTTCTGGATTAAAATCGTGGGAGATTGCAGGTTGGAGACAACCTTTGAGTTGAACTAAACTTCTATCATTTAAAACTCTTGCAATTATTGAAGCCACTTCCATTAAATCCCACTCAACTCTTGATTTTCTTGCTGAAAACTGTCTAAATTTCCTGCATTAACTCAGCCGAGTTTTTTGTATTTATTTTCCTTCTTTTTGCTGCATCAAACCTTGATTGAAGTTGTATGATTCATGTGACCAATTGGACCAATCGAGGAGCTAAAAGATATGGGAAACGACTTGAGATAACTCAAACCAACTGAAATTAATCAAAACTGAATTTCCTTCACCAATTAGTTGTGTTCTCAACTCAGTCAAGAGATTTGTTCTCAATTATGTCGTCTCAAGTGTAATCAAAGGGTTATAGCCCAAGAAAACTCGAGAAATAAAGGCTAAGTAGCCAGAAAAATTCGAGGAAGAAGCAAAAGTTTGAGAAAGAGTGGTGAAGCCAGAAAAAAGCGAACACAAGTTGAACTTGAGGACCTTGTCTTAGTACCTTCTTTGGTGACTTGATTTGGTTCGTTTTGGCTGCATAAAACACTGAGTTCAATCAAAGTTTGTTGTGGTTTTCTTGGTTTGCAAAACGACCCCTAGTTAGCCCTGTTTTGGTAAGCTTGTAAACTGAACTTTGTGGCAACTTTTGAATCAAAATTTTAAGCACTTGTGTGCTCAAGGGACCATTGTTTGATCTTGTCTTCTTTAGTTTTTGTTGCTCGGGTTTTGCTTCGGTTGTTGACCTTGTAGGGAAAGGCAGATCCTATCACCTTGTGTGAGATGTTGTTCACTAGACTGAGTTGCTGGTAAGGCGACTTCTAATGGAATTCCGACGACAAGAACACATGGAGACGTCTGAATTGGGTCAAATTTCAATAAGGGATTATCCTTACTTTTGGGCTTATGGTGAGTACCCTAACTCCCAAACTCACACAAGCACCTACAAGGATTTCTTTGGCCGAGGACAAGGAGCTAGAGATCCTATCAATAGGCCTCAAGATCGAACATACCACATGGCGCCTACTAGCTCTACACCGCTGCCCCGACAAGATGTACTAAGACACTCACCTCCAAGGGAGCACATTAGAGAAATAAATCTCCCTCCACTTAGGCAGCCACAACAAGCTCCAAGGGACATGCCACCAAGGTATCAACATATCCTTTCTTTTGGGCCTTCTTATTACTATTCTAACCCTTCCGTGCAGACCAAGGGAGTCTATGACTCACCAAACTCATCTTTTAGCACGTCCAAGGGCAGAGAAAGAGTGCCTCTACCGCCCCGGGTTAGGACACGCGACATTGTATGTGTCATGTGTGATGAGCGAGGCCACTTGGCTGATATCTGCCCTAACCAATATTACACTTACAAGGATAAAGGTCCTTTAGTGAGTGAAGTCTTGATTGGTACTTGTGAGGATAAGGACGTCCAGGTTGGGCCTTGTGCTAGTCATCCATCAAAAGCAATAGAGGTCGGAGAGGAATCACTTAAGGGTCATGTTGTCGAGGAAGAGAATTTGGCGGTTCAAGAAGGAGTTATGTTGGGCAAGGAATTGATTCAAGAAGAGGCTAAAGATGAGGATGCTTACTGAACCACCGTCGTCAATGGCCAACGAAAAAGAGCTAGCACAAATGGAAAAGGAGGAGGAAATCTTGGAGTCATCTCCAACTCCTCCATGACGCAAGTGTTGGCCTATAATCAAGCGTAGCTCCTTAGCATCATTAACTACTCCATGGTCGGACCTGACACACATGGTTCCTTCAAGCTTGCCATTTCTTCTCCAAAAAGAAGTTGACACCAAGGATGTGAAGCCTTTCGAAAAATCTGTTTGCGGCCAAGAAGAGAAGGAAGTTCCATTGAAAACTTGTTCTAGGGGAGTAACTCTTGGCCCTACTTTCTCAATTCTTTTTCCCTTGCATCAAACTGAATATTTTTCAAGGGCTAGAGAATTTCCAGCTCATGAATCTGATTTTGTTGGTAGAGCTAGATTTTCATGCATACATCATAGTTCTCTTGCTCAATTCATGACTTGTTGGATGCCAATAGTTCATGATAAGCATGTATACAAGTCATTGCATTTGTGGCATTCAATTTCTGCATGTAGAACTAGGCATTCATGTGTGCACATTGTTCTCATTCACAATACTTGTTGCATGAGAAAAATGTTGTTCTATGCATTGCTTTGTTCGATAAGAATGTCATGTGCATCTCATGCTCTATTCTTAAGCATATCTTTAGACTGAAACTGGACAACACTTGTGCATGGAAATTCATCCATGGACACTCAATGGATCCAATCATGTTTGCTTGCACGTGTCCTTCATTCTCTAAGAACTTCTTGGTCCCTCACTTCCTTGTTTTGCTTTGTGCAGTTTTGTGTGCTCTAAACCTTTTTCTTGAGGTGCACTCAGATTCGAGGACGAATCCTTTTGAAGGAGGGGAGGATGATGTGACCCTGCTTAAGATCAATCATGAAGATCAAAAAGGCCAAGATCCTCAAGCGGCTTGCTCCTTTTAGGGCATCATTTCTCGGCGGTGGCGCTCATAACTACTCCAACACCAACTCCACCGACCCCGCCACCACTTGGATCCAAACCAATGAGCCACAAGGCTCCACTAGACCCAAGAAGGTCCCACAACCAAGGTTGTTCGAGGAAAATGGTCAAATGTTCAATCAACTCCAGCTGGCTTCCCGGACGCGTGCACTTTCTAGGGTTTTCATGTTCCTTCTCGGCATTCTCCACCATCATGGAAACTTTTCTCGAGCCATACCTTGTCTATCATTAATTATAACTCAAAATAAGCCATAAGACCCAAGGAGTGCTAAGCAAATGTGAAGGGTGCTCGGTGGTTCTTATGTGCCAAGCCAGTGACGCGCTCGTTGCCGTGCCTGAGTGACATACTTGCATTCCTCATGGGCTCAATTCCAATTCCCTCGTGAGTTTGGGCTAATGTTTGGAGGAGGCCCACTTAACTCATTTATCTACCATGTTCTAGAAGGGAAAGCTCAAAAGACTTTCAGTTGAAGAGTTATTAGATCTAGAAGACACTAATTAGAGAAAGTTTTTACTAGGCTAGTTCAAGAGTTTTTAACTCCATTTTAGTAGGCCTATTTAAGCAAGCCTCGTGAGCCTTTTGTAATCATCACAAGTTTAATAAAAAATCAGCAGCTTCAAGCTTCTTTCTATCAAATAAAAGTCCTTAGTTCGTGTGTTATATCGAGCTCATCTTGCTCTTCTCCTTTGGGTGAGTCACATCCCATCGAAGAGGTTCAACCTTGTTCTCCCTTGGGGGTGTGTCATATCCTTCTTTGAAGTCCACCTATCCAGCCACTCAACTTCACCATTCGTTCATCTAAACATTCATCTCCACCCTCCTCAACTCCACCTTCACGGAACCAACATCATCAACACATCCTTCGCTGGACTGCCTGCAACCCTTCAGTAAATTCCGCACAACTTCTGATTTCCTGATTCGTGCATGCTCTAATTTTTAGGAAATCATCTAGACTTCCGCATCTAACTCTGGGATTTGAAATCACCCAATTCGGAGTCCGGACCAGAGAGAACAAGCCAGTTGAAGACCGGATAGATTTCCTGGAATTCAGGATCCTTCCTTTGAAGCCAGGACGTGTACTCTCCTCCACTTGGACCTCAGTTGGAGCGTCTCCCTTGCACCGTGGACGAAAGAAAGCATATCCTATCAATAGCCATCCCTAGTATTAGGAAAATGGCTCCGACCAAAAAAAAAAGATGTTTAGGTTAAGTGACTCTCTACGTTGAGTGATATTAGACAAATGCTCCCCAACAAACTTATTCTAAATCCATGACACATGATGATGTCATCATTACATAATGATGACATCACCATAAGTCAATCAAACTAACACATTTGACTATTGACCGATCAACGGCTGTTGACCGACGTTGACCGAACTTTTTTTTTGCCAATAACTTTTTTTGATGACGTCATCATCTTGATGACAGTTACTGTCATCACAAATACAAACTGTCATCAAAGTCACAAATTGTCATTAAAATTCAAACTGTCATCATAAAACACAAACTGTCATCAAAGTCACAAATTGTCATCAAAACACAAACTGTTATCAAAACACAAGTTGTATCGCAACTAGTTGATGACGACTGTCATCACAACTAGTTTATGACACAAACTGTCATCACAACTAGTTGATGACAATTATCGTTTTGACGACAAATCTCATTTTGATGACAATTCTCGTTAATATGTCATCACCACTAGTTGGTGGCATTTACGAAATGTCATCACCACTAGTTAGTACACGTTCAAAGTTTCATCAAGAGTAGTAATTAGTGGCACTTTCAAAGTCATCGAGGCTAGTAAGTGGCGACACTTTCAAAGTGTCATCGAGGTTAGTCGGTGACACTTTGTCGGATGCGCGTTCGAAGCGTCACCGAGGCTAGTCGGTGGCGTGTTCGAATAGTCACCGGGGCTAGTTCAGTGGCGCGTTTGAAGCGTCACCGGAGCTAGTTCAGTGGTGCATTCGAAGCGTCACCGGGGCTAGTCGGCGGCGCGTTTGAAGCGTCACCGAGGCTAGTTCGGCAGCGCGTTCAAACTGTCACCGAGGCTAGTCGGGGGCGCGTTTGAAGCGTCACCGAGGCTAGTCGGCGGCGCGTTCGAATCGTCACCGAGGCTAGGTGGCGGCGCGTTCGAAACGTCACCGAGGCTAGGCGGCGGCGCGCTCGAAGCGTCATCGAGGCTAGTTGGCGGCACGTTCGAACCGTCACCGAAGCTAGTCGGCGGCGCGTTCGAAGCGTCACCGAGGCTAGTCGGCGGCACGTTCGAAGCGTCCCCGAGGCTAGTCGGTGGCGCGTTCGAAGCGTTCCCGAGGCTAGTCGGTGGTGTGATCGAAGCGTCACCGAGGTTAGTCGGTGGCGCGTTTGAAGCGTCGCCGAGGCTATTTGGTGGCGTATTTGAAGCGTCACCGATGCTAGTCGGTGGTGCGTTCGAAGCATCACCGAGGCTAGTTCGGTGGCGCGTTCAAAGCGTCCCCGAGGCTAATCTGTGGGGCGTTCGAAGCGTCACCGAGACTAGTTCGGTGACGCTTCTAAAGCGTCACCGAGGCTAGTCGGTGGTGACAGAGATCCCCATTTCATTATCTCATATAAAGGACTACAAAAGCAAGATAATTTTGTCCAGTTCAAACAAATGATACAATTTGTGTTTGTACTGCAAGCTCGTGCAAGTATGGTTGCATCAAAACTGAGGATGTGTCGAGGAATTACACGTGGATATGTGGAGACATGGTACACCTTAGATTCTATCATCTCATATGTGTAATATCCATCAAAGTAGTCATCAATAACTCCGACCAATGCCCTGGCAAAGTCCAAGTGAAATGGCATACTGCAGAAGAGAAGCAGCAGAAAACAATCAAATTCCATTGACAATTACAAATTCAATTCCTAACTATAACAAAAAAGCATTTTCCTTTGGCATCAAAAGAAGAAATAATCCAGCAAAGAAATTCATAGCCTGCAAAATTTGTCACAATAAAAAATTAAGACATGAAGTGAAAAACTTAGATGACAGAATTGGATCAACACAGAAGGATTAAAAAAATGTCAGAAATTCATAAGAGCATGTGAAGGTTGCAACGAAAGGAACAAACTCTATAAAGTCCAGCAGATTCTTTAGAAATCCTCTAATGCAATTTCCAAAAAAGAAGACCTCTCATGCAAAAAACTAGTAGACACATCTCTTACTTTCAACATTTCAACTCGTTTTGGGGTCTAATTGAGGTCAACCTGATGACTCTGAAGATAATACATTTATACTAAATAGGAAGATATAAACCATAAGACAAACTGAAACCAAAATTTGCAATCTATGAGGTGTGCAACACATAGACTACATAATATGGTAAATACATTGATAGGCAAGAAAAACATTCAGAAAGCAAAATGTGACCATGCCACTCATGTATATAAGATATTAAGATCTCATTTTAAAGATTTGTACCTGGCAATATCCAACAGAAGGGTTATGTCGAGGTCAACCTGATGCTCATCATTCCATATTTCAATTAATTATCAATTGCTTAGTTGTTAATTAATTTGGGATGATTTACTGTTTTCGTTGGGAACAGTTTTGATAATTGTTTGTGATTTTAAAAGGAGATATTATAATAGGTTGTATATCTGTTAGAACAATGCTATTATATATATTTTGATATGATTTAATACAGATATTATGATAGGTTGTATATTGTTAGAACAATGCTATTTTATCTGTTATTGGCCATGATGGCTTTGATGTGGATTATTACTGTGCTGAACTGTTTAGTTAGCACGAGTATTCATAGGAACGCTACTGTGTATCTCATTGCGAGTGCTAGTCGTTTCTTGATAACCTGGTGGTTAGGATTTAGTTCCTACCATCCTCCTTACTCTGAGTCTGTGCACACAGCTTGTGCCGCTTGTAGGGATTTAGTTCCCGATTTCGTTTTGAGGGATTTAGTTCCCTAGGGATTTAGTTCCCGATTCCGTTGTTTGGGATTTAGTTCCCGAGGGATTTAGTTCCCGATTCGACTTTAGGGATTTAGTTCCCGAGTCAACTCCGCCTTAGGGATTTAGTTCCCGACGGTATCTCTTTATCCTGAGGGATGAGAGAATCTAAAAGCTTATAACGTGTTGTGTGTTTTGGAATTTAATGAGATAAGTGCTTTAGTGTACATGATTAATATACCCTTGGGCGAGTAGTGCAGCTAAGTATAGTGCAGCTAGGAAAGCTCGTCTTGACTTTGATCAGAGTAAAGTTCTCTTTCTAATCTGGATTCGCTTTGAGCGGTGAGGTTGGTCGTGAGCCGAAACATCAAGTCATTTTTGAACGCTTGTATGATATTATAATGTTTCAGACATTTGTCATGTTTCCGATAAGACTCAATCCGTTGGAGTCTTCTTTTGGGATTGGTTGCTGTGAGACTCAGTCTCCAGAATCTTCTCTTAATCATGCATTTTCGTGTTATTCAGTAGAAGTATGATGGTTGACTATCGTGATCGATTTTTATTCGAGAGACGATGAGTCTAACCTAATACGACTACTTCGAACCACTCTGCTTTGTACCATTGCTTAGTCTTTCATTAGACTAACCAACCGTAATTGTTCTCTGCATGGTTGGCTGGTGTCATCCGTTCGATTCGGCACATCAGATAAGTTGTCATCCCGTGAAGGTTAGAACGACTTTAGAAGCGAACGATGTTTTTACAAGTGATCCAGGTTAAGATCCTTGGCGGGTGATCATTGCGATCAAGACCCTTTGTTAATATGTTTTGTGTAAAGACTTCCGCTGTGTTAAATATGTTTTGTGTAAAGACTTCCGTTGTAATGATTCTGATTATGTATTTTGATGTATTTGGAATTATGCTGAAATTCTGAGACTTGGTTTAATGATTTATATCAACTGGAAAAGCCTTGGGTGACATCAGACAGTATGTCTGAGGTCACTGGCGGTAATACTTTCAAGATGTTATTTGGGGGTGTTACACTTCAATCTTCTTTCTATCAAATAAAAATCCTTAGCTCGTGTGTTATATCGAGCTCATCTTGCTCTTCTCCTTTGGGTGAGTCACATCCCATCGAAGAGGTTCAACCTTGTTCTTCCTTGGGGGTGTGCCATATCCTCCTTTTAAGTCCACTTATCCAGCCACTCAACTTCACCATTCTTTCATCTAAACACTCATCTCCACCCTCCTCAACTCCACCTTCACAGAACCAACATCATCAACACATCCTTCGCTGGACTGCCTGCGACCCTTCAGTAAATTCCGCACAACTTCTGATTCCCTGATCCGTTCATGCTCTAATTTTGAGGAAATCATCTAGACTTCCGCAGGTAACTCTGGGCTTTGGAATCACCCAATTCGGAGTCCGGACCAGAGATAACAAGCCAGTTGAAAATCGGACAGATTTCCTGGAATTCAGGATCCTTCCTTTGAAGCCAGAATGTGTACTCTCCTCCACTTGGACCTCAGTTGGAGCGTATCCCTTGCACCGTGGACGAAAGAAGGCAGATCATATCACGTGGTATCAGAGCCACGCAAGGTAAACGCTCAAAATTCTGATTTTGGAAGTCGAACTTAGTTGTTTTTGCAAGCAAACCTGATTTCGTGCCATTGTTGTGTAAGTTGCTTAAGTTCTGGATTAAAATCGTGGGAGATTGCAGGTTGGAGACAACCTTTGAGTTGAACTAAACTTCTATCATTTAAAACTCTTGCAATTATTGAAGCCACTTCCATTAAATCCCACTCAACTCTTGATTTTCTTGCTGAAAACTGTCTAAATTTCCTGCATTAACTCAGCCGAGTTTTTTGTATTTATTTTCCTTCTTTTTGCTGCATCAAACCTTGATTGAAGTTGTATGATTCATGTGACCAATTGGACCAATCGAGGAGCTAAAAGATATGGGAAACGACTTGAGATAACTCAAACCAACTGAAATTAATCAAAACTGAATTTCCTTCACCAATTAGTTGTGTTCTCAACTCAGTCAAGAGATTTGTTCTCAATTATGTCGTCTCAAGTGTAATCAAAGGGTTATAGCCCAAGAAAACTCGAGAAATAAAGGCTAAGTAGCCAGAAAAATTCGAGGAAGAAGCAAAAGTTTGAGAAAGAGTGGTGAAGCCAGAAAAAAGCGAACACAAGTTGAACTTGAGGACCTTGTCTTAGTACCTTCTTTGGTGACTTGATTTGGTTCGTTTTGGCTGCATAAAACACTGAGTTCAATCAAAGTTTGTTGTGGTTTTCTTGGTTTGCAAAACGACCCCTAGTTAGCCCTGTTTTGGTAAGCTTGTAAACTGAACTTTGTGGCAACTTTTGAATCAAAATTTTAAGCACTTGTGTGCTCAAGGGACCATTGTTTGATCTTGTCTTCTTTAGTTTTTGTTGCTCGGGTTTTGCTTCGGTTGTTGACCTTGTAGGGAAAGGCAGATCCTATCACCTTGTGTGAGATGTTGTTCACTAGACTGAGTTGCTGGTAAGGCGACTTCTAATGGAATTCCGACGACAAGAACACATGGAGACGTCTGAATTGGGTCAAATTTCAATAAGGGATTATCCTTACTTTTGGGCTTATGGTGAGTACCCTAACTCCCAAACTCACACAAGCACCTACAAGGATTTCTTTGGCCGAGGACAAGGAGCTAGAGATCCTATCAATAGGCCTCAAGATCGAACATACCACATGGCGCCTACTAGCTCTACACCGCTGCCCCGACAAGATGTACTAAGACACTCACCTCCAAGGGAGCACATTAGAGAAATAAATCTCCCTCCACTTAGGCAGCCACAACAAGCTCCAAGGGACATGCCACCAAGGTATCAACATATCCTTTCTTTTGGGCCTTCTTATTACTATTCTAACCCTTCCGTGCAGACCAAGGGAGTCTATGACTCACCAAACTCATCTTTTAGCACGTCCAAGGGCAGAGAAAGAGTGCCTCTACCGCCCCGGGTTAGGACACGCGACATTGTATGTGTCATGTGTGATGAGCGAGGCCACTTGGCTGATATCTGCCCTAACCAATATTACACTTACAAGGATAAAGGTCCTTTAGTGAGTGAAGTCTTGATTGGTACTTGTGAGGATAAGGACGTCCAGGTTGGGCCTTGTGCTAGTCATCCATCAAAAGCAATAGAGGTCGGAGAGGAATCACTTAAGGGTCATGTTGTCGAGGAAGAGAATTTGGCGGTTCAAGAAGGAGTTATGTTGGGCAAGGAATTGATTCAAGAAGAGGCTAAAGATGAGGATGCTTACTGAACCACCGTCGTCAATGGCCAACGAAAAAGAGCTAGCACAAATGGAAAAGGAGGAGGAAATCTTGGAGTCATCTCCAACTCCTCCATGACGCAAGTGTTGGCCTATAATCAAGCGTAGCTCCTTAGCATCATTAACTACTCCATGGTCGGACCTGACACACATGGTTCCTTCAAGCTTGCCATTTCTTCTCCAAAAAGAAGTTGACACCAAGGATGTGAAGCCTTTCGAAAAATCTGTTTGCGGCCAAGAAGAGAAGGAAGTTCCATTGAAAACTTGTTCTAGGGGAGTAACTCTTGGCCCTACTTTCTCAATTCTTTTTCCCTTGCATCAAACTGAATATTTTTCAAGGGCTAGAGAATTTCCAGCTCATGAATCTGATTTTGTTGGTAGAGCTAGATTTTCATGCATACATCATAGTTCTCTTGCTCAATTCATGACTTGTTGGATGCCAATAGTTCATGATAAGCATGTATACAAGTCATTGCATTTGTGGCATTCAATTTCTGCATGTAGAACTAGGCATTCATGTGTGCACATTGTTCTCATTCACAATACTTGTTGCATGAGAAAAATGTTGTTCTATGCATTGCTTTGTTCGATAAGAATGTCATGTGCATCTCATGCTCTATTCTTAAGCATATCTTTAGACTGAAACTGGACAACACTTGTGCATGGAAATTCATCCATGGACACTCAATGGATCCAATCATGTTTGCTTGCACGTGTCCTTCATTCTCTAAGAACTTCTTGGTCCCTCACTTCCTTGTTTTGCTTTGTGCAGTTTTGTGTGCTCTAAACCTTTTTCTTGAGGTGCACTCAGATTCGAGGACGAATCCTTTTGAAGGAGGGGAGGATGATGTGACCCTGCTTAAGATCAATCATGAAGATCAAAAAGGCCAAGATCCTCAAGCGGCTTGCTCCTTTTAGGGCATCATTTCTCGGCGGTGGCGCTCATAACTACTCCAACACCAACTCCACCGACCCCGCCACCACTTGGATCCAAACCAATGAGCCACAAGGCTCCACTAGACCCAAGAAGGTCCCACAACCAAGGTTGTTCGAGGAAAATGGTCAAATGTTCAATCAACTCCAGCTGGCTTCCCGGACGCGTGCACTTTCTAGGGTTTTCATGTTCCTTCTCGGCATTCTCCACCATCATGGAAACTTTTCTCGAGCCATACCTTGTCTATCATTAATTATAACTCAAAATAAGCCATAAGACCCAAGGAGTGCTAAGCAAATGTGAAGGGTGCTCGGTGGTTCTTATGTGCCAAGCCAGTGACGCGCTCGTTGCCGTGCCTGAGTGACATACTTGCATTCCTCATGGGCTCAATTCCAATTCCCTCGTGAGTTTGGGCTAATGTTTGGAGGAGGCCCACTTAACTCATTTATCTACCATGTTCTAGAAGGGAAAGCTCAAAAGACTTTCAGTTGAAGAGTTATTAGATCTAGAAGACACTAATTAGAGAAAGTTTTTACTAGGCTAGTTCAAGAGTTTTTAACTCCATTTTAGTAGGCCTATTTAAGCAAGCCTCGTGAGCCTTTTGTAATCATCACAAGTTTAATAAAAAATCAGCAGCTTCAAGCTTCTTTCTATCAAATAAAAGTCCTTAGTCCGTGTGTTATATCGAGCTCATCTTGCTCTTCTCCTTTGGGTGAGTCACATCCCATCGAAGAGGTTCAACCTTGTTCTCCCTTGGGGGTGTGTCATATCCTTCTTTGAAGTCCACCTATCCAGCCACTCAACTTCACCATTCGTTCATCTAAACATTCATCTCCACCCTCCTCAACTCCACCTTCACGGAACCAACATCATCAACACATCCTTCGCTGGACTGCCTGCAACCCTTCAGTAAATTCCGCACAACTTCTGATTTCCTGATTCGTGCATGCTCTAATTTTTAGGAAATCATCTAGACTTCCGCATCTAACTCTGGGATTTGAAATCACCCAATTCGGAGTCCGGACCAGAGAGAACAAGCCAGTTGAAGACCGGATAGATTTCCTGGAATTCAGGATCCTTCCTTTGAAGCCAGGACGTATACTCTCCTCCACTTGGACCTCAGTTGGAGCGTCTCCCTTGCACCGTGGACGAAAGAAAGCATATCCTATCAATAGCCATCCCTAGTATTAGGAAAATGGCTCCGACCAAAAAAAAAAAGATGTTTAGGTTAAGTGACTCTCTACGTTGAGTGATATTAGACAAATGCTCCCCAACAAACTTATTCTAAATCCATGACACATGATGATGTCATCATTACATAATGATGACATCACCATAAGTCAATCAAACTAACACATTTGACTATTGACCGATCAACGGCTGTTGACCGACGTTGACCGAACTTTTTTTTTGCCAATAACTTTTTTTGATGACGTCATCATCTTGATGACAGTTACTGTCATCACAAATACAAACTGTCATCAAAGTCACAAATTGTCATTAAAATTCAAACTGTCATCATAAAACACAAACTGTCATCAAAGTCACAAATTGTCATCAAAACACAAACTGTTATCAAAACACAAGTTGTATCGCAACTAGTTGATGACGACTGTCATCACAACTAGTTTATGACACAAACTGTCATCACAACTAGTTGATGACAATTATCGTTTTGACGACAAATCTCATTTTGATGACAATTCTCGTTAATATGTCATCACCACTAGTTGGTGGCATTTACGAAATGTCATCACCACTAGTTAGTACACGTTCAAAGTTTCATCAAGAGTAGTAATTAGTGGCACTTTCAAAGTCATCGAGGCTAGTAAGTGGCGACACTTTCAAAGTGTCATCGAGGTTAGTCGGTGACACTTTGTCGGATGCGCGTTCGAAGCGTCACCGAGGCTAGTCGGTGGCGTGTTCGAATAGTCACCGGGGCTAGTTCAGTGGCGCGTTTGAAGCGTCACCGGAGCTAGTTCAGTGGTGCATTCGAAGCGTCACCGGGGCTAGTCGGCGGCGCGTTTGAAGCGTCACCGAGGCTAGTTCGGCAGCGCGTTCAAACTGTCACCGAGGCTAGTCGGGGGCGCGTTTGAAGCGTCACCGAGGCTAGTCGGCGGCGCGTTCGAATCGTCACCGAGGCTAGGTGGCGGCGCGTTCGAAACGTCACCGAGGCTAGGCGGCGGCGCGCTCGAAGCGTCATCGAGGCTAGTTGGCGGCACGTTCGAACCGTCACCGAAGCTAGTCGGCGGCGCGTTCGAAGCGTCACCGAGGCTAGTCGGCGGCACGTTCGAAGCGTCCCCGAGGCTAGTCGGTGGCGCGTTCGAAGCGTTCCCGAGGCTAGTCGGTGGTGTGATCGAAGCGTCACCGAGGTTAGTCGGTGGCGCGTTTGAAGCGTCGCCGAGGCTATTTGGTGGCGTATTTGAAGCGTCACCGATGCTAGTCGGTGGTGCGTTCGAAGCATCACCGAGGCTAGTTCGGTGGCGCGTTCAAAGCGTCCCCGAGGCTAGTCTGTGGGGCGTTCGAAGCGTCACCGAGACTAGTTCGGTGACGCTTCTAAAGCGTCACCGAGGCTAGTCGGTGGTGACAGAGATCCCCATTTCATTATCTCATATAAAGGACTACAAAAGCAAGATAATTTTGTCCAGTTCAAACAAATGATACAATTTGTGTTTGTACTGCAAGCTCGTGCAAGTATGGTTGCATCAAAACTGAGGATGTGTCGAGGAATTACACGTGGATATGTGGAGACATGGTACACCTTAGATTCTATCATCTCATATGTGTAATATCCATCAAAGTAGTCATCAATAACTCCGACCAATGCCCTGGCAAAGTCCAAGTGAAATGGCATACTGCAGAAGAGAAGCAGCAGAAAACAATCAAATTCCATTGACAATTACAAATTCAATTCCTAACTATAACAAAAAAGCATTTTCCTTTGGCATCAAAAGAAGAAATAATCCAGCAAAGAAATTCATAGCCTGCAAAATTTGTCACAATAAAAAATTAAGACATGAAGTGAAAAACTTAGATGACAGAATTGGATCAACACAGAAGGATTAAAAAAATGTCAGAAATTCATAAGAGCATGTGAAGGTTGCAACGAAAGGAACAAACTCTATAAAGTCCAGCAGATTCTTTAGAAATCCTCTAATGCAATTTCCAAAAAAGAAGACCTCTCATGCAAAAAACTAGTAGACACATCTCTTACTTTCAACATTTCAACTCGTTTTGGGGTCTAATTGAGGTCAACCTGATGACTCTGAAGATAATACATTTATACTAAATAGGAAGATATAAACCATAAGACAAACTGAAACCAAAATTTGCAATCTATGAGGTGTGCAACACATAGACTACATAATATGGTAAATACATTGATAGGCAAGAAAAACATTCAGAAAGCAAAATGTGACCATGCCACTCATGTATATAAGATATTAAGATCTCATTTTAAAGATTTGTACCTGGCAATATCCAACAGAAGGGTTATGTCGAGCATAAGCTGTGAGTATACGACGTAAGGAATTTCTACCGTCTTCATCTAAGGCCCACGCATGTAATCACCTTCTCAATCTGCTCCTTTGTTTTTTCAGGTTTAGGATGATTTCTATAACTTTAAACATACTAGTGTGTTGTCATGGACGAACCTAGTTAAGGACCAGTGCTTATATATTATAGTTTTTTAAATAATAATCTTTTAATTAGGAATTTGTTATATATAATCCAAAAAGGTACTAAAAAACACAAGTTTATATAAAATTTACACACAAGTCCTTCAATAAAATATATACCACGTCTTTTATATCTATTCTTATTTGTGACATAATTTTCTAAATTTAGGGTTAATGGATTTAAAAAAAATTGAAATTAATTATTTTATACAAATTTGTTGAAATTATGTAGAGAAAGTAGTCAATAATGATGAAATTTGTTTAAATTGTGTAACTTTTGGATCAATTTTGAGCAAAATTTCATTTGAGGTTCGAATATAGGGTTTATTGTTTGAAATTGGGGTTGGTTGTGTAAGGTAAACAGTAGACTTAGTGTAAACAATAATTTTTTATCCACCGGCTAAAATATCTTATTTATAAGAAAAATAAAGGATTGATAGAACTTTTTATTTGCATTATCAAAACTAAGCGTGGTACAAATTTTCTCGTTCGAGTTGGGAGGGGTAATAGGTTTCCCATTATCGTTGTAGGGTTTTTGCATTTAGCTAAATGATATCAGATGAGCAAAATAATTTCACTTGAGAATATTTAGTGAGCATTCGTATTCTACTCTTCAAAATTTTAATTAGCCCCCACTAAACTAAAATGTAATGTTGAGTCGGTCTGTTGTGGACAAACTCCCATGTTGGTGTATATATCATCCATTTTGCTCATTATGTCTTTTGCTTGCATCAACAAATGCTTTGCGTAAGGATGGCTTGCACAACCCTATCATCTATCAATAAGAATATAAATTGTCAAATATCATAGAAAGCAACAGAAACTGATCTTGCTTTACACAAGGAAAAAATGAGATGATCCTTATACAGTTATACTTGATGATTGGCACACAATATCTACATTGAACCTTGTAATGACCATGCTAATAAAGGAGGTCTTTCCATAGATTGTAGAGCATGACGTTCAAATTTATTCTTCCTTGAGGCTTTCCAATGATAAATTATCTGCGAATTCCCAATAAATCATATTTCGTGATTGTTTCAATATACTTTATAGCTAGTGGTTCTACTTGAAACTGATTATGAGCTGAAGTACAATAGAAAACAACTCTCACTATTATAGTAAAAATACCTCTATCTGAACGATCGAGCACTGAAATTCATCTCAACAAGCACCACGTCCGCCATTGAAGACCTCGCTTGCAAGATACGACAAGGATCCAGATCTGAATCTGAGAGGGGGGTCGAAATCGAGCCATTGTAGACGGAGATCAGACTGAACTCGATGAGGTGTAAGGTTTTACCTCCAAAACCCTAAGCAACTAGCCATCGGAAGAATCAGCGGGAGGCGATAAAGAGTGATGTAGTTGAGAAAGAAGCGTGCGCCGGTGTTACGCAGAATCAAGAGGCATGAATTGGAGAAAAGCGGAGGCACCTCGAGAGGGAATGAGAGTTGATTCAGACGAGAGGGGAGAGATGATCGCCACGATGAGCAGACGGAACGGAGACGCAGGAGATCGATATCAGAGGTGAGGAGTTTGAATATGTCGCCAGGGAGACTGCTCCACTGCGCAGGCGCCATGGATCGGAGGAGGAACGAGAAGGAGATGTAGTCGGCCAACTCGAAGGAACGACATCATCATGTCGGGATGTGGCCAGATCTGGAGGTGAAGTGATTTGTTAACAAATGGGGCAATGGCCCTGATTTGTTCATAAATAAAAATTAGGACAATGATTGAAAAAGGGTTGGGCTTATTAGGGCATGTTTAATGGGGAGCTTTTTGGTGGGGGTTTTTAGGAGGATTTGAATGTATTTATTTATTAAAAGGCCCGTGGTATATTAATGGCTTTTAGTTAGGGGTTTTTAGATAAGTTTTATGTACAATTATATCCTTGATTTGGATTGAAATTACAAAAATGTCATTTACTAAATTATGGATAAAATCATACATTAAACTTAATATTTATATTTTATTTTAATTATATAATTATAATATTTATTTAAAATTAAGGGAAAAAACATACATTGATGGAAAATCAACAAAAGGGGGATGCATACATTCAAGAAAACAAAACAACATGCGAAAATAACATGAACTCAACCAAATGACAATATTAAACGACAAACATGATACGATAATTAAAAACAACACATAAACAACAAAACATTCAATTGTTGTCATAACGGTCTCAAATGTGCTTCTTCAAATCTTCCTTCAGCATGTGATGCATTGTTCTATCCCGAAGTTGAGCCGTCCTTATAATTAATGGATCGTTCATAATCTTTGGTCTATCGTTGCTCCAATCGCCTGATGTATTCTCTCCACTTACTCCTTCATCGAATTGTGGGATTTCGTATCCATAATGGGAGTAAGAATCTCGTTCATCTTCTACGATCATATTATGTAGAATGATGCAAGCCCTCATTATCCTTCCAATCTTTCCAAAATCCAAACAGAGTGCTGGTTTACGAATTATTGCAAAGCGAGATTGCAGCACTCCAAATGCCCTCTCCACATCTTTACGAACAGACTCTTGGTGTTGGGCAAACAACTTGGCTTCATCGCCTTGGGGTAGGCGAATTGATTACACAAATGTTGCCCAAGGTGGGTAGATGCCATCAGTGAGGTAATATCCCATCTTATATTGATTCCCATTAACCGTGAAATTCACATTTGGAGCTCTACCATGCAAAACTTCATCAAAAACAGGAGATCGCTCAAGAACATTAATATCATTAGCCGTACCTGGTACACCGAAGAATGCATGCCAAAACCATAAGTCGTATGATGCAACAGCCTCCAAAATGATTGTTGGATGACCATGATCTCCACGGGCATACTGTCCTTTCCATGCAGTTGGACAATTTTTCCACCCCCAATGCATACAATCGATGCTACCTAGCATCCCAGGAAATCCACGAGACTCACCCACACTTAATAGGCGTTGTATGTCTGATGCGGTTGGCCGCCTAAGGTACTCATCACCAAAAAAGGTAATTATTCCATCAACAAAATGCTCTAAGCAATTCCTTGCGGTTGATTCGGAAATACGAATATACTCATCGCAAGCATCAGCAGCAGTTCCATATGCCAACATACGTATTGCACTAGTACATTTTTGTAATGCAGATATACTAGGCCTACCTCTTGCATCTGGCCTTTGTTGAAAGTACTCCATCCCATTCCCTAGTGTTTCCACAATGCGGATGAAAACTTCCTTCCTCATTCTGAACCTACGTCGGAAGAATTCAGCTGGATAAGTTGGTTGATCAGAGAAATAATCTTTGTAAAGTTGCTCGTAGCCTTCTTCACGATTTCTTTCAATATACTTTCGATGACGTCGAGCACGCCCTGCCTCGGCATTGTTTCTTCGTTGTCGAGCACGCTCTTGAAGTGCCTCACACGCAGCAAGCGCTTCTTGTGTAATTCTTTCGTATTCACCATCTTCAGAGCTATCGCTAGAAAGTAAAGGGTTTGAGTTTGAGGAGTTTGATGATGAACTAGACATTTTCAGATATTTGAAGAAATGAGGACTGACTAAACCATTGTAAATTCTCACTTATATAGATCTTTGCAATTCTAGGAAATGTCAACTAGTTATAAAATGCTTTCTCTGCATCATTCTGCACCACATAAAATCATAGAAAATGCCAACCAAAAGCATAGAGATGCTTAGTCAAATAAAACAAAGAAGCATTGATATCAATATATCACTTTGCAGAAGCAATAAAATGTTTTCTCTGCATCATTCTGCACCACATAAAATCATAGAAAATGCCAACCAAAAGCAACAAATTGATTTCTCTGCATCATTCTATACCACATAAAATCATAGAAAATGCCAATCAAAAGCATAATTAGTTGGAAACAGAATCCTAGGGCGAAAAAATCCCTAAATCGAATCAAATATAAAATTACCAAAAATACTAAAACGCTAATTTGAGGCCCTAAATGTATTTGTTGGGCCGGTCCTCATTCCGAAAAGGTATTATGGGCCCAAATCGGACACCGAATGCCCAGTTTCCGCAAACCCTAGCGATGCTTTAGTCAAAAAATACAAAGAAGCATTCATTGATTTCTCTGCATCATTCTGCACCACATTTTAATGTTTTCTCTGCATCATTCTGCACCAAACATTCATTGATTTATCTGCATCAACTAAAGCATAGATTTGCTTATTTTTAAAAACGATATCATTACTTGAACTTGAATTACATGATTGAAAGATACATCACAAGATTAAAACATGTACTTGGAAATAAAAACACACAAAGGGACGCGTTTGGTTTTGGGCAAATACGACGTCATTTTTGAACAACGCAGAGGCAAAAAAAATTATGAGCCAAACAGCCCCTATTATACTGCTCTTGGGACGGTCCCGTGTTGTGCCCAAAATTAGGGACCCTTCATTGGGCTTTTAGCTGAATTCTCTTATTTTAATATAAATTGCCTAAAAATCCCACGTATAAGCCCACCGTTAAAGGTGGCCTTAGTACTTATCACAATGCATTTTGGAAAAAGGGCTTGGGCCATTCCTTTTACTGTATCTGGAGTGAAAACTGGGCCAAAATTGCGATTAAACAAGTTGGGCTTGGAAAGTATGGGCCTTGGTAGTCAACACAATCTTTCCGCGAGCCCGTATTGCTACTTGCGAGCTTATTTGGAATTGGAAGCAATTTCTCCTTTTTGTTCTTAAAACGTGAATCAGCGACGGAAGCCTAATCATCGCATATTCCACTACGATGAATGATATTCCTGTGCAAACAGCTTGGGTTTCATCACTTTCGTTACTCAACTAAACACAATCAGATCTCATTATCTTACTCAAATCACACGCAACCAAACAACCACTTAACTTAATTGCAATTTTTTTAATTTTCACATGTTTCCTTATAGCCAATAAAAAATTGTGCATTATGTTGGGCCTTGTTTTTTTCGGCCAAATAGTTTGAATCAAAGTTGTCTTCTAGAAGGTCTGGTCAGAAACAACCTCCAGAGATCTTGGTTCGGTCAGTTCAGCCTCCAGAGATCTCGGGACGACCAGTGGTCAGAGCGACGACCTCCACGGATTTCGGAGCAACTAGTACGTAGCTAGACGACTCCCACATATCTCGGACGATTTTAACCGACACACGTGCAGGATAACGTCTTTCATGAATCTCGGGCGGATTTGCCAACCGATTCAAGCCAAAAAGTAGTATAAATATAGAGAAAACTATCTTGTAACGGGACATTGTCATTCTTACTCAATTCAAGCAGCTTTATACTATTGTTCTACTCAAAATAAGAGATTGTTCTTGTGCTTAGTCCGTTATTCCAACATTGAAGCGACCGACGGCTAAATTTATGTATTTGATTAGTCTCTCATTCCAGAGAGATAAGTTTATATTACATCCGTTTAATCACAGTCTCTTGATTGTTAAGTTGATTTGGATTATTTAGATATTACTCATCTTATTGTTATCTAGTTATCCTTCTTTAAGCGATTCATGTCGGTTCGATCTTTTTCGTCCAAAACACATTCATAGTCGTTCTAATTAGGTATATATACTATTAAAAGCCATATATTTTTCGGTTGGTAAGAAAGTTATGTTCAATTCATCAAATATTTGATTTTGTTTGCATACACGAGAAACACATGTTAAGTCCAAAAGAAATTTTTTGTATTGAGGGCGAGGTTGAGAGTGGGTCCCTGCCAAGATCGATTATGAAGTTTTGGCTTTTATACAATTTTTGTTTTGTTTTAAATCATGAAAAGTGCTACTCCGTAGATCACACACACACATATATATATATATATATATATATATATATATATATATATATATATATATATATATATATATATATATATAATTCCACCTAGTTTTCATTAAGTTTGGGAGTTCAATTAATATCGTTGGTTAGGTGAAGATCTAGTGATCAATGGCAGCCTGGCAGAGGTACCTACTTACCCAATAAAAAACAACATCACTCAACAACTTTTCTTTCCTCATCTCTTCAATCTATATTAATTTCTTTACAAATTAAACTTTGATGTATGATTGTAACTATAGTTTGGTATGTATAGAAAAAAGGATAAATGATATAAAACCATAACTTATCTTAAGGTGCTTCCAGAAACCATCCCTCATTTTGTATTAATCCATTAATGTTTGCAATAAACCACCCCTTTTCTTTATCGTTAAACATTCACTTAACCTAAGTTTTTTCATTAATGATGGTTTTTTATACTTGATCATGTCCCGTCCTTCTAATGCCTTTGAAGTGGGCGAGTTTCCTAGGTCCACGGCAAACTCCAAGATCCCGACATTTGTTGTCACTTGTTATCGAGGAGCAAGCAAACCATTGTTGCCATCGGGCTGATATCGAAGAGGTTGCTCGAATTAGACCCTTGGTTTGGAGGCGAAATCTAAATGTTTTAATTGAAGAGAAAAAAATGAAAATTGGGTCACTAAAATTACATAACCCTAACTTCGTTTGAATTGGTGAATCAATGCAGGTAGAGATTAGGTAATTGTCATGTATTTTTGTCTATATCTTAAGTCACAATACACGGTTTAAGGGATGAAAATAAGAGTCGATCGAAAGCCTCAACCTTTAATGGTTGACCCATAATGATGGACGACATGCCCTTAAGACATGAAAATGATAAAATTGGACGAGATAACAAAAACCTAATGGAAAATATTTAGAGGTGGTCACGTGCAAACATAATTTTTATAAAGGGTGGTTTGTTATGAACACTTCAAAATAAGGGGTGGTTTTGTGTAATTTATCAAACTTTAGAAATATCTTATAGATTTTTATTTAAGATTTTGTTGAATACTCTGCATTTTTTGACATGATTTATTATTTTTAATTTAAGTTTTAAATTAAAAATGATGTGTTTTTGTGATGTGTTCTTAGGAAATAAGGTCATTGTAACTATACTAAGGTTAAGCGTTAATGAAATAATCTAATTAATACGATGTGTTTGTGTCAAAGAGATGCAACACAATACTTTTTTAGTATTAGTCACGTTGACCGTTTTAACTAATTATGATGAGATTTATCTATTAATTTATTGGGTTGTGAATCTGTGATGGTCTATGTATATATGGTTAAACTTGAATGCATAAGAATTTAGTTTTGATTCACACGCAGTCAACTTTATTCATATTGGAGATGTAAACCTTTGACAATTGACCTCTTGTAGCTCAATTTTGAAAAGAAATGTAATAGTAGCAACGTCAACGGAGTTTGAGACTAATCTTGATTAACGAATCCAAATGAAAGAGTTTGTCAAGTTAAAGTAGCTATTGTTTAGGCTTGATTCACCTTGTACAATAAAGTATGACATATTTTGCGTGATATCTCTAAGATTTTAATTTTTTTTGTGAAATATTCAAATCGTAAAATACAAAAGATTTTTATTTATTTTTTTAAATAAAAAAATCCTTAAACTCCCAAATCGTAAATCCCTAAATTCCAAGATCATAAACTCAAAAATGCTAAACCTAAAACGCTAAAATTCTAAAACCCTAAACCATTAATCCTAAACATTATGATTATTTTTATACTCCAAGAGATTATAAACGAAAACCGTTTGCTTTTATGATTTAAATATTTCGCAAAAAAAAAATGAAAACATCGTAATTACCACATAAAATTATGTCAAACTTTTAGTATATCACGCAAATTATATAATATTTCAAAATTATGTGTCAAAAATACCAAATACAAAAAGAGAGATGAAGGTTCGAAAATATGCAGCAATTATATTAGACGGCGGACCACCCATGGGTTGTGGTTGTGGACAGAAGTGCGCGGCGGCACCAAGGCCGGAGATGGTGGACCCATCTAAATATTGCGAGTGCAACTTTTAATTTTCCCCTTGTTTTCTTTCTTCTAAATCCCTATAAAATTAGGATAATGCAACCTAAATTAGACATTTATAGACTAAATACAAGTATACAGCATACCAAAGATTAACATATAATCAAATATCTTAAACAGTCAAACTTAGAAAGTTGTACACATGCAGATGCATTGGATTGTACCATGCCAACCCTCCTAACCAATAACCATCTACTTACTACTATTAATTCCACAAAGGTTGCTCTGCCCTTTTTTTCGTTATTACTCTTTCTGTTCACTAATAGATACTGTATGGATTTAGCCTTTAATTTTTAACATTTTTTTATGTAAATCTTTAAATTATTGATAAAAAATAAAGTGATTAATTATTACAGTACTTTTGTAAATTTTAGATAAGGTTTGTAGTACACAAATGGTGTTCAATTCATTCGAAATTTCGCTCCTTCCAAATTTCCGGTATTCAGTTGCAACACAATTTGCCATTCGCAGGGGAATTCAGAAACAAGCATCCAAATTTTCAAATTTATTGTCCTTTTTTTTTCTTCCTCCAATTGAGTGTGTGTCCATACAATTTACAACTGTACAATTATCTAATTAATCTCTCTACAAAATTTTGGACTTCAGACCAAATAATAGGTCTGCAAATTGTATAATAAATCATCACCTGATGGCAACCCATCCATCAAAATCGGACCAATCCGGCAAACTAACCGGATCGCCCGCCAACGTGTCGACCCGCTTCAGAATCGAGGCCGAACAGAACTCCTCCTCTTCATCCGAATAATCCGCCGAACTATACGCCTCTGATAAATCGGCCGCTGTCGGCGTCAATTCGGGGAAATCGAACGGACCCCTGGGGGACGACGTCGTTTCGGAAGGCTTCTTAACCTCCTCTTCATCATCGCCCAATCCCGACACAAACGGGTGATCCAACAACATCTGGGCCGTCCACCTCTGATTCGGATCCTTCACGAAACACTTGGAAAGAAAATCCTTTCCGTCTTCGCTCATAGACTCCGGAATCTCCGGCGACTCGGTCGCGGCGGCGATGCGGCACAGCAAATCGCCGACGCCGCACCCCGGCTCGCACCTCCACGCCGGCTTCCCCGTCACCATCTCCACCACGGCGCAACCGAGCGCCCACACATCCGCCGGCGCGTCCCCGCCGGCGCCGGCGACCACCTCCGGCGCCATGTACAATGGAGTCCCTCTCAACTCAAATCCGCCCCTCTTAATTCCACTCTTCCTCTCCTTCGCGAGACCGAAATCGGAGATCTTCGCCTTGCCGTCGGCGAAGAGCAGTACATTCTGCAGCTTAATGTCGCAGTGAACAAATCCCCTTCCATGGATAAAATCCAGACCTTTAAGGATCGAACTCGCGTGCTGTCGCGATACCAACTCGGACAATCTGTTTCCCGGAGAAACGCGTAGCCGATCGGCGAGGCTCCCGCCGGCGGCGTATTCGAAGAAGAGGTTGTACAGATCGCGGCCGTTCTCGGCGGTGCGGGCTTCGCCGAAGCACTTGATGACTTGATTACACGCGCCGCCGATTCGGAGGAGGATCTCCCTCTCGTTCTTCAACGAATCGGATGTTGAGAAATCGGAGGATTTGACCACCATTAATGGCGGATTCTGGCAATTCCGCGAATTGGATTTGGGAATCGCGAGATCGACTGTGCCGAAGCTTCCTCTACCTACTTTATCTCCGCGAATCCACTCCATTGAAGTGTTCTTCTTCTTCTCAATTGAGCTTCACTTCAGTTTTTGCTTCGCTCTGTATTTTCAGATGGAGGAAATTAAAACAGGGGTATTGAACCTTTTTTTTTTTTTTTGTGGTGGTTGGTTGTTAAGGAAAATTGGGAAAGAGGGCTATATATATATGGAATCAGTTGAGAATTAGGAGGAGAATTTGCGCGTGAGTAGAGAAGAGCGTGTGGATTTTGGAGCACGTGATATTTGAGCAGATTTTTATTTGGGCGGAGGAAGTGGGTAGCTTGTATTGGTCAGATTCGTTGGAAATTTTTAATGAATTAAATAAATAAGAGTTTGTAAGAAATGGTATTTAAACGTGGTTGATATTTTGGTAATTGTTTTATTGGATATGGAAACTTGCTTGATCTTTCCCATTAGCTAGGTACTTGGGTTTGGGGCGGTTTCGTGTATTCAAAGTCAAGAATAGTATTGCATCCGAAATAAGTCAAGAAAAGGTGTCCGATTACAAAATTATGTTTACCCTGTTTACGATTATAGACATTCAACTATTTATCATGTGTTATACTTAATACTAAAAGTTATACATATATGACTTTTTGTTAATAAGTATAATATATATAGTTGTGCACATTTAACCATCTCAAGATATTAAAGTAATCTTGGCCTAAAAGATACTTTTTGACGGCCAAATAAATACATATTCATAGTGAGATTATGTATATACAATCGAGTAGTGAAGAAAAACCAGCCGAATTATGTAAATATTAAATTATATATGTACAATTAGGGTTTGTTGGTTTACATGACATTATATATTATAATGGGCTTATTTTATAAAATAAACTATTAATGACATATTAGAAGGGAAAATGGACTGAGATTTAAATTTGAAAATGGTAGAAAAGCCAAAAAAAAAAAGATGAATTAGAGAATTCGATCTTCATTGTAGAGTAGTGTTATAACTTATAAGATCTTCATTATAGCTGAATCAATCTTATTTTTTCTCTCAAAATTTATAATTATGAAACTGAACCTACTTTCAACCCATCTAAGAGAAATGGATTAGTTAAAATGTTCCATAAACTCAAATCATATAAAAACTATACTCGTATACAATAGTTGTATTTAATTGAATTTGTAATAAAAAGGATTATTTTCTTATCAGACTTTTCCTAATCTGTGTTTTAGACTTTTAGTAGAGAAATTAGAGAGTTCGATCTAACAAATTTCCTATCGTTGCTCCACTCGGCAGGTCAAACTTCAAAACCAAACACCTTATTTTAATTACTTGAAAATTTTCAGTTGACTTCTAAATTTCTCAACGTTTTATAAAAAATATTGCTGTACACATCTGCAAGAATTTAAAGCGGACCCACATTTGTACACACTTATATAGTACATATATAGTGCAATCTATATATCTATATATATTTAAAAAGTTATATATTTAAAAAGTTAGTATTCAGACAAAATCAAAGGCTTAAATAGGCCTAAAAGTATAGTTTGCATGTAGGGTTAATTTATCACCCTTAGTATATAATATGTTAGATTTTTCGATCGGTTTTTACTATAGGGTTTATAAGACAATATAAAATACATAAGTATAATTATAGGCTACTTTGTAATCTAAGTAATTAATTTTTCTTTGTTTATTTTAATATACCATAGCATAATTATGTGTATATATAAAAATGAGCACTATTTGTAAGTAATTATTCCCTCCCCACACTCTTTTTTCAGTTAAATCTTGCCTCTACGTACAGACTACTCTTTAGGTTATGACTCATTTTTTAACCTAAATCTCAATTAGTGATAGTTACTACATACTGTATACGTTATATTTTGCTCTCATTTACTCCTATTTTAATATTATCCAATTACTACATGTAACTCCCGTATTTAGTACACAGTGAATGGTTGAAAACAAATTATAGTCAAGATGTCTAAACGGTTATATGTCAAAATGGCTTCACTTTCCAAGTAACATTTTTCATCTATAAAAGGGCGAAAACGGTGGTATTCCGTTTATTTGCTCTGGGCATCCATCATCTCATTCTTCTACATGAAAATTACCTTTAGAAAGCCATATAGTGAAGCTTGGGAGATAGTGGGCAACACCTTAAAAAGACATGGTCACTGAAGTAAGCATAATTATTAAGTTAAAGATGTGAATGAGGATTCCCGATTGTCGATGATGCAAGTATATATCCACCTCACGGTAAACTATCCTTGATTATATGTATTTGGATCTCTTTTATAGTCTACAATACTTACATATATCGGTTTAAATTTATTAATATAATTGTCTTTTGATCGAGATAGGTTAATTTTATGTGAAGATGTCAGAGAATTGGATAATCTATAATCACTATTGAGGCATCGATTGTTTACATCATGCACCGATAGCTTTCACTAGAAGGAGGACAAAGACAATCGATTTAGGATGATTGATTGTTAGTAATGAATAAAGCAAACTATTTTATGGACGGTGTAAACCCTTCAACTATTGGTAGCATAAATTCAATTAGGTTTGTATTTTTAGTTTCTTTTTTGTACTAAATCATTTTAGGTAGGTGTATTGTTATTTTGGTTAAAGATGATTTTTATTGTTCTATTTTATACATATTCATTTTACACTCATCATGTATATATACTAAATATGGCCTCATTTGTGTTGGTCTAGAGGAATTAATCAAGGATGGAAGCCAAAATAATAGACATATACTCACTCTCACATATGAAATGTACATGGAAGAAGTTATGAATTATAATTTCGCTAAGAAGAGTAAGCATGTACCGATAAAATAACTAATGTACTTTTATATAAAATGTAATAAGGTTTAAGAATATGCAGAGTCACCAATTATTTATATTACTCCGTATTTAATAAGAATAGGAAGTAATGACTAATATTTATTAATTAAAATGATATATATCATAGCATTTTAATCACCAATTATTTAGATTAAACTTCTGCCCAAAATAAAAAAATAAAAATTGTACTTCGTACAATCATAGCATTTTATACCTAAAATGCTTAGATATTACATTTCTTTTGTCAAGACTTAGATATTACATTTAAATCCATATCAAACAGTATATCGTCTAAGATAAAACATGAAACAACAATCCATATATTAGAAACTCAAATTTAAACCGTGACACTACATATACACAAAAGGCTCGTGCTTCGCACGGGCTTCGATTTCTAGTATATTTAAAAGTTAGCATTTTAGGTCATTAAATGCTAACTTTTAAAGATGAATTAGTTTTTATTTTCATTTCATGTCTTATTTATTTAGCATAAAATTTAAACAATTTCTCAAATCCAAAAAGTACTAAAGTGACAATTTCATATATTAACAATTATATCTAATCTATAATCGTCTATATAATATACACAGTTTTTCATTCACAATCATATACAATTACTACATAATAATCAATTAAAAAGTCCTCATTTTCATATCGTTATATAACTCTTATATTTTCACGTAAATATTTCAACATAGTTCAATTTATATTTCTTTTAAGCATGAAAAACAACCATCTATATATATATATATTTAAAAGTTAGCATTCTAGGTCATTGAATGCTAACTTTTAAAGATGAATTAGTTTTTATTTTCATTTCATGCCTTATTTATTTAGCACAAAATTTAAACAATTTTTCAAATCCAAAAAGTACTAAAGTGACAATTTCATATATTAACAATTATATCTAATCTATAATCGTCTATATAATATACAAAGTTTTTCATTCATAATTATATACAATTACTACATATTAATCAATTAAAAAGTCCTCATTTTCATATCGTTGTATAACTCTTATATCTTCACGTTTAATTTTCCAGATAGTTCAATTTATATTTCTATTAAGCATGAAAAACAACCATCTATATATATTTAAAAGTTAGCATTCTAGGTCATTGAATGCTAACTTTTAAACATGAATTAGTTTTTATTTTCATTTCATGCCTTATTTATTTAGCACAAAATTTAAACAATTTCTCAAATCCAAAAAGTACTAAAGTGACAATTTCATATATTAACAATTACATCTAATCTATAATCGTCTATATAATATACAAAGTATTTCATTCACAATTATATACAATTTCTACATATTAATCAATTAAAAAGTCCTCATTTTCATATCGTTGTATAACTCTTATATCTTCACGTTAAATTTTCAACATAGTTCAATTTATATTTCTATTAAGCATGAACAACAACCATCTATATATATTTAAAAGTTAGCATTCTAGGTCATTGAATGCTAACTTTTAAAGATGAATTAGTTTTTATTTTCATTTCATGCCTTATTTATTTAGCACAAAATTTAAACAATTTCTCAAATCCAAAAAGTACTAAAGTGACAATTTCATATATTAACAATTACATCTAATCTATAATCGTCTATATAATATACACAGTTTTTCATTCACAGTTATATACAATTACTACATAGTAATCAATTAAAAAGTCCTTATATCGTTGTATAACTCTTATATCTTCACGTTAAATTTTCAACATAGTTCTATTTATATTTCTATTAAGCATGAAAAACAACCATCTATATATATATATATTTAAAAGTTAGCATTGTAGGCCATTGAATGCTAACTTTTAAAGATGAATTAGTTTTTATTTTCATTTCATGCCTTATTTATTTAGCATAAAATTTAAACAATTTCTCAAATCCAAAAAGTACTAAAGTGACAATTTCATATATAACAATTACATCTAATCTATAATCGTCTATATAATATACAAAGTTTTTCATTCACAATTATATACAATTACTACATATTAATCAATTAAAAAGTCCTCATTTTTATATCGTTGTATAACTCTTATATCTTCACGTTAAATTTTTAACATAGTTCAATTTATATTTCTATTAAGCATGAAAAACAACCATCTATATATATTTAAAAGTTAGCATTCTAGGTCATTGAATGCTAACTTTTAAAGATGAATTAGTTTTTATTTTCATTTCATGCCTTATTTATTTAGCACAAAATTTAAACAATTTCTCAAATCCAAAAAGTACTAAAGTGACAATTTCATATATTAACAATTATATCTAATCTATAATCGTCTATATAATATACAAAGTTTTTCATTCAAAATTATATACAATTACTACATATTAATCAATTAAAAAGTTCTCATTTTCATATCGTTGTATAACTCTTATATCTTCACGTTAAATTTTCAACATAGTTCAATTTATATTTCTATTAAGCATGAAAAACAACCATCTATATATATATATTTAAAAGTTAGC
This sequence comes from Rheum nobile, assembly GCA_027886185.1. Taxonomy (NCBI): domain Eukaryota; kingdom Viridiplantae; phylum Streptophyta; class Magnoliopsida; order Caryophyllales; family Polygonaceae; genus Rheum; species Rheum nobile. Next base: position 229,537 of record WOAB01000309.1, read on the forward strand.
ATTCTAGGTCATTGAATGCTAACTTTTAAAGATGAATTAGTTTTTATTTTCATTTCATGCCTTATTTATTTAGCACAAAATTTAAACAATTTCTCAAATCCAAAAAAATACTATAGTGATAATTTCGTATATTAACAATTACATCTAATATATAATCGTCTATATAATATACAAAGTTTTTCATTCACAATTATATACAATTACTACATATTAATCAATTAAAAATTCCTCATTTTCATATCGTTGTATAACTCTTATATCTTCACGTTAAGTTTTCAACATAGTTCAATTTATATTTATATTAAGCATGAAAAACAACCATCTATATATATTTAAAAGTTAGCATTCTAGGTCATTAAATGCTAACTTTTAAAGATGAATTAGTTTTTATTTTCATTTCATGCCTTATTTATTTAGCACAAAATTTAAACAATTTCTCAAATCTAAAAAGTACTAAAGTGACAATTTCATATATTAACAATTATATCTAATCTATAATTGTCTATATAATATACAAAGTTTTTCATTCACAATTATATACAATTACTACATATTAATCAATTAAAAAGTCTTCATTTTCATATCGTTGTATAACTCTTATATCTTCACGTTAAATTTTCAACATAGTTCAATTTATATTTCTATTAAGCATGAAAAACAACCATCTATATATATTTAAAAGTTAGCATTCGAGGTCATTGAATGCTAACTTTTAAAGATGAATTAGTTTTTATTTTCATTTCTTGCCTTATTTATTTAGCACAAAATTTAAACAATTTCTCAAATTCAAAAAGTACTATAGTGACAATTTCGTATATTAACAATTACATCTAATCTATAATCGTCTATATAATATACAAAGTTTTTCATTCACAATTATATACAATTACTACATATTAATCAATTAAAAAGTCCTCATTTTCATATCGTTGTATAACTCTTATATCTTCACGTTAAATTTTCAACATAGTTCAATTTATATTTCTATTAAGCATGAAAAACAACCATCTATATATATTTAAAAGTTAGCATTCTAGGTCATTGAATGCTAACTTTTAAAGATGTGTATCATGTGTTGGTCTAGAGGAATTAATCAAGGATGGAAGCCGAAATAATAGACATGTACTCACTCTCATATATGAAATGTACAAGGAAGAAGTTATGAATTATAATTTCGCTAAGAAGAGTAAGCATGTACCGATAAAATAACTAATGTACTTTTATATAAAATGTAATAAGGTGTAAGAATATGCAGAGTCACCAATTATTTATATTACTCTGTATTTAATAAGAATAGGAAATATAGACTAATATTTATTAATTAAAATGATATATATCATAGCATTTTAATCACCAATTATTTAGATTAAACTTCTGACCAAAATATCTTATGAGTACGTGCATCATGTGATCAAGATGTGTACAACGATATTTTTTATAATTGATCTTTTTTCAATGTGAGATGAGTTATTCTCCACACACTTATACGGCTATACCTAATAGATCTGTGAAAACATGATCGATCGGATTCGATCTGATCTGATTTGGCCTAATGTTGAATCGTAGTGTGTTAGGCAGAAACGCACAATACAAATGTTTTTTGGATAATATAATTTCATGATAAATAACAATAATTTTGTTCCTTAGAGAGAAAAACTTAATCAACCAAATAGTTGACTTTAGAAAAACTTCTACCTCTAGATTTTATCTTAGTAGGATTTTAAATATCCACTTGTATTATTAATCAGGTTTTACAATCGTGTAAATCTTCTATCAACGTAATCTCATGCACATCCTAGACTTCTAGTAAGTGTAAAAATCTAATAATAACAAGAACACAATAAACTCTCACAAAGTACTTCACACACAATTCATAGATTATATCTCTCGATCTCTTTCTCCTTGAAATGCTTGTAGTTGTGTTACCTTCTCTAAGGTATGCTATATTAGTATGTAGTCCTAGATAATGGCCCATTAATTAACCTAACAGCCCATGAAATGCTAAAATCTTATTTAATCCCATAAATACAATATCATATATAATCACTTTTTCCAAAGATAAAATATCCTAAAATATGCTAAATCTTTCCTCTTTCTCGCGCCTTGAAGCCCAAGGAAATTTTTTTTTCCTACTTTTGTTAAAAAATTGAGTCTTAATTGCCTTATTAAAATCTTTCTCGCGTGTTGTCTAATTTATATTGAATTTATAACTTATTTTATGAAAATAACAATGATAAGAGGGTTGTTCAAGTGCAAATGGAGACCCTGTGCGAACTTGCGAATGGCCCGTGGTCATTGGATCGTATTCATCCACAAACGGGCCTTGTTTAGACGTACGCGTTGACATTTTAATAAATAAGTAAAAGTTAAAAGAATAAACTATTGGATGTATTTCAAAGAAATAACTCATATTGAAGTTTCATTAAAAAGATTATGTGTCCATCACATATTTTAGTAAATGTGGCATTTTTTTTTTTGAAAACTCGTTAAACTAAAGAGCATGTGCATCATTAATTGTGTGTGCATGTGTCTCATTGTGCATGAGTATGTGTCTAATAGTTGTTGTTGGGCCTAGAATTTATCACCAGTAATAAGGCCGGTCCAAATACGAGCAAATCGGGCCACGATCTCAAGGAAGCAACAAAACGGGGAACGTTGGAACGGTTGAGCAAATATTAGAGGAGTGAGGCGACGACTCGACGGATCCCTAGGATCTCGGACGACAACGGCATGATTAGTTTAGCCCCCATAATTATGTATAAAAAAGAGATTAATTATGCTCTTGTAACACACAATCATCATCATTGAATTCGAGTTCCAATTCCTTACTTTCTTATTGATCGTTACCGATTGCTTTCTGGTTCAATTCATCGTTTTGATATCGAAGCAACCGTCAACTGGATCATTACACTCGACTACTCTCTCTTTCTTAAGGATAAGCTCGCTTTTTACATTCCGTTAATCTATTTCATTCCATTGTTAAGTTGATTAGGATTTTCTAGATATTATTAATTTGATTATTGTCTAGTTTCCCTTCTCAAGGCGATTTAGATCGGTTCGATCTTTTAGTCCCAAAATAATTTGGCACCCACCGTGGGGCATCTAGCCAATCAACGATCCAATCATCAATCTGATACTCATCCCATCATGGCCGACGCTGGAAATCCCATGATCCTCGTCGAAAATCAAGCTCAAGGCAATGTCCAACTCATGAACCAGGCAGAGGACATCAGCGGCCAACCAGTCATAGACTCACAAATGCAAGAGCTCGCAAGAACCATGAGTGTCCTTCAAGAGGAACTGGCCCAACAGCGCACCAGGACCGAAACGCTAAGTGCTCAATCAGAATATGAAATCGCTCAATTAACCCGTGAAAATGAGTTTTTAAGGTCGCAGGTACACTCGGCCGTATCGATCCCTGGAGGCTCAAGACACATAGTCAACACGGAAGGACTGTTTACACGACTCAATCTGGATGGAGTGGACGCGACACCTGCGGTGGCGACCAATGCCTCCCAACCTACTGGTATGTTCCAGACCCCTCTGGTCACTTTCGTTACGACTAACATACCAAATTATGTAGCCGAGCCCCCGAAGCTCGAGCGACCCATCCGCAGGTAACAGCTCCGGCCGATCTCCAAGCCCTCATACAGCAAGCTATCAATGAGCATATGAAGACTCTAGATGATCGCATCGCACGGATCCTGGGAGTTCCCCAACCAATCGAGAAAGAAGCAATCGACGGATACGAAGATTCGTCTTTCGCAGAGGCGATTGCACGCGTCGAGATTCCTAAAATGTTCCATGTCCCCAACATGCCCAACTACGATGGGACCGGGGACCCCAATGATCACGTCTCAATTTACAAACAAAAATTAATGACAATTTCGATCCCAAGAGGGAACCGCTAGACAGTCATGTGCAAAAGCTTTGGCACGACCCTCGCGGGACCTGCACTAACTTGGCTTATGCATTTACCGCAGTGTTCCATCGCTTCCTTCGCCGACTTGATCAATTCGTTCAAAGTTCAATTCGCTAGCAGTCGACGATTAGAAAAGCAATCAAGCGATCTGTACAGGATCGTGCAAAGGTATGGCGAACCTCTAAGAGATTATCTTAACAAGTACAATAAAGAGAAGGTCGCAATCCCACATTGCGACGTCCCAACGTCGATCAAAGCATTCCGTCGGGGTTTGATCAGAGGTAGTGAGCTCTACGGCGAACTGACCAAATATTCATGCCGAAGCTTTGAAGATGTACAAGCCAAAACCATGGCACAAGTCAGACTCGAAGAAGATGAAGAGCCTTCCAAAACAAACAAGAGCTCTGATCGAGTCGATCGAAGAACATCTTCGGATCATCGACGCGACCGACGTCACCAACCTTATCCCAAGGGGCAAAGCGACCCCAATCAGGTAAACAATTCTTATGACAAGAACTGGTATTGGAAGAACAACCCCGCTCTCCCTCCGAAGCTCCACTCTTACAACTTCAACATCTCTGTGTCGGAGCTCGTAAAGAGTTTCGACAAGTATGGAAAATAAGTGAGGTGGCCTCGGAAGAGCGACAAGCCAGACGTAAAGAAAGACATGAACCGGTGGTGCAAATTCCACGGAGACCACGGACACTCGACAGATGTATGCATCACCCTTCGTAAGGAAGTCGCAAGGCTCCTCTCGCAGGGGCTATTACGCAACGTCATATCCGACAAAGCCAAAACGACCCTCGATCGAAAGGACCAGGTAACATTTGACAAACCATCTTCTCCAGTTCCCATTAAAATTATTAACACCGTTTCAGGAGGGTCGGACGTGTGTGGAAGCACATACTCGGCCGCCAAAATATACGCCCGAGAAAGCAAAGGCGATAGGCCGATTTGGGCAGAGGTGAGACAATTGCAAATTGCCAGCGCCCCCGCCATCACTTTCGACGACTCAGAAGCCCAAGAGTTAGGCGACCACCACGACGTTTGGTAATCTTTCTTTCAATTAGTAACTGCCTTATCCGTCGCGTTTTAATCGACACATGTAGCTCCACCAACTTGTTGACACTCGACGCCTTAAAGGGTATGGGTTTAAGCGAGGACGACCTGACTAGAAACTCTACCCCGCTGGTAGGATTCAGCGGGGAAGTTAAATATACCCAAGGCAAAATCGTGTTGGCAACATACGCTGGTGGAGTCAACCAACAGGTAAATTTTTTAATACTCGACTGCCCATCCCCAAACAATGCAATCCTCGACAGACCCTGGATTCACGCCATGAAAGATGTACCTTCCACTTACCATCAGACCATAAAATTCTCAACTAAGTGGGGGGTATAGGAAATAAGAGGCGACCAACGGGCTGCTAAGGAATGCTATGTCACTTCAATGAAAGGGGTAGTCGACAAGTCCTCCGTATAGCAATCATAGTGTGGCGAGGGAACCACGTGATACATCGAACCAAAGATGGAACAACTCGACGAGATCGCGTTGGATCCTTCAAAGCCAACACAAACGGTAAGGGTCGGATCATATCTGAACCATTCGACCAGATTAGATTTAATTTCATTTTTACGATCCAACTCTTATTGTTTTGCCTGGTCACAAGAAGACATGGTGAAGATCTCCCCAGATGTTATTACTCACAAATTAAATGTAGATCCAACATATCCTCCGGTCAAGCAAAAAAGGAGAAAGTTCGCACCTGAACACAACAAAATCGTGGACGACGAGGTCAAGAACTTACTCGAGACAGGTAAAATAAGGGAAGTCAAGTACCCCGACTGGCTAGCAAACGTCATCGTGGTTCAGAAGAAGAATGGGAAATGGAGAGTATGCATCGACTTCACAGACCTGAATAAGGCTTGTCCAAAAGACTTCTTCCCATTACCACATATCGACGCCATGGTTGACGCGACCGTCGGACACGAAATGTTAACATTCATGGACGCGTTCAGTGGATACAACCAAATTCTCATGGACCCTGACGACCAAGAAAAGACAGCCTTCATAACAAGCCAAGGTACGTACTGCTACAAAGTCATGCCTTTTGGATTGAAAAACGCAGGGGCTACATATCAGAGGCTGGTGAACAAAATGTTTAAAGATCAGATCGGGGACACCATGAAAGTTTACATCGATGACATGCTCGTCAAGTCCAAAGCGGCAAGGGACCACATTGAACACTTGAAAGAAGCATTCGAGGTATTGAAAAGATATAACGTGAAACTAAACCCGACTAAATGCTCTTTCAGAGTGTCTTCAGGAAAATTCTTGGGATACATGGTGACGCAAAGGGGGATCGAGGCCAGTCCAGACCAGATCAAAGCTATCGTCAACTTGAGGTCCCCCCGATGTGTAAAAGACGTCCAAAAATTGACAGGACGGATAACAACATTGAACAGATTCATATCAAAGTCTTCGGATAAATGCAAATTCTTTTACGAAGCCCTAAAAAATAACAAGTCGTTCGATTGGACAACATCACACGAGCAAGCCTTCCAAGACTTAAAGACGTATCTGGCGAGTCCCCTCCTGCTGGCCAAACCGAAAGACGACGAGCCATTACCACTATACCTGGCCGTATCAGAATCAACCGTCAGCGCAGTCCTAACAAGAGAAGAGGACGACAAACAATCACCGGTCTACTACGTGAGTCGTTCCCTACTTCTTGCCGAGACAAGGTACACGTCACTTGAAAAATTAGTCTTAGCACTAGTTATGGCCTTAAACAAGTTAAGACCCTACTTCGAATCACATGCTATTATTGTGAGGACTAACCATCCCATGAAAGCCGTCATGAGGAAACCAGAATTTACAGGACGAATGGCTAAATGGGCTATGCACCTTAGCGGATTCGACATCGAGTATGAGCCAAGAACGGCGATCAAATCTCAAGCTTTGGCCGACTTTATGGCCGATTTCAGTCCTACATTGGAAAAAGAAGCCATAAAGGAGGCAGAACAGTTGAAAATAGAAGAGGACCGGGGCACGTGGCAACTCCACACAGACGGAGCATCGAACGTAAGAGGAGTCGGCCTAGGTGTCGTACTAAAATCGCCACAAGGGTACCACATAGCCCAAGCCGTGAGATGTGGGTGGGACGCGACTAACAATGAAGCAGAATATGAAACCCTCATATTTGGGTTGACACTCGCGCATGATCTCGTAATCCTGAATATAGAGGTGACATGCGATTCCCTCCTGATCGTCAACCAAGTACAAGGCTCTTACGCCGCTAAAGACGACAAGATGATGGCATATCTGGACGTCATTAAGAAATTAGCAAGCAAATTCCAGAACTTCACCATCCGACAAGTTCCACGCGACCTCAACACACAAGCCGACGCTCTAGCAAATCTTGGTTCTGCCCTATACCCCGACGATTTCCACAGCATCCCGTTGGCATACATCACCACACCAGTCGTTCCCAAAATCTTCAGAACAACCAGTCAAGATGACACTCAGATGATGAGCGAACTGCCCTTGGAAGAAGTCGTTTCAGCGGAAGTAGGCGACTATACAGAAGAAGACCTAGTAGGCGACCAAGATGATTGGACCACACCCTACATCAAGTGGCTCAAAGATGTAATACTCCCAACAGAGAAGATAGAAGCTAAAAAACTTAAGGTACAAGGCGTAACATTTGATTTAAAAGATAATGTTCTATTCAAGCGATCTGTCACACGCCTATACATGCACTGCCTCAAAACAATCGAGGTAAGACGCGTCTTACAATCCTTACATGACGGAGAATGTGGAAACCATACCAAAGGACGTAGCCTATCCGGCAAAGCCCTCAGGACGGGCTACTACTGGCCTACAATGAACAAATACGCGACCAACTACGTTAGAAAATGTGATGCCTGCCAACGGCACGCACCCGTCATGCACCAGCCATCGGAGATGCTCCACCCGACTCTAGCACCTTGGCCTTTCATGCGTTGGGGAATGGACATTGTCGGGAAACTGCCACCAGCATCAGGACAACGCGTGTTCTTCCTATGACCGAATATTTTTCTAAATGGATAGAAGTTGAAGCATATTGAGAAGTAAAAGAAAAACACGTCATCTCATTTATAACACGTAATATTCTATGCAGATTTAGCATCCCTTCAGAAATCGTATGCGACAATGGCTCCCAATTCATTGTTAGCAAGACACGATCCTTTTGCAAACAATGGAACATCACACTAATCACGTCCACGCCAAGATATCCACAATCCAATGGTCAAGCAAAATCCAGCAATAAAATCACCATCAACAACCTTAAAAAACGCCTTACAGGGGCAAAAGGCAAGTGGGCCGACGAACTCCCCATGATACTATGGTCCGATAGAACGACGCCAAAGAACGCAACCGGACATAGTCCCTTTTCATTGGTCTACGGGAGTGAGGCGGTTATCCCCACCGAGCTATTCGTCCCAACTGCTAGATATGGGCTATAAACCCAGAGCAAAACGACGTCGAGTTGGCTTACAATCTTGACACCATAAGTGAGACCAGAGAAAAAACCAGAATTCGAATGGTCCAATACCAGCAACAAGTCGCCAGGAGCTATAACAAAAATGTTCGTGTTAAAGTCTTCAAATTAGGAGACTGGGTCCTAAGGAAGACGTTCCAGAACACCAAAGACCCCGTCGACGGGAAGCTGGCACCTCAATGGGAAGGACCCTACATCATTAAAGAGATCATCGGGCAAGGAGCATACCGACTAGAAACCAAAGACGGACAACCAATTCCCAGGAGTTGGAATGCGACCCACTTAAAGTTGTATCACTTCTGAACTTTTCTTTCCTTCATGTTTTCTTTACATCTATTCGATTACGCTTGTTTGGACTATGTTGCTGACTTAAGCATCGGAGGGCCGTTGGGTCAACCCCCAACGGTCATTCCAAGACCTTTTTTTTTTCCTTTTCGAACTTTTAAAACAATTTGAACAGGAACAAGAGGCATCGAAGACAGACATGACATTCAAGCCCAAATAGATATCCTTACAAAACAACGCTTATAATACACAAAGTCGATTGACACACATGGAATGGAGAGACAAAACACTACAAACGCTTTATTTACAAGACTTGTCATATCCAAGGTACTCGTCTTTACCCTATATTACAAACAACTCTTCCCTGGACAAATAGAGCATGCCACATTAACGTTTATGATTACAGGTCATCACGACCAAACATTTCGCGTCACGGCCAAGGCGCGATTGAAAAGTCCACCTGCAAGAAGCACACAAGACAAACACAAGGTACATAGCAAATACTAAAACATTTACAAAACATGCGACCTGCAATGGTGGACGGGTCGCCAAAACATTAGCCATCCCATATCAACGATGAGGCACAAAACATTACGATAAAAGTACCTAAAAAGTCAGAATATTTTCAGACAAATGCACACTGTCTTCACACATACTAGGACTCGTCTGATTTCTCATTGGTCTGCACATGATCAACTTCCTTACCATTGGTCGCTTCAGGGAGAGCCTTCGGCATGTCTTCAACCTCCTCAACTGCTTCAGAATCAGCCTCTTCCTTTTGGTCGTCATCTCCTTCTCCTAGGCCGACCAATTTGAAGAGCTCGTCACCAGGATTGCCATCAGGGTACAAGAGATCCAGATTGGCTCTCTCTCTTTCAACCTCCCAATCTACACGAGTGTCGACGGCAAACTCCTCCATCATCTCAATACGAGACTTCAAGCAATAATAGGTCCCTACATCACCAGCAGTCCGAGCATCTTTCTCGCAATGTTTTCCAACATCCTCAATTTGAGATCGAAGTTCCTCCTTGGTCGACAACAGCTTCTTCTCAACGACTCTTACACGATCCTTAGTAGCCTTCGCCCGACCCTCCGCTTGTGCAATCCGCATGTCGGACCTGTCACTTAGCTCTTGAATAGTAGAAAAGGAGACCATTGAATATTGTAAAGCCTACATTTTACACGACATGTAATCAATTTCCAAATATAAAAAAACTCGAACATAAATCTTATATTACTTACTTTCCAATCGCCAACTGCAGCTTCATCCATACAGTCAATGGAGGAAAGGTCGTCGGTCTCCTTCTTGGCTTCCGGATCGACGAACCGAAGCAAATCACTCGTTGGTCTCTCTTTCAACATCCCCGGCGGGGAATCTAAAGCGACCGACGCCTTTATCTTTGCCCCTGATGTCTTGGACGACGGAGAATCTAAGGCGATCACTCCAACAGATGGTTGAGCCTTGACGATAGCTCTTGAGGAAGACGCCTTAGCAGCCGACATCTTTTGCTCCAAAAGACTCTTTCCCGACAAACGAGCACTGGACCTTCCACCGTGAGATGCTGATAACATAGCACAACACCATAAGCATATGAAAACCCCGAAGACCAACCACACGCATACCTACAAGGATCTGACCGACTTCGAGAATCTTATCCAACTCGGTTTGGGTTAGGATTTCGCTAACGGAATCAGAGCAACTAAGAATCCCTAAAGGCGTGAAGGCATTTTCATCTTCAGAGGGACCCCCAGGTGCGATCCTACTGCTCTTGGACCTCGAAGATGCCATAAAAGCAGTAAAAGAAGAAGAATGGTTAAAATTTGAAAAGGAAGGGAAATTACCTTGACAAAGACGTGAGACTCTGCAGTCACAAGAAAGACAATTGAAGGTTATTTAAAGCAGTAAACCGCCTCATCTGTGGTCAAATCATTGGGCCACTCACAAGACGCCACATCAGCATACAGTCTGCGGAAAAATCAGGAAAAGATTTCGCCGGCTAAAGAACAAACTGTCCCCTCAGAAACCGTTTCCTTTCCTCTGGCCCACTTTGATCTTGGGGCAATTGTTGGGCCTAGAATTTATCACCAGTAATAAGGCCGGCCCAAATACGAGCAAATCTTGCCACGATCTGAAGGAAGCAACAAGATGGGGAATGTTGGAACGGTTGAGAAAATATCAGAGGAGTGAGGCGACGACTCGACGGATCCCTAGGATCTCGGACGACAACGGCAGGATTAGTTTAGCCCCATAATTACGTATAAAAAAGAGATTAACTCTGCTCTTGTAACACACAATCATCATCATTGAATTCGAGTTCCAATTCCTTACTTTCTTACTGATCGTTACCGATTGCTTTCTGGTTCAATTCATCGTTTTGATATCGAAGCAACCGTCAACTGAATTATTACACTCGACTACTCTCTCTTTCTTAAGGATAAGCTCGCTTTTTACATTCCGTTAATCTATTTCATTCCATTGTTAAGTTGATTCGGATTTTCTAGATATTATTAATCTGATTATTGTCTAGTTGTCCTTCTCAAGACGATTTAGATCGGTTTGATATTTTCGTCCCAAAACAGTTGTAATACAATTTACGTTGGTGTTTCATAGGTTTTGACACATGCTTTACTAAAAGACTTGTGTAGGAGCATGTGCATCAATGTGTGTGAGGTTGTGCCTCATATTTGCAATATAATATGTGTTGGTGTTTTACAGGGTTTGACACATGTTTTATGAAAAAGACTTGTGTAGGAACATGTGTTTCATTGTGGATATGGTTATGCCTCATAGTTATAATACAATGTGCACTGGTGTTTTTAATGTTTGTATCGCTTCATTAGAAGACTTGCGTAGGAGCATGTGTGTCACTATGTGCGGAGTTGTGCCTCTTTGTATTTGAGGTTGTGCCTCATAGTTGTAATACAATGTGCATTAATGTTTTAAAATTTTGTGCATTGTCTTGTAAGATAAACGTGCATGAGTGTTATAATAAAACGTGTCTTATGTGTATGTGTATCAGTGTATGTGTATTATAAATGTGTGTTATTGTTTAAAGGTATGTGTATCACTGTTATACTCCCTCCGTTTTGAAAAAGATTCTCATTTTAGTCTATAATTTTTGTATAGAAAATATTGTCATTTTAAGTGTTTAGGTAATAATTTATTGATGAGTTACGAGGTTTGACATCGAAAATTATATTTTTTGGCTCTTTTTATACAAATTTTATATGTTTATTGGCTACAATTGAGATGAGTTATTAAATACTTGTAAATTTTAAGAAAAATTTATAAAAATATAGAATAATCATTGTATTTCTTAATAAGTGTGTCAAACTCTAGAATGACAATCTTTTTTATAAGGAGAGAGTAATATTTAAAAAAAAAAAGTGTCATAGCGTTAGATGTGTATCACAATTATCACTATAATACAATGACCGGTTAATTAATGATTGGTTAACGTCAGAGATTTATTAAGTATGCCTTGAATAACACAATTGAACCTTAGCTGAATCATTATAAGTATTGCGTGAAGCACAAAACACAAGGTTTACCACTTACTTTATCCGAACATACGTTAAAATTACAAAAGGTCCTACGATCTTTTGTAATTTTATCTTGGATTTTTTTAATGTGTGTACATGGACATATAATAAATATTTAATATTTAGTATTTTTTTTTTAATTATTAGTTTAATTTTTTTTTCTAGTAGTTTACCCGTTCTACTCTACGAAATATTGTGATGTAAGATATTTATATTCAACAGAATCAAATGCTGACATGTTTTAAGGTAACTAGTGTAGAACCTGTATCTTATACGGGTAAATGTAATTTGAGAAAATAAAAAAAAAAAATTATGATTGAATTAAATTAATGTTATATCGAAATATTTTTTAGAAAAATATAATTCTCGTTGGATCATTGGAAATAATATGCTATGATATATAGAAATTTATGTAGACTCATTTAGAGAATAGTTAATGATGAAATATTATAATGATTATTAATCTAAAAATCTCGTTAAAATTATTCCCGATTTACAAATTATTTATACGTGAGATATATAATAGATGGTCTTTAAAACAATTTAAACAGATTTCAAACAAATAATTAATGCCTGGTTCAGACAAAAACTATTAGATTAGTAATTATATCTTTTGAATAAGAAAGCCAAAAATATTCAAAATATGTATAACACATGTTTGGATTATAGTAGAAATTTTTGTAAATGAATTTTTTTGACAAAATCGTGAACATGATTCTCTTTATGATGAATATTAAGTATTATAACAAAATCTTTATTTTTATGTTTTTTTAGTTTGATATTTGAACAATTCATAATCAAATTTTCAAATCTTAACTATCATATTATACCTTCAAATCAAGTTTTTGGTTAAACATGGATAAAAGTCAAGTGAAAATAAAGTGAGGTGAAGATTTTAAAATTATATATGTATAATTAATGAAGAACGCCAATGTAAATCGTTAAAAAATAAATTATATTAAAATATAATTTATGTTTTTCAAGATAATATATATAGGTAAACAATGGGGATCCGAAATTGTTACACACTCAATGATACTTGTAAAAATCACAATATAAAACAATTATTTCTTAATATTTATGAAAATAATAATATACTAAAAATTAGTTACGAAATCAATATTTATCATAGCAAGTATGATAAATATTTCATGATTTTAAGGGGATATGAGACCAAACGAACGGAAAAGCAACAAAATAATTTTGATATTTCATGAATGGCTTAAAAATGAGATGCAAATTTCAATTACCTATGTTCGATGAATGAAGACGAAAAAAATTACTTTCTCTTGTAAAATGGTCATCACTCTTACGTTGCTTAAATAATAGGATTGTTTCACATGATTTTAAGGTAATGGTTACAAAATATATTATACCACAAATAAAATTAATAACGAACAAATTAAAAAATTAAAGAACTTAATAAAGAAAAAAATGAATGGTTAACAACTTAGGTACAAATGAAAGAAATTACATATCTCGAATGGGCATGGGCGTAGTATTGAAAGACAAAGACACAAAATTTATAGCCTCGTGCAATTTTCAGGATTTCCTTTTTTTAAATAATTAAGAGGGAGTGTAATTTAGAAATTTGTAATTCAGTTTATTAAGGATATTCAAAATTTAAAAAGGATTTGGTCTAATAATATCTTTGATATTTTAACTTTTTGTTAAAATAAATATATGAAATAATTCAAAAAATATATATATAAAAAAATCATTACAAATCATCCAGATAAATCACATTTTTTTAGTTTTTTCCAATTACGTAATGGACCCATCTAAAGTTTTAAAATTTTAATTTTAATTTATATCCTTACTTCTAGAAAACGATAATTAAAAAGTTATTTGAATAATTAATTAATTAGTAGTGGCTGATTTATATAGGTATAAAGTTATCTCAAATTCAAATACTTTTAAAATTTGTTTACGTACTACATTTTAATTTACTTTTGATAATATGTATAATCATATGAAATTGAAAGTTTGTTACGACAAAGATTTACCTGGATTTTTTAGTTAAACTTTCTATTTGAGTTAACAAAATTTTCTTGGTAATTTATAATTGATATTTTATGGTTTGTTAATGGATATTTTCTTGATGATTAACAAACTCAATTTAATTTTTTAAAACTGAAAATTATATTTAGTAAAATGATAAGTAATAAGCCCAAAGAAACATTGTAAAATCGGAAAATGGAGACCATGTATTTTTTATAGAAAATTATAATCAAATAAAAATTGTTAAATGTGAACGTACAATATACCAAATTTGTTAAAAATATGATATGATATAATTGTTGTTAAGATGAGTTGTTAAAATTGAAAGGTTTAGAAGAAAATCTCAAGATTAAATAAATTAATTTTGTTAAGATACATTCGTTTGAAATTTCACTAAATTGTTAATAAAATATGTAGGTGTAATAATATAATATAGTGGGTTAAAAGCACGTGTACTGTGAGTTGAAAATTGTATATATTGTATGATTTGGCCCATAAATTATATATGCAAAGTCATAAAAATAATATTACTAATTACATAAATGAATATAAGATGTATTTTATAAATAAGTTTAGTAGGAAATCTATCATATATTAGTTTGACATATATAAGCTTATATTTTACAATTTGTAGAAATCAAAATTTATAAGAAACGTATATAAGCATTCAACAAAGTTGTATATAGTTTTTATATGTTTGAAGTTAGGTGTGATTAGATATTGTGATTTAAATTGAAATATAATGTTTAAGAAAAGTGGATTAATAACAAAATGACACATATGATTTGTAGGACCAGAAGCATTATTTGTAGGACCAGAAGCATTATGGCCCATCAATAATTGATGAGCCATAAAATTTATTCAGGTCATTTTACTCTAAATGGGCCATAAAATTTGTATGTGTAATAATATAATATAGTGGACTTAATTACAAAAGTACATGTACTATGAGTTGGAAATTGTATATATTGTATGATTTTATATATGTCAAATTATATATGCAAACACATAAAAATAATATTACTTATTACATAAATGAATATAAAATGTATTATATATATAAGTTTAGTAGAAAATCTATCATATATTATTTTGACATATATTATAAGCTTATTGTATGTGTAATTTGTAGAAATCAAATTTTATAAAAAAGGAGTATATAGTTTTTATATATTTGAAGTTAGTTGTGATTAGATATTGTGATTTAAAATTTTAAATATTTAAAGTTAGTTGTGATTAGATATTGTGATTTAAATTGAATAAAATTATTAATAAAAAAAGTGGATTAACCACAAATTGACACATAGAAATTATGGGGCCAGAATCAATATGGTGGCTAAAAATTCATTTGCTTTAATATATATATATATAGATATATAGATTATCTTAGTAATCAGTTTAAATGATGACTTACTATATATATTACTAATGACTAGATTAGAGTGATTAATTAAGCAAGTAGTAACATAATTTAACATCGATCACTAGTTCACTAAACAACATGTGAATACGTACATGTGTGGGAATATTCCTAATGTATATGACGAAGGAAAGTATGAGTGGATTTTTTCTTCTTCCAGAAATGCGTATTTTTTGAAAACATTCGCATGACGTGCTCGATGGGATGTACGTATAAGTTTTTGTTGGAGTGTCTATAAATCTTAATCTATATGCTCATTTATTTTGTTGGAGTGTCTATAAATCTTAATCTATATGCGTATTATATTGTATTAGATGTATGTCGTTTTTTAAGTGAAAATATGCTTGTTTTCGAGCTTTACATACATGAGTTTTTATCTGAGTGTGTATAAATATTAATCTCTATGCTCATTTATTTTGTAATAGGCGTGCATAGCTTTTTCTAGTGTACGTATATGTGCATAATTTTGGGGATTTTTTTTCACAACCATTTTTTCTTGCGACGCATCCGGTTTTGGGCGCAACCTGATTGCGCCCAAAATCTGATATTTTTATTTTTTAAAAAAATAATAATCTTAGGCGCAACCTGGTTGCACCCAAGAGCCGGTTTGATTTTTTCCAAATTTGAAATATATTTTTAAGAATCGACCGGTTTAGGGTTCGATGATAATTTTTTTTTATATATAGAAATATATTTTTTTTAAAAAAAATCTTTTTTTGGGGGGGTTTATTGAAAAATATTATAAATATAATTTAATTAATGTATTTTGGACGCAACGTGGTTCCGCCCAAAAATATGATAAAAAAATTACAAGTTTTTGGGCGCATCCAGGTTGCGCCCAAAAAGTTACCGTTGTAAAGCGGTAATTTCTTGGGCGCAACCTGGATGCGCCCAAAAAGTTATCGTTTTACAACGGTAACTTTTGGCATTGATCCATTTTGTTGTTATATACATGCTGGATTTTCGTCCATTTTGGCATTAATCCATTTGAGATAATGTCTTTGTCAAGGGTGGATGATGCACTCGGTCCATTTGAGCACTTAGATGATGTACTCGGTCTTGATTTGATTCATGACGATAATTTACAGGTACGTATATATTTATTCCGAAGTTTATTTCAAATTTAGTAATTTAAAATAGTTTGTTGTAGTTTAGAACTTTGATTCATACGATGAATACATGTTTTAGGTTAGCATCATTATTTTTTTATTTTTTGTATTCTATTATATAGTTATGAAATAGTTTGTTGTAATTTATTTCAAATTTAGTAATTAATAATTTATTTTTGTCCCATGAATAGGACGACTCTAGTGATAGCGAATATTCGCCAGTGGATTATTCTGCTCATTTTACTACGGATGAAGAATGGAGTGATAGAGATAGTATGATCAGTTGGGCTAAGAACGTAGGTTTGGAGTTGCATATGGTGATTGTAATAAGTAAATCATGGCCTAACTGAGATGTCATACTGTCGTGTGAGAAGTCTGGGCCATATAGAGCGGCGAAGAAGAAGGCGGATGAGGTTCCTGAGGCAACCCCTAAACGGAGATACAATGCGAGGACAAAGAAGAGCGAGTGTCTGTTTCAGTTGCATGGGGTGGTTGTGAAAGGAGATTGGCTCAAATCTGACCGTTGGAGATTATCCGTCGCTTGTGGATCGCATGACCATGAGTTTTCTAGTAGTTTGATCGGTCATGCATTTGCCGGGAGGCTTTCACAGGAATAACGAGAGCGCGTGACTGTTTTGTCAGCCTCCGGAATAAAGCCGAAGGCTATTATGAGTCTATTTCTACACGAGGATCCCAAATGCGTGACATCAAGGAACCAACTCTACAATTACAAGTGTCGGGAGAGGCTGAAATGCAGGGGGAATTTGACGGTGCCGCAATACATGCTGGATTTTCTAGACACGAGACATTATTATACAAGCTATGAGACGCGTCGCAATGAAGAAGGGAAGGAGGTTTTGAGTGAAATTTTTATTTCTCAACCCAGAGCTAGACATTTGTTGAGTTTGTTCTCCAGCATCGTCATCATGGATACGACGTACAAGACAAATAGGTATGAATATGTTCAATTATCGCTATTATTACATCTAAAATATGTAATTGCATTTAAATGTTATAATTTTTACATTTATAGGTACAGTATGCCTTTGTTGGAGTTTGTTGGATTCACTTGCACCAACCGTACGTTTTGTATTGCGATCGTATTCATGTATGATGAGACGACGGAGCACTACACATGGGCGTTGGACCGCCTTAAGATCATTCTCGGGGGACAGGAACCCAAGGCGATCATGTCAGATCGAGAGCTGGGTCTTGTGAAAGCCGTCGATATAGTCTTTCCCAACACGAAGCATCTGTTGTGTAGGGTCCATGTGAACCGCAACGTGGAAGGTTTTGCAATGAAATGGGTCCCCAATGTTGGCCATTTTAGTGGCAATATTCGTTGGTTGTTAAGGTCGCCCACTGAGGATGTGTATAATGAGCGACTTGAATACTTGACGGAAAAGTGGAAAAAGTTACCCTGGTTGATGGCTTACGTGAAGAGGGTATGGCTTGCTGACTACAATGAGATGCTAGTCTATGCATGGTGCGACACGGTTCTCCATTTCGGCACAAGATCATCAAACATGTAAATTATTAAGTGATCATGTAAAAGGTAAATTCATAAATGCAACTAAGCGTAACTTGAGTTTTATTTTCAGGGTCGAGAGTCAGCACTTTATGCTGAAGGACGGGATCGAATCGTCTGTTGGAGGCTTGGAGACCCTCGTGCAACAAATCGACAATATGTTTGCTGATCAGATTCGGGAAATCAGGGGTGATATGGAGCAGAGTGCTTTTAAGGCGCCCACAGAGATCGTAACCGGGCATACTTCGGTGAAGACATTTTTCAGGCGCATTCTTTATAAGGTATCGGAAAAGTGCTTAAGAATATTATTGTGATACCCCGTAATTCTGTAAGGATTATTTTGGGAATTTTTGGAATTTTCCCGAACACCCGTTTAGTACGTCAGATTTAATTCAGAAAGTTGGAGGCATTCTGTAATGTGCTCTGTATCTGTAATATTTTCCTCAGTGAAATAATATACAGTCGACATGTTTTGAAAGTTCGTACTCGTTCGTGTATGACTTTTGTTAATGCGGATTAAGATTGGTATAAATTTATTGCCCAAGAGTTGTTATCTAATGGGCAATAGTACAAGATTCTTTATCCAAAGGTTATTGTCCAAGAGCTAATATCCAAGAGGCAAAAGTACAAGAGTATTAACCAAGGGTTAATACCCAAGCTCCCTCCAAAACCCTAATCTTTGCCTATAAATAGAGAGCATGGGGTGAGTGTAAGGAGGAGGGGAAAGACGCCATTACGCTGTCCATTTCTCGTCTCTCAAAAACGCTCCCAAAGAAAAACGCTCTCTCTCTAGGAAAGCTCTCATGGATCGTTGGAGGCTCGTTTGGTGTCGTTCTCGGTGGCCAAAGGAGACTTGGAAGGCCCTTAGAAGCCTAGAAGCCAAGCAAGGCGAAAGGCGAACCAAATCGAGCGTCGCGGGTAAGATTTCTCGCCCGTTTTTAAGTTTCTGTTCAGCGACGGCGACCGCCGCCAGGGAGACGGCGCCCGCCGCCAGGAACGGCGACCGCCGTGAAGATCCCGACACCCGCCGTGATGAGGACGGCGACCGCCGTGTTGGGGACGGCGACAGCCGTGAAGATCTTAGTGCCGCCGTGGTGTGTGGCCAGCCGCCGTGGAGGAAGCCGATGAGCGGCGCCCGCCGTGCTTGAGGCGGCGCCCACCGTGATGGTGGCGGCGCCCGCCGCATTTAAGGCGGCGCCCGCCGCAATTGTTTGGTGGTCGGCCGTGAAGGGTTGCTGCCCGGGAGTTATTGCGTTGGCTTTCGAGACCTTCGATCGGGTCTCGTATCCTTCGATTCCTTTCGTCCTTTCGTATATTCGTACTATTGTTTGTCGAATCTAACCTAGGGTTCCTTTTTGGGTCGACTCGAAGGTGTTTATGCTAGTGGAGCTATATGCGTGTCGAGCCCGGAATCCCGTCGTCGTTAGGCTTTTCTGCGGACTAAGGCAAGTGGCGGTTCGCTCTTGCTCATCGTTCCATATTTACATTAATTATCAGCTGTTTATCTGAGTAATTAATTTGGAATGATTACTGTGTTTATCTGGAAATGGTTTTATAAACTGTTTTGGAAACTATAATAATGACATTATCATAGGTTGTATATCTGTTAGAACAACGCTATCATATGTGATAATTACTGTGATGGTATTGTTGTGAAATTAATCTTAATGCTAGAATAGCACGTGGGTTAATCCAAGTAAGGATTAGCTGTTTCTATTATCTCTATGTTTAAGTTAATTGTCTGGATGGCTTTAATGTGAATAATTGTTGTGTTAGACTGTTTAGTTAACACAAGTGTTCGTAGGAACGCTAATCCAAGTAAGGATTAGTCATTTTTTTATAACTTAATGTGCGTAGGAACTCTAATCCAAGTAAGGATTAGTCGTTTCTTTATAATTTAATATTCGTGGGAACGCTAATCTAAGTAAGGATTTGTCGTTTCTTTAAATCATAATATTTCTCGGGATTATTTCCGAATAATTTAAGGGTCATGACCTATGCTTCTTATCCACCTGTAATGATCTGAAGTGTTTAAGCGCCTTGCTAGCGCCAGTGGATAAGCTTAATAACAGTCCTGTGTATTAAGCACTTAGCTAGTGCAATTGGGGTGGACGTAACTGTCACCCTGTAAATTAAAGTATAAGCACTGTGGCAGTGCAATCAGGGTGAACGTAAGGTCACCCGGTGTAATAATAACTTATGTGTTCTCGGAATAATATTAAAAACCTCAACAGTGTGTGTGTGTGTTGTAATTTAATAAGATAAGTGCAGTTAAGCACATAATTAATAAGTGTAAGCACTGTAATAGTGCAATCAGGGTGAACGTAAGGTCACCCGGTGTAATAATAACGCCGTTGTTACTCGGCATAATAATGTTAAGTCCCGCGTGTGTGTTTTAATTTGGGTTGACATAATTGTCACCCTGTGATTTAAGCCTTGTTGTCGCTCTTAATAATATTAACGTGTTTCAGTAATGTGTGTTTTGTAATTAAATAAGATATGTGCCCGAGTGCACATAATTAATAAACCTTTGGCGAGTAGTACAGCTAAGTAAATAGTGCAGCTAGGAAAGCTCGTCTCGACTTTGATCATAGTACGTTCTCTTTCCGATCTGGATTCGTTGTATGCGATGAGGTTGGTCGTGAACTGAAGCATCTCAGTCAACTTGTAAAATCATTGTTGTATGATTCTTTAAACATTCCAGATTTGTCATATTTCCTTAAAGACTCAATCTCTTGGAGTCTCTTTTCGAGTCGATTTCTGTGATAATTTTGTCTTCCAGAATCTTCTCTTGTGTATACCTCTTGTTGTTATTCCGTGAAAGTGCCGGGTTATGTATCGTCCATTCGGTTATTATTTGAGGGACAATGATAGTAAACGGTTACGATCACTCGAACCACTCTGCTTTTTACCCTTGCTAATCTATTTAAGTAGACTAACCCACGAACTTTGTTCTCCGCATGTGGGCTGGTGTCATCCGTTCGATTCGGCACATCAAATAGAGTGTAGATGAGAAGACTAGAAGGACTATGGAGTCGACGGTGGTTTTCCGACGTTTTTAATAATTTCTTTTAATCAGGTTGAGATTCTTGGGAGATGACCATTGCGGTCAAGATCCTTGTTTGTAATTCATTTAAAAGACTTCCGCTGTACCTTGTTTAAGATTTCCGTTGTAATTTATTTAAACTCTGTGTTTGTCCTATTCGGGATTGGGATGTAATCCCGGGACTCGTGTTTTATATAAATAAGGTTATCATTTTGTATCATTGTATTTCATGATTTGTATTTAAACGGTAAAGCCTTGGGTGATCTCGGTAAGGAACACTGGGGTCACTGGCGGTAATACCTTTCCAAAAGGGTTAAGTTTTGGGGGTGTTACAATTATACACTTCAGTTGTTAGGGCCATGCAAGGAAAAATTCCCGAGGAAGAATGTCGTGATGTGTTTTGGAGAGCCACCCTAGGCATGCCTTGCCCACACACGATCAAGGAATATGTAAAGGCCGGTTTCCCGTTGAGGCCAAGTGAAATCCACATTTATTGGAAGCAAATCAAGTGGGAAGGGGTTGGGCATGCTGGGCTCGCACCGAATGAGGACGTCTTTATCTCAGAAGAAGATGTCCTCTTAGGTTCAATGTTTGGAGATTGGAACAACGAAGAATTGGCCCCAGAGCTAAAGACCGACTTTGCACGCCGGTACAAAGCTTTCCATGAGCCGAGATCGTGTACCGCAGAAGAGCCCCCGACTGCTTCGACCAAGAAGGGTAGACCTAAAAAGAAGAAGAACGATACCAAGAGGGACCCTAGTTGGTTTGAGCACATGGCGGAAGAAGGACGAGGAAAGAAGAAGAAGGACGAGGAAAAGAAGAAGAAGGCCGAGGATCGGAAAAATTCCTCCGTGGGATCTAAAGGACATCCTCCTAGCGGTAAGCGGCGCAGCGGAGTTTCACCTGGCAAGGAAAGCACTAGTAGAGCATCTCATGGCGACATGGACGTTATTTACCTCGGCTTCAACTGGGGCAGAGATATTGATTCGTTTATGTTCGCCTATACTTGTAATGCTTTGGAATTTGTAAAGTTAACTACACTTGATCTTTATCCATAAAAATGCCATTATAAATATGTAAAACAAACCCTGAAATTAACTACACTTGATCTTAGCCAAAAAGCCGAGAAAGGTATGATTTATCCCGTTATGCTACCCTAAACCCCAAAAACCCATTTTATGTCCTATGCTACCCTAAACCCTCCTAAACCCCCTCACAATCAGTTGGGCGCAACGGCGTTGTGCCCAGAATTCTGGGCGCGACGTCGTTGCGCCCAACTGGTTGTGAGGGGGTTTAGGGTAGGGTTGTTTGGGATTTAGGGTTTGGGTTTTAGGGGCTTGGGACCATTCATTAGGGTTCAATGTTTGGGATGTCCAAGTTTGTTTCGAAACCCAAACCTTCAACAACAACATATGGCCCCGATATTTTGGAGTTTTTTTCAATAGTTAGAAACTTCTATAGAAGGAACATCATAGCGTCACCAATAATCCGAAATAAATTTGGACATGTCAAACCTCAATTTAGGGTTTCTCAACCTATATTTGTTCTCAACCTTTGTACCATGAGACCCTGCACCCTAAATCCTAACCCCCAAACCCTCCTAAACCCTGAAATTAAACCCCTCCAGTCTGGGCGCAACGCCGTTGCGCCCAGTATTCTGGGCGCGACGTCGTTGCGCCCAACGGGTTGTGAGGGGGTTTAGGGTAAGGTTTTTTGGGGTTTAGGGTTTAGGGGCTTACAGTATAAAGTTTAAGGCAATATGGTTTAATTTCACAAAAAAAGCTCTCAATATGAACGCGCAGAAGACGCCGTACACGTATGGAAACTGAAAAGACACTGAATCA
Organism: Rheum nobile; assembly: GCA_027886185.1. Lineage (NCBI taxonomy): Eukaryota > Viridiplantae > Streptophyta > Magnoliopsida > Caryophyllales > Polygonaceae > Rheum > Rheum nobile. Next base: position 252,778 of record WOAB01000309.1, read on the forward strand.
TTACTTTGGCAAAACTCCAAGTTTCCTACGTATGTTTTACAAAATCAAACCTCAAGCTTAAGCTTGCCACAAGCTATGATTAGGGTTTCTTAACCTATATTTGTTCTCAACCTTTGTACTATGAGACCCTAAACCCCTAACCCCTAAACCCTCCTAAAGCCGAGAAAGGTATGATTTATCCTGTTATAAAGTTTAAGGCAATATGGTTTAACCCCCTATGCTACCTAAACCCTCCTAAACCCTTAACCTCAAACCCTATAGTTTGGGCGCAACGGCGTTGCGCCCAACTGGTTGTGAGACGGTTAATTTTTGGGCGCAACCACGTCGCGCCTAGGAAGTTACCGTTGTACAACGGTAACTTCTTGGGCACATCGTGGTTGCGCCCAAAAATTAACTGTCTCACAAAGGCTATATTAATGGATTTATGGTAGGAAACCAAACACTACAACAAATAATGGCATCTTTATCCAAATCATCAACAAACCCAGATAGGCTATACTATTGTAATTTGAAAGTTGTTGTCCGAACTTGGGATTTGCAGTGGAACTATGGAAGGAGGTATTGGGGATGCCCAGAAGTGGGGTGTCGTTTCAAGGAGTGGATTGATCCAATGTACGATGACAGGACACACGCGGTTATTCGACAACAATGGCAGGAAAAACAAGATCTTGTTAGGAAAAATCAAGATCTTGTTAAAGATCTTGAAAACATTCGTAGGTATAACTTCAAACTACTAAATGATATACATCGTAGGTGATTAATGTCGTATATTTTGTATAATGTTGTTTATGTACTATCAACCTTTGTAGGGAGCAAGCAAATTTAACAAACCAGAGATATCATATGAAGCGAACGTTTACCAAAGACTACCCTAATTTCTTCAAACGCTAAAGCAGTGTCATATATTTTCTCTAATTTTCTCTAAGTTTATGATCAATTTGTATTATTTTCTGTATTGTGTACTAAATATGGTTGTAGTCAACCAACATAATGAACAATTTGTTAAAATTGCATATGCGTTGAAAAGTAAACGTGTATATATACACAAAATGTCAGTACATAATCCATAATGTCAATACAAAATCCAATCCAAAACATAAAACAATGTCATAATGTCAGTAGCTATATATTGTCATCGCTCGACTCAGCCGCGGCCCTGGAAGACTCTCCCCTCTCGTATATAGACGGGACACGCCCCGCTCGGGCTCGGTGCTCTGCTGCTGAGGACGACTCGGCACCACCACCCGACGACTGTGATGATAGTTGCGACGCACGGATAAGCGGTACAGCTACAGGAAGCTCGTCGCCGTATAGAATGGCCAGCATATGGTCCCAATCCGGACCGCCACCCCGGCTTGTCGTGATATCCCGAGCGAGGGTCTGAGTGATCTCCCGAGCGAATGCTGTCGCCATGGCCAAACACTGCAAAACAACAATATTAATGTCGATAATAATAAAAATAAACGATTTGGGCACAACAGAGATTGTGGAGAAACTCTGTAAGCATCCACAGCGGGATGAGGAGCTCGAATACGAGGCTGGACTCGTGACGAGGGGCTCACATATGGATGTGAGATCTGTAAATACCAGTCCAAGTACTCCTCGTCCACATCCCACGCTGGGACGACCATCGGGCTCTCCAAAATGTATGGACACAGATGCTCGTCGAGGTGCTCCCAGCCGCCGCATGCCCGAGCAAAAGCCAACTTATACGTATCTTTCCCTACAAACTTGACGGGCCGTGAAGCAGACGACGGCTCTATGACATCCAATGGCCTGCTCTGCCGACGTCCAAACTGCCGCACCACCCGATCAGGCATGTTGATGTGACCCTGCCTCCCATGACGGCCCAAGACGAGGAAGAAGCCATGAGTCTACACTCACGGGGCCCAGTCACAAGGTCTAGGTCCAAAGCCATCGCCTCCGCCGTCGCATCACTAGTTGCACGCGTCGTCGCTGTTCAAGGAAGCCCAGAAACCAATCCAAGACTCGTCGTCCTCGCCACCATCGGATCAACGCGTTCTTTTGAAGACAGCGACACTTCATCGTCATCTTCACCGCGTTAGGAGTTGCACGCGTTCTTATAAGACACTATCTATATTTGGTATTTCCAGCGTGTTTTAGATAGTTTCCTTTGATAGCTTTACATAGTTTCCTTTCATAGCGTTTTAGATAGTTTCCTTTTAGTCATTCTATCTTTTAGGGTTTGTGCCTTTTGCATGCTTGCATGGGCTAGCCCACGAGGTTCGACTCGGCCCATCCGACGTCTCACCTCCCCTATTTATACCCGACTTTGTTAATGTTATTTCTCACGTTCAAGTTAAAGTTCAAGGTTTCAAATAGAGTGTTAATTCCTCCTTCCCTTGATCGGACGTCACCCATATCCCTCTCATCCTCATTCCCTCCGCCGCCGACGCTACGGCGATCGCTTGATCTTCTCAAGCAAAGTCTATCTTCGCATCTCCTTCATCCACAATCGACGCTATGACACCCCAAAGACTTGTCTTTTCAAGCCTTATATCCTTCACCAAATCGCTTCCGCCACCGCTAACAATCCTTCCATCAAATTGCTTCCATCACCACCGAGTTCCTTGTTGTCGCCACCGTCTTCCCAGTCGCCGACGTCAACAAACCCATTCATCGCGATCTTCCGCTCGCGATCATCCCCATCATCGTGTTCCACAGCAGAATCACAACATCGAGTGACTTCCCAACCAAGACTAGATCCAAAGGCGTCACCTTTGACAATTTGGCTTGTCATCGGAGGCAAGGACACATCAACTGGTATCAGAGCCCAACGGTCTTGTAAGTCACGAACTCAAGTTTACATCTTGTTCACAATTTTTTTTTTCTCTTGACCCCCCATCGTTTGCTTTCGCAAGTTTGTTGAGAAAAACCACAAATTTCCATATTTAACGCGCCTTTCGGTTTCTACAAGGTCCCACCTTGGCCGAATTTTTTTTTCTTGTTCCCCAAGTTTTGGTGTGTTAGGTAATTTTGTTATCTTACATGCTAGAATATTTTGTTTCTTTATTTCATGCGTGGATAGAGTTTCCTTGTTTGCTAGATCTTGCTTTTTAGGTTGTTAACCGAATTTCCTAATATAAGATATCATCAAATCTTATCTTCTCTCACCTCTATCTCTAAAGATCACACTTGTGATATTCTTGTTACTTAGACCTTTTTTATTTTGTTTCCTTTGTAAATCCGACAAGATCAAAAGATAAGATCTCGGATATTAAAAAAAAAAGATATCCAAAAGATATTAAAAAAAAAGTTTCCAAAGTTAGGAAAAGCCAAAATAAGGCAATCCTAACCCACTCTCGGTCTAAGCTCATCTTCTCAACCTCTCCACCGTCTAGGTCAAGCTTCCTATAAGGTACTTTCTTGCTAATTAGGTTGCTTTGTTTATGTTTGTTTTAGGGTTTCAATTTGTTCTTGTTTGTTTGATTGCAACTTGCTTGATACACCGTCTCTTGTGCAAGCCAAGCCGCCCTCACGGCAAGCCAAACAAGCCCTACCTATGTGAACTTTGTGACTTGACTAGTGATTTGCAATGTTCTTCGTTGTCTTTTGGTTCGTTTTTGCTTCCATGTCTGGCCGTCTTGTTATAGGTTCCATGGCGAATGGAGACAGTGTAGACGACCGCGAAGATAACACCACCAACCCACAACCCCAGCCGTTGGGTCTACCTCAAGACCAACCACCACAAGCCCAACAACGCGATCCCATCATGGAGTTGTCCGAAGATCAAATCTTGATCCAGGCTCTTAGACAAGAGGTCGCGACTCTGAGAGCCAACCAACAAGTGGCACCCATTGTGCCAACTCCAACACCCCCTAGTGATATGGACGCGCCGCCTCCAACTGGAGAATCCGATGCGGTCCCATCGAAGACACGAGTGGACAAAGGCAAGGGAGTTATGCCGTCCAATTCTCAACATCAACCACAACTCAACAGAATGCAGAGTGTCATTGAGAGCCGCCAAGGCTTCGTTCCCAAGATGGACCGCTACGTGCCCAAAGCCACACCCGTTGGCTACGACACCAGCTCCGACCGCAACGCCGATGACTCTCGAGGTGAGTACTCTGAACCTTACAACTTTGATGATAGGTATGCCTCTCGGGGAACCCAACGCCGTGTGCCAGACTCCATACCACGCGATGGCCGACGTCGTCAAGCCGCCCAAGCCGACGCGACGCCGAGAAGACCAAGCCGCCACGACAATGGACCTACACGACGCAATGATCACTATAGGCCCACACCTACACAGCCAAGGAGGCATGATGTACGCGATCACCTTCGACCCAAGAGTGTTTGAACACCACGTTACAGTTCTGATGGCTACGCGTCGATCACACCCAATGTCCACGACGACTTCGACGAGTATGATGACGACGAGATCGAGGACTCAGGTATGGTCAACCCTAATTTTTTTCACCCCCCTCTTGGAGATCCACTTGAATTGCAGGATCACCCATCGGATTGGATACCTCCACCGCGTTTCCAACCCCAAGGAGAACGCGTTCGAGACATTGGCGACGAGCGCCGCAATGTTTTGCAGAGAGACATTCGACGCGATAACTACGATGCCCGATCGCGTAGACGTCAACGCGATGATGCATATGCGCCAAAGGATGAGTTCGTCCGCGACGATCACTCACAACGCGATAGACCACATGGATTGTGCGCCTTTGAGAACCCTCTCTATGACGCCGCACCAAACAACGCGTTCAACCAAGCACCTGGCCAGCCTCGATACCAGCGACACCAAGTCAAGATAAAAATCGAGCATTTTCATGGTGAATACAACCCCTCTGTTTTTCTTGAATGGGTATAGGCTACGAAGTACACCCTTAGATATTGTCGAGTGCCACTTGAGGAGCATGTCGACGCCGCGACGCTTCACTTCCGAGGAACCGCCCACGTGTGGTGGCATAGATTCGAAGATGACTGCGTTCATCGCCATAGGACACGAGTCACAGAATGGCATCAACTAGTCTACGTGATGACCAAGAAATACGTGCCTCTAGACTACAAGAATCAAATGAGATTGGAGATTGCCATGGCTCGCCAAGGGTCGATGACTCCACTCGAGTTCTTTTCCAAGCTTGAAGACATGTATTACAAGGCCAACATCTCCATTGCACCATCGACTTTGAGGACGAAATTCTTGAGTGGCTTGAACACCAACATACGTGATCAACTCGAGATTTTGCCCATCAAAGACTTGAACACACTCACCCACACGGCGATGCAAATCCATGCCCAACTCTCTCGCCGAAAGTCTTACACATATCCCAGTGGTGGCCAGCAAAGGTATTCTTCTAACCCTGATGGATTACCTTATACTAATGTTCGCCCTAGTGCCTCTACCACAACTGCGTCTAGCCAAGCCTCCAAGGCGAAGACCGCGACGCCGACCACCGCGCCGCGCCAGAACGCGCCAAGACAGGCTCCAGTAAGCACAGATCGCGCACGTGATCTTGAGTGTTACAAATGTGGTGGAAGACTCCACTATAAGAAAGATTGCCCCAATGCTCGCAAGGTGTTGTTCTCCACAGCCGCCGCCGGATACGAGTCTTGTGAAGACGAGGAGGCCACACTTGACGCGATCAATGAAGGCACCGAAGAAGAGGACGAAGACGCTTATGAATGCGAACCCGCTTCTCTGCACACGGGCACACCATTAAGCTTGGTGACGCGTCGTCTCCTCACAGTCAAGGAAGCCAGCTTACGCGATCAACGAGAGAACTTGTTCCACACAAGGGATCTAGTCCAAACAGCTTCCTTGAGTGTCATTGTTGATGGAGGATCATGTGCGAATATTGTCAATGAGAAGGTCGTGACACACTTCAAGTTACCCACGATGCCTCATCCCCAGCCTTATGCCCTCCAATGGATATCATCTAGTTCAGGTAACACAGTATCTTGCCAATGTTTAATTTCTTTCTCCATAGGCCAATACTGTGATTCAGTTTTATGTGATGTCATTACAATGGACGCCACCCATATTTTGCTTGGGCGCCCATGGTAATTTGACAAGCGTGTGTTCCATGATGGCTATTTGAACACTTATGTGTTCAATTACCACGGGAAGCGCATCACTTAGCATCCAATGTCTCCCCATGAGATCTTGCAGGACCAGGTTGAACGCGACCGCCAGAAAGCCATAGAGACCGTGTCTCCTAGGTCAAACGAGTGTCCAGAAGCACTACCAAGGCAAAACTCCTCCAAATCTGGCAACACTTCGTCTACTCTAGGCACTGGCAAGAAGAAATAAAACGCCACATCTGGGACACCAAGTGCCCCACAGAATTCGAACAATGACTTCCCATCAACACAGTTTTCCGATCCGTTGCCACCACCGCGTCCTTTGAAAGGCACATGTGAGCAACGCGTTCTTTTAGCCAGGCCCAGTGACCTCACTGCGTGTTTGACTGGGAATACTCCATGCTTTCTGCTTGTGCCAACCTCATGCATCCCTGAATCGTCGACAAACGCGCCCGTGCCACCAGCGATCGCGACGTTGCTTGCCGCGTTCACCGACGTATTCCCAGACGAGTTGCCACAAGGTTTACCTCCCCTGAGAGGCATTGAGCACCAGATTGACCTTGTGCATGGTGCTTCTTTGCCCAACCACGCTGCGTATAGAGCTGGTCCAGAAGAAACAAAAGAGTTACAGCGCCAAGTCCAAGAGTTGTTGGATCGCGGGTACGTAAGGGAATCTATTTCCCCTTGCGATGTGCCTGTGATCCTTGTGCTCAAGAAGGATGGCACATGGAGAATGTGTGTTGACTGTCGTGCGATAAACCAGATCACCGTCAAGTATAGGCATCCTATTCCGTGCCTCGACGATATGCTTGATGAACTTCATGGCGCAACACTCTTCTCCAAGATTGATTTGAAGAGTGGTTGACACCAGATCAAAATGAAAGAAGGTGATGAGTGGAAGACTGCGTTCAAGACAAAGTATGGGCTCTACGAGTGGCTTGTCATTCCCTTTGGGCTCACGAACGCGCCCAACATCTTCATGCGCGTGATGAACCACGTGTTGAGATCTTTCCTTGGCAAGTTTGTTGTCGTTTATTTCGATGACATCCTTGTGTATTCACGGAGCCTAGAAGACCATGTCGATCACCTTCGCCAAGTGCTCGAGTGCCTTCGACGCGAGAGCCTATTCGCTAATTTAGCCAAGTGCTCATTTTGCGTTGCGTCAACCAACTTTCTGGGCTATATTATGAGTCATGATGGGTTACGCGTCGACAAAGAGAAGATCGCGGCCATCAAAGATTGGCCAACACCAACGACACCAACACAGGTGTGAAGCTTTCTAGGCCTCGCGGGATTCTATCGGCGTTTTGTACGCGACTTCTCCTCCATTGCCGCGCCATTACATGAGTTGACGAAGAAGGGCAGCACAGTTGTCTGGCTTCAGTGCCACGAACAGGCCTTCTCAGCCTTGAAGAGGGCCTTATGCAACGCACCATTGCTCCAACTCCCCAACTTTGCAAAGATTTTCGAGGTGGAGTGCGATGCCTCAGACATCGGCATTGGTGGTGTGCTACACCAAGAGAAGAGGCCCATAGCATATTTCAGTGAGAAGCTCACCGGGGCCACCCTCAATTACCCCACCTACGACAAAGAGCTTTATGCATTGATCCGCGTGCTAAAGACATGACAACACTACCTTTGGCCGCGTGAATTTGTCATCCACAGTGACCACGCCGCGTTGAGCTACTTGAAGAGCCAAGCCCACCTCAATCGCCGACATGCACGTTGGGTGGAATTTCTGGAGACATTTCCTTATGTCGTGGTCCACAAGAAGGGAAAGGAGAACATCGTCGCCGACTCGTTGTCTAGACGATATGTTCTCTTAACTCATGTGCAAACTAAAGTTTTGGGTTTTTCTTTGATTAAGGAATTATATGCTAGTGATCCTTTCTTTGCACCTATAGTCGAGCAATGCCTAAGATTTCGCGAGTTTGAGTCATATTTTCTTTCTGAGGGTTATTTATACAAGGCTAGTCGTATTTGCATTCCTAAATCCTCCATTAGGCTCCTATTGATTGAGGAAGCACACGCGAGTCATAGACATTTTGGGATTAGGAAAACCTTAGACGCGCTTCGAGAACATTTCTTTTGGCCTAAGATGACCCACCAAGTGACTAGATTTTGTAGAAGTTGTGTGACTTGCCAGAGAGCCAAAGCTAAGTCTAGTCCTCACGGCCTCTACACTCCTTTGCCCATTCCGAGTGCCCCCTGGGAAGATTTGTCTATGGATTTCATCACGGGTCTGCCCTTCTCTAGACGAGGTAAAGACTCCATTTTTTGTGGTTGTAGATAGATTTTCAAAGATGGCACATTTTATTGCTTGTAAGACAACCCATAGTGCTAGTGAGATTGCCGATCTATTCTTTGAGCATGTGGTGCGTCTTCATGGAGTCCCGTGTACCATAGTGAGTGATAGGGATTTTAAGTTCGTTGGTCATTTTTGGAGAACTCTTTGGGGTAAGCTAGGAACCAAACTCCTATTTTCCACTAGCTACCACCCCCAGACCGATGGCCAAACGGAGGTCACGAATAGAACCCTAGGAGCCCTCCTTCGCGCGATGCTCAAAGCCAACCCTAGGCGTTGGGAGGACTTACTATCACTTGTCGAGTTTTGTTACAATAGATGCAGGCACACGGCGACCAAGCTGACCCCGTTCGAAGTGGTGTATGGAATGAACCCCTTGACACCACTGGATCTGTTGCCGCGTCCACTACGTGACCCAGTGCATGTCTTCGCCTCCAACCGCGCCGAGCAGGTGCAGAAGCTTCATCGACGAACCAAGGAGCAGCTGGAGAGGAGGGCCGTGCAGTATGCCTCGCAGCACAATTTAGGCCGTCGTCGCGCCGTCTTTGCCCTTGGAGACCTTGTCTGGGTGCATCTGCGAAAAGAGAGGTTTCCCTCGCGGCGTAAACACAAATTGGCACCACGTGGAGATGGCCCTTTCCGCGTGATAAAGGCCATAGGGGACAATGCCTATCAACTCGAGCTCCCACCAGATTTTGGAGTCCACGCATCCTTCAACGTCGCGGACTTAACACCATATGTTGAGCCAGAGTTTGATGATGGTGAAGCGGGAACGCTTCACAGCCAAGTGGGGGAGGGTGATGTGACCCTGCCTCCCATGACGGCCCAAGACGAGGAAGAAGCCATGAGCCTACGCTCACAGGGCCCAGTCACAAGGTCTAGGTCCAAAGTTATCGCCTCCGCCGTTGCATCACTAGTTGCACGCGTCGTCGCTGGCCAAGGAAGCCCAGAAACCAATCCAAGATTCGTCGTCCTCGCCACCATCGGATCAACGCGTTCTTTTGAAGACAGCGACACTTCGTCGTCATCTTCACCGCGTTAGGAGTTGCACGCGTTCTTTTAAGACACTATCTAACAATCCTTCCATCAAATCGCTTCCATCACCACCGAGTTCCTTGTTGTCGCCACTGTCTTCCCAGTCGCCGACATCAACAAACCCATTCATCGCGATCTTCCGCTCGCGATCATCCCCATCATCGTGTTCCACAGTAGAATCACAACATCGAGTGACTTCCCAACCAAGACTAGATCCAAAGGCGTCACCTTTGACAATTTGACTTGTCACCGGGTGCGAACATTCTACCCGAAATTTTTTGAAGTGTACAATTAAGTTTTATCTACATGTGCATATAGATAAGCCTACATGTATATTTGTTTTGTATTATGTTCACATATCATTTTTTATATTGATAATGTGCATGTGTTTTTAAAAGTGCTGAAGTTTTTTGCATACATGTGCATTTATATATAACTTGATTTACATGTACATATATTTTATATTAGATGTGCATATCACTTTAATTCAAAATGAGTATGATTTTTGTAAATGTGTACATGACTTTTTGATAAGTATAAATCATTGTCGAAATGTGCATATAAATTGACTTTTTGTGCATAACTTTTATACTGAATGTGCATCGATTATTTTAAAAATATATATGTTTTCTAATTTTACCTACATGACTTTAAATCTATATGTTCAAATTATATTGGCCTATATGTACAAAACTTTGGTACCAGATATTCAGAGTGTACGTACAAAATTACCAACGGTCCATGATAATTATCATTTTATATCTGGTCGCCCGTTCTCAATGAGGTCTGGAGTTCCATACGACCATACCTATATATGTACTTTATTCTTAAAATTGAAAATATTGATGATCTAGTCAAACCAATTGGAAAAAGAACTATACCTAATCGATTAAAAATAAAAATTACGGAGTATTTAAAAAGAATTGATACGAGATTTATATCACTCATAAGTCATAACAGCTAGATAACAGGAGAGTGCAGTTAACAAACAAATTACTTGATTAACAAGAGATCTCAAGTTTAAATCATCGGAACAACTTTACATTATTCCAGATAAAGCCTACGATATTAATTACAGTATACATTATTCTCTATGAATATTAAGTTTTCGTTTGCTGAATGGATAAGCTATCTTGAAAGCACTTTAATAAAATATTTTGAAAATGGGCACTAGTAACAATTCATTATAGAAAAGTAGCAGCAATTAAGCATGTTGTAATTATGTGCGGTGCACAGAAAGTTGGCCGTCCTGAATGCCTGATTGATGATAAAATGAATAAAGTTTAAAGATCAGGACGCCTGATTGATGATAAAATGAATAAAGTTTAAAGATTTAGAAATACAATTATGTTGTATAACTAACATATATATGTGTCTTTGTGTTTTATATAGGCTTGGTGAATAAAATTTTAAATTTAAATATTGTTAAATAATTATAAAAAATTATAAGTTCAATCTCTTGACACATATGGTGATAAAGTTTTAGTGTGATTAAAATTGAAAGAATATACGCGAATTTATATATAAAAATAGAAAACAAATTAGAAATTTCTAAAAAAAAATAGATAAAAAATAGAATTTATAAATATCAAAATTATAAAAAGATAATCGTAATTGTACTTTAAAATTTGTCTATATTACATAGTTTACGGAATGAGACTTAGAAGAAATAGGGTTTTAGTATAATATATATGGATTGAACAAGAATGCAACCGAAGTTAAGCCACACTAGATTCTTCGTATCGGTACATTTAATAAAAAAAATCAGTTGTAGTATTAAAATTGACTTAAGAAAGAGTACGTTGTTGAAGCAACGGATCCTATAAGATCGTTTTAGATTAGGCATATATGCCGTCAGTATATAGTACGTTTAAAGCTGCATCTCATGCTCCAAATTCAATGCATATGTATATACTGTATAGTCTATGATTTTGCTTTTAGCCTTTAATTCTGAATAACTTTATATATAACGTAACGTAACGTCTGTTGCATGCTCGAATATTTCATACAGGGTATGTTTTCTTTAGTAGGTAAGGGTTCTATAATATAAGTCTTATATTATAATAAGTGTTCAATAAAAATAAATGTTAATATAAGCTTAAGAAATTTATAGCAGATGCATGCAACTTAAACTTGCCAATTTTATAATATAAGACTTTGAAATTGTTTAAGATTAATAAACTGATATATCAATCGAATTCAAGTAGTTTTTAAAATAATTAAGCGGATAAACTCAAATCTAACTCTAACTCTAACTCCAACTCCAGCTAGTTGTTTAACATCAGGTTATACGAAACGGAGCCTAATGCAGCCACTCCTTGTGTAGGCCCCATTCACTTGGTTTCTACTTTCTATATATCATAATAGACGCAATTGAGGTTGTGACCACTCTCTCTATATACTCCGTACAATTGAGTTACAACTTACAAGTCCCATTGGCCAATTCCATTCGTTATATCGGGGATGGATCTTTTTTTTGGTGCTTTTCAAGAGCCGCCAATTTTCATAGAGAAATATCAGCATATTTGTTTCTTTCATTTTCATACCATATACGCATTATTTAGTTACCGTTTATTACAAACTAATATCATGCGCGCCATAAATATCTCTGTTTATTCATTAATAACATTATTCGTGAATTTCTAAAGCACGGGTCCTGAGACTTGATTGAGACTCGGACGGTCCAAAGTGGGAAAAAAGAAGAAATGTAAAATGAAAGCACATGACGACGTTGCAAATCTGAAGGGCCACGACTCATCCAACGGTTCATTTTCTGTTTCGGTGTCGTTTTGATGTATAGACAACGGATCTATGGTACGGGATCTTGTTTTGGGCACATATAAATTTACAGATCTAATGGGCCCAATAATATTGTGGGCCCAAATGACAACGCTGGCTGATTTCGCTATTCTGCTTAAGTGGGCTCCTCGGTCTCGCTGCCTCACCCCTCCTCCGCAAGTTTTCCCTTTTTGCTACTTTTCAGAACTTCAATCATTAATATACAGGATTAACTTCCTACGAAATCATAACTAAAGATGAATGACTCTTAAACTAGATATGAAAAAAGCTTATGATAAACTCAATTGGAACTTCATTACTCATGTCCTCGTCAGTTTCGGATTTTCAAATTTATGGGTTGAACGAGTTATGACTTGTATCACAAGCAATTCATCATCAGTCCTTGTCAATAATGAATCTGGCTATGTATTTCATCCTCAGTGTGGTCTACGACAATGTGACCCCATAGTCCCTTTCATTTTTATTCTTGCAATGGAATATCTGGCACGTACCCTCATTAATGAATCTCGATCTTCCCACAGAAAGGTTGGTATTCAAATAACGAAACATGGAACATGCATTCCTTTTTTAAAATGTTGCTGATGACACTTTAATTTTTGCAAATGCAAGCCATGATAACATTTTTTCATCAAATCCTCATTTGATGACTTCTCTCTTAAGTCTGGACTCTTTATTAATTACCATAAAAGTATATTCCAAACCTCCAGTAATATTTCTAGGCAACAATCTCTCTCACTTGTAAGTATTCTTAATTTACAGGTTACTCGATCTATGAAAAAATATCTAGAAATACTATTATCAGAGGACAAGTTAAAAACCAAATTTTCTCTGATGCAATTTCCAAATTAAAGAAGCATCTTGGAAAATGGAAAGCTAACTCGTTGTCTCAAGCTGGTCGCATTATTCTTATTCAGTCTAATTTACAGTCTCAGACTAATTACTTAATACAGAGTTTTCTTCTTCCAAAAGGAATCTGCCAAGAGATTGACAAAATTAACAAAGACTTTTTCTGGAATCATCCAATCCCAAATTACCATTCCCTTATTAGATGGGATTTTATTTGTCAACCTAAGTGTTATGGGAGTCTTGATATCGAACTACCTTACAATATACATAGCTATGCAAATGAAACTACTCTGGAAATTAATATCGGAACCTCAGTCCTTCTGGGTTCGACTAATCTCAGAAAAGTATTTACGCAATTCTAATATTTTCTCCTACAAAAAGAAATCTTCATATTCATGGCAGTTTTCCAGACTTCTGCAGCTACGATAACAGTTCCGAGAAGGTCTATTCTGGCAAATTGGTGATGGTACTCATATCAATTTATGGGAAAACCATTGGGTTTCTAACTGTATTCTTTCTCAATTCGCGGGATTCCATGACCGCAGAACTATTGTTTCCCAATATATCACCCCTGACAAAGAATGGGATTTGGGAGCTCTTCAACTTCTTCTTCTAGCGCACATAATCCCTAAAATGTTGAATATTCTTATACCTACAACTTACATACCTGATAAACGTATTTGGTACTCATCCGCTGATGGTACTTTCTCAGTTAAGAGTGCTCGTTCTTTAACTAGTCGTAACTATGTCTCACCCAACTTTTTCACTTGGTTTTGGAAAATGGAAATTCCTCCAAAAATTAAAAAAATTCTTTAGAAATGCTTTTCTGACTCTACCTACAATTGAACGTCTAAATAGACACTTTTCTAAGGTTTTGAATAACTACGTTCTTTGCAATTTTCCTATTGAGGACTCCAATCATTTATTTTTTGATTGTTCCTTAACTTTACGGTCCCTATAATTATTTCAAAACCTCATTGGTCACACATACAGTTTTGACTTCAATAATGATTTTTATACTAATATGGAATTCTTTCACTCTAGAAATAGAGATATTATCTTGGTCTTTTTTCTCTGGTGGACCATCTAGAAAGACCACAATGCTTTAACCTTTAGAAAAGTTCCTATTAAAATTCAGAACACTATTAACAATGCGTACATTTCTTACAAAGACTGGACTATGTCTTTATCACAATAGCATCGTTCCTTTGCCAATAAAAGGAAGCGCTCCAGCCAATTTTTCCGATGGCAAAAACTTCCTCCTAACTACATAAAACTAAATTTCGACGCATCTGTTAAACATAATGGTTCTACACACATTGGATACGTACTCCAGAACCACTCTGGTGAGGTTGTCTTCTTAGACCATATGCAGATTATCTGCTCCTCACCTATTAAAGCTGAGGCGTTGGCTGCTCTTGAGTGCCTTCGTAGGGCTATTTCGCAAGGTTTTTTTTGGATAGTTCTTGAAAGAGATAATCTTTATGTCATTAATTCCATCCGTGGAATTTGAAAAATCCCTTGAAAAATTTCTCCTATAATTATGGAAATTAGATCGATGTCACATAATTTGGATTATTTTCAGGTTCATCATTGCTACCGAAAGTCCAACAAAGTCGTAGATTTTCTGACTACTTTTAACATCTCCTCTACTCTTCTACGCAATGCTATTTCGGATTACCTTTTACCGCACCATGACTGTGCACATATTATAAACACATTAGTTTATTTCATAATTATAAAAACGAGTGGTTAAACACATAGTTTATTTTATTTTAGCCGACACACTTCCTTGGTATTTGTATCGGTGATTTGACCGGTGTTGATGTTTTGGGCCGGTGAGACCGTTTTGGAGAAAGATATGAATTTAGCCCAAGTCTAATTCCGTTCAAGAGAAAGAGATGAATTCAGCCCAAGTCTAATTCCGTTCAAAGAGATCAGGCTAGCCCATAATTGTGCCCGTTTCTAAATTATCTATTCCCTAAAAATTATTCTCTAATATACTCCAGAAAAATATAATGAGGCAGTTTATGAACATGCAAATTAACGATGAACATATAGTGCAATATTTACGAGAACATAGTACTAAATTTATAAACACACATATTTATATAAATTGATGCATACATAGTACATATTTATGAACAAATATTTTTCATAAGTTAATGAACACGTAAAATACGCATTTTTTATATGATAAGGTTGTGTGAATTTTTTTCCCATGTTCATGAGAACGGTCATTCTCATTTGATATGTCTTCTTATATAACTGGATAATCAGTTTTCAAATTAGTCTAATATAATTTATTGATCAATAAAATAACTATCAATTTAAGTAATTAAAAAAATGGAGAATGAAAGAAATTATATAAAAGGAGTAAACAATTCGAACCGGTATTACGATTCACTCTAGTCTAAGGATATACGATAATAAACGGTATTTAGAAACCATTCCCCTAATCTAAAATAAATAAACCATCTAAATTTATATATTTGGATATTTCTTCATAAATATTTGGGCATATGATAAGAAATCATAATGTTATAATTCATTACACTATTACACTTAAATCTATCATTATCTTTTATCAAAGCTGAAGTATTATCTTTAATATACAATCTACAATATTTTATTATCTTCACAATCTATTAACCTTGTTGCAAGGTGAAATCAAATCCAAAATAGATCGATAGACTTTCCTTGTAGCACAACTAGAATTTTTAAAGGAAACGAGCCCTCTTTCAACATATATATATATATCTTCCTCTTAATATCAGACACACCTTAAACTTTAAATCACTAGTACCAGAAAATAACAAAAAAATCCTGTCCAATGATGAAGATGAGCACCATATGCATCCAATCCGGCCCGGAAAGGGATGTCGTCGTCGTGGAGAATCCGACCCATCTTCGTGGGCCCGTCACCTTCAAGGCACTCCAAAAATGGCCAGAATCTGAATCCGATTTCTTGAGGGGGCTTAAGAGCGTCGAAACGAGCGGTTCATTGTGTCATAAAAGGTTTTTGATGAGGCAAAAGTATCTAAGAAGCTACAAGTTTTCGAGGGAGGAGGAGAAGAGCTTCGTTAAGAAGTCGATAAAGTCGTTGATAAAGAAAAAGGAGTCGTCGATTCGAGGGCTTCAGCATTGTCGGAAGGCGGTTTCGAAAAGGGTTTTTAGGGTTTTGCTTCCTTGTGTGAGTAGGATTGATGTTCATAGTGATGGTGATGATGATCTTGAGGATTCTCCAGGGAGTAGTACTCCGCCGTTCTTGGTGTAGAAAATAATACTAACACAATTCGGTCAAGATTTAATTGTGAAGATTGATTGGGATGCAAAGGATTTGTTGCCTTTTAGTTTGTACTCTGTTTTTTGTTTTCATATATAAATTGAACACTTGGAATTATGTAAAGAAGATAGTTTTCGAAATATGATTCAGATGGACGACTTTTTTTTACGGTTTTTTCGCGTGGTAATCATGAGGTATCGCTTAATTCATGTGGTACATATTTTGCGTGATAACATTGAGGTTATTATTTTTTCCCGCAAAATACCCAAATCGTTAAATACAAACAGTTTTCGTTTATTTTTTTTATAAATAAAATATAAACAAACCCTAAATTGTAAACCATAAACTTTAAACCCTAAGTCATGAACCGTAAATCCTAGACCCTAAACTCTAAGTCCTAAATCCTTTTAAAATAAAAATTAAACCCTAAATAAAGTTTATTTTATAAAAAATAAACAGAAACCCTTTATATTTAACGATTTTGGTATTTCGCGAAAAAAATATATCAGGTTACTACGCGAAATATGTCAAACTTTGGTGTACCGTGTGAATTAAACGACACCTCAAAGTTATCAAATGAAAAAACGGTTTTATGTAACACTATAGGAGGAGGTGATAAGATCTCAAGCCTCAAACATTATAAATTATGTTAATGGTGAGATTTCTTTTAATATTTTCATGAATTGCTATCCTTTTCATTTAAAAATTATCTTTTCCTTCTTCTCATAAAATAGTAAGAGCCCCTTATCGAATGTACCTTACAATAAGTTGCACTTTGTTTTCTCAAAAGTAATGGATGAGAGCATCTATATATATATTTAAAAGTTAGCATTCTAGGCTATTGAATGCTAACTTTTAAAGACAAAATCAACTTTATAAAATCAACTTTATGCTTAAATGGCCCAAACTCCAAAGGCCTTCTATAGTATGCTTAAATGGGCCAATAGTTAGGTCTATATTGTTACAAATATGTTTACAAACATGCTAGAGATATGTTTTCAACCATTTTGTAGCTATACATGATGAAGTTCACGAGTTTCTTATTTCATATTAGAGATAGTTAATTCAATTATTAAAAAAAATTCTATTTTGTAAAAGAATATATTTTACACATGTATATTGTGTATATGTTTTATTGTCGTATATAAATTTATAAAAGTTTCTTTAAGCTTGCTGAATCTATTTATGTTTTTATTGTGGGAGGATTTTATTCAAATCAAACAATTCCAAACAAAAAAAATGTGTGACCTTATTATAAAAAAACTTAAATGTGTTATCGCTTCATACATACAATCATACCTTAACATAGCTAAAACACTGACATATTATAATCATTTACATATCAAGCAAACCATGATAACATTTGTACTGACCCGTGCAAAGCGCATGATCCATCTTCTTTAAAAAAACTGTGATTTACTGTTTGTTATAAGATTCTAACACAACTAATGAAATATCACGTATTATATAAACACAAAATAATAACATTTTCAACCCGTTCAAATCACGTATAGAACTATATAGCTTTCATATGAATTAAACTACAATATTTTACAACAAAAAATGGTTATAAATACACCAATATTTCCATAATAAAAAAATACATTATGGATCGATAAAACCTGAATTCTACACAATCATATAAACTCAATATTAATATATTATGATAAAAATTGTGGTACTTACTCTATATTGAGTATTGCCTACATAATAAAATAAATTATACGATTTATTTACTATTTGCGAAAAAGAGTCAAATCACCTTCGAAATTTGTATAAATTAATAATAACTAAAATAATAAAAAACATAACTAAAAAACTTACCCTAACGCATCCATTATAGCCCGTGCTAGTTGATCTCCAAAAGTTATATGAAAGTGCAAAGGAATTAACGTTTCTCCTAATTAGGGTGTTGGACTCAATGTCGCTGTTTTGCGCTGATAAATGGGCCGGAAGAAAGCCCAAAACGAAATAACAGGGAGATGGACTCATGGGCCTCGTGGGCCTGATACATTACCACAAGAATCCCACATCGGTCATGCGTCCATAACCTAAAAGCATTTACCGTTAGGTTGGAAACAAATTCGTTTTTTTAAATCCTAAACTAGTTACATGTGTGTCCGTGCTAGTTTCGAGGTCGAAACTAGCACTCGGGACGGATTAGTTAAACCAAATTATAATTCGGGTACTGATAGTAAGACCTTAATAGATATAAGAAAAATACTAATTGGCATACTAATATTAATTGCTACATTATATTTGTGATATATATGGTAGTATATTTGCAAGACCCTTATTATCTCAAAAATATAGCATATTGTTTTCAAAGCAATGTATATTTATATTAGCTAATTTTCTAGACTCTATTCTTCACATAATCATAGCTATCAATTGTAATTTAAAATTTTACCCATAGGCAATGATTATTGTAAACATCAAAAAATTTAAAGTAAAAAAGTTTGGGATAGTTAAAATATATCAAATGTTATTCATGTTTGTTATGGTGAGTTTATTTAGATGTGTATTTATATTTAAAGGGCATGTCATGACCGCCCATGGCATGCCCAAAAAATAAATAAGTTTTTAAATTGAATTTTTTTGGGATAATAAAAATATACATTAAATAATTAATATTAATAGTTTTTATATTGTTTTTTCTAATCTATCTCCTAAGAGCACATGTCAATAATTCTCGTTTAGAAATTATTCCCTAAAAAGGAATGCTTAAACCCTTTTATAAAATATTAAAATCCCTAATATAATCACACCTAATAAAATCCTTCTAAAATTAAGTGCTTAACCTTAGAAATTTCATTTTTATATTTAAGATGTTCTTAATTATTTTATAGTGTAAAAATGGTTATTGGAGTAGTAATGTACCTATACTGCGATTTCTATCGGATAGAAGAGTGAAACTATGATAAGATTTGCCTTGTTCTTAGAAATAAGATTTAATTGTCATATTTTTATAAATAAGATTTGCTATAAAAAAAGTCAAACTATGATTTATATTATTTTATTAACAAATAAATATTAAATTAAAAGGAAATTATTACATTTAACAATAAATAAACCTCACTAATACAATATATTAAATTGAGAAGTTTGGTTGGTTAAAATCAATTTTAATAGTCAGGTAAATAAAACATAAATAATGTAAAACATATTGATTTAAAATTCACATACTTGTTGGCTTACATAAAACTGTTAATATCCATAATTTGACACATGAGTAATGTGGGTCCATAATCATTTTGGTGGTTCAAAGATAAAATCGGTTTAATATAGATTTTGTTGATTATTTAATATAATAATAAATTAAAAAATAACAACTCAACAACTTTTTCCTAAAAACGCTCTGGCGACTCTAAATGTGAGAGCTTTAATATATAGTTATAGATAATTATTGTTATTAGAGATAAATATAGATTATCTCCTTTTTACCATAAAAATATTATCTTTTTTTTACCAAAAAGGAAGATATAACAAATTATTATTCTTAATATTAGATATTATCTTCTTATTTAATATATAATAATTTAAGGATTTATTATTATAATATTTTTTGGTGGGTTGGATGAGGTGGTATGCTTAGATGCTGAACGTAAACTTAAAACGTAGAAAATAGGCTTATGCTTTATTATTATAATATTTTTTGGTGGGTTGAACGTAATGACGACACGTATGTGAACTGAACGTAAACTTAAAACGTAGAAAATAGGCTTATGCTTTAGTATATATATAGATATTTTAATAAATTTATAATTAATATTTATAACAAAATTATTATATATGACATTTCAAATTTCGAAAAACAATCTTCACTAGGATCAGTTTTGCCATTGCTAAAGGAGTGGGGGCCCAGATTGTATCTCGGCTCCCCACTAACTTTTTGTAACTTTTTAATAAGTGAAAGACAACAACAATAATAATAATAGTAATAAAAAAACAAAAAAAACAAAAAAACAAAATAAAATAATAATAATATAATATAATATATATAATATATAGATATATAGAATATAGATATATAGAATATGGATATATAGATATATAGATTTTCAAATCTTAGGTTTGAATAATATTTAAAAAATGATAAAAAATGTTAAGATTGTTTGTTAAGATTTGTTAGTTAAAAAATAGAATGGATGAGAAAATGATACATATAAATGGTGGGTCCAGAAGCGTTCTAAGAGTTCAAAAGAGAAGAACTTTAATATATATGGGCCCCACCTGTGTCCGCCGTTGAGTAATACCACGTATACGATTGTGGTAAATTGCAACAGCTGTAATTTGATAACTACAATATTCTTAAGTATTTTCTCTATTTACTATTTTCTAATGTATTGATAAAGTAATTAAATAAATTGGTAGCCAATTGTATAGTTGCGGGACTCAAATTTATTTACCCATATTTATAATATGCTTGTATTTAAAATTAAATTATTAAATTAAATAAGCATTAATATATAATTAAATCGAATATATTATTATACTTTTTTAAAAAAGGTTGGATGATGTGGCGAATGATGGTTTGATAGTAATAAGTAATAACACATAAGCGAATTGAACATGGTGACGACACATATGATTTAGATCTCTTATTTAGTATATACAGATTAAATAATATCACCAACTAATATTTTTAACTAATAAATCTATCAAAATAATTGATTTTTATAATATCTCTTGGGAACTTAAGTTGGCTGAATTTTTTAAATAAATTTATTTGATTAAATAAGTTTTATATATATTAAATTTGGACCCATTGTTATAATTTTTTCTAAAAGGATGGATGATGTGGCGAATTATGATTGGATGGGTAATGACATATAGGTGAATTGAACGTGGTGACAACACGTAGGATTTAGGCATCTCTTCGTGCCAGGGCGTGTTGTGATTGAGGCGGCGCATCGTAAGCGGGTCAAGTATCAAGCTAAGTGCAAGGCTATTGGTTATGGTTTCTTACCCTTCTCTTTTTCTTCGTTAGGGGAACTTGAGCCGGATGCTATGGCCCTACTCAAGAGGATACAGAAATTTTCTCAAGCTCAAGACATTGGGGCACGGACTGCGGCACATATTTTCACTAGGATCAGTTTTGCCATTGCTAAAGGAGTGGGGGCCCAGATTGTATCTCAGCTCCCCACTAACTTTTTGTAACTATAATATAATTAATAATATTATTATTATTATTAAAAAAAAATAAAAAAATAAAAAAATAAAAAATAATATATAGATATATAGAATATAGATATATAGAATATGGATATATAGATATATAGAATATAGATATATAGAATATGGATATATAGAATATGGATATATAGAATATGGATATATAGATATATAGATTTTCAAATCTTAGGTTTGAATAATATTTAAAAAATGATAAAAAATGTTAAGATTATTTGTTAAGATTTGTTAGTTAAAAAATAGAATGGATGAGAAAATGATACATATAAATGGTGGGTCCAGAAGCGTTCTAAGAGTTTAAAAGGGAAGAATTTTAATATATAGATATAGATTATTCTCCAAATCCTATATATTAATTGCTCTATTTAGGGTTTTGAAAAGAAATGACATTAATCTATCTAAATACTTCAAAATCTTTGTTTTTCTCTAACTAATGGGTATGAGGTTTTCATATAAATATTAAGTTCATTATATTCGTGTAATTATGTCTTAAAAAAAACGTAACATATTTTTTGATGAATTTATTAGTTAAATATTTTTTTGGTTACGGATTAGTTAAACTAAATTATATCACAAACATCCGAAAAGAAGATAGATATGTTACGGATTTGATCTTTTGGTTTATCTAATTAAATTTATTAAATTTAATTTTTGTTAGAGGAGGGTATGGCTAAATATTTTTTTTGAGATATACCAATTAAAAATATCTAGGAATTAAAACAGTTGATCCCAAATTAAATATCCTTAATAAATTATTTTTATTTAGAAGCTTTATAATTTTACTTCGTAAATATCAGTAATTTACAACAAAACCAAAATAAAATAAGAAAAAAACTTAAAATTGAGCAAAGTTTATATACAATACCAATTATACGTTTATTTTGACATTAAATCTCTCTTATATTTTTAATAACAAATTTTTCAATTCACTATTTCTTAAGTTCAATTAGCAAAATATTATCATTAGTATTTAACGTCTCAATTATTCAAATGTATTTTACTTAATATTCATAGGTATGAATAACAATAACAATTATTCATATTTAATAACTTTATTATTCAAATACTTATATATAATTACTCATACATAACGTACTAAAAAGTGCACAAGACTAATTTGAATAAAGAAAAACAACAAAACCGTTCATGTGAGCAACAAACCGACATCTGTGATATGTTGTTACTGCCTAAAACATATCTTTAATTGATGTATAATTCATATCTTAATATCACTTATGTATTTTATCATATCAAAATACCATTACTTATATTTAAAAATACACTAATTATGCATGATAAACAAAAATTACTATGATTACAATTTTGATATCATATATGTTTTTATTATTTTAAGCAGTATAAAATACATTTTTTTAGAAAGAGTTCATACCTTAAAAATTAATAATCAATAATGTTAAATTATTATATATCTCCGAACCCGTGCTTGGTACGGGCACTATGCTAGTTATTTCTAATTCTAATTCAAATTCCAACTTATCTAAATTCATTTTGCTAATGCAACAAAACTTACATAATTTTATCATATCTAATTTAAAAATTAAACTTGACATTCAAGGTTGAGATCATATATAGATATTTTATAATTGAAATTATGATAATTGGATTTGATAATATTAACTAACCTTTGCCCACCTATTAACAATAACTGTCAAGTTCTAATTAACAAATCATATATATATTTTTTAAGATTGTCAACTATGAATTTCCACTAAAACTTACATATATGTTAACATCTAATCCACCAATTATTTTAGTAGAAAAGTTCATATATAAAAATTAATATACATGTCATTAATTTGTAAATTTTTTTTATATTAAACAAGTGATTCATTTATAGATAAAGTGAAAGAAATTATAACTTAGGGTTTGTTAGGTTAGGGAGTTTATAAAGAGTTTTTTTTGTTTAAAAGTAGTTGATAAATAGAGTTGTATAAAAAAAAATATTTGATAAAAAGATGGTTTTTATGGGTATGTGTGTAGTTTATAAAAAAAATGTAAATACTGAAAAAAAAAGTTATTACACGTTTACCGAAATATATAAAAGTAGGTTTTTGAAAGAAAAAAATGTTTATAAATAATAAACAATTTATGTCAAACAAAGCCTTAGACTGTCTTAGGTGTTATATTATGTATTCTTCAATCGATCTATCCTGCCATCAACTATATTCTTTAATATTTTCCCTTCATTTACAATATATATTTTAATATATTATTTTGATAAAAAACTATTTTTCTTGAGTATTAGGATAAAAGGGTTATGATCATACGCATTTCATTTATTAGGTGGTCTTGAAAATCTCATATTTGACTTGCATTTGTCATTATTTAAGAATGAAATTTTACTATAGTTTCAAAGCACTCTTGAGTCCAGATTGTTAACATACTATATGTAAAAAACTAATGTACACTAAGCTAGCTATCAACTTAGTAAATCAGCACACTATTAAATTCTCATTGGTTTTCAATTTCTTATCACTCTATTAAATTAGATAAATATATTAAACTAAATTTATTTAAGAATATATATGTATATATTAAAGCTTTCACCTTTTGAGACACCAGAACAATTCTAGGCCTTTTTTTTAAGTTTTTTTAATCTATTATTATACCCATATTTAAATCAATTTTAAATTAATAAATCTTAAAAATATTTTTGTAACACCCCCAAAACTTAACCCTTTTGGAAATGTATTACCGCCAGTGACCCCAGTGTTCCTTACCGAGATCACCCAAGGCTTTACCATTTAAATACAATTTATGAAATGCAATTGATACACAATGATCAAGCATTAAATTCCAAAACGTAACATTGTCAAGGAAACAAGAGTTAAGGGATTACAGCCCAATCCCGAATAGGTCAATACAGAGTTTAAAACAAACACAACGGAAGACTTAGAAAGTACATTACAATCAAAGTTATTGTCCAAAAGATCTCAACCTGATTAAAGAAATAATTAAAACATTCAAAAATCACCGTTGGCTCCATAGTCCTTCTGGTCTTCTTAACTACTTTCGATCTGATGTGCCGAATCGAACGGATGACACCAGTGTAAGGAAAATATTGGTTGGTTAGTCTAAATGAATAGACTAGCAAGGGTACAAAGCAGAATGGTTCGAAGCAGTTGTATTAGGTTAGACTCCTCGTCCCTCGAATAATAATCGAGTACGCTTGTCAACCACCATACTCCTACTGGAATAAACAAGAGGTATGCACAAGAGAAGATTCTGGAAGACTGAATCTTTACAGAAATCGACTCGAAAGAAGACTCCAACTGAAATGAGTCTTTAAGGAAGTATGACAAATCTGGAATGTTACAGAATCATTCAACAATGATTTAAAAGTTGACTGAGATGCTTCGGTTCACGACCAACCTCATCGCCTACAGCGAATCCAGATTGGAAAGAGAACGTACTATGATCAAAGTCGAGACGAGTTTTCCTAGCTGCACTATAACTTAGCTGCACTACTCGCCCAAGGTTTATTAATTATGTGCGTCAGAGTAGCACTTATCTGATTTATGTTTCGAAAACACACATCACGTTATAGACTTTTACATGTGTACCCCACCAGTGGGACGACACATCTTAGTATACGTTTCATCGAGAGTGACGTATATCGAAAGGTTTGTGACACCAGCTAAGTGTCATGTCTCTACACACTTGTGAAAGAGACCGATCATGATCTTAGAATAGTACCAGATGGGGACGAGCCACCCCGATACCAGATTATAAAGAAACGACTGGACCGAGTCCGAGTAACGTTCCTATCTAACAGTGCTAACTAAACAGTTACAGCACAATAACAGTTACATGATAAATCCACATAAAGGCCCGAAAGGCGATCACAGATAATAGCGTTGTTCTAACAGATATACAACCTATTATATGATTTTCAAAACAGTTTATCCAAACCGTTTCCAGACAAACAGAGTATTCATTCCAAATTAATTACTCAGATAAACTACTGATAATTAATGTAAATATGGAACGAACGAGCAAGAGAGAACCGCCACTTGCCTTAATCCACAGAATAGTCTAACGACGACAACTGGATTCCGGGCTTGACACGAGTATGGCTCTGACAGCACAACGACCTTCGAGTCGACCCATAAAAGGAACCCTAAGTTAGATTCGATATAACCAAAGTACGAATCTAAAAACGATGAAAGGAAAGACGCCACGACGACAACCAACCAAGCCAAAGTCACGAAGGCATTCTGGGCACTGGCGGCGGTCGCCGTTCTTGGCGGCGGTCGCCGCATTCATCACGGCGGTCGCCGTGAAGAACACGACCGACAGAGTCGAGAGAAATCTCACCAACTCAATGCGCGTTTCGACCCCTTTCCGCCTTGCTTGGTTTCTGACCTCCAAAGGCAACCACAAGGCTTCAAAAGAGCTGCTGGAAACACCACCAAACAACACCGACGAAGCTTCTGAAATTCCGACGAAGGCACAACTCCGGCGAGAGGCAAATTTGGCAGAGGTTCGGTGTTTGGGATGACTCAAATCTCTCCCCCAACACCCCCTTTTATAGCCAAAACGTTTGGAGCACGAAGAAGATGGGCCTACAGCTAGTTCGACGCTCGCCGGAAATCGCGCCGGCGACCATCGGGCAAGGACTGCCGGACAACGATGACTGCCATTACGGCGGGCGTCGTAATTCACGGCGGTCGCCGCGGCATGACACACCAGCTGCCTCCTCGAGCGTTGGGACGGCGGGCGCCGTGACTTTACGGCGGTCGCCGTGCTTGGGTCTCACGACGGCGGTCACCGCGACTTTACGGCGGTCGCCGTGACACCTTTATCCCGCCCGTTCAGCTTTGAACGAATATGACATTAACCGGGATAAATATTATCGTACGCGAACGACAATTAAAATTCAAGGCATGTTGTCTGTATATTATTTCACTGAGAAAAATATTACAGATACAGAGCACATTACAGAATGTCTCAAACTCTCTGTATTAAATCCGACGTACACAACGGGTACTCGGGAAAATTCCAAAATTCCCAAAATAACCTTACAAAAATACGGGGTATCACAATTTTTTGAGCATAAATCTTAACAATATTTGATTCCTCGATCATGTGCAAATATATTTTTAAAAAGTTCTATATTATTCCTTTTGGTACTTACATTTACTTCAACTAGATTTTAGATTTTCAAAAATATTCTTTTTACATTTAGTTAACAAACTAGATATATCAAAGTACGTAATATGAAAATATACGTATGAAAACCAATCTAAATGAAATAAATATTAAATATATTGACTTTATTCAATAATAATCACATGATAAATCTACATAAAATTTCACAAACTAACTAAAGATAATATTCTGTATATTTTAAAAATTAATATTATCAATTTTTCAATTCTTAACCTTATTCAAAATGGTGCACAGTACGAAAACTCAAATTAGATATTTTGGAACCAATCTAGATACTTGCATATTTATTTAATTAATTTTAATATAATGTGTTTTCAAACATATTATCTTTTAATACTCATAGTATTGTTGAACCTACAATCCTACAACTACGTATCTAAAAGTCATATTTATCTAATTTAATAGAGTGTACACTAAGCTAGCTATCAACTTAGTAAATCAGCACACTATTAAATTCTCATTGGTTTTCAATTTCTTATCACTCTATTAAATTAGATAAATATATTAAACTAAATTTATTTAAGAATATATATGTATATATTAAAGCTTTCACCTTTTGAGACACCAGAACAATTCTAGGCCTTTTTTTTTAGTTTTTTTAATCTATTATTATACCCATATTTAAATCAATTTTAAATTAATAAATCTTAAAAATATTTTTGTAACACCCCCAAAACTTAACCCTTTTGGAAATGTATTACCGCCAGTGACCCCAGTGTTCCTTACCGAGATCACCCAAGGCTTTACCATTTAAATACAATTTATGAAATGCAATTGATACACAATGATCAAGCATTAACATTGTCAAGGAAACAAGAGTTAAGGGATTACAGCCCAATCCCGAATAGGTCAATACAGAGTTTAAAACAAACACAACGGAAGACTTAGAAAGTACATTATAATCAAAGTTATTGTCCAAAAGATCTCAACCTGATTAAAGAAATAATTAAAACATTCAAAAATCACCGTTGGCTCCATAGTCCTTCTGGTCTTCTTAACTACTTTCGATCTGATGTGCCGAATCGAACGGATGACACCAGTGTAAGGAAAATATTGGTTGGTTAGTCTAAATGAATAGACTAGCAAGGGTACAAAGCAGAATGGTTCGAAGCAGTTGTATTAGGTTAGACTCCTCGTCCCTCGAATAATAATCGAGTACGCTTGTCAACCACCATACTCCTACTGGAATAAACAAGAGGTATGCACAAGAGAAGATTCTGGAAGACTGAATCTTTACAGAAATCGACTCGAAAGAAGACTCCAACTGAAATGAGTCTTTAAGGAAGTATGACAAATCTGGAATGTTACAGAATCATTCAACAATGATTTAAAAGTTGACTGAGATGCTTCGGTTCACGACCAACCTCATCGCCTACAGCGAATCCAGATTGGAAAGAGAACGTACTATGATCAAAGTCGAGACGAGTTTTCCTAGCTGCACTATAACTTAGCTGCACTACTCGCCCAAGGTTTATTAATTATGTGCGTCAGAGTAGCACTTATCTGATTTATGTTTCGAAAACACACATCACGTTATAGACTTTTACATGTGTACCCCACCAGTGGGACGACACATCTTAGTATACGTTTCATCGAGAGTGACGTATATCGAAAGGTTTGTGACACCAGCTAAGTGTCCTGTCTCTACACACTTGTGAAAGAGACCGATCATGATCTTAGAATAGTACCAGATGGGGACGAGCCACCCCGATACCAGATTATAAAGAAACGACTGGACCGAGTCCGAGTAACGTTCCTATCTAACAGTGCTAACTAAACAGTTACAGCACAATAACAGTTACAGGATAAATCCACATAAAGGCCCGAAAGGCGATCACAGATAATAGCGTTGTTCTAACAGATATACAACCTATTATATGATTTTCAAAACAGTTTATCCAAACCGTTTCCAGACAAACAGAGTATTCATTCCAAATTAATTACTCAGATAAACTACTGATAATTAATGTAAATATGGAACGAACGAGCAAGAGCGAACCACCACTTGCCTTAATCCACAGAATAGTCTAACGACGACAACTGGATTCCGGGCTTGACACGAGTATGGCTCTGACAGCACAACGACCTTCGAGTCGACCCATAAAAGGAACCCTAAGTTAGATTCGACATAACCAAAGTACGAATCTAAAAACGATGAAAGGAAAGACGCCACGACGACAACCAACCAAGCCAAAGTCACGAAGGCATTCTGGGCACTGGCGGCGGTCGCCGTTCTTGGCGACGGTCGCCGCATTCATCACGGCGGTCGCCGTGAAGAACACGGCGGTCGCCGTGAAGAACACGACCGACAGAGTCGAGAGAAATCTCACCAACTCA
Organism: Rheum nobile; assembly: GCA_027886185.1. Taxonomy (NCBI): domain Eukaryota; kingdom Viridiplantae; phylum Streptophyta; class Magnoliopsida; order Caryophyllales; family Polygonaceae; genus Rheum; species Rheum nobile. The sequence continues at coordinate 281,826 of WOAB01000309.1, forward strand.
ATGCGCGTTTCGACCCCTTTCCGCCTTGCTTGGTTTCTGACCTCCAAAGGCAACCACAAGGCTTCAAAAGAGCTGCTGGAAACACCACAAAACAACACCGACGAAGCTTCTGAAATTCCGACGAAGGCACAACTCCGGCGAGAGGCAAATTTGGCAGAGGTTCGGTGTTTGGGATGACTCAAATCTCTCCCCCAACACCCCCTTTTATAGCCAAAACGTTTGGAGCACGAAGAAGATGGGCCTACAGCTAGTTCGACGCTCGCCGGAAATCGCGCCGGCGACCATCGGGCAAGGACTGCCGGACAACGATGACTGCCATTACGGCGGGCGTCGTAATTCACGGCGGTCGCCGCGGCATGACACACCAGCTGCCTCCTCGAGCGTTGGGACGGCGGGCGCCGTGACTTTACGGCGGTCGCCGTGCTTGGGTCTCACGACGGCGGTCACCGCGACTTTACGGCGGTCGCCGTGACACCTTTATCCCGCCCGTTCAGCTTTGAACGAATATGACATTAACCGGGATAAATATTATCGTACGCGAACGACAATTAAAATTCAAGGCATGTTGTCTGTATATTATTTCACTGAGAAAAATATTACAGATACAGAGCACATTACAGAATGTCTCAAACTCTCTGTATTAAATCCGACGTACACAACGGATACTCGGGAAAATTCCAAAATTCCCAAAATAACCTTACAAAAATACGGGGTATCACAATTTTTTGAGCATAAATCTTAACAATATTTGATTCTCGATCATGTGCAAATATATTTTTAAAAAGTTCTATATTATTCCTTTTGGTACTTACATTTACTTCAACTAGATTTTAGATTTTCAAAAATATTCTTTTTACATTTAGTTAACAAACTAGATATACCAAAGTACGTAATATGAAAATATACGTATGAAAACCAATCTAAATGAAATAAATATTAAATATATTGACTTTATTCAATAATAATCACATGATAAATCTACATAAAATTTCACAAACTAACTAAAGATAATATTCTGTATATTTTAAAAATTAATATTATCAATTTTTCAATTCTTAACCTTATTCAAAATGGTGCACAGTACGAAAACTCAAATTAGATATTTTGGAACCAATCTAGATACTTGCATATTTATTTAATTAATTTTAATATAATGTGTTTTCAAACATATTATCTTTTAATACTCATAGTTTTGTTGAACCTACAATCCTACAACTACGTATCTAAAAGTCATTTTATCAAAACAAAAAACATATAAATTTGTTTTTTGAAATTTTACGTGATGATCATGAATATTTTTAAATTCCGCTTGGTAATCAAGGAGCATCATGAATAACATCAAATATTTGCATATATTGTTGAATCTACAATTCTACAATCATGTAACATTAGAAAATGTCATACATGCATCATCATGATCATTCCCATTTAAATTTAGATTCAGGCATTTATAAGTTTAAGATTTTTAATATATGGATGAAACTGTGCCTAATATGTATAATCAATCACTTACAACTATTTAACCTAATTTTATATGTGACAATACGTTAATATAAATTAGTTTTATTTTTTCAAAAAAAATGAAAAATTGTTGTGCAAATATTTTTATAAAGAACACTAAAAAGTTGTTTTCGTATGTGTTATTTTATCTATACTTTTATTTATTAAATTACTTATTTATTTGACTGATCTTTATCATATAATATTATGCTTTTCACATATAATAATGTTGTAAATTTTATAAATAATTATTAGATACATTTTCAAGTTTAATATATTTCCATCAAGCACATGACTTTCCTTTTATGGTAAACACACCTCCACAATTGTATAAACTTTTAAACTTATTAGGTTACAATAGTATTTAAGATAATTGTGTTTTTCTCTTACATACAAATATACAAAATGTTATAACAATGTAAAACTTTTTTTTTTTGATAAAGTAAGAATTCGAAGTGTACAACTTCGAAAGGCCAGAGACTGGCAACCGGACTAACCGGTAATACAACAATACCCAAAAGAAACAAAAACAAACAACAAACGAAACAAACTAAAGTATGATAAAACAAAGAAACCCAGAAATAAGATGAGTAAAGCACAAACAGACGCTGCACTGCCGGAAGGAAAGTCATCCTTGCATGGCCTTCCTTCCGGCATGGCACATCATGTGAGATATTTTAAATTTTTTATTTCTCACCATATCCGTGCATGGCACGTGTAATATACTAGTATATAGTAACAAACACCCTATAATAGAGAAATCATAGAGTGCCACATGGGATCATCCTATGATACCAAATTTCAGAATTGTAAAAGAGAATTTGTTGTTTTGTTCTTGTCTATACAATGTATATTCACAGATTTGCATATATATCCCAAATGAATTAGTGAGTTGCATATATATTACTTTGACTTTTTTTTTTTGCATATATACACCAAATGGGGTATTTTTGCAAAATATTAAAGTTTTTCTTTTAATTCAGAAATGAAGTAAAATAAAAAAAAAAGCATGAAAAGAAAAAGGAAACAAAAAGCCCAAAATAGTAAAATAATAATTTTTGCAATTTCCCTCTAAAACCCCAAAATATTTCCCGCCCCCTTCTTCATCTCTCCCGCCCACTTCCCGCCCATCCCGGCTTCATCCATCACGCCGGCCGGTACATGAACAGTTGAAAGTGAAAGATGCAAACCCATCCTCCCTCCCCTCCCTCTCCCTTCCATTCTGCACACGTCCTTGTAACTGTTAAACAAGATGCGATGAACTAGTAGGTAGTTATATTCACAATTTTTTTTCCATGGCGAACTGTGCTAGAGTTTAAAAGGAATGGCGATGTATCTCCATGGCGATGTAAACAGGAATGACGATGTATCTCCATGGTGAACTGTGCAACTGTTAAAAAGGAATGGCGATGGGCGAGAGAAGGGTTGAACCTCAGCATATGAACCCGAAGAACTGTTGAACTCAGCAAATTGTTTCAGAAGCAATTTTCCAGGTTAGGGGTAGGGCTAAATTATGTAAAAGCAAATATTCAGAAGGGAGCAAATGTAAAACCCAAGTGAAGAGATGAAGTGGTAATTTTCTGAAGTAAATAAATGATTCTAGTCTGGATGAACTGGTAGTTATATTGACAAGGTTTTTTTCATGCTATAATAGACAGATCTTGTCGGACTTAGTAAAACAATTGTCATACTTAGTAATAAAAATGTCATAACTACACCGTTTAAATTGGATATATGTTATACCAAATATCACAGAATAATGTCATAATTAATAACTAAAAGTTTTTAGTCATTAGACTATATTACATGCTTGTCTATTGCCTAATTTGGGTAGGACGTATGACATCTGGCTGAATAGTTGTTCTCAGAAGCTGGATAGTTCATCTAAATACAAGATGTCTTAATTAGATCTCCCGTTCCTGATGCTCTGCTTCTTTGACAATTTTACTTTACATAGATACTAATTGCACTTCATCTCACCAATCTACTTTAAAGATATCTTAATTAGAAAATGCTCCATGTTTGAGTATTTTTAGGTACAGAGGAGGCACTTGTAGTGCTGGTGATTTCCAAAGCGTGACATTTTAAATTGTTATTGTGACATACTATTTATACTATTTTCACAGTGTAATAATGTATGATTGACAAATGTGACCGTATTCAGACTGATTTACTTCACAGAGATCTTACTTTATGGAGATAGTAATGGCACTTCATCTATCCCATCTCATTGGAGTGTGTGTTGTTTGACTATCCTAACTGTACATACTTCCAGTCCTACTCTCTCTTTGTGTCACTTCATCTTACCCATCTCTTTCTACTCTTCATCTCTTTCCTCTCCTTAGAGCAGCTCGTGTGGTTGTGTTCTTTTCCTGTGGACTCACAAATTTCTGTTGGATTTTAATTGAGTGGCAAATAGGTATGGATGATGAATACTCTACCATTGGAGACAAGGGAGAGGTTGGCTTCATCGATGTTCCTTCAGTCACAACATCATCGCCAACTGAGGAGGGTCCTCTCATGGTGTCTGTGCCGTTTCCATTCGCTGGAGGAAAGCCTCAATCGGTTCCTGTGAACGAGGTTGCCGTGGCGTCATTCACCATAGAAAACACCACAGATGAATATATTTTACTTTGGGGTGTGAAGATTTATGCTTCAAATCCTGAAGATTAATTTGTGTTGTCATTGATGAAACCTCCATCTGGCCAGCCAGATGACATACCCGAGGAAGATTTTGTCCCTTGTTTTGATATGGAGGAACGAAATTTGAACCCACATGGTAGCTTGACTATATGGATGTCTTGTGTGCCCAAGGAGGTTGGCCTTTTCACATCTATACTGCATATCCAAACTGATCAGGGGATTATTGAACGACTTGTTTTCCTCTTGGCTGAAGACGAGGTATCCAAAGCTTTGGCACCTCAGAGGCCATATAACATACCAACACAAATCAAGAAAGCGATAGAGTTTGAGGAAATCCCTGAAGTGGTCTTACAAGGCTTAACAGAGGAAAATTATGTGTCGTATTTCAATGAGTTGTTAGGGATGGAGGAACTTCTGATTATGGTAAGTGTTATGTTTTCTATGTATGGGGGTTGGGGGACTGAGGGGATAGCTAAATGGCATCGTTCTGTCGTAGTACCAAGTTGTCGAATGGATTTTTTTTTATATTTGTTTACAGGAGTATGTCAAAGCTTATAATATGAAGTTTGTTACTTTGAGACAAAGGTATAATGTCAGGCTTGTAGCACTTAAAGTGCCAGGAGTAGGTGAAAGAAGGCCCTCAGTTGTCAGTGGAGATGTGGTGAATGTTTATGGAGAATATTCTGTCCATCAGGTATGTTAATAATGTTAGGTATCTTATGTTTTTTGTCAAAGTGTAAAATACTATTGTCGGTATGAATTATGAAATTGCACGAATTATCGTTGTCAATGTTATGTTCTCATGTTGAACTTGCTAATGTTCTTTGAACAGGGCTTGATTGACCGTGTTGAGGCTGATGAATTATTATTGCAATTTAATGATGAATTTTACCAAAGGCATATAGATAGCAATGCGTATGAAATCTGTTTTGTGTTCAACGGGACAAATTTCCGTAAGCTTCATGAAGCCATTCTATCTGCAGAGGCATTACATGAAAACTTCCTCTTTCCCCATGAGTATCAGTCAAAACGGAGGATTACAACCAACAATTTTGTGCCTATCTCACTTCATCTTGATGAGGACCAATAAAATGTTGTTCGCTTAATTTTAGGCTGCAGAGGAGGAGCTCCTTATGTGATTTATGGACCCCCGGGAACAGGAAAGACAAAAACACTGGTGGAGGTAATCCTACAACTCTATACAACTAGACGTGATTCTCATATACTGGTATGTGCTTATTCAAATTGCGCGGCAGATCACATATTAGAGAAAATCCTTGGTGAGTGTCCTTCACTTAGGGAGGAAGATATTTATAGGTTGAATGCCACACATCGTCCCTTACAAAAAATAAATGCTTCATTGTTGAGGTTCTACACCTACAGTGCTGGTTTCTTCACTTGCCCTTCTCGAGATGCACTCCGCATGTACAAGATAATAATAACGACATACACGAGTGCATCTTACCTCTATCATGCTGAAAGGGTTAACCGTGGCCACTTCTCCCACATCATCTTAGATGATGCAAGCCAAGTTTCAGAGCCAGAGACAATGATCCCCATATCAACCCTCATAGAAAAGAACACAGTTATTGTTCTTTGTGGTGATCCCAAACAATTTGGGCCTGATATTTATTCAAAGCAAGCTGAGGCTTATGCTTTGGGAAGATCTTTTCTAGAGAGGTTGTTGGACTTTGAAGTTTACAGATCAGGGGATCGTAATTATGTCACAATGTTGTTGAACAATTACCGGAGCCACCCTGCTATTGTCAATGTTCCTTCAAGACTATTTTATAGTGGATCATTGAGGCCATATCGAGAAGATAGTAAGACATGTTTCTTACCTTGGGCTGATATGCTTCCCAATAGGAACTTCCCTTTCATGTTCTGTTGCATCCAAGGCTTTGATGAGAGGGAAAAGGGCAGCCCATCATGGTTTAATAGGATTGAAGCTAGCAAGGTGGTTGAGCTCGTACAGAGGCTGATAAGAAGGAATGTGCCTGAGCAAGACATCGGGATTATTACCCCTTTCCCACAACAAGTACTAAAGATAAGGAAGGCTCTCATGTCTCTACGTATGAGGGATATTGAGATTGGCGGGGTTGAGCAGTTTCTGGGTGAAGAAAAGGAAGTGATCATCCTGTCAATCGTCAGATCGACCGCTAACCACGATGAATATGACAAGACTTTCCGCATGGGATATATGAGCAACCCGAAGAGGTTAAATTTTGCCCTGACTCGTGCCCGATCATTGCTTATTATAGTTGGAAACCCTTATATTTTAGAAAAGGTAATTCCCGGTAAGAAAATCCTAAGAGTTGGTCATTGTTGTTGGTCATTGACAGGATTAACAAGGTTGATTAACTATCGTGTTTTTGGTCTTTGACAGGATTGGCACTGGCAAGAAATCCTAAAGGATTGTGTTTTAAATAGCGCCTATGAAGGCTGTGCATTCCTCGTGCATGAGGAGGTTGTGAGTAGGTAGTTGTGATTCTAGTAATGTAATGATAGCATCCAGTTGACAACTATCCTTTTTATAGACATGTAATGGTAGCCCACGCTACAATACTATAGGAATGTAATGATAGTATCCAGTTGACAACTATTCTAGTAAGGTAATTGTCGGTGTGTGTAGTGTCGACATTAATATTTTGGCAATCTGACATGTAGAATCAACCATGCTTTCTAAAACTATTCGAAAATAAAATTCATCCTCTTACATAAAAAACCAAAGTCATGAGGTACATACTTCATAGTCAATTCATCCTCAACCATGCCTACATGCTCGATTACAAATGCTGAAAGCACTAATCCCTAGAATCACACCAGCACCAAACGCAGAAATAGGAACTATTACATGGTTTCTGAAGTTTGCCTGGGAGTGTAGTGCCTTGTTTTCAGCTTCAAGTTCTGCCACCCTTGCATTTAGTCGCCAAATTGCATGATCGAATTGCATCTCAGTTGTATTGAGTTCCATGATTCTCTGTCCAAGTTCATGTATCTCAGTACGTAGGCGTGTGATTATTTCACCCAACATGTTGGAACGTGGGCTATTCGTTAGCAACATGTCTAACTCTTCTTGCAACTTCTCCTCTAATTGAGAAGGTGTAGGAGATGAAGGTGGATGTTCATATTTGCGGGGGTCCCCGCTTTGATAACTTGAGGTGTCGATGGATGACATTGTACTCGAGTACTGTAGAAACAAAGAAAGATTTCCAGCAAAAAAAAAGTGATACGTGCTTGCTTACTGATCCAGTGTGAAAACCACACAATAAACAAAGAGGGTTACCTTCAAGTTCGACGCAGAGAGGGTTTAAGGATTGTTGAGGCAAAATGAGAAGGAATGGTCGGCGGTCCCCGCTGAGATTATTTAGCTTTTTTTGTTCAATATTGCTTCATAACTATTCACCTGATATGACCTCTGAAAATGTAGTACACACTTAGAGGGAAAACCTCTGTTTTCCCTCTAAAATTTCCCTCCAATTTCTACCCCTTTACCCACGTGTTAGGGATTGTTATCCAAGCATAACCCAACCTGTAAACCTGCACAAAACTTTCGTAACACCCCAAGACCTTAAATCCACAAAGCTTCAAAATAGATTGTGCAACCTCTTCAATGTATTTGGAATAGAAGAAGTTTAATAATGGATGAGTTATGACTTTCACGTTCTTATTCCTATTCTTCTTTACAGTAAATTCTTTTGTGGTCTTTCTTACCCTTTAATGTCGGTGTTAGGGCATTATCATTCAGGGGTCCCCGTTTGGCCCTAATAAACTATTGAACTTGTATTTGCTTTTTCTTCGTGTAACAAGTTCAACATCATACTACTTGACTCTGAAAACAGGTGGTGAATGGACATGTAAGGGAAACAAGTGGTTTTTTGATGGGATCACAACGACAACAGGACTTCTTTTGTATGCAAATATGAATTACTCAAATCTCAGGAAAAAGTTAGCTGAGAAGATTAAATGCATTGACGAGATAGATGAAATGGAGATAAAATATCTGTCACCGTGGAAACCACTGGCACAACCAATCGATGTCAAAGATGACGAGGACCTTGGTGCGTTGAAGTTTTTGAACGCACACTCGCACGATAACATTTGGCCTATCGAGTTATATGCGAGTATGAAAAAGAAGGGAAACAAAGAGCCAGAGGTTGTGGTAGGTTGCCATCCAAGTAGAAGTGATGAAGAGGACATAACAGCGTGTCTGACTCTGCCACCGTTAACACAAACTCAAGAGGCAGAGCCCGAGGTTGTGGTAGGTCGCCATCTTGTCACTGATCGTACCAAATCCGACAAGAGCAATATGGTAAGCGACAATTATCCCACTGAAGCTTTACGGGATATCGTTGATTGTGACATGTATGAACTTAAACCAAAAATTTGTCGTGTAAACAATGGGGAAGTACAAATAGTTGACTTGGTGAGCCAATCTGAGGCAGACTCGGAAACTGATGGGAGTGATTATGGGGAAGACGTTGGGCGAGATTTTGATTGGGATGACCTTGAGGATGAGTTTGAGGATGATGTTGAAGAAGGGACATTGTTGGATGACACTAATGAAGTCGAAAACTTATTCATAGACATTGATGAGGAAGTTCTACAACAGATTGAAGCCGAGTACTATCGTAGCAAACAGTTGTGTAAAAGGCAATTGGATGAGCCAATGGAGGATAATGGGGTGAGCGGCAATAATTTGGAAATAAAAGTTGGAGAGCATTTCAATTGCAAGAAGGATCTTAAGGATCGTTTATCCTTGATGGCATTACAGAGGCGCTTCCAGATGCACGTCCATAAGTCTGATAAGAAGTTATATGTGGTAAGGTGCATTTATCCTAGTTGCACATTTTTTTGTCGTGGGACCGCTCTTGGCAGCACAGGATTGTTTCAAGTAAGGAAGTATTGTGGACAACATACATGTGGCATGAAGTTAAAGCATAATTACCACAAACATGCAAGTTCAAGCGTAATTGCTGACCATATTATTTCAAGGTAAGTAAACAATCCTGTCAGTACGATCATATATGAGCATGTATATGAACTAACCTTAGCATGTTACATATACAATCCTGTTACAGATTTAACACAGCCGGTACATGTCCCGGACCTCGTGCTGCCGAAATTCAAGACAGCATGAAGAAAATGGGAGTGGCAGTTGGTTACGACAAGGCAAACAACACGTTTAACCGCCACTGACAAGATAAGAGGCACAACTGAAGAAAGCTATAATAGGATTCATGGATACATGTACATGCTCGAAAGGATGAATACATGGACAGTCACACATGTTGAAGTAGACTCTAATCGTCGATTCAAGTATTGTTTCATCAGCTTGGGTGCTTGACGCAATGGAATGCAGTTTTTAAGAAAGGTATATTTCCATCTTGTCACGTTCCCCGATTCTATTATCAAATCGATACATGACATTGTAGAGCTGATTGAAAACTACTGCAGGTCATAACTGTGGATGGTACCCATCTAGGATCAAAGTACAGAGGCACACTTCTAGTTGCAGTGGCACAAGACGGAAACAGACAAATATATCCAGTGGCTTTTGCTGTTGTTGACAGCGAGAATGATAGTTCATGGTCGTATTTCTTCCGACACCTACGCTCTGTTGTTGCCGACGATCATGACCTCGTATTTGTGTCTGACCGTCATGGAAGTATATATAAATGTTTAAGAGAGCGCTATATCTTCGCAAAGCATGGTTGTTGCACACTTCACCTATGGGGTAACGTGAAGACGAGGTTTAAAAGAAATGACTTGTGGATTCTGTACCAAAAGGCAAATCAAGCGTACACCAAACAGGACTTTAATCGTGAATTTGCAAGACTTTGCAACCAGTCTCCTACAGTCGGTACGTACCTCAAGGGTGTTGGATTTGAAGCGTGGACAAGGTCGCATATGCCCGCAAACAGATTCAACATTATGACGTCCAACAACGCAGAATCCGTGAATAGTCGCTTACTGGGCCCGCGTCTAATGCCGTTGATTGGGTTGCTTGATGGTATACTGAATGTCATGAGTAATTGGTTTTGTGATTGGCGATTTAAGGGAGAGGGACATGTGGATATTCTGACCCCGACAGTTTGTACTGAGCTCGAAGGTAATTATTTGAAATCGTTGACAATGGTTGTGAGTAGGCTAAATCAATATGAGTTTCAAGTGCATGCCAATGGAACTACACTTTTGGTAAATCTGCATGCTCGAACCTGCTACTGCAACGTCTTCCAAGTTGACCAAATTCCCTGTGCGCATGCTATAGCGGCCGCGAAGGATTGTGGTGTGGATCCTGTCACTCTTGTTCATCCCTTCTTTACTGCTGAAATGTGGAAGGAAGTGTACAAGGAAACTATATATCCGATTCCTGCATTTGAGCGTTGGGAAGTTCCTGACACGGTCTTGAATAGAGCATGTTTTCCCCCGGTTGTTAGGAGGAAATCCAGAAGACCAAGGAAGAAAATGATCCTGTCACGGGGAGAATACAGGGGCCCGAGGAGAAGGTGTGGAAGTTATGGTGTTGTCGGCCATAACTCACGAAACTGTCCTAACCCCTCAGCCGGCCCATGATGCCGTTAATTGTGTTACTATTTTGTTAATATGTGTAGTAAGAGTTCCACATGGATGAAGGATCTCTTACCACTCATATTACTTTTCGTATAAATGGTATGTATTTTGTTAATATGCATCCGTATGTTAATATAATATTATCCTGTCATCGTTATATATATATATATCCCGACATTGTCAATATTGACTACTTTTGGTTATATTTATATGAAAGAACTTTCACTCCATTCTGTACCTAACACTTCTTCCCACTTATTATTCTTCCATATTTATCATGACTTCAAATAACCAACAGACCGACATGAGTGGTATCTGAATAATACACAGGAAAAACAGAATTACATAATAAGACATTACCATAAAATACTATATTATATAAAACAGAATTACATAATATGACATTATCATCTTCCTACTTGACAGAACATATTAATTCATGCGACATTACCATAACATACTATACCATAACCTACTGACTATATATAGTCACTATATGACATTATCCTTCTCATACTTGACATATCTATCATAAAACAACAGACTTCATAACCTCGATTACTTTATCAGATACTAAATATGTGCGGAGGAGACATATGATTCTGGGCTGTCGCGCTGCGGAAGTTCATCAACAACATCTCCAGTGACGACATATATGTTTATGAAGGCAACGGATCTACCTTGGGCGGCAAGGGCGACGGCGTCTCCGCGGCGCTGTAAGGCCCTCAAGGTACGAGGCCCGCCATGGGGGGGCACAACTTCGAAGAAGTAAGCGGCGTCCTGTTCGTAATCGTTAAAACGAAACAGTTGGTTGAGCAACCAATGGATATCCTGTACCATATCAGCCGAGGGCCTCCAGTTTTGGGTCCTCCCGCCTTGGTAGACATGGCTTGAAATCCTGGCATTTTGTCCTCTTGAAGGGATGAGTCTCCCACCGGTATGGACAGTTGTGTAAACCATGTGATCGTTAAGGCCCCATTCATAGTCGTTAGGCTCATAAGCCATGGAAACAAACGAAACAAGAGAAGGGAAATTAGAGTTTTTAGGGTGAGGAAGTGGAAGAAGTTTTGGAGCGGATTGTGGATGAGGAAATATGGTTTCGTATGAGGGGGTATATAAAGAGGTTTTTGGGTTGGTGGCGGTTAGGGTTACATTTATGAGGGTGCTTAATTTAATTAATTGGGTTAATATCCTGTCACTGATTGACGGAAGTTGGTGGGCAGTTAATGATAATTTCATGACGGTTGACTATTTTTTTATTGTCAGTCAATGGCGTTGGGGGACAGTTAATGATAATTTCATGATGGTTGACAAGATTGACAGGATACAGAAACAGTTGGTATGCAATCTAAACAAGTTGAAGTTGTCATAACATTGTATGTAATCCAAATATCCAATCCAAATATCCAAATAACATTGCATGTAATCTAAATGATGCACTTCGTTAGGCTCGACCTCCAGACCCCGTCAAACACGTTGTGAGCCATGTCGCTCTTGAAGCCGTCAATAAATTTGTCTGCCACAACGTCCAAATTTTTCCAACCAGCACTTAGCAACTCCATGTGTTTCAGAGTGTATATCCCACAGTCATGACTACGAACACAATATGCACTTTGTTACTCATATGAAGTATGTAATAAAATTCGTAAGGGGATTGATATTTCGACTTACCCACGCTTGTTCTGCTTCAGTCATTGAATTCTCTCAAATTTAATCTCTTGAGTACCCCGATGTTCAAATTTCTTGGCAAGCAGGGGGTACTGTGTCATAAAGTGAGGAAGAAACCGACAAATCCCATGCACCCAGTTCTCTATGGCCAAGTTAGGGTTCAAATCCACATTACAATCATATACATTTGCCTGCCATTGCTGCAGATCGATCTCAACAGCCACCCAATGATTGTTATCGATGTTGAGGGGGAAATAAATGAAGTCCAGATCATCCCAACTGGACCCATAAGGTTTAGGCCGATCTCCCCTAAAGTATGCGAATGCACGTTCAGATGCAAGTGGAACATCGCAGTCATTTTTGATATAGTCTCTATATGCATCCGTATAATCAGCAGTCCAGAAAACGTCCAATATTGTGGCCTTGCTTTTAACTTCGGACTCCAAAAATGCCTTACGGATATAACAACAAACTTCATCGATTTGCTTCAAAAAAATATAATTCATCATGTCAGGCATTGCAATAAATCCCAACAGTAAACTAAGTTGACATCATAATTAAATAGCTTACACCATCTTCCAGCCAAGCTTTTGGTTCCAGTAGTAGGCCAAACCAGTCCTTGTCCATCTCTTCACCACACAGTCCAACTATTGGCTTAGAGCCGAAAAACAAAGAAGGCGTAATTCAATCCATGAAAGATAGTTGAACATTATTAAATCCGTGAGATACTAACCTTTCATCATTCATCCATTCCAGCAAAGCAGTCATCTCCTTCACCTGTGAATTCTTGGTTATCTTCTTCACAATTTCCCCATTTTTCTCATCTGTGTAAGGTGTTAGTTTTTTAGCGGATGGCTTCACCATACGACTAGGAAGAACCCTCCTCGGTTGGAGATGCTGCTCTCGTTTATTTCTGGGTTTCTCCTTCTTGGATGCAACAACTACATCGGCTAGCACTGAAAGAGGTTCCTCTCTTTCCTCTGCCTCAGCTTGGGTAGCCTCCGGTGCTCCTTCAATGTCATTAGTAAAATCTTGCTCCTGGTCCTTTTCACCAACGCCAGCATTTTCATTTATGTCTTTGACAAGGGCCATAACACCATACGCACCCTCAACATCATTGTTAGCCTCAATGGAATTATCAAAATCCTGCAATCATAATAACCATGTCATGCATGCGTACAAATCCTGTCACCATGCCAGCCTTTTCTTGTAAAACATAAAAACTCACACACTAGAAATCTTGTCAATTCGTACAAATAATAATGTCATAGTAGTGATGAAAATTTGATAATTTTCATACCTCTTTTCCTTCAGCCTTTACCTTCTCCACCGCAGCCTCCTGAACCTCAGCCTCTACCTTCTCCACCTTCTCCACCGCAGCCTTCTCCACCACAGCCTCCTTAACTTCCTCACCATCAGTCTCATTATCCTCATCAGAAACTTCCTCCTCATCAGAAACATCTACCTTGTCATCCTCCTTCGGTTTGTCACCACCCTGTCGAAGTTCTTCATTGTGATTAGCCTCATCACCATCATCATCATCACCATCATCATCATCATCATCATCATCATCATCATCATCATCATCATCATCATCATCATCATCATCATCATCATCATCATCATCATCATCATCATCATCATCATCATCATCATCATCATCATCATCATCATCATCATCATCATCATCATCATCATCATCATCATCATCATCATCATCATCATCATCATCATCATCATCATCATCATCATCATCATCATCATCATCATCATCATCATCATCATCATCATCATCATCATCATCATCATCATCATCATCATCATCATCATCATCATCATCATCATCATCATCATCATCATCATCATCATCATCATCATCATCATCATCATCATCATCATCATCATCACTCTCAACCTCATCACTCTCGGATAAAACACCCTCAACCTCCTTATCCTCCACCTCATCATCCTTATAAACTTCCTCCTCTTTCTCATTAGACTTACCATAGGATTCATCCTCATTCGAATAATTCTTTGATTTCCCAGTACTCTTGAGCTTAGGCACCTCCTCCTCCTTTGATACCCACTTTTCCAGCCTTCTCATCCTGTCAAGCACTCCTTTTTCCAACCTCTTCATCATTCTGAACATCTGACTTATCACCTCTGATGACTGCACAGATACATTACTCGAGCTCGCTCCATCTTTTCCTTGCTTCCCCTTCCCCTTCTTTTTCAAACCCTTCATTGCTTCCTTCACAATTTATCAAAATGCGGGTCATCAAATTCAACAACATAGTAGCAGTCGGACAGCTTATCCACCTCATCCTCATCGAGAATAAGAATGGGCTTAACCACATGTGTAGGATCAGCCAAAGACAACTCCAACACTCCATGTTCAGGGCCGTCATCTGAAAACCAACGAAGACCTCGAGGCATTGCAGATTCACTCAACTTTGATGCAAATTGGAGACCAAATGTTGGCACAGCTTCCCATACCCATATCTACAATAACAAGCGGTTTGAGAATTAGCAAATTAAGATACATTATTTCATTTTATCCTGTCACCCTATAATTTAGATCAGGTCACCCTAAAACAATCTGGAATGCAAATAAAAGTATGTTGGAATACTACTATGTAGTGTCAATCAAACAAGAAAAACTTCCTGCATATTCACCATTATCCTGTCGCCCTGTACTCAAATATCCTGTCATAGTATAGCATAAAGTATACTACTATGCTGCAAATAAAACACATTCAGTAATTCATATTTCAACCATTACAAATTTAGATCAGGTCACCCTAAAGCAATCTGGAATGCAATTAAAAGTATGTTGGAATACTACTATGTAGTGTCAATCAAACAAGAAAAACTTCCTGCATATTCACCACGATCCTGTCACCCAGTACTCAAATATCCTGTCATAGTATAGCATAAAGTAATTAATATTTGAAGCAATAAAATTACCTGGAACACAACTGGCATGCCTTGAATGGAATATGGAATTCTTGGTGTGTCGGAGAGTAGCTTTGCCTTCTCTACTGTTTGCATCCTTTTGACCAATGCTGTGGTCAATGACTTGTGAAGCTCTTCATAAGCAACCCTTCCCCATGGATAATCCCAAAAGTAATCCATATTCTCCAGCAGCCTAATATGCAGCGGCTTCACTAGCCTCTTCTTATCCCCTCCCAGCAATAGACCTTCAACTATCAACAACAGTGCCAATTTCATTTTGTAGTTGTCCAATTCACGATGTTCTTTAAATCTGTTGTAAACATCTTGTATGGTCGTCTTAGGACCACCAGGACTACCAAAAAAATGCTCCATTACTAGCCCGTCTGCTTTAGTATCCACAAATGGAAGTTCACCACAATTCAGTCCAGTTATGAGAGAGAACTTCTTAATCGAAAACCTCAACTCTTTTCCTGCCACCTCATACCAAGACTCCCACTTCTTTTTTGTTTCAAGTTGCTTAAATAGAACTGCATGCAATGTCTGTGAAGAAAATGATACATGCTGCAACATTTTCAAAACTTTTCCAAACGGGCCATCCAAAACCCGTTGCCAATCCACATGTGTCAACTTGTTTTCAATCTCACAAACAAAGTGCACCCTACAGTTGATGTTAATTCTGCCGTAGAAAGTTTCACCTCTGAAACAACTGTACCTAATCTGCAAGCCAAATGAAAATAACCATAAACAAACGCAATCGAACCATTTCAAAAGCCTCAGACGACAGATAAAAAAACATAAAACCCTAAAAAAACACTCCTGATACAAAGTAAACCATTTCAGATGTGTGACAGGACAATTGAAAAATTACGCTAAGCCCTAAACAAAAAAATTTAGACAACTTACATCCTCTTTAAAGATTAAGGGTTTATTCCCCTCTACTGGTTTCGCTTTTGGCCTCGACCTGCCCTTCGCGGCTTTTTTCCCTATGGAACTGTTAGAAGTTTTTCCGCCTTTCGCCTGCACTTCGTCTCCCTGCTTCTTCTTCTTTCGAACCTGGCTGTCGTCTTCTTTTCTCTTCCTTTTCTCTCCACTCTTCTTTGGGCTCGATTCTTTACGGTCTCTAAGCACTGCCATTTTCTAGGGTTCTTTTGTAACGCGTTAATGGAGAAAGATGGAGGAGGGAGTAAGTAAGAAAATGTGGAGATGGACTTCAAGAGTAAGCAAAAATCGAGAAAGATGGAGGAGTTGAAGAGTCGCCTTCTGGGGAAGAAGAAAATGTCTGATAACAATGATGGATGTTTGCAGAGTCACCTTCTTGGGAAGGAAAAAGAAGAAATGTGGAGGGAATTTTGGAAGGTAAACACGGAGGGGCTTTTGGGAGAATTCGAACTTCGAAGAAAGGTAAATCGGTGTATGTCTTACGCTTTTTATTCTAAATTAAATATTATTAAAACGGTCAAATCGGTGAACAAATAATATTACAAAATAATATTTCCGACAATAGGATTATACAATGTGACAAAAAACATATGTACGCAAATTACAAAGAAACTTTACTGGCAAGAATTATGAACAACACTGACACGAAGTATGCATCTACAACGAAGTAGCAATTATCCTAGATTTCCAAAACAACACTGACAGGAATTATGAACAACACTGGCATGAATTATGAACAAGAAATGCACCAACCAATTTTGCTAGATTTCCAAAACAATTTCAACACAAGTTATTGTCAACAATACAAGTCAATTCTAGCGAAAACCACCCAACAAGGAATCATACAACACTAGCACTATCCCAACTACAGTGAAGCTTACATGAAAGTGAATAACATATCCTCCACTAGTCAAACCAGTTCATATCGAACAAACTATCGGCTATCCTTTTTCTGTACTCATCCACAAATTTGTCACCCACGTTCACGATTTTTTGACGTCCGGAACTTAGCATTTCTATGTACTTGATCGTGAAGACGCCACAATTGCCCCTGCACACAAGTAAAAAATGTAGTTGGTTTGCTGATATTATAACCAATTTCACACAAACAAATGAACAATTTCTGTAAACAACTTACCCTCTCTTGTTTCTCTCCAATGTAGGAACACGAGTCACATTTAGGGGATTTCTCCGCCTATCTTCATAAATTGTTGCCAAAGGCTCATATTGTGCCATCATGACAGGAAGAATATATGTCAACTCTGCAAGGAGCCTATGGACTTCCGACAATTTGAACAAATTGACGTCGGGATCGTATACAGTGACACACCATTTACTAAGTTATATCTCCAGAGCTACCCAATGTTTGTCCTTGAAATTGAAGGGGAGGTATATACGATCCACATCCTTCCAATCCTTTCCATAAATTGCAGGCAGTTTCCCATGTAGGTATCTCATCTTAGATCCATCAGCAACATAACTTTGCTTATCTGATAACCATCTATTCATTTCATTGTCCAAATTACGCTGAAACCAGGTGTCCAATATTGCCACTGGTTTGTCACGCACACGACAGCCAAGATAATACATACATTCGTCCAAGTGCTACAAACCAAAAATATATGTCATACCAGAAATTTGCTGCATGCCACGATAATTTATATAAAAATTGAAAGGAGCTTACCTTAGATTTCAGCCACCCCTTTGGTTGCAACAATGGCTCAAAAAACTCCATCTGTAGATTTCCTCCACTCGGAGAAACAATTTTCTCACTGCATCATAACATGGTTTAATTAACACCTCAAACACGCATTCATATCTTCAAGACAGGTTCATATCATCAAGACAAGAGGGACAACTTCCTAACCTTTCCTTCGAGTCTAACCAACGCTGCAATTTATTCATGTTTGAAAATCCTTTGGGCGTTGAAACCTTGCATCGTTTGGGATTATCGGCTTCTCTGGACAGTCCTCTCTTCCTGACAGGATGGTCCTTTAGTTCACCAGTTGTATGATCAATTGTTTTTTTTGAGCTGCTTTTTCTTGTTGAGAGTCCAATTGATTCTTTGGTAGACTCTCCTTCCACCTCAGCTTGTTTTAGCGTCTGCAAATAAGTTTTTTCATAAATAACATGTTGGTGATCTGAGGGACCATCCTGTCAGGAAGATTTATTGATGCATACCTCAACTCCTCTTGTCCTCCCTTTTTTATTTTTCGCCTCATTCTGAACTGCGCCATCTTCATCACCCATCTTCTTTTCTGAGCGAGTCTTTCTTGTAAATACTTTTCCTTCCTTGCAAATACTTTTCCCCTCATCCTGTATTGCACCCTCAACATCATCTCTCTGAACCGCACCATCTTTATCATCCTTCTTCTTTTTTGAACGAGTCTTCCTTGCAACTTGCTTTCCTTCTTTCTTATCGTCTTCTTCTTTTGTCATCGTTTCTCCATTTTCCCCCTCATCTTCTACTGCACCCTCAACATCATCGCTCTGAACTGCACCATCTTCATCATCCTTTTGCTCTCGATAAACAACCATATATCCTAAATTGCCATTGTCGACTTTAGTGGTACCTTCATCATCGTCATCCTGTAGGGGATTTGAATCAGACCCCCCCCATTCTATCCATTTCGACATCCTCATCACGACCATGTACAACATTATGCTTCAATAAATTATAATTTAGATTTAACTCAAAAGAATAATAAGTAAGTGCACCATTCTATAATGATTGTCAAAAACAGAGCTTTATGCATCCATCCAACTTATAAAACTACCTTTTTCTATTAACTAACTATGACATTCCTGTTATAATGTCTGTAAAAAAAAGGCTTAAACTGACAACAAATACAAGTAACTGCCAATCTCAAGTTTAACAAAGTGACATTTTGCCTTTTCAAAATGACATTACTATTCTACACAAGTAAAAATGCTTCAGCTTCCACGAAATATATATCTAAGTTCCCAAACATAACTTAATAACGATTGTTGACAGTTATCTTACCTCCCCTTCCTCTTGTTCATCATTTGTTGAACCTGACTTGTTGAATACCTTCTCCTTGATCATCTGTTGCATTATGCCCAAGGTTTTATTCATAGCACAAAACCCTGCGTCCACTTGGTTTTCCAAATTAATCATACGCTCATGAAGCTCTTTCATAGCGCACATCACTTGTCTTGCATCCAGGCCTGAGGGCTTTGTAGCAGGGGCAGAGTCCGAATCACTCTTTCATTTTCTTCTATCATTGATAGACCTCTTATTACTTAGCTCGAATTTCTCAACTGCCTTGTCAAAGTAAGTGTCCTTCACTTCCCCATAAAATTTGCATTCTTTTAAGACCCCCACCTCAGCTTCTTCCTCTATCAACACCACATTTGGAATAAAACGGGATGTGGACTTCCCTAAGAAAGACTCCACAGCCGTCGCATCAGGTTGTGAATCTGATGACCATCGTAGACCGCGTGGGTAGGCCTCCTTATCCACCAAATGTGCAAACGCTGAAGCAATTGGTTTAACAGCTTCAAACAGCCAAACCTGAACAGCCAAACCATCAATATATTGTAACTACAATACCAACTTCAAAACAATATACATTACATCCTGTCATGTTACCTGAAAGGCCATTGGCAACCCCTTGAGTTTGTAACCTAACCTTGCACTTGAGTCTCTGCTTGTTTTAACCGTTTCCAATCTATTCTTCACCGTTGAACTCAATCCCTGGTGAGTTTCAATGTAGCTAACCCTGCCCCATAGGAATTTCGTGAATCGATCGATATCAGCCAATAATTTGACATGACCTGTGCTTATGCGAACTTTTTTCTCAACCCCAAGAATGACGCCCTCTAATATAATCAATAACGCCATCTTATATTTCAAAGGGCTATCAAGCTGTGTACGCATAAATAAAGACTCGAGCTCACCCAACGTCAAATTCTGTACATCAAATAACTCTTTCACGGCATTTTTATTCGGGTTCAGCTCATTATCTTTCATTCTGTGACAACATAACCCTGTCACAAGTGCAAATTCCTTCATTGAAAAACGCAGCAGCTGTCCTTGCAGGTCATACCACGTCTCCCACAACTTCCTCGTTTCTACTTGACGGAATAAAACGTAATGTACAAGCTGGCATGAAAAGTTTTGTCGACGAACCATCTTCACAGTAGGTCCAAATGGACCATCTATTATCCTCTGCCAGTCCACAGGGGAGAGGCATTTCTCAATAAGATTCAGCAATTCACGTCGACAGTTTTGATTGACTCTGCCGATGAATTTTTTCCCTTCAAATCTCAATAAATGACCCTAAAAAATACAAATTATACAAGGTCAATATATACAAAACGAACATATACTTAAACACAACATGACAGGATGTCAACTATGGAAAACTACACACAATGAGCTAACCAAAATTTACCTTTTTACCCATTTTAATCTCCTCCGTTTCAATATGAAGAACTATACCACTTCAGCTGCACTGGGGGAGATAGACAAACAACAAAAATATCAACATTTAAGCTTTTTCTAAGCACCTAACTCAACTCAACATACCCAGATGTACAGATCACACGAGAAGACAAGGAAGTTGTAAGAGTAAGAGAGCTATAATGTCAGGAAAATAACAACATTAGAATTTCAAAACACAACATAATCTGACATTCATGACAATCAAATTAATCATTTCAACAATAACACTATACGATGTGACAAATATTTCATCAACGCTGACAAGAAATGTTCATACAATGGTAATTCCTGCAATTGTGACAAAAACAAACATAATCTGACATTCTCATTTTACAAACACGGATTTCACAGGTTGATACAATTCGCTGCATTCAACCTCACTTCCTCACTTCATTTCAGCTCAAACAATAGTGAATCAACCCTAAAAACCAAATGAACAGCAATGGAACAACCCTAAAATGGCGTTAAATGACTTGAACTCTGAAAAACTTGACATACCTACCTCGAACAACAAGGCTCGAAGGAGATAGACAGAAGAGGCAGATGAATCGGAATCGCGACAGAATCGCAAGAGCCTTAAGCGGAATCGCAAGGGCCTTACTCGGAGCTCAAGCGGCGATGAAGGGATTAAGCTACCTCGAACGGTGAAGAAGGGTTTAAGCTATCTCGAACGGTGAAGAAGGGTTTCAAGCAAACAAACCTGGAAGAGAAAGCTTCACGCCGGAATCGGTGAATCTCGCCGAAAAAAATAAATCTAGATTCCGCCGGCGAAGAGGAAACCTCTGGGAGAGAAAAGGAAAAGGAAATGATTTGGGTTTTTTTTACCTGTAGCAAAATTTTCACATTTCATTTTGGAATTCAAAATGATTTGGGGTTTCATTTTTTTTTTCAATTAAAATAGTACCATGTCAGAATTTCTTTTCGAAAAGAAAAGGAAAAGTCAGATTTTCATTTAACTTTTTATTTGTGGGTATAATTGCAAAAAACAAGGGAAAAAAAAGTCTTTGGGGTAGATTTGCAAAAACCAAAAGGGGTAGGATAGTTTTGCAAAGCCTATATGAAAATGGGGTATTGGGTGCTATTTCCCATGTATATTCTAGCATCCACCCGCGCTAAACTATCCAAGATAAAGTTTAGATCAAAGTTGAAGAAATCATGATGCAGCTAGTGGCTTGGTTAAGGCATATGCAAACAACAACCACCTGCGTCCGAATTCCCGTCATCGTCTTCGTTTTCCGATGCCAAAATGTGGTTGGAAAACGAAGCTTGATATGGAGTTTTTGGATTCAGTTATGATGCAAAACCACCTCCGGGGAGGCGCTTCGCTTGCGTGAGCTTGGACTGTGGCGCAAGCAAGGACCCAAGGCGGCCTTCCTCTTCCTCCTTCCTCTCGGCTGGATTGGGCTTTGGAATGTCTTGACTACCGGCTGGAAGCTTCAAGGGCAGACACGGCGGGAGCAAGGAGCCGCAAGGGAGTGCAACGGCTAGTAAACCTCAAAATGAGGTTTACTTGGCGCGGCTACGGGACATCGAGCGGCAATGACGACAGGCGCGGGAGTGGGCGACTGGAGCTGGAGTGGAGGGGTGAGTAAACCTCAAATTGAGGTTTACTAGGGCACAACTACAGTGGGCAGCTGCGGTGTCAAAGGGCACGATCGTGCGGCCGAGCGGTGAGTGAGCGGCATGAGGCCTTAGTCACGAGTGAGAGGTGGTGGAGGTGAGTGAGTTTGTAATATCCCTCATTTTATAAGGATATTTTGGAATTTTTCCAATACCCGTATTACAAGTCGGATTAATTTTAGAGAGTTTCGGACATTATGTAAATTGTTTGATCTCTGTAATATTTTTTTGAGTAATATAAAATATAGTTGACTTGTGTTCAAGGTTAAATAGTTGTTCGTGTACGAATATATTTAACTCGGGGTTAAATATAATTAACCCAAGTTTAAATCGGACAAAAGGGGTAAATTTTGGCCTTGACCGCACCCCGCGGTGGAGTTGCCGCACCCGCGGTGAAGGCCAAACAAGTGAGGCGGTCAGAGGAGACCACCGCACCCTGCCGCACCTCGCGGTGGGATATATTTTCTTCTGCAGCGTTATCCTCTTCCCTGTCAGTGGCGCCGGTTGTCAGGCCGCCTAGCCGCCTAGCCTTTCCCTTCTGGTCTCCTGCTTGTCCCTTCGGGGGGAGCTCATTGTTGGCCTATAAAAGGAGGGGAGATGGACTGAGAAGAAGCCATCCAAAGCTTCATCTTCCTCCTTTGTTTTTCTCCATTAACGCCGGAATTCCAAGCTTTCGCCGGGGCTTCGCCGGAGTTTCCCTTGAGTGGAGACAATACTCCCAAGTGGTGTTGGAAGGTTTAAGGTGTTTGGAGAGTGAACCATAATCGAATCGAAAGCAAACAACGCGATTTGGGTGAGTTTTCTGAATTTTCGCTGAAGCCCCTCTGCCTCTGTTAGCTCGCCGCACCCGCGGCAAGAGCCCCACCGCACCCGCGGTGAGCTGGGTCCGTGTTGTGTGTTCTTGGGTGTGTGGTCTTGGGCGAGGCTTGGCTTTCTTCGATTCTTTCGTATTCTTTTAGATTCGTATATATGGATTTCGAATCTAACTTAGGGTCTCGTTATGAGTCGTTTCTTAGGGATCTGGTATTCGAGATCTGTCCCTGCTTCTGACCCAGAAACCCGTCATCTCTAAGCTTTGTTCAAGCTTTCGTCGGATCTAAGGCAAGTGACGGTTCGCTCTTGCTCATCATTCCATATTTCAATTAATTATCAATTGTTTAGTTATTAATTAATTTGGGATGATTTACTGTTTTCGTTGGGAACAGTTTTGATAACTGTTTGTGATTTTAAAAGATATTATAATAGGTTGTATATCTGTTAGAACAATGCTATTATATCTGTTATTGGCCGCGATGGCATTGATGTGGATTATTATTGTGTTCGTAACTGTTTAGTTAGAACGAGTATTCGTAGGAACGCTATGTACCTTGTGGGGGTTTAGCTGTATCTTTATAACTAGTACTTGGTGGATTTTTCCCCAGTACTCTCTCTGGTCATGACCATGCCCTTACTCAGGGTTGGTGCACTTCGCTAGTGCCAAATCTTTCGAGATTTATTCCCTCTGTTATCTCTTGTGAGGAGATCCGATATCTCTTGTGAGGAGATCCGATATCTCTTGTGAGGAGATATTATAAAAGCTTATAACGTGATGCGCGTTTTGGAATTAAATGAGATAAGTTCCGTTGTCGCACATAATTAAATATACCCTCAGACGAGTAGTACAGCTAGGCAATAGTGCAGCTAGGAAATCTCGTCTTGACTTTGATCAGAGTAAAGTTCTTTTTCCAATCTGGATTCGCCTTGGGCGGTGAGGTTGGTCGTGAGCCGAAACATCAAGTCGTTTTTGAATGCTTGTATGATTATTATTTATGTTTCCCAACATTTGTCATGCTTCCGATAAGACTCAACTCGTTGGAGTCTTCTTTTGGGATTGATTGTTGTAAGACTCGGTCTTCCAGAATCTTCTCTTGATCATGCCTTTTCATATATTCAGTAGAAGTATGATGGTTGACTATCGTTATCGGTTGTTATTTGAGAAGCGATGAGTCTAACCTAATACGACTATTCGAACCACTCTGCTTGTACCCTTGCATAGTCTTTCATTAGACTAACCAACCGTAATTGTTCTCTGCATGGTTGGCTGGTGTCATCCGTTCGATTCGGCACATCAGATAAGTTGCCGTCCTGTGAAGGCTAGAACGACTATGAAGTCAATTGGTGTTTTTGATAAGTTTATTTTAGGTTGAGATCCTTGGCGGATGATCATTGCGATCAAGACCCTTTGTTGGTTATTTAAAAGACTTCCGCTGTGTTAAATATGTTTTGTGTAAAGACTTTCGCTGTATTTTTGATGTATTTGGAATTATGTTGAAATTCTGAGACTTTGGTTTAAATGAAAGTTATGATATTTCGTATCATAGTTGTTGTTTGATGATTTATATCAACTGGTAAAGCCTTGGGTGACATCGGACAGAACGTTTGAGGTCACTGGCGGTAATGCCTTTCCAAGGGAATATTTGGGGGTGTTACAGAGTTGAGGGCGAGTAGTGGAGTCAGAACCTTAGAGCTGTAGGCCTAAGGGTTTAGCGGAGGAGAAACACCTCAACTCAACAAATAAACCTCAAATTAAACATAGATTCAAAAGTAGCACGCCAAGTGCCTTAAATAGTCTTACAAGCAAGGCCATAGGCCTAAAGTTCATGGGCTTGGTCCACTACAAGTGACCAATACTCCCAAGCATAAAACAACTTAAATAAAACAAAGGAAAGGGATAGGCGTGTGATTGTCACATGGGGGGCACGCGGCCAAGAGCAGCGTCATGGGGTGCGCGCGCCAGGGTCTGCGTCACTGAGTGGTGTCGGTGATGGTGACCATGATCACCAAGGTGGGAGAATCATGGCTTGAGCCTATGTCGGCTTGGGTTCGGGTGATGATGGACTGCGTTGCTTGTGCTATGGCGCGAGCGCGGGCTCGCGTCACGGGTCCTGCCAACTTGCCGCTCATCAAGTCCTCCTCGTCCGTCGCCGTCAAGGGTTGGGGGCCATCATTCTCCCCTTCTTGGTTGTGAATCGTCCCCGATTCATCGTCGTCAATCTCAGGGGCCACATACAGGGTGAGATCCGCCACATTGAAGGTGGGATGTACACCATAGTCATCGGGGAGCTCGACGTGGTATGCGTTGTCACCAAAATGCTCCAAAATGTGGAAAGGGCCATCACCATGTTGATCAAGCTTGTAGCGGCGACGAGTGGGGAAATTCTTGCGGCGCAAATGAACCCATACGAGGTCGTCGGGGGCAAAAGTGACGGTGCATCGACCATTTTTGGCTTGATGCTCATATTGGGTGGCGCGGCGCTCTAGTTGAAGCCACGTGCGCTCATGAAGCTCTCAGACAAAGTCGGCGCACTTGGTGCCTTGGGTGCTCTCCGTGGCGCCCATGAGGTGTGGCACCAAATCCAAAGGGGTGAGCGGGTTGCGCCCATAGACTACCTCAAACGGCGTGAGCTTGGTGTCCGAATGCATGGACCTATTATAAGAAAACTCAACAAATGGGAGTAAGTCTTCCCAACGGCGCGGGTTGGTCCTAAGAATGGTCCTAAGCAAGGCTCCTAGGGTACGGTTGGTCACTTCGGTTTGTCCATCGGTTTGTGGGTGGAAACTAGTGGAGAATAGGAGATTGATGCCTAGTTTACCCCACAAGGTCTTCCAAAAATAGCTCACAAACTTGGCATCCCTATCGGAGACTATGGTGCGAGGGATTCCATGAAGCTTGACCACGTGGTTGGTCATCTTACAAGGAATGAAATGGGCCATTTTGGAGAAGCGATCAACCACCACAAAGATGGAATCCCTCCCCTTCTTAGTGGTTGGAAACCCGGTGATAAAATCCATAGATATATCCTCTCAAGGGGCGGTAGGGATAGGCAAATGGGTGTACAACCCATGGGGACTAGATCTAGCCTTGGCCTTGTGGCATGTGACACAACTTTGGCAAAACTTGGTGACTTGGTGGGTCATCCTAGGCCAAAAGAAGTGTGGCCGCGAGGGCGGCTAAAGGGGCGCTGGGGCGCGGCTGCGAGGGGAACCGAGGGTTAGTGGAAACCAAAGGACTAGGAGTATAGCCATACCTTGGATTTTGGGTGCGTGACCATGTGGCTCTCTTCTTGCGTTGGAGTTGGTTGTAGAGCTCCATGGTCGTATGTGTCAAAGTGTTGATGTCCTTGATGTCCAAGAGTGTCAATGGCTTGTGGATGTCAATGTCAAGGCCGCGCAAGAACATGGTCTGGAGTGCGGTGGGGGACGCGACGACGCCAGCCTTGTGGACAAGCTCAACTCGGCAAAGAACTCCAATGATGTGTGTGACCCTTGCCGCGTGAGGGCAATCTTGAGGCGCATTTGTTCCTTGTACTCCTCGGGCACGTAGCGCTCGTGCATCACAAACATGAGTTGGTTCCATGCGATGTTCGCGGTCCTTCGTGAAGCGGTGCCACCAAGACCGGGCTCCATCAATGAAATGAAGGGTGGCAATCTCAACCTTCTCCCTCTCATTGTAATGGCAATGGGAGAGGGCATACTCCGTGCTTTGTTGCCACTCAAGGAACTTGGCGGTATCATATTCGCCACCAAAATGGTCAATCTTCACCTTGATCTCGCGGTGTTGGCCATAATTGACCACGGGAGCGGCTTGGTCGCGGCGGCGATCATGATCACGACCCTCATGGCCATAGCGGGGAAGGGGCACTTCATCGCCGCGTTGCTCATGGGGATGATAGGGGGTGACACATCATCTCCAAGACGCCCATTGCTGTGGGACAATTCCTCCGGGAAGTAGTCCTCATCATGCTCTTCATCATAAATCTCCCCAATAGGACCTTGGTAGGGTTGGTCCTCCTCCTCGTCATAGAGTGCGTCCCCTTCATCCTCAAGGTCGTCATAGTAGTCATCGCGGGGTGCGCGGCTCTCGCCACCATCAGAGTCATGGTGCCTCGCATTGTGACGACGCGATGAGTGCCAATGGTCATGGCCGCTGGAGTGCGCCCCGTTCATAGTGCGGCGCCCTTCATCCGAGGACACGACATCGGACTCGTAGGCATGTGGCCAAGGTTGCGGCGATGCGCGCGGGTTGTAGTGCTCACTTGGATCAACTCGTCCCGGGTGGCTCTCAATTTGGGAGGGAAGCCGATGTGGAGGATTAAACTAAATTATATCACAAACATCATGAGTAGTGTACCTCTTATGGTGGTATAAGCATTGTTAAGCCCCATAAGAAAGTGCACAAGACGTTCATTGTCTTTAAATTTAATATACTCTTTCAACACACCACAGGTGCACACAGGCAACCTTCGCAAGCTGCTGAGTTCATCCCACAATGTTTTCATCTTAGTGTAATATCTGGAAATAGAATCCGAACCTTGCGTTAAGCCGTTGAGCTCATTCTTCACTGTGTACAGCTGCGCTCCACTCAGTTGGCCAAAGCGGATACCTATCTTCTCCCAAGTTCCCTGCACCGTCTCTGTGTAAATCACACTTCTCCTTATTTCCTTGTTGAGGCCATTCAGCAGCCATGAACGGACCATGTCGTTGCATCTCTCCCAACGATCAAAGGTGGGATCGGTCTTCTCAGGTCGAGCAAGAGATCCGGTGATAAAACAGGTTTTGTTTTTCGCTGAGAGAGTGATTTTCATTGAAATCTTCCACTCTCCAAAATTCCGGCCATCAAACACTTCTGGTACCAAGGATAATCTCGGATGATTAGTGGAAAACATATGCAAGGGGTCATTGTGATCACTTTCAGGTTGTTTGTCTAGATTCACCATAGGAGAGAAAATCGAAGCTCAAAAGAGGGCAAAACAGAGAATCTGATGAAAAATGTGTCTGAGAAAAAAACAAATCTAGAGCCTGATGCTCTGATACCATGTGAGCATATGCAAAAGCTAAAAATCAAAGAGAATCCATGGAAAACCAAGCAAAGCTTGTAGGAGAAGAAAAGGGAGAAAAGTTAGTTATGCAAACTGTAGCATTTTCATTAGTTTGTTATGGAGAGAGTACGTGTATAATGTATATGTTAGGAATAGAACTTTTGGGAACTCCAGTTTCCTACCTAGTTCCCTTCCTCAGTTTTCCTAGTTTTGATAATGACAAACATCATTGCTATTAGTATTTCCATGAGTGTTATAAACAGGGAACTCTGGATTCGGAAAGCACAAGACAGAGATGAAGACGCTAGATTTGGGAACTGGCATAAGGAACTGAAGCTTGCTGACGCTGGAAACACTTGGAACAAGACGTGAAGAGCTGATTAGGGTAGATCTTCAGTTGGAGAGAGAACGTGAAGATCTTATCCTATTTCCATTAATCTTAGGAGTCAAAAGTATATCTTTATGGAAACAACACATGTAAAATCATGGAAGATTATATTTGGTAACAAATATTATCTTTTACGATTACTTTTTGATTATTTTATTTATGTAATCTGGTTGTTGAAGATTCACTTCTTTCATCAACTACGTTACATAAATAGAGTAGTTAAATCATTATCTCCAACTACGCATTCACGGATAACGATTGCTGAGAAGAAAACGTGCCAAGTTCTTTGAAGAAGAACTGAGTAAGTTGCTTGCTTGTTGTTTGCTTGATTAGATCAAACTAGGTAGAGAGTCTTAAGTGTGTCTTAAGTCTTTAATCTGTGTGTTCTATTCTAGTTGATTGTAATCGAAGCATTAATACAAGAAGTAGACTTTGAAATCCTCTTGCAAGAGAGGTAGTGAGTTTTATCCTAGATAACTAAAAAAGGTAGAGGAGAGTATTCACGTTGTTTTCAATGAAAAATTGCCTTCACAGTATGTGCAGGATTCCTCAGTTCCCTTGGAGGATCCATTTCAACAACCAAGTGAAGACTCTGATGATGAAGCTCCACCCAAAAGTCACTCCTATCCTACCCTCTCCGGCTCACCCACAGTTCCCTCCTCTCCGGTTGAGCCCAAGGAATCAACTTCAACAGAAAGCTCCCCATCTCCCTCAACTCATCAAGATGCTGTTGTTACGGCTCTAGTTCCCTCTCATCCATCGAATGAAGTCGACACTACTTCTCCGGGAATGGAACTCGCCCCAGATGTCAACTCTAATGTAGCCTCTTCTTCGGCTACTGATCCTACAAACGTGGAGGCTCCAGGAACTGATCTTCTAGTTCCCAATAGAGACAAAAGAACCACCAAACATCCAGTCAGGTATGGCTTTGAAGATATGTCCTATTGTGCATTCAATGCCTTTCTGTCTCTTATAGAACCCAAGAACATCACAGAAGCGTTGAAGGATGCTGATTGGATCATTGCCATGCAAAAAGAACTTCACTAGTTCGAGAGGAACAAGGTCTGGCGACTAGTTCCTCGCCCTCAGAACAGACACATCATAGGAACTCGGTGGGTGTTTCGCATCAAGCTAGATGATTCTGGTGCTGTATCAAGAAACAAAGCTCGTTTGGTCGCTCAAGGCTATAAACAACAAGAAGGAATTGACTACGATGAGACTTTCGCTCATGTGGCAAGATTGGAGGCAATACGTTTGCTCATTGCCTATGCGTCTCACAAAGGATTCAAGTTGTTCCAAATGGACGTGAAGACCGCCTTCCTCAATGGCATTCTTCAAGAGGAAGTGTATGTCAAGAAACCTCCAGGATTTGAGAATGATGATCACCCTGACCACGTATATTTACTAGACAAGGCTCTCTATGGTCTAAAGCAATCCCCTCGTACTTGGTATGATCGCCTTGCCCAGTTCCTAACAGCTAATGGATATCGACGTGGTGTGATCGACAAGACTCTCTTCATTCTGGAAATTAAAGGTGAGATTTTAGTGGTCCAAGTGCATGTTGATGATATTATTTTTGGTTCCACTAACTTGGCTCTCGTAGAAAAGTTCAAAAATCTCATGAGCAGCGAGTTTGAAATGAGTATGATTGGGGAACTATCTTTCTTCTTGGGTTTACAAGTCACTCAGAAGGCCGATGGAATTTAGATCCATCAACATAAATATCTAAAGGAACTCCTGAAGAAGTTCAAAATGGATTCAAGCAAAGCCATCTCCACTCCCATTTCCCCAGCAACTCGCCTCACCGCTGATCACACTGGACAGAAAGTGGAAGAGAAGCTCTATCGTGGCATGATCGGTTCTCTAATGTATCTAACTGCTAGTAGGCCAGATATTGTGTTTGCTGTTTGTCTATGTGCCAGGTTTCAAGCTGATCCAAGAGAGTCTCACTTATCTAAAGTAAAGCGTATATTTCGATATCTCAAGGGAACTGACGACCAATGTCTTTGGTACCCCAAGGATTGCCACTTCAATCTTCTTGGATACACCGATGCGGATTATACAGGTTATTTGGTTGATCGAAAGAGCAAATATGGAATGGCCCAGTTCCTTGGCCCTTGCTTGGTCTCTTGGGGGTCCAAGAAACAAAATTCAGTGGCTCTATCAACCACAGAAGCTGAGTACATCACAGTTGTTGCATGCTGTTCCTAACTCCTTTGGCTCAAACAACAACTCGCGGATTTTGGTATGTCTTTTGGCCCTCTAAAGATTTTTTATGACAATACCAGTGCAATCAACATCTCCAAGAATCTGGAGCATCATACTAGGACTAAGCATGTTGACATTAGGCATCACTTCTTGCGTGATCATGTTGAAAAAGGGAACATACTGCTAGAACATTGTAGAACTGAAGATCAAATTGCCGATATATTCACCAAAGCTTTAAATCGAGAACCTTATGAGTCCTTCAGATTACTTCTGGGAATGATATCCATAAACTAGTAGTTCCAGTTGCCTGTACTAGTTCCCTTGCTTTGACTAGATTTGATCTCTTCTATGATTCCATTGACAATATTGACGATATTTAATCTTGTGATGGCCTCGCATGTCCTGTAATGTCGGTTCTAAAGCATGTTCTTAACAATTGCATGATCGCATAATTTTTATGATATATCTTGATCATGTTTACATCTCTTTGTTAGCCTTAAAATAGTCAATTTGATCACATCTATCCTATATTACAAGCCGACATGATGATTGACTAAACCGTCCTAAGCTTGATTACATTGTATAATTCCTTATGATCCCTTGTTTTGTCCACACTGGGAATTATCTTTCTAGTGTCAAAATTGTCTTCCTAATTTTATTCATATGGGTACGTACTTTTCTTGAGTGATTGCTTGGTTCCCTACATAAAATGTATCCATATCTCCCTGGTTCCGTGTCTTTCGCTGAGGAAGGAACTGAGAATTATGCTTCAACGGCCAGATTTCAAATTTCAAGCTGTGTCAGAGTTCGTTTCCCAAAGCGCAGTTATTGACAGCCTAGCCGTTTTTGATGTGACCTTGCTATGAAGAAGGTCTCAAGTCCCGGATGAGATCGTGGTGAATCCGTAGTGGGGCGAAACAACTCCTTGAATAGGCGTCTGCGTTGATGGAGATTGCAAGACGACGGCGAGGCGGAAGCGATTGCGGAAGCGATAGAAATTTGAGGGGTTGACCGTATGGGTGAAGGGGGCCACGACCAGTTTAGGGCTGGAAAAGGATGGAGATTTTGAAGCGGATTAGAAGAAGGGAGCAAGCTCGACCTAGATCTAGCGGAATTAATGGCAGAAACGCGAGGGAGCAAGCTCAACCAAGAGAATCAAGGAGGACATTAATGGAGGCTCAATTGGAGTTTCTCTCAACAATAAGTCTGTAATATTAACGTGAAGAAGAAAGGGAACTATAAGCTAGGTTAAGTAAAAGGAAGACTCTTCCTTTTCCTTAACCAAAAAAGATTAAAAATAAAACAAATAAAATACTAAAAATACCCTAAGGAATTTCGGTCATTCTAAGTATATAAATGACCTCCTAAACTCCCTAAAAATGCTGAAAATAATAATAAATAATATCCGGGGGAAATACTGATAAATGTCATAAATCAGAAATATCGATAACTAGGCGAATAGCGATCAATATCTCTAATCTGTAAGCTCCGGGATCTCTGCAGACTGTGTAGACGTCCCAACTGTCACTAAACTCAGAATGGATCCCTCATCTGTAGTTGGACGTCCCTGACCTGCTACGAGTCTGGTCACCAGTGATTGAGTCGCAGCTTGAATAGCTTTGGCTCGTGCTCTAGTAATGGGACCTGCGGACCTAAGACTCATAGCCTCCTCCTCGTCTGCAGCTGTCATGGTAGGCGAGGTCACATCATCCTCCCCCACTTGAGTGTGAAGCGTCCCCGCTTCACCCTCATCATACTCTGGCTCCACGTACGGTGATAGATCAGCAACATTGAAGGTTGGGTGAACACCATACTTGTCTAGGAGCTCTAGCTGGTAGGCGTTGTCATTGATGGCCTTGACAACACGGAATGGTCCATCACCCCTTTGGTGGAGCTTAGACTTGCGGTTGGAAGGAAAACGCTCCTTCCGCAAGTGAAGCCAAACCAAGTCGCCAGGAGCAAAGACAATCCTGCATCGTCCTTTGTTCTTCTGGGCCGCATACTGTGCTGCTCTGCGCTCCAGCTGGTTGCGCGTCCGAGTGTGCAGTTCCTTGATGTGAACGGCCAATCTGTCAGCTGTGGTGCTGTCTGTATCCTTCCGAGGATAGGGAGTCAAGTCCAGCGGCGTCAGCGGGTTCCGTCCATAGACAACTTCGAACGGGGTCAGTTTAGTCACGCTGTGCCTGCACCTGTTATAAGAAAACTCCACAGTAGACAGTAAGTCCTCCCATCTGCGTGGGTTACTCTTCAGAACCGTCCGAAGGAGGGCTCCAAGAGTGCGGTTGGTCACCTCTGTCTGACCATCCGTCTGTGGGTGGTAGCTCGTAGAAAATAGGAGTTTAGTACCGAGCTTACCCCACAAGGTTCTCCAGAAATGGCCGACAAACTTGGTGTCCCGATCACTAACAATAGTGCGCGGAATACCATGCAGTCTCACGACATTGTCGAAGAACAAATTAGCAACGTCAGTGGCGTTACTAGTGTTCTTACAGGCAATGAAGTGTGCCATCTTAGAGAACCTGTCTACGACCACAAATATAGAATCTCTACCACGCCGAGACATAGGCAACCCAGTGATAAAATCCATGGATAGATCTTCCCACGGGCCAGCTGGAATCGGCAGAGGCGTGTAGAGACCATGCGGACTAGACCTGGCCTTAGCCTTATGGCATGTCACACAACTCTGACAATACTTCGTAACATTGTTGGCCATTTTAGGCCAGAAGAAGTGTTCGCGAAGTGCTGCCAGCGTCTTAGACACGCCAAAGTGACCACGACTATGTGCTTCCTCAATCAGCAAATTTCTGACAGAGGATGAAGGAACGCAAAGCTTCCCACCTTTGTACAGAAATCCGTCATCAAGGAAATACGTAGCATGTTCACGACCAGTGGATTTACATTGCTCATAGAATGTAGAAAAGAAAGGATCAACAGCATAAAGATCCTTGAGCAATGCAAACCCAAATAACTGAGAGTGAAGCTGAGTAATGAGGACGTACCTGCGAGAAAGGGCGTCGGCTACCACATTCTCCTTACCTTTCTTGTGAACAATGAGGTAGGGGAACGTCTCCATGAACTCAACC
The DNA here is from genome assembly GCA_027886185.1 of Rheum nobile. Taxonomy (NCBI): domain Eukaryota; kingdom Viridiplantae; phylum Streptophyta; class Magnoliopsida; order Caryophyllales; family Polygonaceae; genus Rheum; species Rheum nobile. The sequence goes on from WOAB01000309.1 coordinate 315,729, forward strand.
CAGCGAGCGTGGCGTCTGTTAAGAGTGGTATGGCTGCACAGATAACTAAGAGCTGCATGATCTGAGTGAATCACGAACTCTGCAGGCCACAGATAGTGCTGCCACGTCTTCAGAACCCGAATTAGCGCGTACAACTCCTTGTCGTACGTCGGGTAGTTCAGCTGGGCACCTGCCAGCTTCTCTGAAAAATAGGCAATCGGCCTCTTTTCCTGCAGCAAGACACCTCCGATGCCGAAATCAGAAGCGTCGCATTCCACCTCGAACCGACGGGTGAAGTCAGGAAGCTGCAGCAGTGGCGCGTGGCACAAGACATCCTTCAGGGCGGCAAAAGCAGCATCATGCCGTGGAAGCCAAGTGATAGACGCTGCCTTCTTGGTCAGCTCGTGTAATGGGGCGGCTATAGTGCTGAAATCACGAACAAACCGTCGATAAAAACCAGCCAAACCCAAAAACGAACGTACCTGAGTAGGAGTAGCTGGCGTCGGCCACTCCTGGATAGCGCGGATCTTTTCTGCATCCACCTGTAGGCCGTCCTTGCTGACGACGAAACCTAGGAAGTTTATAGAAGGAGAACAAAATACACACTTGCCAAGATTGGCGTATAAGCTCTCTACTCTCAAACACTCTAAAACAAGGCGAAGATGCTCAGCATGGTCATCTAAAGTCCTAGAGTAAATAAGAATATCATCAAAATAGACAACGACAAACTTACCCAGAAAAGCTCTCAAGACATGGTTCATCAGCCTCATGAACGTAGAAGGAGCATTGGTCAGTCCAAATGGCATGACTAGCCACTCATACAGACCATACTTCGTCTTGAAAGCCGTCTTCCACTCGTCCCCCTCCTTCATGCGAATCTGATGATAGCCGCTCTTCAGATCAATCTTGCTGAAGAACTGCGCTCCATGCAGCTCGTCAAGCATGTCGTCGAGGCGAGGAATGGGATGTCTGTATTTGACGGTGATCTGGTTGATGGCACGGCAATCCACGCACATCCTCCAAGAACCGTCCTTCTTAGGCACCAATAGGACGGGAACAGCGCACGGGCTAAGAGACTCGCGCACATACCCCTTCTCCAACAGTTCCTGCACCTGCTTTTGCAACTCCTTTGTTTCCTCTGGAGAAGTTCGGTAGGCAGCTCGGTTGGGAAGAGTAGCTCCTGGTACAAAATCGATCTGGTGCTCAATGCCACGAAGTGGTGGAAGACCATCTGGCAACTCGTCCGGCATCACATCCTGAAACTCCTGCAAAATTGACAAAATACAAGAGGGAAGTGCGGACTCTGAAACAGGTAGGGCAGTAGGAAGAGCAATGAGTAGGAAACAGGGAGACTTGCCTTGGATGACGTTGGAAACCTTTCGGCGTCGCGCCAAGAGAAGGCGCTGCTCACAAGTGCCTTTCAGCGCAGAACTACCTTGTCCACCCTTCTAATGATGGACTCCAGAAGGTACCTGTTGACCATTACCACTACAGTGAGGAAATTTAAGACTAATGGGCTGGTCACTTACCTGTCCTGAGTTGCCTTGGGTACCCGAAGAAGATGCTGCAGGAAGTTATAGGGAACTCGGCTGGAAGGCTGTAGGGGACTCTGGAGGGGGTTTTCCTGCGTCCTTTGCAGCCTGTATAGCCTTGTTCCTCTGTCTAATAGCATGGTCCTGTAAAATCTCATTCGGAGTCATAGGTAAGAGCGTCACGCGCTTGCCATGGTGAGTGAACATGTAACTGTTCAAAAACCCATCATGGAAGACGCGACGGTCAAATAGCCAAGGACGCCCTAACAGAATATGGGTGGCATCCATGGCGGTAACATCGCACAAAATAGTGTTTGTATATGGTCCTATGGAAAAAGTAACGGGACACTGTAAAGAAACATTGTTACCTGGTTGGTCTGAAATCCACTGCAGACCGTAGGGCTGAGGATGTGGCTGCGTTTGAAGATTGAAGTCGCGGACGACTCTCTCATTTATAATGTTGCAGCACGACCCGCCATCTATTATCAGACTCAGCGACGCATTCTTCATACGACACCGGGAATGAAATAGATTCTCCCTTTGGTCAAGCGGACCTCCTTCCTTGACGCTGAGGACGCGTCTGGTGACCAAGGCATAATGCATGACGTCTGTATCATGGTCACTCGGCCGGATCACCTCATCAGTCAGCTCTGCAGACTCCTCCGGGACGTTCTCCTCTTCATCCGAGAGGCTCTCGTAGTCTTCAGTTTTGGCGGAGTAGAGGACACGCTTCTGATTGGGGCAGTCCTTCTGATAGTGTCCTCGTCCACCACATCTGTAACACTCTCGACCGCTAGAACGATCTGTACGGCCTGTCTCAGCAGAGGCCGATGGCTTTTGGCGCGCGGAAGAAGGGGGCGCCGGCCGCGGCGTCGTAGTAGACGCAATACCTGGACGATCCTGTCTAGGCACAGAACTAGAAAAAGAGTTAGTGCGATAAGAATTGACAGGGTTCGAGGTATACCTTGGTGAGGGAGAAGACGAAGACTGCCAAGGCTGCTGTCGACGTCGCTGCGCTTGAAGATAGAGCTTCTGCGCAGTATGTACTACGTTGTTGAGGTCTCGGATTGGCAGAACGTCAACCTGATCCCTGTACGGCTGCGACAAACCCGTGACAAAACGTGTACGTAGAGTAGACGGAGTAACACTTACCCCGGCTTTGAAGTACATGTCTTCTAAGCGAGCAAAGAACTCTTGTGGCGTATCACGACCCTGAGTAGCAAGTGCAATGGCCGTCTTCATATCCTCTCGGTATGTTGTCGGCACGTACTTGCGCGTCATGAGCGCTACTAGCTGTTGCCACTCTGTCACAGGTGGCCACCCCATGCGTGCCTGCTGTTGGACCAGTCGGTTCCACCAGGTGCGCGCTGCTCCTTGGAAATGCAAGGTGACGATCTCCACCTTCGCATGCTCCTCATATTGATAGTGTTGAAGAACATGGCAGGTACTCTGCAACCAATCTATGAAAGTAGAAGGATCATAAGTACCAAGGAAGGGTTCGATTTTCACCTTAATTTCTTGGCGATACGTAGCTGGGGGTGGGTATCGCTGTTGGGCTGCAGCGGGAGCATAGAAATTCTGTTGTGGAAGCCCCTGCCGCTGCTGTCCAACTGGTAGTTGTTGCCGTCGCCGCGCTCGTGGGGGACCGGCAACCCGCTGCTGCTGATATTGCTGTGGATGACCCTGTGCAGCGTAATAAGCAGCCTGATTCTGTGGCTGCTGTGGAGGATGAACCCAACCTGTACGATGAAACTGCTGCTCTGGTGGGTCCTATAGGGGTGGGTGATAACCTGCAGAAAACCCATAGGCCCCTTCTTCCTCATCCTCAAGATCAAATTCCTGGAATCCTTCATCTGAATCTGACTCAACAGGAGAAACATTACTCTGATGGTCAGCAAAAGAATGGACATTGAAGGTTTCAGAATTTACCTGATGTCGACTTGGACGAGCCGTGGAGTGTTTTCCTTGCTTGCTTGTGGAAGCATGTGGTTCTGTGCGTCTGCTCTGGCGTTTGACGGCACTGTCATCGACCGGTGCATCCTCCTCTGAAGATGACTCATCATCGTCCTGCTCGTCCTCGTCCTGAGAGTTGCGTTCAGGAATTGTCAACTGGGCTGATTTGGAGCGCACCTTCTTCTTCGACGCGCTACTCTCTTTCTGCGATCCTTTCCGCTGATGCTGCGTAGGAGGATCGGATATCAGAACGCCCTTGCCCTTTTTCTGCTTCTGGGCTAGGGTACTCTGGTCGTCACAGTTGTTCGGTGACGGAGACGGCATCACTCTACTGAGCAGATCACGCATGGCTGCAAAATTCGCTTCTGAACGTTCATCAGAACGTTGCTGATTGGCCACCAATAGCTCAATGGCCGTAGCCAGTTGATCGACCCGACCCGTATCCTGTCCGTCATTGGAGTTCACCATTATCCTGAAAAGACAACAGACCCCAACAGAGCAAAGGAAAAACCAAAAACAAAGCAACAGAAACGAAAGAGAAGTCGAACTACCAAGATATCACAACTGAAAACAAAGCTGATATGGCCGTGAGGGCGGGAAGGCTAAGGATAATCACACAACAATCACAAATTGCAGCGATAACTCAGCAAACAAATTGTAGATATAAATTGCCGCAATATAAGCCTAGATATGCCAACAAGACTATAACAGCCAAGACAGTGAGAGAGAGGAGATGAGAATTGAATCAATAACGATAGGGTAACGATTACCTTATTTTGGCTTTGCGCACCCTATATCTCTTCACCGTTGCCACCTAAGTTCGGCTTTTCTCACAAAAAGCTCCTGCACTCTAATACCCCTACAGAAACCTCAACTGCTGTTGCCAGGATATAACGGAAGGCACAGAATTTAATCCGGCGTGAACCTAGGCGTCCCGGCTAAGCAACTGCAAACTAACAAAAGCGGATAACTCACGCCAAAGTCAGAAGGATAACTGTAAAAAGCGAATGCAGAAACCGACACAAAAAGGAAAAAAAAATAAAATAAAAGGACTCAGATCCCTGCAATCTAATACCCCTACAGTAACCTCAACTGATGTCGCTCGGATATAACGGTAGGCACATAATTTAATCCGGCGTGAACCTAGGCGTCCCGGCTAAGCAGCTGTAAACTAACAAAAGTGGATAACTCACACCAAAGTCAGAAGGATTACTGTAAAAAGCGAAAGCAGAAATTGACACAAAAAGAGGAAAAAAAAAATTAAAATAAACAATGCCAAAGTTCTGCCGTAGGTGCAAATTTCGGACCCACGAAAAGAACCCGGATCTGGGAGCTCCGTGCTCGTTGCGCTGGGCGGGGGAAAAGAACCCGGTTTGTCAGCACCCGGGATAGAAGACGCTGGCAGTTGGGCGCGCGCGCGCGGGCGCGGATGGCTGGCTGGGCGCGACGCTGACGCTCGTGATGGAGGCGCGGCGCTGTTGCTTGTGGGCGCCGAGGGCAAGGTGCCCTAAGAACTTGCCCAAATTACAATTTTTTTTTTGATTGCCTTGATTTTTTTTTGGCAATTCTTCAGATCTGGCTTTTTCTACAAGGAAAGATCTCAGCCTTTTTTTTTTAATTAGAGAAATTGCAACAATAACTCAAGAACCCTAATCTTCAACGGCGAAAATTCTTCAACGAACTCCCTTGTGCAGATCGGACTCCAAAAAATTTATTCAAAAATATTCTAGACACCAACACACTCAATTGATTCAAGTTGGAAAGAAGAAGATCAAAGAAGACGCAGATCAATGGCAAAAAGGTCAAGTACAGCAATTCAACCTATATGCATGCAAATCTAGATCTATAATTCAATCACCAAATTACCAACACAAAGAGCAATTGTTGTGTGTAGGGGACAAGGTAAGATCACTAAAAATCAAGCAAACGATTTTTTTTGAAGCAGATTTACACCAAAAACGAGTTTTCAATGCAAATCTACAATGGTTTTTTTTGATAAAATTAATTCGGCCTTCAAGAGGAATTTTTTTTTTGTTTTGAAATCTTCGACTTTAATAATATAGATCTGAATAAGAAAAAATCGGAATTATCAAGAAAAATGCAGGAATTTTTTTTTTTGAATTTTTTGACACGAAAATAAGGTTGTGATAAGCAAGGAATCGATTCGACTTACAGATTCGAAGGCTCTGATGCCAGTTGATGTGACCTTGCTATGAAGAAGGTCTCAAGTCCCGGATGAGATCATGGTGAATCCGTAGTGGGGCGAAACAACTCCTTGAATAGGCGTCTGCGTTGATGGAGATTGCAAGACGACGGCGAGGCGGAAGCGATAGAAATTTGAGGGGTTGACCGTATGGGTGAAGGGGGCCACGACCAGTTTAGGGCTGGAAAAGGATGGAGATTTTGAAGCGGATTAGAAGAAGGGAGCAAGCTCGACCTAGATCTAGCGAAATTAATGGCAGAAACGCGAGGGAGCAAGCTCAACCAAGAGAATCAAGGAGGACATTAATGGAGGCTCAATTGGAGTTTCTCTCAACAATAAGTCTGTAATATTAACGTGAAGAAGAAAGGGAACTACAAGCTAGGTTAAGTAAAAGGAAGACTCTTCCTTTTCCTTAACCAAAAAAGATTAAAAATAAAACAAATAAAATACTAAAAATACCCTAAGGAATTTCGGTCATTCTAAGTATAGAAATGACCTCCTAAACTCCCTAAAAATGCTGAAAATAATAATAAATAATATCCGGGGAAAATACTGATAAATGTCATAAATCAGAAATATCGATAACTAGGCGAATAGCGATCAATATCTCTAATCTGTAAGCTCCGGGATCTCTGCAGACTGTGTAGACGTCCCAACTGTCACTAAACTCAGAATGGATCCCTCATCTGTAGTTGGACATCCCTGACCTGCTACGAGTCTGGTCACCAGTGATTGAGTCGCAGCTTGAATAGCTTTGGCTCGTGCTCTAGTAATGGAACCTGCGGACCTAAGACTCATAGCCTCCTCCTCGTCTGCAGCTGTCATGGTAGGCGAGGTCACATCAGTTTTGCTCTCAGAGATTTCTGGGGAATTCAAGCCCGTTTTGATTTGATACCTCTGCAGATATTTTGAGGAGAATATTTATGAGTTCCCTTCGGCTTCAGAAGATTTTGTGGCTGTTTGACAGATCTCTGAGTTCCCTTATTTGCAAAGATTCAGCAACGACTTCATAAGGATAGAATTTTGCTCACAGGTTATAAAAGGAAACATAGACAACCCTAAATCGGCACCGCTTTCACAAATTCCGTTTGCTCTCCTCAACAATTATTGTCGTGCTCAAAAACTTCTCCAAGCTTTCTCTCAAACACATATGCCTTCATGGATACCGAAATCCCTCAACTTTCCGCCGATGAGATGGCTATTCTAGAGGCCTACAGAAAACAGAAGGCAACTCCCTCCTCCTCCCAGGTGGCTACACCGACAAAGGCACAATCTTCTATGCCCCCACCTATGGTGGACCCTGCCAAGTCGGAGCCTTCACCGGCAAAGGAGGCCAGCAAGTCAGTATCTGCCTCATCGGAGCACACCCTGTCAAAACAGACCTCTCCAACACCGACAAAGGAGGTCTCTCAACACTCTTCCCCTTCTCAAGAGGAGGATCCCATTGACATGGATCTACTTCCGACGCCGACCACCTCTCTGAAACTCCCAATCGGTGGCACGACGTGTCAAGTGCCGTGCTACAAAGGGTAGTCTTGGAATCCCCTCGCTTCAACTTGAGGAGGCCACTCCCGCCAAAAAGGCGAAGCTCTCCAACACTTCAAAGAGCAAGAAGCCGCTGACTCAGTCCCCGTCTCTATCCTCTCAAGTTCCCTTCAAGGTGGCTTCTGCCCTCGCTACTCGCAACATCTTGGAACCCCTTATTGTTGGCAAGGAATTCTGGGACACCGCTGATGATGAGAGTATCATCGCTTCCCATGCTAAGCTGCAACTCCAAGGGTGGGACACCCTGGTCCCGGAGCCGTTTGCTGTCAATGAGGATCTGGTCCGTCTCTTTTACCAGAATCTACAGTTTGTCGTAGCCAAAGACGATCAACCTGTCCATGACGCCATTCTCACTTAGGGAGGTAACCTTATCCCCTTATCTGCTGCTGTCATTGGGTCAGTGCTGTGCCTTGAAACTGGAAAAGGCTTTGGGGTTATTGTCAGAAGGAATTGGCCAACCAAGCGCAAGCCGACCATTCTCAAAGCTGTTTATGATGGCAATGCTCCTTCCAAGGGTTCTTTGCTGACCAAGTATCTAAGCCTAGACAGGCAGATTCTCCACACCTTCCTCATAAAAAACATTGATGATGCCAAGTATCTATGATGTGCTCATGGAGAAGCTGATCTTGGGAGAACCCGTTGACTTGCCTCGCATCACTCTAGCTCATATGCAGTTCTGCAAAGGCCACACCACCCATGCCCTCCCTTACCCTCACACCATCAAGAAAATCCTAAGCCGCCTTGGTCTCTACCCCACTGAGATTGCAGAAACCCAATTCTCACGCCTGCTCACAATGACCACGGTGAAGCGTCTAGCGCAGAAGGCACATGTTGATGAGGAGTTTGATGATGAGAAAGCTCAGGAAGAGCTGCTGCCTGCTCAGTCTGATCCACGTTTAGTTCCCGATACCCATGTGATTCTCAACAGTTTGGGGAACATTGAAGCTGCGTTGGTTAACGGCTTTGATAAGGTGGCTGCTGCTGTGGAGAAAGGCAGCAATTTCACAAATGAGATGGTGGTGGAACTATGGAAGACATCTGCTGCACTAGTGGAGGAGATTGCTAAGCTGGTTAACCGCAAGCTCGCAGATGACAAGGCCAAGAGCAAGCAGTAGTGTGGGACATCGCTTAGTTCCCAACTCGGTTGACACGGAACCTTAGTTCCCTAGGATCCCACTTCCATATAATGATCCCATTTTGTGTGTCTCTGAGTGTTTTTTTTTTAATGTTTGTGCTGTCTATGTTCTCTATGTTCTCCTTATATTTAATGAACTTTCTGTGTTCCTTGCACTTGTTCTGATTTGCCTTCAACTGTTATTACGGTGCCATTTCTCTAGAGTTCAGCATTAGTTTATTTATCTCTCTAAGTTCTCTTTGTTATTCATTTAACTGACTCTTTTTGATGATGTCCAAAGGGGGAATGAACTTGGCAATCTGGAACTAATAGGCTGAAAGGAACTCTGAACTCGTTGTTCTCTTAAGGGGGAATTAAGGAACTAGATCTGCTGTTAAGGGGGAATATGCAATTCAGTAATGATTATCCTACATCTAGCTATGTTTTGTTTTTCCTCATATATCATTCATTCCTATTTCGATATGCCAGGTTCCACATGTTTGTCATCATCAAAAAGGGGGAAATTGTTAGGAAGAGAACTTTTGGGAACTCCAGTTCCCTACCTAGTTCCCTTCCTCAGTTTTCCTAGTTTTGATAATGACAAACATCATTGCTATTAATATTTCCATGAGTGTTATAAATAGGGAACTCTGGATTCGGAAAGCACAAGACAAAGATGAAGACGCCAGATTTGGGAACTGGCTTAAGGAACTGAAGCTTGCTGACGCTGGAAACACTTGGAACAAGACGTGAAGAGCGGCGGCGAGCTGATTAGGGTAGATCTTCAGTTGGAGAGAGAACGTGAAGATCTTATCATGTTTCCATATATCTTAGGAGTCAAAAGTATATCTTTATGGAAACAACACATGTAAAATCATGGAAGATTATATTTGATAACAAATATTATCTTTTACGATTACTTTTTGATTATTTTATTTATGTAATCTGGTTATTGAAGATTCACTTCTTTCATCAACTACGTTACATAAATAGAGTATTTAAATCATTCTCTCCAACTACGCATTCACGGATAACGATTGCTGAGAAGAAAACGTGTCAAGTTCTTTGAAGAAGAACTGAGTAAGTTGCTTGCTTGTTGTTTGCTTGATTAGATCGAACTAGGTAGAGAGTCTTAAGTGTGTCTTAAGTCTTTAATCTGTGTGTTCTATTCTAGTTGATTGTAATCGAAGCATTAATACAAGAAGTAGACTTTGAAATCCTCTTGCAAGAGAGGTAGTGGGTTTTATCCTGGATAACTAGTTGGTTATCAAAGGTTCCCACTCTAAGGAACTTGTCTTGATTCTGTTATTGTTTACTTATTCCGCTGCTAAGGAACTAGACTCCCAGTTCCCTTTGATTGCTAACACGTAAGATCCTACAATTGGTATCAGAGTAGGCGCTCTAGATTTGTGTTAGTTTACAGACTTCAAGATGACTAGTTCAGGCGACTTCAGCTTGGGAATATCCATCAACAAGCCCCACATCCGTAAAAAGGGAGAAGAAGAATGGTGGGAGAAATGCATGACCAACCACATCCAAACCATAGACTATCAGTGTTGGCGCGTGGTTGAAAATAGTGATAGAGTTATTCCTAAGGACTTGGCTGAAGCTGAATGGAAGCCTGAGTACTATACCATCAAAGAGAAGAATGCCAAAGCTCGTCAACTCATTCTCAATGGATTAACAAGGGAGGACATGGACAAGGTGATTGGAATCCCAACTGCTAAGGGCATCTGGACTGCCCTAAAGGAGATGCATGAAGGAAGTGACGAACTGAAGCAAAGCAGAAAATTCGCTCTAGAAGGAGAATACCACACTTTCGAGATGCTGGAAACTGAGAATATATCTCAATACTACTCTCGATTCACCAGACTCGTCACCAAACTCACAAATGCTAAAGTAACGCTCGATGAATGGTCCAAATCCCTTGTCATCATCAATGGACTCAACTCCAAATTCAGTCTTATCAAAAGAGTACTAAAGACTACTCTTGGTATTCAAGGTCTTTCCTTAACTCAAATCATAGGGAAACTTGAAGTTGACGAAAGGGAGGCACTCAAAACAAGTTATGCCAAGAAGATGGAGAAAGGAATTGTCTTAAAAATATCAAAGGCATTTTCCAGGCTGGAAATGGAGGAAGAAAACTCCGATCTTGAAGAAGAAGATGATGAGATGACAGCCTTGGTTACCAAATACATCAGGAAGCACTTCATCAAAGTAAAGTTCAAGAAAAACTTCCAGAAAAAAGATCTCTCTGAATACTCTTGCTATCAATGCAAGGAAAGAGGACACCTGACGAGGAACTGTCCTAAGAACACTAATGAAGATGACAAGCCTCTGCAGAAGAAGGCTCTCTTTGCTACCTTTGGAGATGACTCAGAAGACTCTGAAGGGGAACTGGATACAAATGGAACTTCTAGAGGAAGATGCTTAATGGCCAAGGAAGATTCAACTGAATCAGATGACTCCGAGGTATCTTCTTCTGACTTTACCAAGTCTCTTCTTGAATATGATAAAAAAACAATTGATCAAGATAATTAAGAAACTTGGAAAGGAAACTAGTTCCCTCCAAGAGAAACTGGAAGAATATGAAGATGAGATTTCATGCTTAACCACTGAAAACTCTGTATGGAGTAAGAAACTTGAGGAAACTGAAAAATTGCTTGCTAATCCTCTTAGAAAGTGTGATTCATGCATCAATGTTAAAAAGGAATCCATGCATGATGACAATTCTACTGTTCCTTCCACAGATCATGAAAATCAAAATTCATCTATGCTTACTGAAATAATGAACAAACTTGATCATCTCACTCACTCTATAAATGAGAAAACTGTGAATCAAACTGTTTTTGTTAAGCAACGATATGGTCTCGGTTACTCTGGTAAAAATGATTCTGAGGAAACATGCTCTGCTGAGAACGAGAAACTTCGAAGGGAACTGGTTGAGAAAAATGAAACCCTTAATTGCGCTCTACAAAATTCTCGTGACAAAACCCAGTTCCTAGAAGAAAAGGTAAAAGTGCTTGAACAGAAGCCAAAAGAGAATCAAACTTGGTTCAATGACCAGAATGCTCACAAGATGTATATCGATCAAGCTCAAGGGACTAAAGGTAAGAAAGTTAATTTTGAGAAGAGAAAGCAAGAAAGACCATTCCGACCAGGTCATGGTAAGTATGGTCATGTTGTCTACAATCGGGTATGCTGGCATTGTGGCAAAAATGGTCACTATATTCATGAATGCATTCACAAGAAAAGACAAATGGAGGAAAATGCTAGGAAAAGGAACCAAAAAACACATCATAAGAAAAAGATGCATACTATAAATGATGTGAATGATCCTTATTACTTTATTCCTGCTTCTAACCCACAGATAAGATACCAACCTCATTCTCCCAGAAAAGCTAAGCTTAGCTGGGTTCCAAAAGTTTGAGTTCCCTTGTGCAGGACGAAGTGCGACAACAAGACAAATGGTACATAGATAGTGGCTGCTCATGCCACATGACCGGAAATAGAAGAAGAATGTCGTCACTTCAGCAACACCAAGGAGGTACCATTTCCTTCGGAGATAAGAGAAAGGGAAAAATCTATGGATTTGGCAGTGTGAATCTCACTGATCACATCAAGGTAAGCAATGTTAACCTTGTTGAAAATTTAGGTTTTGATCTAATTAGTGTGTCACAGCTGTGTGATCAAGGGGGAAATGAGGTTCGCTTTACCTCTAAAGAATGCTTTATGGAAGATAGAAAGGGAACTGTAATCCTGAAAGGCAAAAGGTTCAATAACGTCTATATCATTGATCCAAATTTTGTTCCCAAAGAAAAGCTGTGTCTATCTTCCATTGACGATCAAACGACTCTCTGGAATCAACGACTTGGTCATGCAAGCATCAAGCTCATTCACAAGCTACATCAAAAGGAACTCGTTCGTGGTCTTCCCAAAATAAACGCTGAGAAGTCAGAGATTTGTTCTGACTGTGTTCAAGGGAAACAGGTCCGTAGTTCCTTCAAGTCCAAAACACTGGTAAGCTCTTCTAAACCTCTGGAACTCATTCACATGGATCTCTGTGGTCCTATGCGAGTTCAAAGCATTGGTGGTAACAGGTATATTCTGGTACTTGTTGATGATTACTCTAGATTCACTTGGACATTATTTATTAAATCTAAAAGTGAAGTTTTTGATAGGTTTAGTGAGCTAGTTCCCTTGCTTGAGAAATCATTGAATGTATCTCTTCGATCCATTCGTTCTGATCATGGAACTGAGTTCGAAAATGGAGATTTTCTAACCTTTTGTAGGGAACATGGAGTTGATCACAATTTCTCAGCTCCCTACACCCCACAACAGAATGGAGTTGTTGAAAGGAAGAACAGAACTTTGGAAGATATGGCTCGCACCATGCTTATATCAAGTGGGCTATCTCAATCCTTCTGGACAGAAGCGGTTAATGCAGCATGCTACATCCTAAATCGGGCTATGCTATGCCCCATGATTGAGAAGACTTCTTATGAGCTACTTAGAGGACGAGTTCCCAACATCGCTCATCTACGAGTCTTCGGCTGTAAATGCTTTGTTCACAATAATGGGAAGGACAATCTAGGAAAGTTTGATCCACGAAGTGATGAAGGGATCTTCATCGGATATGCTTCCAGTAGCAAAGCATACAAGGTCTTCAACAAACAGACTAAAAAGGTAGAGGAAAGCATTCATGTTGTTTTCAATGAAAAATTGCCCTAAAAGCCTGTGCATGATCTCTCAGGTCCCTCAGTGGATCCATTTCAACGACCAAGTGAAGACTCTGATGATGAAGCTCCACCCAAATGTCACTCCCATCCCAACCTCTACGGCTCACCCACAGTTCCCTCCACTCCTCTTGAGCCCAAGGAATCAACTTCCACAGATAGCTCCCCAGCTTCCCCCACTCCTCAGGTTGCTCTTGCTCCAGTACCCTCCAATCCATCGAATGAAGTTAACACCACCTCTCAGGGATTGGAACTTGATCCAGTAGTCGATCCAAATATTGACGCTTCTTCGGCTACTGATCCCACAGACGAGGAGGCTCCGGGAACTGATCTTCTCGTTCCCAACAGAGACAAACGAACCACCAAACATCCAGTCAGGTATGGTTTTGAAGATATGTCCTATTGTGCATTCAATGCCTTTCTGTCTCTTATAGAACCCAAGAACATCACGGAGGCGCTGAAGGATGCTGATTGGATCATTGCCATGCAAGAAGAACTTCACCAATTCGAGAGGAATAAGGTCTGGCGACTAGTTCCTCGTCCTCAGAATAGACACATCATAGGAACTCGGTGGGTCTTTCGCAACAAGCTGGATGATTCTGGTGCAGTATCTAGAAACAAGGCTCGTTTGGTTGCTCAGGGTTACAATCAACAAGAAGGGATCGACTACGATGAGACATTTGCCCCTATGGCAAGATTGGAAGCCATATGATTGCTCATTGCCTATGCCTCTCACAAAGGGTTCAAATTGTACCAAATGGATGTGAAGACGGCATTCCTAAATGGTATTCTTCAGGAGGAAGTTTATGTCAAGCAACCTCCAGGAAGTTTATCACCCAGACCACGTGTACTTCTTGGACAAGGCTCTCTATGGCTTAAAGCAAGCCCCTCGAGCTTGGTATGATCGCCTTGCCTAGTTCCTAACGGCTAATGGCTATCACCGTGGTGTGATCGACAAGACCCTCTTCATTCTAGAAGTCAAAGGTGAAATTCTAGTGGTCCAAGTCTATGTTGATGATATTATTTTTGGTTCCACTAACTTGGATCTTGTAGAAAAGTTCAAAAATCTCATGAGTAGCGAGTTTGAAATGAGTATGATTGGGGAACTATCCTTCTTCCTGGGATTGCAAGTTACTCAGAAGCCCGATGTCATTCAAGTCCATCAACATAAATATCTTAAGGAACTCATGAAGAAGTTCAAGATGGAGTCGAGCAAGGCTATCTCCACCCCCATCTCCCCTGCAACTCGTCTCACCGCCGATCTCACTGGACAAAGAGTGAAAGAGAAGCTCTATCATGGCATGATAGGTTCCCTAATATATCTAACTGTTAGTAGGCCGGATATTGTGTTTGCTGTATGTTTTTGTGCCAGGTTTCAAGCTGATCCAAGAGAATCTCACTTATCTGAAGTAAAGCACATATTTCGCTATCTGAAGGGAACTGACGACCTTTGTCTTTGGTACCCCAAGGATTGCCACTTCAATCTTCTTGGATACACCAATGCGGATTATGCAGGCTACCTGGTTGATCGAAAGAGCACCTCTAGCATGGCTCGGTTCCTTGGCCCCTGTTTGGTCTCTTGGGGATCCAAGAAACAAAACTCCGTAGCTCTATCAACCACAGAAGCTGAGTACATCACAGCTGCTGCTTGCTGTTCCCAACTGCTCTGGCTCAAACAACAACTCACGGATTTTGGTATGTCTTTTGGCCCTCTAAAGATTCTATGTGACAATACCAGTGCAATCAACATCTCCAAGAATCATGTGCATCATACTCGGACTAAGCATATTGATATAAGGCATCATTTCCTGCGTGATCACGTTGAAAAAGGGAACATACTACTAGAACATTGTAGGACTGGAGATCAAATTACCGATATATTCACCAAAACATTAAATCGAGAACCTTATGAGTCCTTTAGGTTACTTCTGGGAATGAATTCCCTAAACTAGCAGTTCCAGTTGCCTATACTAGTTCCCTTGCTTTGACTAGATTTGATCTCTTCTATGATTCCATTGACAATATTGACGATATTTAATCTTGTGATGGCCTCGCATGTCCTGTAATGTCGGTTCTAAAGCACGTTCTTAACAATTGCATGATCGCATAATTTTTATGATATATCTTGATCATGTTTACATCTCTTTGTTAGCCTTAAAATAGTCAATTTGATCACATCTATCCTATATTACAAGCCGACATGATGATTGACTAAACCGTCCTAAGCTTGATTACATCGTATAATTCCTTATGATCCCTTGTTTTGTCCACACTGGGAATTATCTTTGTAGTGTCAAAATTGCCTTCCTAATTTTATTCATATGGGTACGTACTTTTCTTGAGTGATTGCTTGGTTCCCTACATAAAATGTACCCATATCTCCCTAATTTCGTGTCATTCGCTGAGGAAGGAACTGGGCATTATGCTTCAACGGCCAGATTTCAAATTTCAAGATGTGTCAGAGTTCGTTTCCCAAAGCGCAGTTATTGACATACTAGCCGTTTTGCTCTCAGAGATTTCTGGGGAATTCAAGCCCGTTTTGATTTGATAACTCTGCAGATATTTTGATGAGAATATTTCTGAGTTCCCTTCGGCTTCAGAAGATTTTGTGGCCGTTTGACAGATCTCTGAGCTCCCTTATTTGCAAAGATTCAGCAACGGCTTCATAAGGATAGAATTTTGCTAAGAGGTTATAAAAGGAAACATAGACAACCCTAACTCCCTCCTCCTCCCAGGTGGCTACACCGACAAAGGCACAATCTTCTGTGCCCCCACCTGTGGTGGACCCTGCCAAGTCGGAGCCTTCACTGGCAAAGGAGGCCAGCAAGTCAGTATCTGTCTCGTCAGAGCACACCCCGTCAAAATAGACCTCTGCAACATCGACAAAGGAGGTCTCTCAACACTCCTCCCCTTCTCAAGAGGAGGATCCCATTGACATGGATCTACTTCCGACGCCGACCACCTCTCTGAAACTCCCCGGCGACTCCTAATCGGTGGCAGGACGTGTCAAGCGCCGTGCTGCAAAGGGTAGTCTTGGAATCTCCTCGCTTCAACTTGAGGAGGCCACTCCCACCAAAAAGGCAAAGCTCTCCAAGACTGCAAAGAGCAAGAAGCCGCTGACTCAGTCCCCATCTCCATCCTCTCAAGTTCCCTTCAAGGTGGCTCATGCCCTCGCTACTCGCAACATCCTGGAACCCCTTATTGTTGGCAAGGAATTCTGGGTCACCGTTGATGATGAGAGCATCGTTGCTGCCCATGCTAAGCTGCAACTCCAAGGGTGGGACACCCTGGTCCCGGAGCCGTTTGCTGTCAATGAGGATCTGGTCCATCTCTTTTACCAGAATCTGCAGTTCGTCGCAGCCAAAGACGATCAGCCTGTCCATGACGCCATTCTCACTTGGGGAGGTAACCTTATCCCCTTATCTGCTGCTGTCATTGGGTCGGTGTTGTGCCTTGAAACTGGAAAAGGCTTTGGGGTTATTGTCAGAAGGAACTGGCCAACCAAGCGCAAGCCGGCCATTCTCAAAGCTGTTTATGATGGCAATGCTCCTTCCAAGGGTTCTCTGCTGACCAAGTATCTAAGCCTAGACAGGAAGATTCTCCACACCTTCCTCATCAAAAACATAATCCCTCGACAGGAGAAGAGGGACACCGTGCTTGTCTCCGATGTTGTGCTCATGGAGAAGCTGATGTTAGGAGAACCCGTTGACCTGCCTCGCATCACTCTAGCTCATATGCAGTTCTGCAAAGGCCACGCCACCCATGCCCTCCCTTACCCTCACATCATCAAGAAAATCCTAAGCCGCCTTGGTCTCTACCCCACTGAGATTGCAGAAACCCAATTCTCCCGCCTGCTCACAATGACCACGGTGAAGCGTCTAGCGCAGAAGGCGCATGTTGATGAGGATTCTGATGCTGAGAAAGCTCAGGAAGAGCTGCTGCCTGGTCAGTCTGATCCCCGTTTAGTTCCCGACACCCATGTGCTTCTCAACAGTTTGGGGAACATTGAAGCTGCGTTGGTTAACGGCTTTGACAAGGTGGCTGCTGCTGTGGAGAAAGGCAGCAATTTCACAAATGAAATGGTGGTGGAACTATGGAAGACATCTGCTGCACTAGTGGAGGAGATTGCTAAGTTGGTTAACCGCAAGCTCGCAGACGACAAGGCCAAGAGCAAGCAGTAGTGTGGGACATCACTTAGTTCCCAACTCAGTTGACACGAAACCTTAGTTCCCTAGGATCCCACTTCCATATAATGATCCCATTTTGTGTGTCTCTGAGTGTTTTTTTTTTAATGTTTGTGCTGTCTATGTTCTCTATGTTCTCCTTATATTTAATGAACTTTCTGTGTTCCTTGCACTTGTTCTGATTTGCCTTCAACTGTTATTACGGTGCCATTTCTCTAGAGTTCAGCATTAGTTTATTTATCTCTCTAAGTTCTCTTTGTTATTCATTTAACTGACTCTTTTCGATGATGTCCAAAGGGGGAATGAACTTGGCAATCTGGAACTAATAGGCTGAAAGGAACTCTGAACTAGTTGTTCTCTTAAGGGGGAATTAAGGAACTAGATCTGCTGTTAAGGGGGAATATGCAATTCATTAATGATTATCCTACATCTAGCTATGTTTTGTTTTTTCTCATATATCATTCATGCCTATTTCGATATGCCAGGTTCCACATGTTTGTCATCATCAAAAAGGGGGAAATTGTTAGGAAGTGAACTTTTGGGAACTCCAGTTCCCTACCTAGTTTCCTTCCTCAGTTTTCCTAGTTTTGATAATGACAAACATCATTGCTATTAATATTTCCATGAGTGTGAAAAACATGGAACTCTGGATTCGGAAAGCACAAGACAGAGATGAAGACGCTAGATTTGGGAACTGGCGTAAGGAACTGAAGCTTGCTGACGCTGGAAACACTTGGAACAAGACATGAAGAGCGGCGGCGAGCTGATTAGGATAGATCTTCAGTTGGAGAGAGAACGTGAAGATCTTATCATGTTTCCATATATCTTAGGAGTCAAAAGTATATCTTTTTGGAAACAACACATGTAAAATCATGGAAGATTATATTTGATAACAAATATTATCTTTTACGATTACTTTTTGATTATTTTATTTATGTAATCTGGTTGTTGAAGATTCACTTCTTTCATCAACTACGTTACATAAATAGGGTAGTTAAATCATTCTCTCTAACTACGCATTCACAAAAAACGATTGCTGAGAAGAAAACGTGCCAAGTTCTTTGAAGAAGAACTAGTAAGTTGCTTGCTTGTTGTTTGCTTGATTAGATCGAACTAGGTAGAGAGTCTTAAGTGTGTCTTAAGCCTTTAATCTGTGTGTTCTATTCTAGTTGATTGTAATCGAAGCATTAATACAAGAAGTAGACTTTGAAATCCTCTTGCAAGAGAGATAGTGGGTTTTATCATGGATAACTAGTTGGTTATCAAAGGTTCCCACTCTAAGGAACTTGTCTTGATTCTGTTATTGTTTACTTATTCCACTGCTAAGGAACCGGACTCTCAATTCCCTTTGATTGCTAACACGTACGATCCTACAAAAACAACAATGATCGAAAAAGTCACCATGGTGATCTAAATCAAAGTTTGATGTTAAAAAGAAAACCTATTTAGTTATCTTAAAAATTTGTATAATGATTTTTTTGTTTCATGGGAAGTTTTTAAAATTCTTCTTTTATATAAAAATTAAATTTATATTATATAAAAGTATTAATCAAAGTAGAAAGGTTTATGTGTAACTACTTTCGATCTATATGATAACAAATTTTATTTTTATCCTGATGGGATATATGATAAAAATTATAACCTTATTAATATATATAACAAAGTAAACTTAGTAGGAAAATCATATATAAAAACTTTCTAAATTTATTATCATACTATTAAAAGCATAATGATTTTTGTTCATTCAAAGTTATATAAGTACGGATTTAACGAATGATAGGTTTTCTTGTAGTTCATTAATATTGAATTTACTAAGCGATATACGTACTTGCTAACAATGCTATAAACACAACGAATAAGTAAAATTATAATATGACATTAAAGAAGTATACTGATAGTAAGAAATAAAATTTTCAAGACATAATTACATATTCAATCAACGTAACTTTACTTACAAAATATTTTCTCAATATATTATATAACATAAGTTGATTATGAAAGCATAATATTACGAGGGCGTTATATACACGCGGTTTTTGAGTTTTACACACACGGTTTGGTGCGCACAAAAATGGCGTGCAGCCTGGGACGCCAACTTAAGGCGTGGTGGGGACAAAACAGTAAGAAATGGGAAAAAAAAGCCATACAACTCACGCGCCAGAAGAAAGCGCATAAAAATGGTAAGCCTTCTTCTGGCACATCTACACACCACTTTTGGGAGCGCAAATCTGGCACGCCATATTTTGGCGTGCAGAATTTTACCGTTTGAAAAATACGACCGTTGGATGCGCCAAATGGAGGCGTGTCAAACGGACATTTTTTCAAACGGCGGAATCTCACCCTATAAGTATCTGAATTCTTTCTCTCAACTCCATATCCAAAATACCCTTATCAAAAATGTCTCATATTAGTTTAGATGACGATTGACACTTGAGCGGAGACGATGACGATTGGCAAGCTAGCGGAGATGATGACGATGTGCACTCGAGCGGAGATGATGACGATTGCTACTCGAGCAGAGAAGATGAAGGAGAGGATGACGATGGGAACTCGAGCGACAATTTCGTGGTTGTTGTTGAAATAATTTTTAAACCCTAAAATTTTAGGTCGTAATTTTAATGTATAAATTTCGTATGTAGTTAGTTCTGTAACCTTAGTAATGCATAATTAGTATACTTATTATTACTATCAGTATACTTATTATTATTTTCAATATATAAATTAGTTCTAAGTAAATTATTAATTGTGTTATAATATATATAAAGTGAAAACTCATCTATACAATTGTTGGTTAAACATACCTTTTAATATTTTGTTCTAATTAATGTGAGCATACAAAGGTATCTTATGTTTTCTAAATATTTTCTATATACATTGCATGTTCAAACCATTATGAATAAGATTCGTTAACATAGAAACAACATGTTTAAGATAATAAGAAATACGCAGAATGTCACGGGGAAAAGTTCAAATGAGGACAACTTCCCGTGTCAGGACTCAGGATGCACCAAGCGTGTTCAAAAATTCGGCCCGGCCGAATTATTTGCGAATTTTTCGGAAAATATTTTTCAAAAATTTGAATTTTTGCAAAAAAAATCGATTTTGTGTGCATATGAAATACACTGTTGTGTGCATATGTCAGAACGTATGTGTGCATATGTTAGGCTCGGTGTGTGCATGTGTTTTCAGAATGTGTGCATGTCTGGGAACAGTTGTTAATGCTAGAGACATGTGTGCATATCAAATACACATCTGTGTGCATACGCGAAAAAGTGTGTGTGCACATATAACCAACAAGGTGGATGATTTCCTGGGTATGAACACATGATTTATGCGGTATGAACACATGATTCCTGGGCTTATATTTGATACGCACACGCACGTAGTGGATATGCACACAACAAGGTGGATGATATGCACACAATAGTCTATTTGACATGCACATAACGAGTATTTGATATGCACACATGGTTTGTGTGCATCAACACTTGAGACCATATGCACACACGAGGTATGCACACGATAGTGTAATGGATGTGCACACGACATGTTATTTGGTATGCACACATGGTTTGTGTGCATCAACACTTGTTTCCATGTATGCACATGACTTGAGACCAAATGCACACACGGGGTCTGCACACGATAGTATAATGGATGTGCACACGACAAGTTATTTGGTATGCACACACATGTGTGCATACCAACACTTGTTTTCGGGTATGCACACGACCCGAGACCATATGAACACACGGAGTATGCACACAGCAGTATAATTGATGTGCACACACAAGTTATTTGATGTGCACACAAGTCCTCTAAGCATAAACACTATGTTAAATGCATTCACAATTTCAGAAACCATATGCACACACACATAGTAACATATGCACACAACAATGCATCTGATATGCACACACACGTTATATGATATGCACACAAAATCGATTTTTCTGGGAAAAAATTTGACTTGGAATTTTTTTTTACCGAATTATTCGCGAAAAATTCGGCAATTGTACTGCAAGGCCGAATTAAAGCTTTTCCCTATAAGGGCGCGCGCCTCCGCCACTGTTCACTCCATTTTTTTTGTTTTTCCCTCTAATTTTTTCCTCTTCTCTCATACATCCTCAATCCTATCATGAAGCACCGTCCTCACCGGAACCGGAACCGGACCCGAATGTCACGTGCGCAGGTGGGATTAAGATTTCAATTTTATATGCTTTCAATATAATGAATGATAATCTTTTAAAAATAATGAAATTAAAGATAGATTTTATATTAAGAAGATATTAAACTCCAATTAGGTAGAACTGTAGAAGGTGTGATTTTCCTCAAATATCTTATAGGTTAAATAGATAGGGATATATATGACATGTATTATTAATTAATACATTATATTGGATAAAAAAACAATTTATTTTATTTAATGTATTTAGATCTTATGTTTGTATTTTTTATTAAATTTATTTAATTAAATAATATTTAAATTTAATATATAACTAAATCAGACCCACTATTATAATTTTTTAAAATGCTGAATGATATGGCGAATGATGATTGAATGATTGTGACACGTATGCGAATTGAACGTGATACCGACACATAGACGTATATAGATTTTTTTTAAACTATCCATTCCTTAGCCATACTCTGTTATGTAGAAATGGGTACTAGTCCAGAGTGAAAATTGAACAATTGTTCTATAAAATGAATAGAATAAATAATAAGTTAAGATCTTTAACTTTGAATTTTTTAGAGCATGGTTAAGAAATTGAAGAATTTTACTTTATTATCAAGTGCTGTAGGAATTTTTGGGGGAGTGATTCTCCTATCCAAGGGATAGCCCGATAGAGATCATCTGATCCACCTATATAGTCCTTTTGCTAGTCCAGTTTTGTGATTGGTCCACATAATTTTATCATAATACCAATAAATGAATATTTGTTTGTTAATCTATTTTCTTTTTCTTTCCCCCCCCCGAATCCCCCACGACATTCTCCCAAAGTCAAGCTTAATTCTATACCCTCTTACCTTCCTTTCCTTCCAAATCT
The DNA here is from genome assembly GCA_027886185.1 of Rheum nobile. Lineage (NCBI taxonomy): Eukaryota > Viridiplantae > Streptophyta > Magnoliopsida > Caryophyllales > Polygonaceae > Rheum > Rheum nobile. Next base: position 338,026 of record WOAB01000309.1, read on the forward strand.
CCCTAGTCATTGTTGCAATTTCTGGACAATATCTCAACAGCCAATTTCACCGGCGAACCATTGCTGGACTCTTGTCTACAATATCTACACTTATTTTTGGTTTTTAAAAACTAAATTGGGGGTATCTCTTCTTCTGTATTCATCTCAGTCTGGGCAAATGAGGGATTCGAGAGGGAGACATATCAATGTGTTATGTAGTATGAGCAAGAATGGCTTTCTTTTAGACATGTGTCGCAACTCCATCGTCTACGGGGTCATCTAGTGTGAGTAAGGTCTACGGCTTCTTTCCTCTAAATTTGGACATCAATCAAAATTAGCAAATGTTTTGACATCCATAACATTCAACAAATCAGAAATTTGTAAGAATTATAATCATTCAAATAGCAGATATTCTATATTTATTTACTTTTTGAAGTGAAGAGACAAAGAAAGTAAAAAGGGTTAATTTTACTTTTAATGAAAATGCCACATGGACCAATAAAGTGGATTGGACCACTATTTGGACTATCAAAGCTGACCAGACGATCCACACCGGGGGTAGCCTACCCCTTTCATATTATCCAAATTACTTTTAGAAATTTATCACCTAATTTAATTTTGTGTATTAACGACACTAATATTACTGCTTCCTAGATTGCAGACTACTACTCCCTAGTAAGGAATTTTCCACCGAATAGGTAGATTAAAGGTGCATAGCCATGGCTAATTTGACCATGATTAAGAAATATAGCTATCTTATTTTATGTACAAATCTACATTGACAATCTTAATCTTACACTTTTAAAAAGTAAATGGGTATAATTGTAATTTTAATTTTGTCCTCTTCATCCTACACTACTTTTTCTGATTTTGCCATTGCAAGTTATTCAATTTTAATTTGCTTTCTTTCAGTCGACGGCCCTCCATCCATCTCATCGCGGACACTAGCTGCTCCAACCACCAATGTCATCACCTCTTCTCACCGCCTCCTATTTTCAGTGACAACCGTCACTCACCACTTGTTGATCCATAAGAATGAGACTAAGACTGCTATAATTACTTGGGTGTTGCTGCTTGTATTTAGAGGAAGTTGAAATACATTGTTGGCTTCAATCATGGTGTGCAATGGAACCATCTCTATTACTACATTTTTTTTGTTTAGATATGAGATATGAGTTTCAGATTCGAACACACAACAAGAGATGAAATAAAATTCTTAAATTGGTTGGATATGGTGGTATGATGCAACGACGAAAACCAAAAGAGGGCTGCGGCGTTGCCGACGGTCGAAGAGGAACGCTTGATGGCGGTCAGAGATGGTAAACAAACGGAAAATCGTTCAATTTAGGGGTATTTTGAGGGGAATTGGGAGTTTGTAAAGTGATAAAACACAAATTCAATTTTAATTAGAACAATGCATTCATTTGATGATAAAAACTTGATAAGCAATTTTTTTCACTTTGATGCTCAGAGGTTCACGAGGAAGATGGAGCAGCTATGGGGAAGAGACCTTTGAACTTCTACTTTATGATGTTAAAAAATAATGAATCAATGAAGGTGAAAAGACCAAAAAGAACATGGAATAGTTTATTACATATTTTAGTATTCTTTTATTTTATAACTTATATGACACATGGACATTTTCTATAGGAGAATTTTTCTATACCACTTTACATTAAGTGTATGTGTATCATGGTCCTTATTTTATAAAGGATTCATTACAAAAGTTATATATGAATATGAATCATACTGTAAGAATATTTATATAATAAAGTTAATATTTTCTATATATATTAAAACTTAAATTTTAAGTATTAGAAGTATATTCAAATCATGTTTTGTAGTATAGTACATAATTTTCAAATCATTAATATCACAACTTTAAGGGGTAGGTTCTCACCTTACATACTACTATTCTTTTTTGGTCGAAACTTTACATACTTCTATTAGTTAACGTTTTTAGAGTTTTTCTTATAGATCAAGTTCTCCTTGATAATCTTGGTACGAATTACGATTTTATTTTACAATGTGTACATCATTGTAAAAATTTAGTGAGTCTTAATACACAGACTTTACTTTTAAGGTAAGATATAAGTTATATAGTACCACATTAGTATATGCATTTTATACAATTATAAGATAAACATAATAATCTAATAGTATATAATTAAGTGAGATATAGGATATTTGAGTTATGTAATATTACATTAAAAGATGTGTAAATTTTGTTACATTGATGTTCGAAGCATTATTTAAGTATTAATTTTAGACTTATGTTGTTTACTTATCTTACATTAATTTTATATAAAAAAGTGACTTGAATTTAAAGTTGAAAAATTGAATTTACATTGTTCTTCAAAACATTCCTTAACGTATACTATTATTTTTCAAAAGTGATGTGGTTTGCTTATATAGCTTACATCAATCATATATAAAAGTGTGACTTAATACAGGGAATAATCATTATTCATTAAAGCTTATTCACATTTGATAAAAACTTCGTAACAAGAAGTATGTATTATATAAATTATTTATTAGATAAATTTAATAAAAGTATATCTACACTTAGCTACGTATAAAAAATCTTGTCCGTTAAGATATAATTTAAATACTACCTACCACATTAGCATATGTAAATTTATATAGGATATTTGAGTTATGTAATATTACGTTTAGATAAATTTAATAAAACATATTATTCGAATATCATGACAAGTACCTCATAGTATATGTATTTTATATAATTATAAGATGAAAGTGATAATCTAATAATATATCACTAGGTAATATATAGGATATTTGAGTTATGTAATATTACGTTTATATTACATTAAAATAACACTTACTCAAAAAAGAATTTTAAAAAGTTTTTTAATCAATCATGATTCATGAGTAATTTGGTTCCAGACAATAGTTTGATATATATAAAAAAAATGTTGCGAGCAATATTAATTGAAATGTAAAAAATCAAAGTGAAAAAGCGAGATGTACGTGGATCGGTCTATTTGAGTATAAACCTCACCGAGTCACCGACCATATGATATTTCCTTATCAAATAAGATTTGTTTATTCATTTTTTAATTCAGTGAAATAGCCTTACCATAACAAAATCTACTCCTTAGTTTAATAATTGTTCTTCTTACTATATAATCTCACATAATAGATATTATTTTATTTTTTATAAAAATGTGACTTATTACACGTCATTATTCATAAAAACGTCATTATTCATAAAAACTTGATGCACGTTTTGATAAGAACTTATTAATAATTACAGTAGTATGGACCATACAAACTGGTTATTTGCCAAATTTAGTAAATAAAAAAGTATATCCACACTTATATGAGTATTTGATTAATCAAAGTTATATGATCATACTTAAAAGCTTATTGCACATAAATAATGTATGCTTAATAAGACTTATAGCTAGTTTGAGAAGTATATATAAATTATACAGATTATAAATTCAAATAATTTAGAATAAGAAGTGCCATACTTTAATATATATATTGTACATTCGTACATAACACTGAAAAAAAAAGGTTTAGATTATAAACAAAAACTAAAAATAGTAAACAACTAATATGAACTAGAACTCAAACATAATAAACCGACACAAATGCTCTAGTCCTAACGTAGGGACATAGTGGAATTTTATAATTCTACTACATATATATATATCAAAATTCTACATAATCAACTATTAATTTTTCTTAAAGAAAATAATAAAAATAAGTTTTGGATCTGTATTTATATACTTCGTAATCGTATACTATAACAGTTTGTTAAGTAAGATAATACAAAATCACTTTACTCATTAATTTAATAAGAAAATTTTCATAAAAAATTAAGCAAAGTACAAATTTGATATATTTGACTTTTTAGTTATTTAAGATATATGATAAAATTCAAACCCAAAACCTAAATATAATTAGTTTTATAAATTTTTATTGTATCATCAATAATCAACCCAAGCACAATAATTTTGTTAAACAAAAAATTCTTTCAATATCCATAATAAAAATTTGATTAATTAAAAGCTACCACTTTTTCTAGGGGTGTTCATCCGGTTCAGACCGGACCGGATTTTTTCAAAAGTCTGGACCGGACCTTATTTTTTAAAAAATTATTTAAATTCTTATTTAAAATCTATAAAAAATATCTAAAGAATATTTATACTCCTAACTTATTAAATTAAGAAAAATATCTATAAAAAAATATATAAACTCCTAATTTTTTATTTTTATTTTTTTTAATAAAAAAACCGATCCACCGATCCGGACCGATTTTTTTCCGAATTTAGACCGGACCGAACCCGAATTAATGGGAAAACCTGGACTGGAGACCGGACTGTAATTTCACCGGTCCGGTCTTTTCCGGTCCGGTCCCATTTTGAACACCCGTAACTTTTTCCATCCCAATGTGTTTACATTGGAAAGCCTCAACAACTCTTTAGCCGAGGAAGTACATACTTTATCACCATAATTAGTAGTTTATCACCATAATTAATAGTAATAAATAAAACTAATTTATAATGGGGTAGCCAACCTGTGGGTAAGTAAAACATTTTCCATATTGGCTTTGCTCTTTTAACGTATGTCTGTGCTGTTCCGACAATGGAGACTTGTTTCCAATGCACTTCATTAGTGTTTGATTGAAGTGTACTATTTGTGCTTTCCCCTTGCTTTTAGGTCTCTTTATTGACTTTGTTGTAAGGATGATATATTAAATTGGGTTGGGTTATTTATAGGGAAGTTTTTTTTGGAAGGGAGCTATGCTACATTCTCTCTATTTAAGCAATTTGGTAACATGCATGCCCACCTTGTCTTTGGTTATCATCCTTTTGTATAATTGATAACAGGAATTTGTCGTTCTAATTCATACTATGTAAAATATCCAAACAAACCTAATATCATAGTTCTAGGTAAATAAATGTCGAATTCACAGGGAGGCGAATTCTATCTTAGTATGCAATTTATATGTCAATCCAAAGTAACCAAATGAGGGTTTTGTGAGTTTAAGTAATCTAAACATACAAAAGTAAACAAGCGAAAGAGTTGTGAAATCAGTGATGAGAAAATCACTTAGTCAAACAACATCCACTATTCGTATGACAAGTTGATCCTAGATGCTCATTCAAAATCTCATGCAATGAAAATTCCAATTCCTTTTCAGATATAACTAATAGCACAACCAGATACTATTAACACTAACTAATTAAACAACCCTGAAACTATCAAGATTCAGTCTAACAGCAGCCTTACGGATAGGAATATAGTTGGATACAATTCTAGAATAAAACAATCAGCTTTTATCCTAGAATGTAAATCAGTTCTCTTCTGCATTAAGACTAGCACAACCAGTTACTAATACGATACAGTTGCTACTCTGAAATAGATATGCTCAACCAGTAACAATCTAAATCTAGCAATAGATCAATAACAATAAACCCTAGTTGATCAGACTAGAAATTATCAATATCAATCATAAGCAACTTAAGCAAGAGAATAGATAAAATCCATGCAATAGATTAAGAACGAGAATCTCACAACTTTATCGAAACGAAAGCTTCAGCGTCTGACTAAGCCAGGGAGGCTTAGTTCTTCATAGTAAGGTACGTAGAAAGAAATTAGGGTTTCAGAGAGTTGATGATAGATAAACAAGCCTTTTCTTTACCTTAAAATACTAAAGGGAATAAAATCTAAATTAACCTAAAACGAAATAATAAAATAATAATAATTAAACAAACTAAAATAGGGAAATTAATCCTGTTCTCGGCCTTCAATTCTCGTTCAGCACTTGCTCTCGGCCTCCATTTCATGCGAGCAGCAACGGCCCACTTTCGGCACATTCTCGGCCCATCCATCTGCAGCATCAACACGGCCCACTGCGTAGTCCATTCCAGCAAATCATGCTCGCCCATGTCACCATGACGTCACCTCCCGATGTTCTCTTTCCGCTTCAGCTCTCCGCTTTCCTTCACGCGGCATTTCACGTGGGCCACGCCTTCAATTGGGCCTTTTCCTCTTCACGGGCCTAATTTCATCCAATTCGGCCCATCAATCACATGGCTTTTAATTAATTACCAAACTTCGCCCCCATACGCCATGCACATGAATGTGTCTAAATCTACCCGAATGACACCAATAAAACCTCTAATGACTCTTACTTAATCCCTACAAAGTAGTGCTTATCAAACCACCCCATGCTTAGACCTTTGCTCGTCCTCGAGTAAACTAATAAAGAGCCTACTCCTCCAATGTAGCATCCAAGGTCTCAGGAAGCATATCCTCAAACTAAGAGTCACCTAACCCATGCCAAAGCTCCTGGCACCAATCTCATTCACAACACATCCACAACTCAACAAACTTAAGGGGCAAGCAGAGTACTTCCCCCAAGCTAACCCGGACATCCAATAGTGTGAGTAATCTCTAATCCTAGCCTCCATCTATTACTCCTTATGTCTCCCAGAGTGACCTACCCGACAATCCTTCTTTGTCTCCTCTTCTTATGACGCCTCGCCAAGAACAATGAGAAATCTTAAAATCACTCTTCTTCTTTTTCACTCGTTTTGCCAAGGCGCCCTTTCGGGTTTTCACCAAGCCACTCATTTCATTTTCCAATAGATGTGCTCACATAAGCTCACGTCACTCTTGACCTCATATTACCCCAGCCTAATGCTGGTCCAAGCTACCTGCTTATTGCCTAGGCCGCCCTTTCGGGTTTTCGACCTATCCCAGGATTTCAATGATATCCTTTTTTCAAATTTTTGGCTCTTTTCATTTTTTCTTTTTCTCCTCAGCAGCGTAGCAAGTATAAAACCCCACCCCATGCTTAAACATTGCATTGTCCTCAATGTAATGAAAGACAAAAGAATAAAGCACAGGGAAAAGCAAAAAATAACTCACAACGTTGCCGAGTTGGCTTGGACACTTCCTTGTTGCTGGCGGTGTAGTCATAAAAGCGCATATCCAGGTGTTGAGCGTGCGTCTTCATCACTCCATAATCTACTTCTACCGTGCAACCATAAGGTGACCACTTGGTGAGTAGTGGTAATCAAATGATTCGGGGCTGCACGGCCTTCAACTCTATCAACTCCTACCACGCAACCAATATGAACCACTCTGGTGAAAAGTGGTATACGAGTATGGCGGGGTTGCATGGCCTTCAAAAATGGGCCCAGATGTCATCGTGGTTGGGCCCTGGTATTCCTCCTCTCCAAATGTCGAATGCAGGGCCATCATCGTTGCCAAATAAATATAAGCTGAATGTATTCCTCCGTTTAGCAACATGATGCGCACCTCTCCGTGGGGAACTCTGGATAGCATGGTAAAACTTTTTTTTTTTGCTCCCCGTTTAAGATTTTTTCGGGAAGTTTTTTTTTTTAAAATAAATAAAAAAAAAAAAATTTACCTGAGAAATTGCGGCGGTCGCCGTAAGGAGTGCGGCGGTCGCCGTAATTAAACGGCGGTCGCCGTTCTCAAGTCGTGGCCAACTTTCTTGGCGAGGCATTTACGGCGGGCGCCGTAAGGTTAGCAGCGGGCGCCGTGAACTCCTTCTTCACTTTTTTCGCGCTTCCTGCAGGTTAGTTCAACACAAAAACTAAAAGAAAAACAATATAAATTGACTAAGGGAAAGGAAATAAACTACCTAACATCGGGTTGCCTCCCGAGCAGCGCCTTAGTTAATGTCGTGGCTCGACATAGTGCTCAATCTCTTCAACTCGGGTTGCTCCTATCACTTGAACTCCTGAGGTCTATATCAGGGGGATGCCACTTTGTGTGCTCCATGTTGAGCCTTTCCCCCATGCTTGTGCCCTTGCTGACGGTTGGACCGCTGTTCATATCTATGAATGCACTTGCCATCTTCAGAAACGGTCTACCCAGCATCTCAAAGGCTGCATGTATGTCCTGCCCCGTATCCAGCATGTAAAAATCTGCCACCTGAATTAAGGCCTCCTTCTTGTGCTTCCCCTTTGGTTTCTTCTTTATATTGCCCAGCGCCCTTAAAAACTCTGTGTAGCGAGGGATGCAATTTGCCAGTTCGATCAAGGGAATGGTTGCCTCGCAGATACTGAAGATTTCATATAGCTCTTTGTCGTTCTTCAGCCTTTGAGTATCTTGTACTGCCTCAGGGAGGGGCGTGACGGGGTGCAACGCAATGAGCGGGGAGGAGTTTAGACGCACATACTCATCATAGGCAGCCTCGAGAGGGTCGGGGGCTGCCGGGGCATTTTTGAGAGGAACGAGCGTCGCAGGATCGTTTTCGCGATCGCGACTCTCCTCCTCTTGGTCGCTGAATTCCTCCAGTCCCATAAAATACTCTTCTTTAGAAAGCACAACGCGGTCCAAAATATCGTCTGAAATACCCATCTCCTCAGTGGGTGAACCGAGGTCGAGGTATACCTCCCGCGGTCTTGGGTTCTCTTCTGCTTGAGACGAAAGTTTACCAGAATCCTCCGCTTCAAGTTTACTCACCGCTTGAGACATCTGACCCACTTGCCTTTCCAAGTTCTGAATGCTAGCTTGTGTAGTTTCTTGGAATTGCAATGAGCTTTTAGTTAGCTTGGCAATACTCTCATTGAGATTGATGTTGCTCTGCATCAGCATCTTCATCATGTCATCCATAGAAGGTGAAGGATTACCCTGTTGTTGGTTTGGTTCTGGGTAGAACTCCTGGTAGTCATGATCATATGAAGGGTATTGCAGGTTCCCATAACTCGAATTAGGGTGATATCCCCACCCTGGAGTATATGCGTAGGAGTATGGGTCATATCACGGCTCCTGCTGGAATTGGGGAAATCTATCCATCTCTGTAACAAAATCAAAAAGGAAAAACAAAAATCAATATCACGGGTGTGGACCGTAAGATAGGTCCACACAATAGTTGACACACAAATCACACACAAAATAGATTATTGCCTCCCCGGCAACGGCGCCAATTTGATAACGGCGCCAATTTGATTTGGATGCCAAGGAATGGCAATCTGTGTATCTTTCTTATTACTTGAATTCTATTTTTGTGGTATGGTAGAAGTATCTTTGTCTCATATTAATTGAGGATTCATGTATTTTTTTAATATTGGCAGTGGATAATTCACATTATTATTTTTTAGTACAATAAATGAATTGTAATCTAGAATGCTTGTCTGCTTAGTAATCTTCAGAAGATGGATATACTTAACTAGTCTCAATGTCATTGGCCACTGTAATTATGCAGAACTGACTCATCTTCTAATCTACGACCACCTTCAACCCACTACCCTAAATAGGAAGAAGGGTACTTTACAAATAGGGCTAATTGCTTCGCACCTGACTGTGATAGCCCTCTCGACACCTTATTCGAGCTTTGTAACTAGTGGCCGGTTTCCTGTCGCTAGAGCCTTTTCCCAGTGCATGGAGCCTTAACGAGGAAGGTGCTAGTGGTTTATCATCCCTGTCGGGTTCCTCTTTTTGTGCTACTCCTAGGGCATGAAGAAGATAAGAAAAGGCAAAGCTGATCTACGACTACAGTTCGCTAACGCTCACCTTACATACTTCCACCCTCTTGCTTCTAAAGACTACCCTCTCTCGGCTGGATGTTGGCTCAGCCTACTACAAGGATCCCGTATATCCAGCAACCCAACCTATACAAAGAAAAACTTTCGTTTTCCCTTTACTAGTAGGGGGTCCCGTGGTTCCTATGCCGCCGCGTTTCCCGGTCCTTTTCTTTTAGTGCTTCGACCCGAAGCGATAGCTTCTAGCTAATTCAGTGGATAAGATGGTTGCGCTCCAGCTCACTCAAGAATGGGACGATAGTTGTCCGCCAACAAGCTCGTTCTGATCTTGGACGCAGTACATTGGAATCCTGAAGCACCACCACGAACGCTACCGCGCGTCCGCCTGCGGTGCGGTAAGGCACCACCCTATTGTGCCAGCAGCCAACTTCGGCGTGTCAGCTTAGTTATCCTCATCAAGCCACTTACTTGATGTCTAGCTTTCCAACTGGTAGACAGTTTGCTTTCTTTCCCCCTAGATCAATGAAGAAATAAGTCCGTTGACTCTTCCGAAGAACCGGAAGCGAAGCGGCTAGGGCGGGGGGACAAGAAAAGAAAGGGCTCTGAAGAAAGAAATTGAGGTTCCCAACGCTTCTCCACGCCCAACGAGATGCGCCAACCTCGGGATGCTTTACTCCTAACCCATAAAGGTTCCGAGACGGAGCTTAACCTGAGTCTCGGTTAAGAACGGCCAGTGATCTCAAATTTCACATCTGAAGCCACCCAAGGCTTAACTACTTTATACAAAACATAAAATACATTGATAATATGAAATATCATAATCTTTATTGAAACCAAAGTCTCGGGATTACATCCGTAAATTCCAAATATAACAGAAATACAGAATATGTTTAATACAACGGAAGTCTTAAATAAATAACATAAGGGTCTTGATCACGCGATCGCACGCCTAGGATCTTCAACCTTGATAAAACTCTTAAAAACTTCATCTGCCTTCATTGTCGGATTCTAGCCTTCACGGAACGAGAGTTTACCTGATGTGCCGTATGAGACGGATGGCACCAGCCAACCATGCAAGGGAAAATAACCGGTTGGTTAGTCTAATGAAAGACTATGCAAGGGTAAAATAGAAAGGTTCTAAGTAGTCGTATTAGGTTAGACCCATCGCTTCTCGAATGAAAGCCAATGACGATAGTAAACCTTGATACTTCTACAGGAATATACGAAACAGAAAGATCACGAGAAGACTCTGGAAGATTGAGTCTTATGGGAAACGTGTGAAGAGAAGACTCCAAAGGATTGAGTCTTATCGGAAAGTATGACAAGTGTTCGGGAACGTTATAATTTCGCACAAGCGTTTTTAAAAAGAATTGACCATTTGGGTCCACGGCTAACCTCACCGCGCAATGCGAATTCAGATTTGGAAGGAGGACTTACTTTAATCGAAGTCCGGGCGGTTTTCACGTTGTACTCCTCGCCCGAGGGTATAAATTAGCAAAAAAAAAAACACTAAGGAATAAATATTAATTATTAGCATAATATCAAATATATATATATATATATATATATATTAAAGGAGAGGTCTAAGTCCTACGTGTTGTCACCACGTTCAATTCGCCTACGTGTCATTACTCATTCAACTATAATCTGCCACATCATCCATCCATTAAAAAAAATTATAACTGTGGATCCAATTTAATTATACATAAAACTTGTTTTATTAAAAAAATCATCCAACTTAAGTTTTGAAAAATTATTATAACAGTGGGTCTAATTTGATTATATATTAAACATAATTTAGTTAAATAAAGTTAATCAAAATATTAACTAAGAATGATAATGATTATTAAATATTTTGAAGAATATAATGATAAACATCATAAATAATATTCAATATCTTAATATTTTAAAATAGTAAGATATAGATTTCACAAATTTAAGATTGAATAATTTTCTTCTTATATAATGTTATTTAAATTTTATTAGTATATTGTAGTTGGATAACTAACTTAAAAATATGTGACTTTAAGATAGAATTAAGTAAAATTATATTACTTAATTGATTTCTACCTCCTACTACACGGTTAGAAGTTAATGCTTTGTATTTCATATTTAATATATATTAACGTACATATGTTCATAAAAAAAATAGTGTAAATATAAAAACAATTTTAAGGATTTGATGTAATTGCAAATTATAACATGTTATCTTAGGAAGATCATGTGAAGAGAAGTTGAGTATTTTTTAATGGATGACAAGAAGTTATTGCATTATAGAAGTTGGGACCAATATGATTTGGATTATGTTACATGATAAATAATCTTACTTGCTTTTTGAAATTAATTAATTGATATCTAATTTTTATTGAGTATATTTCATAATACAAAATTATTTAAAAAGTATATTAACTTGATAGATATAGATTTGTAGTTAATACTTATTTGGAGAGTTGTTTATTATGATTAGATTTTATCATTAGCAATTCTAACTTTTTTTATTTTTCACAAGAAAATACATAATAATATATATAAAAATAAACTTAGTAGGGAAAATCATATACAAAAACTTTCTAAATTCTATTATCATACTATTAACAATATTTAATAAATCAAATCCCGTGCTTGGCATATGCACTATGCTAGTTGTTCTCTAATATTAATATACTCCAAGAAAAATATAATGGGGGCAGAATGATCACTCTCATTAACACGAAGTACAAAGTTTTATGAACATGCAAATTAACGATGATGAATATATAGTGAAACATTTCGAACACATAGTATTAAATTTATGAACACACATATTTCTATAAATTCATGCACACATAGTACATATATATGAATAAATATTTTTCATAAGTTGATGAACACGTAAAATACGCACTTTTTATATGATAAGGTTGTGTGAATTTTTTTCCCATGTTCATGAAAACGGTTGTTCTCATTTAATACGTCTTCTTATATAATTGGATAATCAGTTTTCAAATTAGTCCAATATAATTTATTGATCAATAAAATAACTATTAATTTAAGTAATAAAAAAAATGGAGAATGAAAGAAACTATATAAAAGGAGTAAACAATTCGAACCGGTATTACGATTCACTCTAGTCTAAGGATATACAATAATAAACGGTATTCAGAAACCATTTTTTTTATATACAATATTACGATTCACTCTAGTCTAAGGAGTAAACAATTCGAAACCATTCCCCTAATCTAAAATAAATAAACCATCTAAATTTATATATTTGGATATTTCTTCATAAATATTTGGGCATTTGATACGAAATCATAATGTTATAATTCAGTACACTATTACACTTAAATCTATCATTATCTTTTATCAAAAGCTGAAGTATTATCTTTAATATATCTACAATATTTTATTATCTTCACAATCTATTAACCTTGTTGCAAGGTGAAATCAAATCCAAAATAGAAGATCGATAGACTTTCCTTGTAGGAATCTGAAAAGGAAACGAGCCCTTTTTCAACATATATATATATATATATCCTCCTCTTAATATGATACCCACCTCAAACTTTAAATCCTTAATACCAAAAAATAATCCAATGATGAAGACGAACACCGTATGCATCCAATCCGGCCCGGAAAGAGACGTCGTCGTCTTGGAGAATCCGACACATCTTCGTGGGCCTGTCACCTTCAAGGCACAACACAAATGGCCCGAATCCGAATCCGATTTCTTGAGGGGGCTTAAGAGCGTCGAAACGAACGGTTCGTTGTGTCATAAAAGGTTTTTGATGAGGCAGAAGTATCTAAGAAGCTACAAGTTTTCGAGAGAGGAGGAGAAGAGCTTCATTAAGAAGTCGATGAAGTCGTTGATAAGGAAAAAAGAGTCGTCGATTCGAGGGATTCAACATTGTCGGAAGGCGGTTTCGGAAAGAATTAATAGGGTTTTGCTTCCTTGTGTGAGTAGAATTGATGTTCATGGGGATGGTGATGATGGTGATTTTGAGGATTCTCCAGGGAGTAGTACTTCGCCGTTCTTGGTGTAGAAAATAATACTAACACAATTTGGTCAAGATTTAGTTGTGAAGATTGATTGGGATGCAAAGGATTTGTTGCCTTTTAGTTTATAGTATGTTTTTTGGTTTGTTTATATATGTAAATTGAATACTTGCAATTATTTCAAATAGATAGTTTTCGAAATATGATTCAGATGGGCGAGTTTTTAGTTAACACTATAGGAGGAGGTGATAAGATCTCAAGTCTCAACCATCATATATTACTATGTTAATGGTGAGATTTATTTTACTATTTTCATGAATTTCTATCCTTTTTTAAAATATGCTATATATCTTTTTCATTTTAAAATTCTCTCTTCTTTCTTTTCATGATGTTATAACGGATGTGAAAAAAGACAACAAAATAAAGTGCGTTGGTATGAACAAAGACAATATATATACAATATCGATTTTTTTAGTGTGTGTCATGGACATATGCTAATAAGTTCAAATTGGAAATTATCTTTAAAATATTCCCAAAAAACAATGAATAAACCCTTAGTAAAAATAAAATAAACTAATGACTAAAAAAATTATTGCTAAAAATGGAGTTATTAGAGTGTGCCAATGGAAACACACTGGAAAAAACCATACACTATATATAGCACTCTTGTAAATTCATTTGGAGCCCAAACACTAAAAACTCCATATCGAGGCCTCGTGATAATCAGCAAAGTGTGAGATCCAAAGCATCCCAACACATATTGTACCAAATCATTACCCTATTTTTTCAATTTTCCATTCTCCTCTCTCTACTTTTTTCAATAAATTAACTAAATCACCAAATACTATCATGTTATAAAAGTATTTATCTACAAAAGGCCTTGATAAATGCTTCAAACAAACAAACTCTTAATGGATGAGAGCTTTGCTCTTCAAACATGATATGAAAGTGCAAAGGAATTAGGGTATTGGATTCAATGTCCGGTGAGTTAGGTAAATGATCATTTGACAAATCTTTTTTTAAACTAATGGATCCTTAGCAAAAATGGACCCCTCTCCCTCTCCCTAAACCATACTCCCTACCCCCTAAACTCCCAAAAATAATATTTTAGAGAGAGAAAAAACAAAGAAGAGAGAGAAAAAATAATAATAAAATAAACTAATAGGGGTAAGAAAAATACATAAAAACTAATAGAAATCTCTTTTATTAATTGAAAACTCTTAAAGAGTCGATGGGCTCAAAAACCTCCTCAACGTCCCTGTTTTGCGCTGATGAATGGGCCGGAAGAAAGCCCAAAACGAAATAACAGGAAGATGGACTTGTGGGCTTCATGGGCTTGATATACATTACCACCAGAATCCTACATCGGTTATGCACTTATGCGTCTATAACCTAATAATAGCATTTACCGTTAGGTTGGAAACAAATTCGTTTTTAAATCCTAAATTAGCATAATTCTCTAGTCCTATACGAATGTATGCCTGTATGGGTGATTTGTATCTCGTGCCCTAGTATAAAATGTATGAAATTAAACTTTTATGGTTTTAGAATGGTTGATTTTTATACTCATAACATTTGTCTAAATTTTTGTCATAGTTAAACATTAACTCTAATAAAAATTATTTTTTTCTTTCACAATTGTTATCTTATTTGCAACTACACAGTAAAAAGTGTATAAATAAAATAACTTTTTTGAAGGTTAAAAATTTTGTTTTTATATATTTGATAAAAGATTCATCTTAATTTTTTTTACTTTTATAAAAATTAATTTACAATTTTAAATAAATTATTTTAGGAAGATGTAGAAATACTTTGAAAATAGTTTCATAATATTCTTGTTTAAATTGAAAAAAAAAATGAATTTGATTCTAAAAACAATATAAAACTACATTGAAAATTGAGGCGATGACACGTGCCAAAAATATCGTGTCTTATTTTAGAAGTGACACGTGGTTATAAGGAGGTTCTTGTGTTCTACTATAGTATAATATAGTAGATTTATTTATTTATTGTTGTAGGTTCAATCTCTCTAATTTCCAAAAAAACGTATGTATTTGTCCAATAATTATAGTTTTAATCTTATATTTTTATTTAAAATTTTATCCAAGATAATTACAATTTTTGACCCCTCATTTTTTAAATTTTTTTATCCAAGATAAATATTTTTATATAGTATAGATGTATGTTATTTGTATAAATAATATGTTTATTATTTTTGAAGTTAGATTTGCATTATTGTTTTTTTTTGTATTTTATATGCAAGTTGCATGTATTATTTTGGATCTTTTTTTTGTGAGAATAAAGTACTACATGTTCATCATTATGTATTTATTGTTCCTTAATGATAGTAGAGTTTTTTTTATAAAGTTATTGTAGTTGTTTATTGTACTTTATGATCTATGAAGTTGAATGTAAAGTTTTCATGAACATATTAAAACTCTATTTGTAATTATTACGCCTATAAAATACATAGTAATTATTTGATTTTATTGAAGCAATATAAAATACATCAATGAATGTGAATGAGGATGATGTACTTGTGTTTATGCTTACGGTTTGATAATATTTGTACTCTAATCTTTTTAGAATTTATATCCAAATAAAAATAAGACAAAAAATCCCTTATCTTCTTAATTCTTATATCCATTTCAGTCTCCCCTCTTTCTCAAATCCATTTCAACCCCTCGCCTCCACCTCTTTCTCAGATCCATTTCAACCCCCCGCCCCCACCTCTTTCTCTGATCCATTTCAACCCCACCCCCTTTCTCAGATCCATTTTCAGCCCTCCTCTTTCTCAGATCCATTTTAGCCCCTCACCCCTCCTACTACCCCTCTTTTACTTACGACGGGCTCCGACGGGCTTCTCCGGCAGTTGGCGGGCGGGCGACTCTTGTTTGCTGATGACTGTCCGGAGACGAATCTTCCAACTCGTTCTCTTATAACATGGTGAAACGAAGACGTTGTTCGCTCGGTAACAGAGGGTAACTACAATTTTCATTTGGATTTTTTTGTTATAGAATTCAGTTACTTCGATTAAATTTGTTTGAATTCGTGTTGTTTTTAGGCAAATTAGGGCTTAATTTGGTGAGTATGTTGTGAATTTTGGACGAATATGAAAAAATTGGATGCAAATGTGAATTTGGTCAAAATTGTTTACTTTGTTTATGAAATATTGGATTATTTGTCTTGAAATATGTTAAAATTAGTGTTAATTTAGTTGATTTTATGCACTTTAAAGGTTAGATTAGGATTGAATTTGGTCAATGTATGTCCAATTTTGGAAATTAGGGAAAATTTGTTAATTTTGCAATTTAAAGGTTAGATTAGGTGTTATTGTATTAGAACTTAGGGTAAATTTGAAAACATGTTGGTTGAAGTAAGCATGACCCAATTACTTGGTGGGTCAGCATAAACTCATCCGTTTAAGCGAATTTGGGCACACCTCGACTCAAACCGAGGCGGAGAAGGGTTACGGTACCGCTTACGAGGATGTGGTGTAGCCGTAGACGGTCGGGTTGGACAAGCTTCGATGCGGCTGGGCCAAACTCCGCTGCGACCCTATCTCGGTGATGCTAAATAGCTGATGATCTCACAACGATTCGAGCTCTTTGCCACTGAGTTACGCTTTCTGCCAATAAATTTTGCTAAGTGTGTTTCTCTGTTGTGTTGTGTTGTTGAGGAACTTGAAATGTGGAAGTTGTTGATAAGTTGTGTTCATTTGTTAGTATGCAGCTGGACATGTGTTGAGTAGGCAACACTGGTTATTGATAAGCATGATGAATGCGGTGATATCTTTCTAATTATTTTAAATGATTTTTTAAGGGTGTTGATCACTTTGTTAGTTGATTATTATTTTTCTATATTGGTCTTTGTGAGTGAAGTGTAGTTGAATATGTTTGTTGATAAAAAGTCTAGCCAACTGATAGCTCAGCTCCCCTCCATTTCTGTATCAAGTTTGTTATTTTGTTGGTGTATACATTTTTGTATCTATATCAGTCTTTCACTCATGATATCTATGTAGTTTCTCTAAAATGTTGCTTTATTTCGTTGTCTTCTGCTACCCGATGAAGCTTTATTTTTCCTGCATGACTAAAATGTTCATATGCTTTAGATTTGTTAAATGTGTGAAGTAGAGTGGACTAGTATTGTCAGCGGGTTCAAAGGAGTGTGCATTTTCTCATATATATGATTTTTTTATGTATATACAATTGGGTGTTGATAAGTTTAATTTAAATGTCAATATTCGTTTTCATTAATGTCTAAAATAAAAATATGTTTTGTAGTTGCTTCATTGAGATATATGACCTTCTCAATCCTACCTTTCACTAAAAATTCTATGCTTCTGTTAAATTTAACCAGGTTATCGCTGAGGATGAGGCCGGTATTCGTATACAGGATCTTAGAATGTCAAAGGATCCTATCATTAAGCTTCCTGGACATGCACAATGGTAAAAATAAACGTGCATTTATTGTTTCTCTCTTTATGAACAATTCATGTTTTGTTAATTCAAACAATTATGTTTCACTAGCAAGTGCTTATTCATCCCCCCTTCCTTCTAGGTAGCTAAAGTTTCACCTAATATTACTAATGAAGCAACTTTCAAAGGGAATAAATTTGGCTGTCTCATTTCTCTCGAGTCATAGATTGATGAATTTATATTATTGCCATCGCATATGTTTTTTTTGCTGAAGGACAAAAATCTGCAGACTAAGATATTCAAGAGATCCAAGCCTGTGAGATATTTGAGCCGCTTCTGAGTCAAAGTACTTGTCTACACTTTCAACCTAAAATTATTTTGGAATGAATTAAATTGGGAATTATATGGTAGTATACCTGGTTTGTTCGTTTTTGCAACTTGCCTTGTTTTTTACAGCCCTTGTATAAGTAGAAGACAAATGTTCATGCGTGTTAGTAATGGCTGAATTGGGAAATAGATATTTTTACTTTTTTTTTGCGACACACCATTACTTGAATGTTGGACCTAACCCCTTCACCCAACTGATTTAGGTGTGCATAGCTCATTTCCATGATTGTTGTTTATGTGTGTAGGTAGGAGAACTGAAGTGAAGAGGAGTGGGCTGCATGGTGATCTTTTATAGGTGGAGATGAGGGATGAGTGAATGCTAAAGTTCAATATAGGGGTCTTTAATTTTAAGCAGGTACAAATTGTAGACTTTTCGGTTGGCTTCTCGAATTGGAACTTCATTAGGCTGTTCATTTCTGCAGAAGGTGTAATTTATGGTTATATCTTTATTAGGCTATTCATTTTAAACAGGAATATGAAGGTATTCTACGTTTTTTTTGGATGTGTCTGTTCAATTTTCAACAGGCCCAACCTTTTGAGCTGGTGCGTGGAATTTGGGCCTTTTTGTGGGTATTTTCAATTAGTAATGTGGAATTTGGGCCTCACAACAACTTTAATATGAGTTTTTTTTCTTCTGGGCTTCAGCTTAAGAATGTAATTGTAGTGTAACCATTATTTTGTACGTTTCTTTGGGCAGTGGTCAATTGCAACCAGGTACACTAAAACAAAAAGCTCATTAAATTGAATGTCATTAATTGCCCAATCTGTCTACTTTATATGTTTATAGATTTTATTGGTTGTTATATTTGATGGATCTCCCCTTTTAGTTAATTAAATTTGATATGTATTAGGTATTATAAATCAGGTTATATTTAGTTTATTTTAATTTGTTAGAGACATATCAAACCAAATTTTGATTGTTGGAATTTTACATTTATATATAATAGTATATCTACACATCAATTTATTATAAATTATAACAAATCTTAACATTAATATGTACTTGGATATATATGTATATATATATATGGTTGAGTTTTGGTGAGGAGAGTTCTTATAGTAAATAGTAGGGAGTTATATGAAGCGTTGATGGTTTTGATCATATGATTATTATAATAGCGTTCATCCTCATTAGTATACAACTTGTTCACAGGAAAACACTATCCTAAAATTAAAAGAAATCCTATTAGGAAATTACCCAACTCGTTTCCTAAAATCTCGCCCCTAAAAAGATTTTGATTTTGTGAGAGCGGTTTCTGAAACTAAAATCTTTTGACAGTTGTTCTTCTTGTATTCTCTACCAGTAATTTACACTCTCTCTCCCTCAATTCTCCTGCGTAGTCGCGTCGATCCTCCTTTTCGCTGGATCTGTTCTCCGTCTCGGTTTCACCGATTCTGTTCACCGTCTCGTCTTCAAGCTTCTCGCCGGATCTGTTCTCGCCGGATTACACTATGTGAACAAGCTTCTCGTCTTAAAGCTTCTCGCCGGATCGGTACTCGCTCTAGGTAATATCTTCTACTTTTACTTGGTTCCAATCGATTACGCCGGAGATGTTCATAATTGTAATGGGCGGATTCGTAGGTACTTTTAGGGCTGAAATTTTAAGCCTTGAAACTCATTCTTTTTGGTGCATGCAATCTTTCTGGTGCTTAATTTGTTGCACAAATTTTTTGTCGAATCTCGATTCTGAAGTTGAAAGTGGGATGAAGTTGTTTAACCTAGAGAAACTTGCACCTTTAAATATTATCTTTGATTGTCGTAGTTGGGAGATTGAGAAATTAAATTCTCTAGGTTTAGATGGAGGTACAAAATTAGTGGCCTCATTTGGTTATCGTTCCAAACTAACCCGTGAATTGGGTTGACATGGTTTAAAAGCTTTCCTCCTACTGGTTCTGGCTGTTGGTTGTGATTATGAGTCATGAAAACTTGGCACTTATTATGAACTTGTTCAATGTAATAATTTTTTTTGCCTTTCATATCAACTATTAATGTGAACCATTTTGACATTTGTTCAACGTAGATTCGGTAAATACTGTGTGCTTCTTTATTATTCATATGAACACTTGTTCATTGTAACATTTTGTTCTTGATATGTGTTGTTCAGTTATGTTGTTCATTTGTTCATAAGAACATTTGTTCATTTGAACAATTGTTCATATGAACATTGTTCAATAATAATCGGTTATATGTTGTTTATTCTTAAGTTTAAAAGGTTTTACTGATTTTGGGGAAGCTTAAGAAATGATATTTTTGTTCATCTATATAGTTGATAATGCAGTTATGATATGTTGTTTATTTGTAAGAACGTTCATGAATGTTGTTCACAATGAATTGGTTAGATGGGTTGTTATCTTATTGTTTCCTGTCCTTTGCATATGTAAAAAATAGGTGTAAATGCCTTCAAAAAGAAAGAAGACCAATGATTCGGGTAATTGATTTTTCACCCAGCTTTGGTACTTTGACAAATGAAAATTTCCTTTAATGTAACCTTTTTTCGTAACATGAATTTGTTCTTTCAAAATAGATGGAGAAGACGAAAGATACAACATTCGTGAGAGGTTGAATATGGCACCAATTCCGAAATCAAAAATAATTCAATGGCAGTTTCCTCGTCCTACTCAAAAACCACCATTACTAAGGAAGTCCTTGTTGAAGGATTTTGATAGTAGTGACGATTCATACAATGATACCTCAAAGGGAGAACTTGAACAAAACAGTGAAGAAGAATTCATGGCACCACACGGGAAGGGAGAAAGTGTTGACAACTGAAAGTGCAAAGAAACGACGTGGTGAGTCTTTATTGTTGTTGACTAGGCTAACATCTCCCAAACGATGTGGTGAGTATTTGTTCACGTACTACACCAGAAATACTTTATTTATGCAATGCTACTTTATTGTTGTAGACTACCGGAAAGTGCAAAGATAAAGATGGTAGCACTTCAAGCAATGAAGAAGAAAATGATGGTTTAAGAGCATTGCCGCAGAGGGAGAAGAAACTTACCATTTTTGCAAAGAGTTTGTATGTTAATAGAATAGTAGACCCTAACGCTCCAAAGACGGAAGAAATGGCAAATTTTCTGGATTACTTTTCGTCTGGGAAAATAGAACCTATGTAAGCCTTGAATATAACTTTTGGAAATCCTCCATTTACTGCATTACAAGCATGAATATTTATATACTGATGGCTTAGTTGAATTACATGTATGTGATGTTCAAGTACAAATATGTAGAGTTGTAGTTTGCAGATCTGGATTCTTTATCGATTGGCACATGGGATGAGATGAATGTTGTTGATGCGTGGGCACGTATGTTGAACCAGTCTGAGATCGCTAGAAGTGCAGACTCACCGCGTCGTTTTATTGCGACGTGCTACAATAATGTGAGATTACTGTTTTTACGAATCTTGTTCATTTCCAGTTTATGATATTTAAATTTTGTATTTTGTGATTAAGTTTTATTATTTCTACATATTTCTAGTTGAATACAATTGTCAGTCCATCTTTGAAGGAATACACTGCCAATTATAATCGGTTTACTGAGGAATTGGACAACGTGTTGTTACTCGCATCGCACATACAGATCAAAGATGTGGATATGGTATGTGTTGTGTATAATGTTTATTTTTCTTGTTCATTTTAGATTTTGTTTAGAAATACATTGTCTTTAAAATTGTTATTGTCCAGATTTTGTTCCCTATCATTGCCTCTGGTCATTTCTATGTGATCAGCTTTGACTTTAGGAGAAAGATAGTCGAAGTTATAGATAATTTGGACAATGAAGCTAATTTTGAAGCCAAATATGGCACAAAACCTAGTGAGCTGGTACACTTTATAAAGCATATTTTATTTACAATTATTTTGCAACACAAATTTCAATGTCCTTGATCCATGTTATTGTGTTTGTTCAGTCTCAAATGCTACAACAATTCTTGATTGGACATGGCCAAAACACAAAGGCAAATGCAATAAAGGGTGTTGTTCTTGTGAAGCTTAAAGTGGATTGGATGGTGAAGAGGAACTTTGTTGATTGTGGAATATAGACCATGCGACACCTTGAGACATACATGGGAACGTGAGCCAGAGGTTGGAATTGTGGGTTGAAGAAAGGTTCTGCAAAGAAAACACTTGAATCATTGAGAAGATGGTATTTGCTAACAATTATCAAGTCTCCGTTGAATGAAATACAAGAAGAAGTCTTAGAGGCATCCATGAATTACATCAAAGAGAAACCCTCTTGATGTGTACTTAGTATGATGTCTATTCCAGTATTTTGATTTGAACATGGTTGTTGTGATCGAAACAAGTACTCTCTCATTTTTGTTGTCTTCTTAATACTTCAAACAATTATCGCATATTTAAGTAGTTTGCTTGTTCAACGATTGTCTTCTAAGTACTGAAAAAGTCAGTGTGTACACCAGAAATACTTTACTTTTGCTTTGGTCTCTTTTTATTCAGTATTTTAATAGTCCTGAGGAGCAAATAACCATACTTGAAAATTATAATATCTCACTGCCCTAAAGTACAGTCAAATATGTGACCTTGCTTGAAACAAAATCCAGTCCAAATATTTTTATACGCTTATGCAATTGTACATAACGTAAGTACGTAACAGTGAGATCAATCACACCTCCTTACTTTAATGTTACAATGAACAACTTGCAAGTTGTTCATTGTATATTTTTATACGCTACATAACGTAAGTACGTAACAATGAGATCAATCACACCTCCTTACTTTAATGTTATAATGAACAACTTGCAATAATAGCGTTGTCCCATTGAAGAACTTGCATACGTATTGTAATGTTCCAACTTAAACATCGTTACTTAAATTGTTCACTTCGTCAAACATAGTTGTTCACCAGATCTAAACTAGGATGCAAATGAATAACTTGCATCTTCACGGATACGTTCCGATAATGTAAAAACAAAAACATAGCTATTCATGTAATGTCAAACTAGAAATGAATGAAACATAATACAAATTGCCTAGTTAGGGTATTAAAGCAAGAAAATTAATGTGAAAAATAAATGAGAATTCTATCTCTTTTGTGGACATGTTCTACTGTTATTGTAACACCCCCAAATATATAACCTTAAAGGCATTACCGCCAGTGACCTCAGACGTTCTGTCCGATATCACCCAAGGCTTTACCAGTTGATATAAATCATCAAACAACAATTATGATACAAAGTATCATAACCTTCGATTAAAATCATTATTTCGGCATTACATCCATAATCCGAAATGCAACCAAAATACAAAATCAGGTTTATTACAGCGGAAGTCTTTACACAAAACATATTTAACACATCAGAAGTCTTTTAAATAACCAACAAAGGGTCTTGATCGCAATGATCACCCGCCAAGGATCCTCAACCTGGATAAAATCATTAAAACCACCGTTCATCTTCATAGTCGCTTCTAGCCTTACGGAACTACAATACCTGATGTGCCGAATCAAACGGATGACACCAGCCAACCATACAGAGAACAATTACGGTTGGTTAGTCTAATGAAAGACTATGCAAGGGTACAAAGCAGAGTGGTTTGAAGTAGTCGTATTAGGTTAGACTCATCGTCTCTCGAATAAAATTCGATCACGATAGTCAACCACCATACTTCTACTGAATTACATGAAAAGGCATGATTAAGAGAAGATTCTGGAGACCGAGTCTCACAGCAACCAATCCCAAAAGAAGACTCCAACGAGTTGAGTCTTATCGGAAACATGACAAATGTTGGGGAACATTAATAATATCATACAAGCGTTCAAAAACGACTTGATGTTTCGGTTCACGACCAACCTCATCGCCCAGGGCGAATCCAGATTGGAAAGAGAACTTTACTCTGATCAAAGTCAAGATGAGTTTTCCTAGCTGCACTATTATCTAGCTGCACTACTCGCCTGAGGTATATTTAATTATGTGCGACAACGGCACTTATCTCATTTAATTCCAAAACACGCATCGCGTTATAAGCTTTTATTATGATCATCTCGTCCCGAGACGAGAGATCCTTTGGGAGCAACTCCCGAGATTTGTGACACTGGCTAAGTGCACCACCTCTATACCCGAGTATAGAGGTTAGTCATGACCTTCCAAAATGGTGTTAGGTTCTCCTAACCCCCTAGATTATAAAGAAACGACTGGACCCCAGGGTCCCAGTAACGTTCCTACGAATACTCGTGCTAACTAAATAGTTCAAGCACACAATAATAATTCACATCAGAGCCCTCTAGGCAATCATCATAAATATATATCTATAATATCATTGTTCTAACAGATATACAACCTATTATAATATCATATTCTTTTCCACATAACATTTATCAAAACTGTTCCCAACGAAAATAGTAAATCATCCCAAATTAATTAACAACTAAACAATTGATAATTAATTGAAATATAGAATGATGAGCAAGAGCGAACCGCCACTTGCCTTAGATCCGACGAAAGCTTGAATAAAGCTTAGACACAACGGGTTCCTGGGTCTGAAACTGGGACATATCTCAGATTATAAGTCCCTAAGAAACGACCCATAATGAGACCCTAAGTTAGATTCAATATCCACATAATTGAATCTAAAAGAATACGAAAAGAATCGAAGGAATCGAGCCTCGCTCTAGACCACAACTCCTAAGAACACACACACACGGACAGCTCGCCGCGGGTGCGGTGGAGCTCTTACCGCGGGTGCGGTGGGGTCACAGTGGCGAAGGCTTCGGCAGCAAAGTTCAGAAAACTCACCCAACTCGATTCGTTTGGGGTTGATCTTAATACTCCTTACACCTTGAAATACTACTTGTGAGTACCTTTGTAAACACTCAAAGGGGTTCGATTACCTTCTCAAACAAAGCTCAAAAGCTTGGTTTCAATGGAGATTTTCAGAGGAGAAAACAGAGGAGAAAGATGATGCTCTCTCCCTCTCTGATTTCGACCCCTTTTATAGCCAACCAAGAGCTCCCCCAGCAGGGAACAAGCAGGAGACCAGCAAGGAAGGCTAGGCGAGGCTAGGCCTGACAACCGGCGCCACTTGCAGGGGAAGAGGATAACGCTGCCGAAGAAAAATATCCCACCGCGGGGTGCGGCAGGGGTGCGGTAGGGTGCGGTGGCGCCCAGTGACCGCCTCACCTGTTTGTTTCAGAACTGGTCCTCGCCGCGGGTGCGGCCACTTGACCGCGGGGTGCGGTCAAGGCCATTTTTCACCCTTTTGTCCGTTTTAAACTTGGGTTAATTATATTTAACCCCGGGTTAAATATATTCGTATACGAACGACTATTTAACCTTGAACACATGTCAACTGCATTTTATATTACTCGGAAAAAATATTACAGAGATCGAACATGATACAGAATGCCCGAACTTCTCTGAATTTAATCCGACTTGTAATACGGGAGTTGGAAAAATTCCAAAATATCCTTATAAAATGAGGGATATTACATTACCTCCCCCTTAAAAGAAGTTTCGACCTCGAAACTTGATTATTCTAGGCCGAAAACAACTCGGGAAAGCGTCTAAGCATATCCTCTTCAGTCTCCCAAGTTTCCCAAGTAAACTCGGTCAGACATTGGTAGGGCGATCTTAGAAAATCCTTCTACGAACTGTATGTAACATTCAGCAAGTCCTAGAAAACTGCGCACCTCATTCACATCCTGAGGCCGCTTCCGATTAGCTACCACTCCAATCTTTTGGGGATCACGATAACCCCATTCTTATTGATCACATGGCTTAAAAAAGCCACTTCCTTGCTCCAAAAGTCACACTTAGACAACTTCGCGTACAACCAATTTTGTCTAAGGACTGGCAAAATAATCCGAAGATGTTCCACATGAGCTTCCACGCTCGGGGAATAGATCAAAATGCCATCGATGAAGACCACCACAAACTTATCTAAGTACTGGCAAAAACATCGATGCATTAGATCCATGAAAATTGATGGAGCATTAGTAAGTCCGAATGGCATGACTACGAACTCGTAGTGACCATATTTCGTCCGGAATGCAGTCCTCGGAATATCTTCCTCACGAATCCTGAGCTGATGGTAACCAGACCTCAGATCGATTTTGGAAAAGACTTTGGCTCCCTACAGTTGATCCAACAGATCATCAATCCTCCAACTCTTGCATCTCAACAGGAGCCATCCGGTACGGTGCTTTAGAAATCGGCGTAGTACCAGGCTCGAGGTCAATTGCAAACTCCACGTCACGATACAGGGTAACCAGGAATATCTTCTGAAAAGACATTTGAAAATTCACAACGATCAGAATATCAAGAATTGATGGTTCATCTTTCATGGGCAGATCCAGGTGACAAAGGTACCCGACACAACCTTGTCGAAGTAGCTTAAACGCAGCCATCACATTGATGAGCCTGCCGTTATCAGCGTCATTCCGACCCTTAAATTTTCATACGCACTAGCCCCCAAATGACACCATCACAGTCCTTGAACTAAATCGATGACCGCCCCATGACGCGTCAGCTAATCCATACCGAGAAATTATCGTATGGAGCCATGGCTATTCAAATCAAATCCTCTTCGAATTTCTTACCCTAAATGGTAATCAGGAAGTCTGACAGATGCTTGGTTCCAACTAAATGGTCACCATTTTGGACCAGCCAATTACATGGTTCACAGACGGCCCACTAGTGGCTCCGAGCCCAGGCCCAGCCATTACCAGCGTCCACTGTTGCCATGAGCCGCTGTCCATACATCTCAACCCATCCTTGGTAGCTCCACCTAATTAATAGGCAGCCATCTCCAAGAGGTTGTTGGTGAGTCTTGAACACGAGACCTCACCCTTTACCAAGCAGCGAAACACTAACTTGGTATCAACCAAATGTTCATTAATAGGAAGATTTACAACGAAAGGTTTACAACCTTGTTGCATACAAAACTTACTTACTAGCACAACTATCCAAAATGAAAGACTGGGTACCACCCGAGTCAACAGTATACAAACAGAGTACTTTTAAGCAATTGGAGCATTGAGTCCATCCGCCTCACGCATCTCGTAAAGGCGTTGACCTCGACCTCCAGAAGTAGCTGGGGCTTTTCCCCTGTTCTGTGCATTTGCCTGCGTCGAAGGGGTAGTAGTTTCCACTGGTCTGAATCTAGGCCGATTACTATGATTAACTGACCCTTGTTGTGACTCAGCTTCTATCTGCTCCCCTTGTCGACATAACTTCTGCATATGCCCTTCCCTTCCGCAGCCAAAGCACACTCTCCTTTCCTTTTGACATACACTGCTCTTATGCCCAGTTGTACCACAATTATAGCACTGGATCAGACTCTTACCCTGACCCGACTGCTGTGTTGACCCTCCTTGAGTCATATCCGTCTTTGCTTTGCTAGACTTGACACAGTTAGATGGTGGCACGGGACGTTTAAATCCACTCGCCTGAGGCTGGTTCTGCACTTGCCTCTGGCTATTACGCTTCTTGGTCGACTCCTCCAGAGTCACCTCCAACTTGTAGGTTGCATCCACGTACTGCTCCAAAGTAGAGCATCCGTGATGCACCATCAGTGGCTTAGTATCTGGATTCATCCACTCGTGGAAATACCAGATATTTTGCTCCTCACTGGACACTTCCGTCCCAGCATATTGCAGCAAATGATTGAACTTGGTCGCAAGCTCAGTCACTTTCAATCCATCTGTCTTTGGATATAAAAACTCCTTGTGCTTCTCTTCCCTCATAGCTCGGGAAAAGAAACGATCAATCATCTTTGACTTGAACATTCCCCAGTTCAAATCAGGATTATCGGCTAAATCGGTGCTTTCCCACCATTCACTAGCTTCTTCCTTCAACTGAAGGGAAGCTATATGCACTTTCTCAACTTCAGTGCATTCAATATTGCGGAATAACCGTTCCATGTGGGAAAACCAATGAGCCACTTTGGCTGGCTCTCCTTTTCCATCGTAGCTATCAGGCCTCATAGAGTTAACGACCTTCATCGCCCAGCCATAGTCGCCTCTATTCCTAACAGCATCCTCCTGAGGTATATGGACAACTGGCTCCTCAAATCTAGGAACCACTAGGAGAACTGGCACAGCTTGTGCCTGAGGCGCGTTTGGTTGCATAATATCGGCGAATGCTTGCATAACAATTCCCCTAATTGTCTCTATCGATGCAGCATCGAAAACTATTGGAGCATTGACCGGAACTTGGTCATTGCCCACAGGATTGTTATGAGAAATAGACTCGTGTTCCTCCACAGGGTTCGCAACATCCCTCACATTCGGTCTGGGGTCATTGCTTGGCCCAACACCAGCACGAACAATGTTCCTTGTGTTCACCATCTATTTACCGATCAAATTCCAAGGATTTCATACATTAATATCTTCTAATATAATTAACGTAATGAAATCAACTTAGAAGAGATCAAACTTGGTAAATTTCATTAGATGAACTTCAAACCGAGTTACTAGGTTCTACAACCTCAAATCATAACGAGGAAACTGAGAATTCAAGCCTTACTGGAGATGGCGAAACCACCTCGGCTTCTTCTGAGTCCCTCTGAAAGAACAGAATGCACCCATATTCTACGGGTGACGAGAAGAGAGTTAGTCTTTCTAAATATGAAAGTTCGTTTTCATATCAGACTAAAGAGAAGACACGACTATGAACGGTTAAAATTTTCATTTGAAAATTCAGAGCCTTCGAAAACATTTCTCAGTTTCAAACGAGTAAACAATTTATAAAAAATTTCGTTCCAAGAAAATGTTTTAAAACCCACCCGAAAAAATTTTCGGCTCTGATACCAAATCTGTAACACCCCCAAATATATAACCTTGAAGGCATTACCACCAGTGACCTCAGACGTTCTGTCTGATGTCACCCAAGGCTTTACCAGTTGATATAAATCATCAAACAACAATTATGTAACAAAGTATCATAACCTTCGATTAAAATCATTATTTCGGCATTACATCCATAATCCGAAATGCAACCAAAATACAAAATCAGGTTCATTACAGCGGAAGTCTTTACACAAAACATATTTAACACATCGAAAGTCTTTTAAATAACCAACAAAGGGTATTGATCGCAATGATCACCCGCCAAGGATCCTCAACCTGGACAAAATCATTAAAACCACCGTTCATCTTCATAGTCACTTCTAGCCTTACGGAACTGCAATACCTGATGTGCCGAATCAAACGGATGACACCAACCAACCATGCAGAGAACAATTACGGTTGGTTAGTCTAATGAAAGACTATGCAAGGGTATAAAGCAGAGTGGTTCGAAGTAGTCGTATTAGGTTAGACTCATCGTCTCTTGAATAAAAGTCGATCACGATAGTCAATCACCATACTTCTACTGAATTACATGAAAAGGCATGATTAAGAGAAGATTGTGGAGACCGAGTCTCACAGCAACCAATCCCAAAAGAAGACTCCAACGAGTTGAGTCTTATCGGAAGCATGACAAATGTTGGGGAACATTAATAATACCATACAAGCGTTCAAAAACGACTTGATGTTTCGGTTCACGACCAACCTCACCGCCCCAGGGCGAATCCAGATTGGAAAGAGAACTTTACTCTGATCAAAGTCAAGACGAGTTTTCCTAGCTGCACTATTATCTAGCTACACTACTCGCCTGAGGTATATTTAATTATGTGCGACAATGGCACTTATCTCATTTAATTCCAAAACACGCATCGCGTTATAAGCTTTTATTATGATCATCTCGTCCTGAGACGAGAGATCCTTTGGGAGCAACTCTCGAGATTTGTGACACTGGCTAAGTGCATCACCTCTATATCCGAGTATAGAGGTTAGTCATGACCTTCCAAAATGGTGTTAGGTTCTCCTAACCCCCTAGATTATAAAGAAATGACTGGACCCCAGGGTCCCAGTAACGTTCCTACGTACTCGTGCTAACTAAACAGTTCAAGCACACAATAATAATTCACATCAAAGCCCTCTAGGCAATCATCATAAATATATATCTATAATAGCGTTGTTCTAACAGATATACAACCTATTATAATATCATATTCTTTTCCACATAACATTTATCAAAACTGTTCCCAACGAAAATAGTAAATCATCCCAAATTAATTAACAACTAAACAATTGATAATTAATTGAAATATGGAATGATGAGCAAGAGCGAACCGCCACTTGCCTTAGATCCGACGAAAGCTTGAACAAAGCTTAGAGACAACGGGTTCCTGGGTCTGAAACTGGGACATATCTCGGATTATAAATCCCTAAGAAACGACCCATAACGAGACCCTAAGTTAGATTCAATATCCACATAATTGAATCTAAAAGAATACGAAAAGAATCGAAGGAACCGAGCCTCGCTCCAGACCACAACTCCCAAGAACACACACACACGGACAGCTCGCCACAGGTGCGGTGGAGCTCTTACCGCGGGTGCGGTGGGGTCACAGTGGCGAAGGCTTCGACAGCAAAGTTCAAAAAACTCACCCAACTCTATTCGTTTGGGGTTGATCTTAATACTCCTTACACCTTCAAATACTACTTGTGAGTACCTTTGTAAACACTCAAAGGGGTTCGATCACCTTCTCAAACAAAGCTCAAAAGCTTGGTTTCAATGGAGATTTTCAGAGGAGAAAACAGAGGAGAAAGATGATGCTCTCTTCCTCTCTGATTTCGACCCCTTTTATAGCCAACCAAGAGCTCCCCCAACAGGGAACAAGCAGGAGACCAGCAAGGAAGGCTAGGCGAGGCTAGGCCTGACAACCGGCACCACTTGCAGGGGAAGAGGATAACGCTGCCGAAGAAAAATATCCCAGCGCGAGGTGCGGCAGGGTGCGGTGGCGCCCAGTGACCGCCTCACCTGTTTGTTTCAGAACTGGTTGTTGAATTCCTTAGGTTTTGATGGTAACAAACATTCAACTGATATGGGTACTAAGTATTTCAAGAACAAAGATAGTTATCTCAGGGAACCATTGCAGCGACGGATCGCAGAGGGAACAAAGCCCTGTTCATGTGCTTTGTTACCTCTCAAGGAACAACAGTGACGAACAAGATCAAAGCTGCGAATGGAAAGAAGAAATCCAGCGTGTTGATTATGGAAACAAATCAAGAAGCACACGCGGTAAAAGATTGAAGACTTCGGCTCTAAGGATCAATCCGGATTGAGAAGATTCGGAGAGAGAAAAGCCCGATTTATGTTATCCTAGGAATCTTTCCTAAGATAATATATTTGGAGAGAGAAGAATCTTATCTTAATCCGTTAATGTTATCTTAGGAATTATTTCCTTAGATAATATCGGTTGTTAAGATAATATTCTTCAAATCAATTAATATCATATTGTTACCAAGTTTATGAAGATAGGATTATCTTGTTACAATTAGGGTATTTAATAGAAGTATGGATTCTTTTCTATGTAACCACGACGAGGAAAAAGAAGAACTGAGAGCGTTCAGTTGAGAAGAAAAAGAGAGTGAAGTGTTTGTGAGTCTTTGAGGGTTGAGTTCGATTCATCGTTGTAGAAGAGGTTTCAAATCTAGGTGGGAAGTCTAGAGGTTGAAGTCCAGGATACAAGTGTAATCGAACAAGAAATCAATAAGACAAGTAGACGCTTAAAAATCCTCTCAAGCGGAAGCTTGAAGGTAGTGGTTTTTCCTTGAGAAGCTAGTTTTGCCAATCAGGGTTTCCACTATATATCGTGAGTTCGTTCGTTATCTTTCTTGCTGTTTTTAATCCGCTGCATCTTCTGTGGGAACGAAGCTTTTGTTCCCTCAGACATAACTCTAACGATCCAATAATTGGTATCAGAGCGTGGTGCTCTAGATTGTTTTTGTTTTAGACTTTGCAGGAAAGATGTCGTCAAGCAACGCTATTGGTGATTCATTCTGGAAGCCACCAGTCCTGAAGGGAGGTGAATATGACTGGTGGGTTGAGCAAATCGAGGTTGGCCCCATGGCTATCCCAAATGAAAAGGACGCTACTAAGCCAAAACCAAAGGTCGACTACACCGATGATGACTGGAAGAAGTTGGAGAAGAACAACAGGGCTAAGAAGATCCTTCACATGGCTCTTCTTCCCTCGGATCTCAAGAAAATCATGAGCTATAAGACTGCCAAGGAGATCTGGGATGCCTTAAAACGCCTTCATCAAGGAAATGAAGATGCCAAGAAGAACAAAATTCTCTCTCTGATAAAAGAGTACGACCAAGTCTCTTAGGGAAAAGATGAACACATTCAGGAGTACTACTCCAGATTCCAGGGGCTAATTGGTCAGCTTCAGTTCCTTGGTGAAGCAATGCCAGACTGGAAACTGACTCACCACTTCATGCAAGGCCTCAACTCTCAGTGGGATGCCATTGCTCTTGCTCTCTACTCTCAGACAGATGTCAAGACTCTTACCATGGAAGAGGTTGTTGCTAAGCTGGAAAGCAACGCCTCCGTCTATAATCACAAGCTGAACAAGAAGGGAGAGGAGAAGGCGAAGAGCATTGCCTTAAAGGTGGAAATGGAATTTGACTTGTCCCAAGTCGAAGATGAAGATGAAGATGAAGATGGTGATGAAGATGTTGTGCTCATCACAAGAGCCACGAGGAAGATTTGGTCTCGGAACAAGGATTAGTCGAGTTCCTCCGAAGGGAACAGAGACCTAAAAGATGTGGTGTGCTACCACTGTCAGAACAAGGGACATATGGCCAGAAACTGCTTCAAGAAAAAGGCAGGAATGCCTCCAGCAAATGAAGGGAAGCAGGCAATGGTTGCCACCTGGGGAGACTCAGACTCAGACGACGAAGACTCGTCATATTCCAGGGATGTCTGTTTATTGGCCATTGAAGACCCCAATGAATCAAAAGGAGATCTACTCAACGATGAGGAAATGCAAAACTTTCTAGTGATTTAACCAAACTCAGTGATGAACAGAAGGACAAGACAAAAGGTATTGTCTTTTTTTGCAGCCAAGAATGAAAAGAAGCCTAAAAAGAAGGAGGTACCTCGCTTTGGTATTGGCTATCAACCCAAGCTTCCTGTTGATGGAACCAAGTCAAAAGGCTCTAAAGTCAAAGGAAAAGAGCCAGTGCAAGAAAAGGGGGAGAGTTCCTCTAAAAGGAACAAAGGCAAAGACAGCTCAGAACCGACCGACGAGAGCAAGACTTGGTACCATGGACAGAAGGCTCATAAAATCTGGTTGAAGCAATCCCAAAACAGTAAGTCCAATAACATTGATTTTCATTCTAGTATTGCTAACAAAACAATTTGGCCTAGCAAGAGCAAGTATGTCGACCTAAAGTGCCACATGGTCTGTTGGTATTGCGGGCATTCTGGTCACTACAAACAAGAATGCCTTCTGAAGCAACACAATGAGGAGATTGCTCGTACTACAAGGGAGCAAATGAATGTTGAACCTCCAAAGATCAGATATGTTGCTCCTATGCCCAGAAAGCATAAGTTTGTCTGGGTTCGCAAAGAACTAACTCTTTCTGTGCAGGATAAAGTGAGGAAAGTTCCCGGTATTTCACTCGTATTAAGTTCAATTACCTGACAGGGAACAAAGCGAGTCTCACCTCACTTCTTGCAGGAATGTTTGAGACTCAAAGGCCTGGTGACAAAGGTAAAAGAAATGGATATGTGGATAAGGACTTAATGACTGAAGTGTTTCGTGTTTGTATACTCAGGTACCATGTACATCTAGAAAAGACATCACTGTGTGGAGAAAGATTGGCATACAAGGAAATTCATGGAACAAAAGAATCAAACGCCAATTTTCTCATTAGGACACACCTGTTGGGGAACTCTACATTCAGTTCCATATGAAGCCTGGTTTGTTCTCCTAATCACATGTCTATTTGTTGTGTTCCCTCGATGATTGGCTAAATTACATGGTAAAGTGTGAAAGGTTAATCATCATGTCTTGATCTGCATTCATTCTCTTGATCATTTGTTGAACGCCTTGCTTAGACTCATGCTAATACTTCACTAATGTGCAAAATTGCATGCATGATTCTCTATGCTATCTTGTTAATACATGATTCAACTTTCTTTCGGCCTAAAAGAGTCAACTTGATGCATTGATCCCTCATTATAAGCCCAAATGATTGTTGACTCTACAGCCTACCCTAGTCATCATGCTTGATGCTTCCTATGAGCCTCTCTTATCATCCACATCTGGGAGCCTCTCATTCATGATTAAACATTATTAAAAATTCTCGTATATATTTATGTGTGATGTTCTTTGTACCCTCTCTGGTAACATTACCCCTGCATCACACTCCTCTACTTTTTTGGAAAGCCGAGAATACGAATTGTCGCCTCTGTGGTCTGTGGCTAGGATTTGACAGGTATGATGTGTAATGATGGTTGTTGGGCCTGGCATCCCCGGAGAAGATGGGTCAAGTGAATCGAGCCCAAGCCCATTGCAGATCGGAAGAACAAAGGAGAAGGCCCAGAGGAGGCGATAAGACTTCTCTGGTCGAATGCCCTCCGATAGGATCGCGAGAATCTCGCCATACATTTAATGCCCGGATCACGCAACGTCCATAGCATTCAAACCACTATAATTGCAGCAATTAAATGGCATAATCCTTGCCATTGCTCCCGGCATTGAAGACGAAGATATTAGAAAAACACAACGGTCACAATGGAAAAGAACTTACCATATTTGGACGACGAAGAAGATAAGAAGATACGAACACATTAATGCTAGAAACACAAGCATCCTGGCTCACAAACGAATCAGAACAACACTTACGCTGCCCGCTTAACTCTCAAGCAATCATCTGCGCTTACTCTCTACCGATCGCCACCTAAAAGTCATCGGTCGAGTCCTACACGACCACTCGGTCTAAACTACGATAAGTTATATTTCGATTCGATCCGATCAATACATTATCTAATAAAATCATCTCACTATTCTACATTTACTCTTTGCTTGTCAATTATCTGCTTGGTTTGGATTGTTCTCTATCACCCGATCGACTATTTACCCCGTCTAAGGCGATTTAGGTCGTCCGATCCTTTCGCCCCAAAACAATTTGGCGCCCACCGTGGGGCAACTTGCCGATCACCCTTTCGAAACTTTCCAACCATGACTATTGACCCACCTACCGACAATCAAGAACCACGTCTCGAAGACGGAACCCAAGATGCAGTAATCACAACCGAAAATCCTACTCCAACCCAGTTCTAAGAACTTTCCCAAAAAATGGCCACCTTTCAAGAGGAACTAGCCATGCAACGCCAAAAGACCGAGGCCCTAGCCGCTTTGTCAACCCAATCCAAAGCCGAGATCGCGCAACTAACCCGTGAAAATGAGTCTCTTAAGTCGCAGGTACAGTCAGTGGCTTCAGGATCTAGGAACGTGCCCATCCACGGCGGCGTCCGAACACGCCTCGACATGGACAACATCGAGCCGACGCCTCCGAGCATACGACGTCCCGGACACACTGAGGGTACGTCTCGAACTCCTTTCGCTAGTCCATTTTCGACTAACCATGTCACCTTTTCTACACCGATCGGGTCTACTGGGGCCCGAATCGATGAACCGCAGGTTACCAATCCGCCAGATGTCCTGGCTCTTTTCCAGCAGACACTCGACAGACACATGAAGACGATCGACGATCGCTTCAACAGGCTCCCAGGAGTCCCACAACCAATCGAGAGGGAAACGTCCGGCGGATTCGAAGAATCCCTGTTCGTCGAAGAAATCGCAAGGGTCGAGATCCCCAAGAAGTTCCATCTCCCCAACATGGCGATGTTCGACGGCACCACCGATCCAGATGACCATATCTCTCTCTATAAACAAAAACTAATGGCTGCCTCTGTTTCAAGGGAGAGTCGCGAGGCTGTCATGTGCAAAAGCTTTGGCACAACCCTCACGGGTCCCGCACTAACGTGGTTTATGCGTTTGCCTCAGGGAATGATTACATCATTTGCGGATCTGGTCAACTCTTTCAAGAGTCAATTTGCTAGCAGTCGAAGGCTCGAAAGACAATCAAGTGACCTCTACCGAGTCACACAAAGGTATAACGAACCCCTTCGGAATTATCTTAACAGGTACAATAAGGAAAAAGTGGCGATCTCCCACTGCGACGTCACAACCTCCATTGAGGCCTTCCGACAAGGTCTGGTCAAAGACAACAATCTCTACGACGAGATTACCAAGTACCCGTGTAAAAGTTTTGAAGATGTCCAAGCCAAAACCATGGCCGAGGTAAGATTGGAAGAAGACCGAGAGTCGCATAAAGCCTCACGTGGACCTGATCCATCCGACCATAAAAATCCCCCCGACAACCGTCGAGACAGACGATCTCATCCCTATTCTCGTAATCGAAATGAACCAAATCAGGTAAACTCTTTCCAAGACAGGTCACAGGAATGGAGAGACGGTCCAGTGTTGCCTCCTAGGGTCCAGTCTTATAATTTCAATGTTTCCGTGTCGGAGCTCGTCAAGAGTTTCGACAAATACGGAAAAGAGGTAAGATGGCCCTGAAAGAGCGACCGATCGGATGTCAAGAAGGACATGAGTCGATGGTGCGAATTCCACGGCGACCACGGTCATTCGACCGACGAGTGCATCGCCTTGCAGAAGGAAGTCGCTAGGCTGCTCTCACAGGGGCTCCTGCGCGACGTAATCTCGGAGCGGGCAAAGGCCACCATGGAACGTCGAGATCAGGTAAAACAGAACAAACCCCCATCTCCCGTCCATACAAAAGTTGTCAATACCATTTCAGGTGGATCGGATATATGTGGAAACACATACTCCGCGGCTAAGCGACACGCTAGGGAAAGCAAGGGCGACAAGCCCGAGGCATCGGAATTCAAGCCAAGGAGGACATCTGACCTTCCGACGGTCACATTCGACGAATCCGATTCCGATGGGTCGGATAGTCACCACGATGGTCTGGTAATCTCTTTGTCTATTGGTAATTGTTTAATACGGAGAGTACTAATCGATACAGGGAGTTCGACAAACCTCTTGACCCTTGACACTCTTAAAGAAATGGGTCTGACTGAGAACGACCTAATCAAGAAGTCGACCCCACTGGTCGGGTTCAGTGGTGAGGTTAAGCATACGACTGGTGAAATCATTCTAACCACATACGCTGGAGGAATCAACCAACATGTGAAATTCTTAGTCCTAGACTGTCCGTCTCCCTATAATTGTATTCTTGGCAGGCCATGGATACACGCTATGAAGGCAGTACCTTCAACGTATCAAGTCATCAAATTCCCCACTGAATGGGGAGTCCAAGAGATCAAATGAGATCAAAGGACCGCAAAAGAATGCTACGTCGCTTCCATGAAGAGCGCAGTCGAACACAAGGCCGCATAGCAACCACAGAGCGGCGAAAGGCCTAGTCGGTACGTCGAACCAGAGATGGAAAAACTCGATGAAATCGCACTAGACCCTTCAAAACCAAACCAAACGGTAAGGGTCGGGTCGGACTTGGACGATTCGACCAGACAACAACTTCTTGACTTTCTCAGGGCCAATGCCGACTGTTTCGCATGGTCGCATGAGGATATGGTCGGAATATCTCCAAACGTTATTACTCATAAATTAAATGTGGATCCATCTCATCCCCCTGTCAAGCAAAAACGCAGGAAGTTTGCCCCCGAGCGGAACAAGATAGTCGACGACGAAGTCAAAAGCTTATTGGAAACAGGAAAGATCAGGGAGGTCCACTATCCTGAATGGCTAGCCAACGTGGTCGTAGTCCAGAAGAAGAACGGCAAATGGAGAGTCTGCATCAACTTCACAGACCTCAACAAGGCTTGTCCCAAGGACTCGTTCTCTCTACCCCATATCGACGCCATGGTCGATGCCACAGTGGGGCACGAAATGCTTACCTTCATGGACGCTTTCAGCGGTTACAATCAAATCCTTATGGAACCCGACAATCAAGAAAAAACAGCGTTCATCACCAGCCAAGGTATCTATTGTTACCGAGTAATGCCCTTTGGTCTGAAAAATGCAGGGGCTACGTATCAACGACTAGTCAACAAAATGTTCAAAGACCAAATCGGAGACACGATGGAAGTCTACATCGACGACATGTTGTTCAAGTCCAAAAAGAAAGAAGATCACATAGACCACCTACGTGACAGCTTCGAGGTGCTCAAAAGGTACAACATGAAACTAAACCCTACTAAATGCTCCTTCGGAGTGTCGTCAGGGAAGTTCTTAGGATACATGGTGACACAAAGAGGAGTAGAGGCTAGCCCAGAACAGATCAAGGCTCTCATCAACCTTCGATCCCCCCGATGCGTCAAAGATGTACAGAAGCTCACAGGTCGGATAGCAGCTTTGAGCAGATTCATCTCCAAATCATCCGACAAATGCAAACCCTTCCACAACGCACTCAAGAAGAACATGTCCTTTCAATGGACGGAAGAACACGAAGCAGCGTTCCAAAACCTCAAAGAGTACCTGGCCAGTCCCATGTTACTGACCAAACCTAAAGGCGACGAGCCCTTATTTCTTTATCTTGTAGTGTCAGAATCAGCCGTAAGCGCAATACTGGTCAGGGAGGAGGATGGCAAACAGTCGCCAATATATTACGTCAGTCGGACGCTGTAACCAACCGAAACAAGGTATTCGTCACTTGAAAAGCTCGTGCTATCATTGGTAATGGCTTCGAACAAACTCAAACCATATTTCGAATCCCATACTATTACTGTTCGCACCAATCATCCCATGAGAGCTATCATGAGGAAACCTGAGTTCACAAGATGAATGACCAAATGGGCCATACACCTCAGTGGTTACGATATCGAGTACGAGCCCAGGACAACGATCAAGTCGCAAGCCTTAGCCGACTTTGTGGCCGATTTCAGTTCGACCCTAGAGCAATAAGTCACAAAAGAAGCAACACAACTACTCGCGATGGACGAGGCAGGTACATGGGAGCTCCACACAGACGGGGCATCGAATGCCAGAGGATCGGGGCTAGGGGTCGTGCTAAAATCACCACAAGGGGACAAGATAGCTCAAGCTATCAGATGTGAGTGGGATGCGACTAACAACGAAGCTGAATACGAGGCACTCATATTCAGACTCATCCTAGCTCGCGACCTAGGGGTCCGAGAGATCGAAGTCGTTTGCGACTCCCTGCTGGTCGTAAACCAGATACAAGGGTCGTACAGTGCCAAGGATACCAGAATGATAGCCTACCTGGAGGTAGCCAAGAAACTGATCGGACAATTCCAAACATTCAACATCAGACAGGTGCCCAGGGATCTTAACTCCCAAGCTGACGCACTCGTTAATCTGGGATCCGTCCTAGACCCAAAGGAATTTCCACACATACCATTGACCCATATCACGACGCCAGCCGTCCCAAGGACATCCGTCGAGTCAACAACATCGCTTGAAGAACTCGTCGCCATGGAAATAGGCGACCGATCAGAAGAAGACATCATCGACACCAACGACGACTAGATGCTACCTTATATCAGATGGTTAAAAGACGGCATCCTACCCGACAACAAGACGGAAGCAAAAAGGCTCAAGGTACAAGCACTCTCTTACGATATCATAGATAACACCTTGTACAAAAGATCTGTTACAGGACTACTCCTACGATGCCTCAAGACTCCAGAAGTCGGACGTATCTTACAATCGTTGCACGAAGGGGAGTGTGGCAATCACACCGGCGGACGAAGCCTCTCGGGAAAAGCCCTATGAAATGGGTACTATTGGCCAACGATGAACAAAGACGCCATGGAATACACCAAGAGATACGACGCCTGTCAGCGGCACACACCCGTCCATCATCAGCCTTCGGAGCTCCTCCATCCGACCCTAGCTCCATGGCCCTTTATGAGATGGGGAATGGACATTGTCGGAAAGCTCCCCCCCGCGTCGGGTCAAAGAGTCTTCTTCCTTGCCATGACGGACTACTTCTCTAAATGGATCGAAGCCGAAGCCTACAGAGAGGTAAAAGATCAACACGCAATTTCAATCGTAAAACGCAATATCTTGTGTAGATTTGGCATCCCATCAGAAATCGTGTGCGACAATGGCTCCCAATTCATCAGTCATAAGACTCGAACCTTCTGCGACCAATGGAACATCAAGTTGGTCACATCCACACCTCGGTATCCGCAATCCAACGGACAAGCCGAATCCAGCAACAAGATCATATCAACAACCTCAAGAAACGCCTCACAGGGGCTAAAGGCAAATGGGCAGACGAACTCCCACTTATTCTCTGATCCGACAGGACTACTCTAAAGAATGCGACCGGGCAATCGCCTTTCTCTCTCGTCTATGGGAGTAAGGCGGTCATCCCGGCTGAGTTACTGGTTCCGACCGCTCGCTGCAACCTTCAGACAAATGAACAAAACGACATCGAACTAGCACACAATCTGGACACAGCGGACAAAATCAGAGAGAAAGCCCGAATCAGGATGGTCAGGTTCCAACAACAAGTCGTAAGGAGCTACAACAAGAACGTCCGAATCAAGGCATTCAAGGTCGGAGACTGGGTCCTCAGGAAAACTTTCCAGAATACTAAGAACCCATCCGACGGAAAGCTAGCACCACAGTGGGAAGGACCTTACTTGATCACCGAAGTGGTCGGACATGGAGCATATCAGTTAAAGGATAAAGACGGACAACCGATCCCGAGGAGTTGGAACGCACCACATCTAAAACTCTACCATTTCTGAACCAATGAGGTAAAACATCACACAAATCTTATACCTCGCATATACATTGCTATCTGTCGCATACAAATCGCATGCTATCGCATATACATTGCTACCTGTCGCATACATACCGCATGCTGTCGCATGTACATCGCTATCTCCTTTTACATATCATCATCTGACACTAAGCGAAGACTTCCTCCTTACAAAAACACAAATGCAGAACAACATTTACATTGGATCCTGTCATCCGCAAAAAAGCGCTTACATTACATTACACGATCGATCGGAACACGGGGAGATGACAACACAGGCACGTCGGCACACCGCCTGCCTTACACAAAACATAAGATACAACACCTTATTACATTTACGCAATAAAACATATTGCTTACCTCCCCGGCATAATGTCATGACTAAAACATACACAAACACATCGCAGGCCTGCTCTACATACATACACACTGTGAAACCCTACTCGACGGAGCATACGGGTGAAACCAACATACACGAAATACAAAACGTCATCGACAACTTCCTTGAAGGTCTGACGAACATGTACGAAACGAACTAGCGACTCTATATGTAAAAATACAATTGCATCGAAATAAAAGCATTTTTATACAAATACGCGACCCGCGATGGTGGACGGGTCACCAAAACACATTGTCTGCCTACACATCTGTAGGACTTTAACGACAATCATTCAGAAATATCCTGCGACCCACGATGGTGGACGGGTCGCCAAAACACATAATATTCAAACCCACACACAGATGGGGAAAAGAAAGTCATACTACGCAAAGAAAACAAATCAAGCGTCGGGAGCAATGGCATTACCTTCCGCATGGGCTGGCTCCAAAGAAGCTATCTCATCAGTCGGCTCGACATCGCCAAGATGGGCCTCGTCCTCATCGGCGCCTTCATCCACGACCTCTTCTCCGACGCCGGCTAAGCCAAACAGTTCCTGACCAGGACCTCCCTTTGGGAACATGGAGTCCAAAGTCTCCTTCTTTCGCTTTCAGGTCCCAGAGCTCATGCTTGCCCTCGTTGAACTCCTCGATCATTTCGATGCGCGACTTCACCGCATAAAAGGCCCCAACGTCACCAGCAATTTGGCCATCGGCAATGCGAGCCCGCCTCACCTCCTCCTCAATGCCTGATCGGCACTCTTCAAACTCCCTCCGACTTACGACCAGCTCTTCTTGATAGCTCTTCAGCTCCCTGGTGAGGCGACGCTCAGTCTCACGGCAGCGACTCTCCGCTCCCTCCAGCTTGGTCCTCAAAGACGCAAGGTCGGACTCTGACCTAGCAGCCCTGTCCTTGGCCTTGACAAGCATCGCCTGAACACCGGAGTAAGCTCCCAAGAATACTGGAAGGCCTGACAGAAAGACACACGACAACACAAAAACACAATCAAGAAACGCGGTCGAGCAAAAAGAAACATAAAAACAAGAACAAAGGGCAACTCACCCTCCACGCGGAGCATCCCGCTTCACCAATGCAGTCTAGAGGGGAGACATCCTTAACTTCCGACTTCAAAGTCGGGTCCTGAGCGCGAAAAAGGTCGGCGATCGTGTGTCCGACGGCACCGATCTTGCCGACCCCCTCAGCATTCACACTCTTCTTCCTAGGGATGTCCTCCACCTTGACGTCTTCAGGGCGAGCGCTCGCCTTCCTCTTAGAGCCAGTCTTGACTGGAACCGTCAGATCCACCAGATCCGG
The DNA here is from genome assembly GCA_027886185.1 of Rheum nobile. Classification (NCBI taxonomy): domain Eukaryota; kingdom Viridiplantae; phylum Streptophyta; class Magnoliopsida; order Caryophyllales; family Polygonaceae; genus Rheum; species Rheum nobile. Next base: position 380,607 of record WOAB01000309.1, read on the forward strand.
TTTGCTTGATGCGGCTTTGGCCGCCGCCTTCCTCTGCTCGATCAGACTTTTCCCTGACGCCACCCTCAAACGAGCACTCGATCGACCACCAGGGGAACCTGACACGACAGAACAACAAAAAGGGTGAAATCCTAAAGTACACGACAAAATGAAAAACAGTAAAAGACGCCTAGAGTCAAGAATCTACCTTTTGCACGAGACGATGAGACATTCGACATGTCGTCTTGAGAGGCAGGGGTCGTCGACAACAGGTTGACGTTCACAAACTTTCTTTCAGACGCGGGAATTTCAAGGACAATCTTCGACAAGCCTTCCAACCGGCTACTCACTTCTAGATCTTCTGGTTCGGGGACTACAAAAAAGAAAAGTTAAGGCAAGAGTTAAGACACATAAAATACGCGAAAGAGAAGACAAATACATACTATCGATTTGCCACTCCGTCAACAAAAACGGACACTCTCCCTCCTTCTCCAAAGAAGAACGTTCGACGAAAAAGAACATCGACCCCCATCCGCGGTCATTGACATCAGGGCTCTGCACCAAGGGCTTCCGACCATGTCGGATACGCAACTGAACGCGACAGGAACTCTTCGACCCAATAAAGTAGTTATACCACAGAGCGTCAAAATCAAAATCGGCCCTAGTTTGAACATTCACAAGGTCTAAAACCCTAAGAACTCTCCACGCCTGAGGCATTACTTGACATGGTGCCAACGCCAAAGTGACTAAAAAATCCCTGACAAGGGGAGAGAAAGGAAATTTGTGCCCTATTCTAAACGGGTATGCGTAGAAGCAAATCCATCCTTCGTAACGCGCATCGGCCCTCTCGTCTGGATGAGGCAACCTGGCGACCGTCTCCGGTAGAAGGCCTCCGACTTGGAGAACTTGATCCAGCTCCGCCTGGGACAAAGTGCTAGTCAATGCATCCGACTCCTTCAAAATGAAACGAGGAGGAGTTTCGCCTTCACGAGAATCGGAAAGAGTCTTCGACGACTCGGAAGCCTCGATGGAAACCATTTCGAGAATGGAAAGAGAGAGAGATCAAAGAGCTATGACTAGAGAAATCAGAAAACTATGGCGAGAGAGACCGAGAAGCTTACCAGAAGAAACTTGCAAAGGAAGATGGGATGAAGACTAATCGATTCCCTCTGCTCTGAATTTATGGAGGGAAGTGAAGATTTGCAGAGGCGTCGCATCATGCCCCGATCATGCGCCACGTAGCCCCGAGCAAACGCGCCAAAAAAGGATGGTGAAGATTGTGTCTAGAGAAGTTGCCACGGATTCCGTTTTACTTGCCTAAACCGAAAACTCAAGGCAACTTGGGGCTATTGTTGGGCCTGGTATCCCCGAAGAAGATGGGTCAAGTGAATCGAGCCCAAGCCCATTGCAGATCGGAAGAACAAAGGAGAAGGCCCAGAGGAGGCGACAAGACTTCTCTGGTCGAATGCCCTCCGACAGGATCGCGAGAATCTCGCCATACATTTAATGCCCGGATCACGCAACGTCCACAGCATTCAAACCACTATAATTGCAGCAATTAAATGGCATAATCCATGCCATTGCTCCCGGCATTGAAGACAAAGATATTAGAAAAACACAACGGTCACAATGGAAAAGAACTTACCATATTTGGACGACGAAGAAGATAAGAAGATACGAACACATTAACGCTAGAAACACAAGCATCCTGGCTCACAAATGAATCAGAACAACACTTACGCTGTCCGCTTAGCTCTCTAGCAATCATCTGCGCTTACTCTCTACCGGTCGCCACCTAAAAGTCATCGGTCGAGTCCTACACGACCACTCGGTCTAAACTACGATAAGTTATATTTCGATTTGATCCGATCAATAGATTATCTAATAAAATCATCTCACTATTCTACATTTACTCTTTGCTTGTCAATTATCTGCTTGGTTTGGATTGTTCTCTATCACCCGATCGACTAGTTACCCCGTCTAAGGCGTTTTAGGTCGTCCGATCCTTTCGCCCCAAAACAATGGCTTACAACTGTTTTGGGGCGAAAAGATCGGACAACCTAAATCGCCTTAGACGGGGTAAAATAGCTAAAATTCATATCGATCAAACGTTAGGCATGAGAGTCGAAAAAACAGTAATGACGACTAGTTTGTTGAGTCAAGGCGACGATAGTGACAAGATTGAGTATATGAAACTAAAAGAGTAAAATAGCATAAAATGTAGTAGAATATAATGTAAATTGAGATAAGAAAGACTTATCTTCATTAGATAGAGAAGAACATTGTCCGAAGCGTGAGAGCTTCCGATCGTATGAGGATGTTTACAAGTTCTTTTAATTACACGAAGTGGAGAAGAATACACGTATTACAAGGCTTTTTGGGTGGGATTCGATGATCTTAGAATAGCTAAGGAGCTTTGTATATATAGTCAAGGAGAAGGAATCTCCCGCATTAATCTCCCTTGATCCCTTATTTAATGTCGTCGATCTCTCCTTAAATGCTCTTGATCTCTCCTTGATTCTGCATTAATTACGCTTGATCTCCTCTTAAAGATGGTTGATTCCCTCATTGATGGCTGAAATAATGCATATAGCCGTTGGAGATCTCAGAATAATAAAGGAGAAAATCTCTCTGGTCCGTTGCGTCTAAGAATCAGGCGACGGTCGCATGGCTCACGTCTGACGGGTCTGATGCGTCCGACAAGTCTGATGCGTCCGACCGGTTGCGTCAAACAGTCGATGCCCATTGGACGAATGGTCGATTTTCCGACCCCAACAATAGCCCCAAAATTAAACTGGGCCAGAGCGTCAAGTGATTGGACGGTTTGATTTTATAACTTCTCTTTCTTCTGGCATGATCTTGATTTTGTTGTAGGCGATCTGGCGACGGGGCCGACATGTGTATTGCTCAAACTGAGAATCAACTTAATATAGCCAATAATCGTGTGAAGACGATTGAGGGCGTTTCTTGTGATGACGAAGGGTCAGGAGACCGCTCCTTGTTTGTCATTTTGCTTTGTTTTGCAGGTGGACTCATCAGTCGCTTCCTGGTCAAGTCGTGTAACGTTGGTCGCGTAGACCTGTAATTGTGTGTGACACGTCGTGTAGTTCCAGGGAAGAACATTGTAGTACTTTGTATAAGACGTGTACCTCAAGCGGGACAGGTCTTGTAAAAATGCATTGTGTTTTTGTTCCTCTATTCCATGTGTACCGATCGATCGTGTTATGTATAAGCGCTATGTGCGATTGTGTTTTGTGTGTATGGATCAACTTGTTTGTCATTCGCGCCTTGGCAGTGACGCAAAATGTTTGGTCATGATGACTTGTAATGTAGCATGCTTTGTCTGTCCGGGGAGGAGTTGCATGTATTGTAAGAAAAGACGAGTGCCTTGGACAGGACAAGTCTTTGTAAGTAGTTCGTAGTATGCCATTTCTCTTTGTATGCTTGTGTTTTATGTATTATCTGTCGTATCAGCGTCTCCGGCTGGTCAAGTTGCAGGCGACGTAGGCGTTTTTTACACGTTGAAGTCGTGTGTCGAGACGATAAAAGAGTTTGAAGAGGGCAAGCAGGGGACCTGAGATTTGAAGGCGGGTAAGGAGACCATGAAGGTCTTGTTTCCGAAGGGGAATCCAGGCTCGGAGCTTTTCCACCTGGTCGACGTCAGAGAGGAATCTCTGGTCAAAAGTACCGGTAAGGACGAGGTCCATTCTGGTGACTCCGTGTTGCTTGAGCCCCAGCCTTCTCCCGACTTGGCCCCTGCTACAAGTGACGTTTGCAGACCCTGACCTTTGATTGTTCTTCATAATTTGATTTGTCTGAACTCGTCCTGCTATATAGCTAGTCGATGAATTGGTGTGATGTGACGTTGCTTGTGTAAAAGCTTTTGTCTTTTGAAAGCGTTGATTTGAAGTTTTTAGCCATCGGGCGTTAACTCCGTAAACGTATATTGTATTGTACCACCATTTGCGTAAAAGCTTTTTTTGGTGGGTTGTGCGTAAGTTGTAGCCGTGTGAGGCGTTAACTTTGTAAATGTGTACTGCACAGGTTTGTGTATTTGTAGGTACCGTATGTAGGGTTTATCACCCGTAATGTGTGTTAGTCATGACGTTTGTGTAGACCGAGGAGGAAAACAGTTTGTTTGCTGCGTAAATAAGATGGGTTCCCTTGTGTAAGGTGGGCAATGTGCCGTTGAACCGTAAGTCGTCTCCCCGTGTACCGATCGATCGTGTAAATGTAGTATAAGCGCTTTTTGCGGATGACTGGATCCAATATATATGTAAATGTAATGTGACATGTCAAGTCGATTTGTTCGTAGTTGATTTGTGTGTCGGGTTTTGTTGGGCCTGGATTCTCCAAAAAAAAATCAAACCCTCGATCGAGCCCAAGCCCATCGCCATTCGGAAGACCAAACAATGAAAGTCCAGAAAAGCCGACAAGACTTCTCTGGTCAAGCGTCATCCGACAGGGTCGCGAAGATCCCGCCACACATTTAATGCCCGGATCATGCAACGTCTACAACACTTAAACCACCACAATTACCAGCAATTCAATGGCGAAATCTTCGCCATTACATCCAGCATAGAAGACAAAGATATCGAAGAGGCACAACGGTCACAAAGAGTAAATGGACTTACCATATTGGGACGACAAGGAAGATAAAAATTCAACTCTCACAACGATGCTAAGGACACACTTTCTTACTCAGATAACTCACCAGAATAGCACTCTCGCTGCCCATCTAGCTCTAAAAATGGTTACCTGCGTCTGACCCCTGCCGGTCGCCACTCACAAGTCACCGGTCGAGTCCCACTCGATCTCTGGTTTTATTACGATAAGTTGTATCATGATTCAATCCGATTCACACGACATCTAATAAAATCGCCTTGCTATTACATATTTATTTCTTGTTTATCTATTATTTACTTGGTTTGGATTGTTTCCTATCGTCCGGTCGACTAGTTACCCCGTCTAAGGTGATTTAGGTCGTCCGATCTTTTCGTCCCAAAACAGGTTTGCCCGTGTACTCCGTCGAGTAGGGCTTACCGTATGTATGTCGGGTTTGCCCGTGTGCTCCATCGAGTAGGGCTTACCGTATGTATGTCGGATTTGCCCGTGTACTCCGTCGAGTAGGGCATACCGTATGTATGTCGGGTTTGCCCGTGTGCTCCGTCTAGTAGGGCGTACCGTATGTATGTCGGGTTTGCCCGTGTGCTCCGTCGAGTAGGGCTTACCTTATGTAAAGAAAGAGGCCTTATGTATGTGTTTGTGTTTAGTCATGACTTTATACCGGGGAGGTAAGCAATATGTTTCTATTGCGTAAATGTAATAAGGTGTCTTAACCTTATGTAATGTGTAAGGCATGCGGTGTGCTGACGTGCCTGTGTTGTTCATCTCACCTGTGTTCCGATCGATCGTGTAAACATAGTGTAAGCGCTTTTTGTGGATGACTGGATCCAATATGTATATCGATGTCGTTCTGTACTCATGTTTTTGCAAGGAGGATGTCCTTACTTAGTGTCAAATGCTAAATTTCAAGAAATAGAGTTGTGTATGGGATAATAAGCAATGTATGACATGTGAAGATATGTATTTGTTAATGCGACGATAAGCAATGTAAGACATATGAAGATATGTAGTTGCGCATGCAATGATAAGCAATGTATGACATATGAAGATATGTAGTTGCGCATGCGATGATAAGAAATATATGACATATGAAGATATGTAGTTGCGCATGCGACGATAAGCAATGTATGACATATGAAGATATGTTAGTGTCTTACCTTGTTGGTTCAGAAATGGTATAATTTCAGATGTGTCGCGTTCTTTGGAGTGGTCCTGTCGGACCAGAGAATGAACGGGAGCTCATCCGCCCATTTGCCTTTAGCCCCAGTGAGGCGCTTCTTGAGGTTGTTTGATAATGATTTTGTTGCTGGATTCGGCTTGTCCGTTGGATTGCGGATACCGAGGTGTGGATGTGACCAACTTGATGTTCCATTGGTCACAGAAGGCTCGAGTCTTATGACTGATGAACTGAGAATCGTTGTCGCACACGATTTCTGATGGGACGCCAAATCTTTGAGCCTTTTTGCTTCCGTTTTGTCGTCGGGCAGAATGCCGTCTTTTAACCATCTGATGTAAGGCAGCATCTAGTCGTCATTGGTATTGATGATGTCTTCTTCTGGTCGGTCGCCTATTTCCATAGCGACGAGTTCTTCAAGTGGCGTCATTGACTCGACGGATGTCCTTGGGACGGCTGGCGTCATGATGTGGGCCAATGGTATGTGTGGAAATTCTTTCGGGTCCAGGACGGATCCTAGGTTGGCGAGTGCGTCAGCTTGGGAGTTAAGATCCATGGGTACCTGTCTGATGTCGAATGTTTGAAACTGTCCGATCAGTTTCCTGGCTACCTCCAGGTAGACTATCATTCTGGCGTCCTTAGCGTTGTACGACCCTTGTATATGGTTTACGACCAGCAGGGAGTCACAAACGACTTCAATCTCTCGGACCCCTAGGTCGCGAGCCAGGATGAGTCCGAAAATAAGCGCTTCGTACTCAGCTTCGTTGTTAGTCGCGTCCCACTCGCATCTTACGGCCTGCGCTATCTTGTCCCCTTGTGGCAACTTCGGCACGACTCCTAGCCCCGATCCTCTGGCGTTCGACGCACCGTCTGTGTGGAGTTCCCATGTGCCTGTTTCTTCTGTCGTGAACAGTTATGTCTCTTCTCTTGTGGCTTCTTGTTCTAGCATCGGATTAGAATCTTGGATGTGTAGTACGATGACTTTCATAGATCGCACTGCATCGACTAGCTTGATGGGGATGGTTCGGGCATCATTATTTGTGAACCTGCTTCATCTAAAAGAGTAGAAGCTAGAAAGGGTTGTGAGGAGCCGGTTTATCGACTTCCTCATCGGTCTCTTCGTGTATACGTTAGTATGCATTAGTCAGAGTATATTCAAATCGAAGGCGATGCAAGTATGGATGAGATGATACACATGAATGAATAGGGGTGAAGAGTTTAGAAATGGTAAGCGTTTTGATGTGTTTGCGACATATGGTTACTTACCTTTGGTATCGCACCTCACTTGATCTCGCCCTTTTCCGGGGTTCGTAGACCTAGATTGATCAGTCGACGCCATCGTACCTTTGAGTTTGTAAGTCATACCTGGTTGTCAGAGATAAGGCTCGTGATGTATCTTTCCTTCGTGAGATGATGATGAGGGTGATCGCCCCATTCCGACCTTCCGAGTGATCTTGTTGTACCATATTGCACATGGTAGCTCGTTGGTATGCTATCAGCCATGACATATGTCTTGAACTATCTTGTCTTCTTGTTTTACGACTCTTGGATCTTCATCTGCCATTTTTCATGTGTGAAGTTTGGTTCGCGTGGTCTTTTTCTATGTTAAAGCGATGTGACGCTTCAGATGTGAGACTCGTTTGAAGATATGCTTATCCTGTCACTTGATTTATAGATTTTGGCTTCCTCATGATAGATTTCATGGGATGGTTAGTCCGCAAAATAATAGCATATGATTTAAGATGTGACCTCAATCTAATTGAGGATACCTTCGATGTTTGATATTCTAAGTGACGGACTACGTAGTGTGTGTAGGTAGGGGCAATGCACTTATTTGGTGGTTTGGTACCTGTCGTCCGACCCGTCGGTGGTTGATGTCTTCTAGGCATTTGTGTGACCTCAGAATGATGACTATTATGACTTGACCTAGGCTTACCTTGGTGTTGCCTTGAGTCGCCACGTATGCTGAGAGGTTTCGTCATTCATCATGCGTTTAGGTCTTGACTGTTGTCTTGTCCATGTAGATTTTCATCGTGCCTTGTTTGCGTCGTATTGACACGAAGAGTTTGTCCAAGATGCAGAATGTTGTGACATGAGCTGTGACTGAGGATCGAAGAATGAAATGAAAGAATAGATGCAAGTCCATCAGAGAGTGTTTCTTTTGCAAGTGATAAACATCTGACTTAGTAGCTAACTCTCTTGATTCAGGAAAGGCATATGAATGCATTGGATAGCACGGTGAGCATGGGATGTCAGACGTGGTTGCAAAAGACTACTTAGATGAGCCTTGGATCGGTCAATTTCATGATTAAGCATATCAAGGTACAAGAATCGTAAAAAAGTGTATGACATGACACACATGTGCCAGTAGCTTAGATATAATGCATGCGGATAGGTATGACATATATGCAAGAATATGAAGTAGTACATGACATATGCTTTTATATTGTAGAATAGGTGTGGGAGAGCACTATATGGACACATGATGAATAAGAGATATGGAATAATGATTTTGCACTAGTATGCAAGTGTTTGACGATATATAAAACGTGTGGGTGCCCCGACAATTTGAATGCTACGTACTCAAATATAATAGTCGTGTCATTAAGAGTTGCAGGAAAAATGAATTCCATGAATAAGTACTATATTATTGGCGTATATAAAAGTTATATATGCATGCACTAGACAGTATATAAGACATACGTGGATTTGAACAATAATAGTGTAGCATATTCAAGCATGATAGAAGTGGCACGTATGTAAACGTATTCGAGAAAAATGAATTATGATTGTACAAACAAGTCAAGTGAGCGTAATCATAAAGCAGGACTAGACAATAGTATTAATTGAAGGTGCATAGAAAGAGACTTATCTTTCAAGGTGGATGAATGCATCCTCCGATGGTCTAAATGTCGTCACCATTTAGATATTTTGGAGTGAAAGGATATCATGTGTGACTCTTTGGTTTTACAAGTCTAGAAACGTTTTCCTTAGCAGTTTTCATTTGTCGGTGTTGGACAGCTAATGGGGTCCGGTCGAATCGTTAGATCTGGTTGGATCGTCAAATCCGGTCGGGTCGCTAGATCTGTTCATATTGTCTCCATAGATGAGGCGTTGAATTATACCTGATAGTTATGCAATATAGTATATTAGATAAATGATTGTGAATCGATTAGATATATAGATGATGAATAGATTAATCGAATGGTTTTAACTATCTGCCCCACGGTGGGTGCCAAATTGTTTTGGGGCGAAAAGATCGGACAACCTAAATCGCCTTAGACGGGGTAAAATAGCTAAAATTCATATCGATCAAACGTTAGGTGTTGGGCCTGGATTCTCCAGAGAAGATGGGTCAAATCGGTCGAGCCCAAGCCCATTGCCAATCGGAAGATCGAAGAAGAAAGCCCAGAGGATCCGACGAGACGTCTTTGGTCGAATGCCTTCCGACAGGATCGCGAGGATCTCGCCACGCATTTAATGCCAGATCACGCAACGGCTGCAAACATTCAAACCACCATGATCACGGAGGTTTAATGGTGTAATCTTCGCCATCACTCCGAGCATTGAAGATGAAATATACGGCCAAGAAACATAACGGCAACAAGGATTGAAGACTTACCATATTAGGACGACGAGGAAGATAAGATACGACACGCACGATTACGCAAAGAGGGACAAGCATTCTTACTCAGAAAACACACCAGAATAGCACTCTCGCTCTCCACCTAGCTCATTGACGGCTGCTTACGCTAGATCCCTGTCGGTCGCCACTCACAAGTCACCGGTCGAGTCCCACTCGATCTCTGGTTTTATTACGATAAGTTGTATCACGATTCAGTCTGATTCACACGACATCTAATAAGATCATCACGCTATTATACATTTATTCTGTGTTTATCTATTTTTGGCTTGGTTTGGATTGTTTTCTATCACCCGATCGACTAGTTACCCCATCTAAGGCGATTTAGATCGTCCGATATTTTCTCTCCAAAACAATTTGGCGCCCACCGTGGGGCAACTTGCCGATCATCCTTCCGAAACTTTCCAACCATGACTATCGATCCTTCTACTGACAATCAAGAACCACGTCTCGAAGACGAAACCCAAACTACAGAAAACCCAACCGAAAATCCTACTCCAACCCAGTTCCAAGAACTCCCTCGGAAAATGGCCGCCCTTTAAGAGGAACTAGCCCAACAACGTCAAAAAACTGAAGCCCTAGCCGTTTTGTCAACCCAATCCGAAGTCGAGATCACGCAACTAACTCGTGAAAATGAGTCTCTTAAGTCGCAGGTACAATCAGGAGCTTCAGGATCTAGGAACGCGCCCGTCCACGGCGGCGTCCGAACACGCCTCGACATGGACAACATCGAGCCCACGCCTCCGAGCGTACGACGTCCTGGACAAACTGAGGGTACGTCTCGAACTCCTTTCGCTAGTCCATTTTCGACTAACCATGTCACCTTTTCCACACCGATCGGGACTGTTGGGCCCCAAATCGACGAACCACAGGTTGCCAATCCGCCAGATATCATGGCTCTTTTCCAGCAAACGCTCGACCGACATATGAAGACGATCGACGACCGCTTCAACAGGCTCCCAGGAGTCCCGCAACCGATCGAGAGAGAAGCGTCCGGCGGATTCGAAGAATCCCCGTTCATCGAAGAAATCGCAAGGGTCGAGATCCCCAAGACGTTCCATCTCCCCAACATGGCGACGTTCGACGGCACCACCGATCCAGATGACCATATCTCTCTCTATAAACAAAAACTAATGGCTGTATCTGTTTCAAGGGAGAGCCGCGAGGCCGTCATGTGCAAAAGCTTTGGCACAACCCTCGCGGGTCCCACACTAACTTGGTTTATGCGTTTGCCTCAGGGAACGATCGCATCATTCGCGGATCTGGTCAACTCTTTTAAGAGTCAGTTCGCCAGCAGTCGGAAGCACGAGAAACAATCGAGTGACCTCTACCGAGTCACACAAAGGTACGACGAACCTCTCCTGAATTATCTTAACAGGTACAACAAAGAGAAAGTGGGAATCCCCCACTGTGACATCACAACGTCTATCGAAGCCTTCCGACAAGGGTTAGTCAAAGACGGCAATCTCTACGACGAGATTATGAAGTACCCATGCAAAAGCTTTGAAGATGTCCAGGCCAAAACTATGGCCGAGGTAAGATTGGAAGAAGATCGTGAGTCGCGTAAAGCCTCACGCTGACCCGATTCATCAGATCGAAAACATTCCTCCGACAACCGTCGAGACAGACGTCCACATCCCTATTCTCGTACTCAAAACGAACCAAATCAGGTAAACTCTTTCCAAGACAGGTCACAGGATTGGAGAGACAGTTCTGCGTTGCCTCCCAGGGTCTAATCTTATAACTTCAACGTTTCCGTGTCGGAGCTCGTCAAGAGTTTCGACAAGTATGGAAAAGACGTAAGATGGCCCCGAAAGAGCGACCGACCGGATATCAAGAAGGACATGAATCGATGGTGCGAATTCCACGGCGACCACGGTCATTCGACCGACGAGTGCATAGCCCTGCGAAAGGAGGTCGCTAGGCTGCTCTCACAGGGGCTCCTACGCGACATCATCTCGGGACGGGTCGGAAAGCCACCATGACGGACTGGTAATCTCTTTGTCCATTGGTAATTACTTAATACGGAGAGTACTAATCGATACAGGGAGTTCGACAAACCTCTTGACCCTCGATTCTCTCAAAGAAATGGGTCTGACCGAGAACCACCTAATCAAGAAGTCGACCCCACTGGTCGGGTTCAGCGGTGAGGTTAAACACACGACTAGTGAAATCATTCTGACCACATACGCTGGAGGAATCAACCAACAGGTTAAATTCTTAGTCCTAGACTGTCCGTCTCCCTATAATTGTATCCTTGGCAGGCCGTGGATACACGCTATGAAGGCAGTACCTTCAACATATCACCAGGTCATCAAGTTCCCTACTGAATGGGGGGTCCAAGAGACCAGAGGAGATCAAAGGACCGCAAAGGAATGCTACGTCGCTTCCATGAAGAATGCAGTCGAACACAAGACCGCATATCAATCACAGAACGGCGAAGGACCTAGTCGATACGTTGAACCAGAAATGGAGAAACTCGATGAGATCACACTAGATCCTTCAAAGCCAAACCAAACGGTAAGGGTCGGGTCGGATCTGGATGACTCGACCAGACAACAACTTCTCGATTTTCTCAGGACCAATGCCGACTGTTTCGCATGGTCGCATGAGGATATGGTCGGAATATCTCCCAACGTTATTACTCATAAATTAAATGTGGATCCATCTCATCCCCCTGTTAAGCAAAAACGCAGGAAGTTCGCTCCCGAGCGGAACAAGATAGTAGACGACGAAGTCAGAAGCTTATTGGAAACAGGAAAAATCAGAGAGGTCCACTATCCTGAATGGCTAGCCAACGTGGTCATAGTCCAAAAGAAGAACGACAAATGGAGAGTCTGCATCGACTTCACAGACCTCAACAAGGCTTGTCCCAAGGACTCGTTTCCTCTACCCCATATCGACTCCATGGTCGACGCCACAGCGGGGCACGAAATGCTCACCTTCATGGACGCTTTCAGCGGCTACAATCAGATCCTCATGGATCCCGACGACCAAGAAAAAACAGCATTCATCACCAGCCAAGGTATCTATTGTTACAAAGTAATGCCCTTTGGTCTGAAAAACGCAGGGGCTACGTATCAGCGACTGGTCAACAAAATGTTCAAAGACCAAATCGGAGACACGATGGAAGTCTACATCGACGACATGTTGGTCAAATCCAAAAAGAAAGAAGATCACATAGACCACCTGCGCGACAGCTTTGAGGTGCTCAAAAGGTACAACATGAAACTAAACCCTACTAAATGCTCCTTTGGAGTGTCGTCAGGGAAGTTCATAGGATACATGGTGACACAAAGAGGAGTAGAGGCCAGCCTAGAACAGATTAAGGCTCTCATCAACCTCCGATCCCCTCAATGTGTCAAAGACGTACAGAAGCTCATAGGTCGGATAACAGCTCTGAACATATTCATCTCCAAATCATCCGACAAATGCAAACCCTTCCACGACGCGCTCAAGAAGAACAAGTCCTTTCAATGGACGGAAGAACACGAAGCAGCGTTCCAGAACCTCAAAGAGTACCTGGCCAGTCCCATGCTACTGACCAAACCTAAAGGCGACGAGCCCTTATTTCTTTATCTTGCAGTGTCAGAGTCGGCCGTAAGCGCTGTACTGGTCAGAGAGGAGGATGGAAAACAGTCGCCAATATACTACGTCAGTCGGACGCTATTATCAGCCGAAACGAGGTATTCGTCACTTGAAAAGCTCGTACTATCATTGGTAATGGCTTCAAATAAACTCAAACCATATTTTGAATCCCATACTATTACTGTTCGCACTAATCATCCCATGAGAGCTATCATGAGGAAACCTGAGTTCACAGGATGAATGACCAAATGGGCCATACACCTCAGTGGTTACGACATCGAGTATGAGCCTAGGACAGCGATCAAGTCGCAAGCCTTAGCCGACTTTGTGGCTGATTTCAGTCCGACCCTAGAGCAAGAAGCCGCAAAAGAAGCAACACAACTACTCGCGACAGACGAGACAGGTACATGGGAGCTCCACACAGATGGGGCGTCGAACGCCAGAGGATCGGGGCTTGGGGTCATACTGAAATCGCCACAGGGGGACAAGATAGCTCAAGCTGTCAGATGTGAGTGGGATGCGACCAACAACGAAGCTGAATACGAAGCACTCATATTCGGACTCATCCTGGCTCGCGACCTAGGGGTCCGAGAGATCAAAGTCATTTGCGATTCCTTGCTGGTCGTAAACCAAATACAGGGGTCGTACAGTGCCAAAGATACCAGAATGATAGCCTACCTAGAGGTAGTCAAGAAACTGATCGGACAATTCCAGACATTCAACATCCGACAAGTGCCCAGGGATCTTAACTCCCAAGCTGACGCAGTCGCTAATCTAGGATCCGTCCTAGATTAGCGACAACGGTTCCCAATTCATCAGTCATAAGACTCGAGCCTTCTGCGACCAATGGAACATCAAATTGGTCACATCCACACCTCGGTATCCGCAATCCAACGGACAAGCCGAATCCAGCAACAAGATCATTATCAACAACCTCAAGAGACGCCTCACAGGGGCTAAAGGCAAATGGGCAGACGAACTCCCACTTATTCTCTGGTCCGACAGGACTACTCTAAAGAATGCGACCGGGCAATCGCCTTTCTCTCTCGTCTACGGGAGTGAGGCAGTCATCCCGGCTGAGTTACTGGCTCCGACCGCTCGCTGTAACCTTCAGACAAGTGAACAAAACGACATCGAGCTAACACACAATCTACACACAGCGGACGAGATCAGAGAGAAAGCCCGAATCAGGATGGTTAAGTTCCAACAACAAGTCGCAAGGAGCTACAACAAGAACGTCTGAATCAAGGCATTCAAGGTCGGAGACTGGGTCCTAAGGAAGACATTCCAGAACACTAAGGAAGACATTCCAAAATACCAAGAACCCATCCGACGGAAAGCTAGCACCACAATGGGAAGGACCTTACTTGATCACCGAAGTGGTCGGACAAGGAGCGTATCAGTTAGAAGACAAAGATGGACAACCAATCCCGAGGAGTTGGAATGCAGCACATCTCAAGCTATACCATTTCTGAACCGATAAGGTAAAAACATCACGCAAAACTCTATACATCGCATATACATTGCTACCTATCGCATGCTATCATATATACATTGTCATCTGTCGCATATATATCGCATGCTATCACATATACATTGCCATATGTCGCATATATATCGCATGCTATCACATATACATCGCCATCCGTCGCATACATATCGCATCCCATCGCATATACATCGCTACTTTCTTTTACATGTCATCATCTGACACTAAGCGAGGATTTCCTCCTTACAAAAACACAAATGCAGAACATCATTTACATTGGACACCGTCGTCCGCAAATGGACCCAGTCGTCCGCAAATGGATCCTGTCATCTGCATATAGCGCTTACATTACACGATCGATCGGATTACGGGGAGATGACAACACAGGCACGTCGGCACACCGCATGCCTTATACAAAACATAAGGTACAACACCTTATTACATTCACGCAATTAAACATAAGGAACAAACACCTTATTATATATTGCTTACCTCCCCGACATAATGTCATGACTAACACATACACAAACACGTCGCAGGCCTGCTCTACATACATACACACGGTGAAACCCCACTCGACGGAGCACACGGGTGAAACTGACATACACGATATACTAAACGTCGTCGACAACTTCCTCGAAAGTTCGACGAACATGTATGAAACAAACTAGCATGCAATTCTACATGTAAAAACGCATTTGCAGCAAAATAAAAAGCATTTTTATAAATACGCGACCCGCGATGGCGGATGGGTCACCAAACCACATTGTCTGCCTACACATCTGTAGGACTTCATCAGACAAAAATATTCAGCAACCCGCGATGGTGGACGGGTCGCCAAAACATACATTATCCAAAGGCACCAAATGTCTAAACCCACACACAAGTGGGACAAACAAAGTCAAGCATCGGGAACGACAACGTTACCTTCGGCAGGGGCTGGCTCCAATGGGGCTATCTCGTCGGTCGGCTTAGCATCGCCAGAATGAGCTTCGTCCTCATCGGCACCTTCATCCACAACCTCTTCTCCGATGCCGGCTAAGCAGAACAACTCCTGACCAGGATCGCCCTTTGGAAACATGGAGTCCAAAGTCTCCTTCTCCGCCTTCAGGTTCCAGAGCTCATGCTTGCCCTCGTTGAACTCTTCAATCATCTCGATGCGCGATTTCACCGCGTAGAAGGCCCCAACGTCGCCAGCAATCTGACCGTCGGCAATCCGAGCCCGCTTCACTTCCTCCTCAATGCCTGCCCTGCACTCTTCAAACTCCCTCTGACATGCGAGCAACTCCCCTTGACAGCTCTTCAGCTCCCCGGTGAGACGACGCTCAGTCTCACGACAACGACTCTCCGCTCCCTCCAGCTTGGTCCTTAAAGAGGCAAGGTCGAACTCTGACCTAGTAGCCCTGTCCTCAGCCTTAACAAGCATCGCCTGGACACCGGAGTAAGCTCCCAAGAAGTATTGAAAAGCCTGACAAAAAGGCATACGACAACACAAATACACGAGTCAGAAAACACAGTCGAACAAAAGAAATACAAAAACGCACAAAACAAAGGGCAACACACCCTCCACGCGGAACTGCCCGCTTCACCAATGCAGTCCAAAGGGGAGACGTCCTTAACTTCTGACTTCAAAGTCGGGTCTTGAGCACGAAAAAGATCAATGATCGACGGCCCTACGACACTGATCTTACCGACCCCTTCGGCGGTCGCGCCTTTCTTCTCAGGTCGAGCGCTTGCTTTCCTCTTAGAGACAGCTTTAACCGTAGTCGTCAGGTCAATCAGAGCCGGTTTGCTCGATGCCGCCTTGGCTGCTGCTTTCCTTTGCTCAATCAAGCTTTTTCCCGACGCCACCCTCAGGCGAGCACTCGATCGACCACCAGGGGAACCTGACACGACAGGACAACAAAAAAGGAGAAATCCTAAAGTACACGACAAGGTGAAAAACAATAAAAAGACTCCTAAAGCCGAAAGTCTACCTTTCGCACGGGATGAAGAAACATTCGACATATCTTCTTGTGAGGCAGGGGTCGTCGCCAACAAGTTGACGTTCACAAATTTCCTTTCAGACACGGGAATCTCAAGCACAATCTTTGACAAGCCCTCTGATCGGCTACTCACTTCTAGATCCTCTGGTTCGGGGACTACAAAAAAGAAAAGTTAAAGCAAGAGTTAAGACACACAAATACACGAAAGAAAAGACAAGTACATACTATCGACTCGCCACTCTGTCAAAAAAAACGGACATTCCCCCTCCTTCTCTAGAGAAGAGCGTTTGACGAAAAAGAACTTCGACCCCCATCCGCGGTCGTTAACATCAGGGCTCTGCACCAAGGGCTTCCGACCAGGTCGGACACGCAACTGAACGCGACATGAACTCTTCGATCCTATGAAGTAGTTGTACCACAGGGCGTCGAAGTCAAAATCAGCCCCAGTTTGAACATTCACAAGGTCTAAAACTTTAAGTACTCTCCACGCCTGAGGCATTACTTGACATGGCGCCAGCGCCAACATAGCTAAGAAGTCCCTGACAAGGGGGAAAAAAGGAAACCTATGCCATATTCTAAACGGGTAAGAGTAGAAGCAAACCCATCCCTCATAGCGAGCATCGGCCCTCTCATCTGGGTAAGGCAGCCTGGCAACCGTCTCCGGCGGAAAACCTCCGACTTGGAGCACCTGATCCAGTTCCGCCTGGGACATAGTGCTAACCAACGCATCCGACTCCTTCAAAATAAAATGAGGATGAGATCCGCCTTCACGAGAATCGGAGAGAGTCTTCGATGACTCAGAAGCCTCGAGAGAAACCATTTCGAGAATGGGAAAAGAGGAGAATCGAAGAGCTATGACTAAGAGAAATCAGAAAGCTATGGCAAGAGAAACCAAGAGGCTTACCAGAAACTTGCAAAGGAAGACGATGAAGAGTAATCGATTCCTTCCGCTATGAATTTATGGAGGGAAGTGAAGGCCTGCAGAGGCATCGCATCATGCCTCGATCACGCGCCACGTAGCCCTGAGCAAACGCGCCAAATTGGAAGGTGGAGATCGCGTCTAGAGAAGTTGCCACGGATTCCGGTCAACTTGCCTAAACCGTAAGCCCATAGCAACTTGGGGCTATTGTTGGGCCTGGATTCTCCAGAGAAGATGGGTCAAATCGGTCGAGCCCAAGCCCATTGCCAATCGGAAGATCGAAGAAGAAAGCCCAGAGGATCCGACGAGACGTCTTTGGTCGAATGCCTTCCGACAGGATCGCGAGGATCTCGCCACACATTTAATGCCAGATCACGCAACGGCTGCAAACATTCAAACCACCATGATCACGGAGGTTTAATGGTGTAATCTTCGCCATCACTCCGAGCATTGAAGACGAAATATACGGCCAAGAAACATAACGGCAACAAGGATTGAAGACTTACCATATTAGGACGACGAGGAAGATAAGATACGACACGCACGATTACGCAAAGAGGGACAAGAATTCTTACTCAGAAAACACACCAGAATAGCACTCTCGCTCTCCACCTAGCTCACTGACGGCTGCTTACGCTAGATCCCTGCCGGTCGCCACTCACAAGTCGCCGGTCGAGTCCCACTCGATCTCTGGTTTTATTATGATAAGTTGTATCATGATTCAGTCTGATTCACACGACATCTAATAAGATCATCACGCTATTATACATTTATTCTGTGTTTATCTATTTTTGGCTTGGTTTGGATTGTTTTCTATCACCCGATCGACTAGTTACCCCGTCTAAGGCGATTTAGGTCGTCCGATCTTTTCGCCCCAAAACATTAGGCATGAGAGTCAAAAAAACAGTAATGACGACTAGTTTGTTGAGTCAAGGCGACGATAGTGACAAGATTGAGTATATGAAACTAAAAGAGTAAAATAGCATAAAATGTAGTAGAATATAATGTAAATTGAGATAAGAAAGACTTATCTTCATTAGATAGAGAAGAACATTGTTCGAAGCGTGAGAGCTTCCGATCGTATGAGGATGTTTACAAGTTCTTCTAATTACACGAAGTGGAGAAGAATAGACGTATTACAAGGCTTTTTGGGTGGGATTCGATGATCTTAGAATAGCTAAGGAGCTTTGTATATATAGTCAAGGAGAAGGAATCTCCCGCATTAATCTTCCTTGATCCCTTATTTAATGTCGTCGATCTCTCCTTAAATGCTCTTGATCTCTCCTTGATTCTGCATTAATTACGCTTGATCTCCTCTTAAAGATGGTTGATTCCCTCATTGATGGCTGAAATAATGCATATAGCCGTTGGAGATCTCGGAGTAATAAAGGAGAAAATCTCGTTGGTCCGTTGCGTCTAGGAATTAGGCGACGGTCGCATGGCTCACGTCTGACGGGTCTGATGCGTCCGACCGGTTGCGTCAAACAGTCGATGCCCATTGGATGAATGGTCGATTTTCCGACCCCAACAACAACTGTTTGAGAAGTGTTCGTGCATAAAAGTTGATGTGGTGGTTGCGTGATGGTTGTTGCGCTTGAGATTCTGTGGGCTTTGATGGATTTGGACAGAATCTTTTACAAGATCTATTTTTGGAAGATATCTTATTGGATGTGATCTTGGAAAAAGAAGGAAAGAGGAGGATTTGGAGTAATACCCTTTGCACTTGAAAAGATATGGAGAATGATTCTCGTGGTTACTCCTCTCCTACCTATATGGCGACTTCAGCAAAGTTACCTTATTGCTCCCTTGTACTGTTCCAAAAAAAAAAAAAAAACTGGAACACTCCAAGGTACACAAAGAGGCGACCAATGGATCCTTCTTCTACTGGTGGCTGGAGGCTTGTAACCTACACAAGGAGTAGTTTGTATTACAAGAATATGTTGGTTGGGTCAAGGTTAGACGTGAGATGGAAGCTGGTGTGGAGGAAGAAGAGTCTGAAGGTGCAGACTCTGAGGGGGAACAAAAGGTGGAATCTGATTTGAGGAAGGACCGTGAGAAGTTTGTCTCACGCAATATCTCTGTTGGCAGAACAACAAAGGCGTCTTACGGAGTAAGTGAATGCCTAAATTGCTATTCATATTTCAGCTCCCTCTGCAGGCACCAGTGGTGCTTGATTCGTCTTTCTCTGGCTAACCAATCCCTCTTTTGTTCCCAGCACATCTTCCCCTACTACTTTGCTTTTCTTTGCTTTTGTTTCATGTGTTTGCAATGATTGGCATGTTAATCATATGTGTTACATGTGCTCATTTTGTTGTTGTCTTTACATACAGTCTATGTTTGTGCGTTTCAATCTAATGCAAAAGGGGTTGTTTTGCTTATCCTGCTGTGATCTTTTTCTCTCTATCTCTTTACTTATGTTTTTGATGATGCCAAAAGGGGGAAAATGACAGGTAGCTTTGGTTGAGGGGGAACAGAACATGGTTTCATATGTTGCTGATTTGAGGGGGAACTAATACTGCCTTAGTGGGAAGACTTTCTCTACATAATTGTCTTTATCTCGTACGTGTATGCTTTATTGTCAAGAGTGTTTGTCACCATCAAAAAGGGGGAATTTGTTGAATTCCTTAGGTTTTGATGGTAACAAACATTCAACTGATATGGGTACTAAGTGTTTCAGGAACAAAGATAGTTATCTCAGGGAACCATTGCAGCGACGGATCACAGAGGGAACAAAGCCCTGTTCATGTGCTTTGTTACCTCTCAAGGAACAACAGTGACGAACAAGATCAAAGCTGCGAATGAAAAGAAGAAATCCAGCGTGTTGATTATGGAAACAAATCAAGAAGCACACGCGGTAAAAGATTGAAGACTTCGGCTCCAAGGATCAAGCCGGATTGAGAAGATACGGAGAGAGAAAAGCCCGATTTATGTTATCCTAGGAATCTTTCCTAAGATAATATATTTGGAGAGAGAAGAATCTTATCTTAATCCGTTAATGTTATCTTAGGAATTATTTCCTTAGATAATATCGGTTGTTAAGATAATATTCTTCAAATCAATTAATAACATCTTGTTACCAAGTTTAGGAAGATAGGATTATCTTGTTACAATTAGGGTTTTGCCGAGTTGTATTTAATAGAAGTATGGATTCTTTTCTATGTAACCACGACGAGGAAAAAGAAGAACTGAGAGCGTTCAGTTGAGAAGAAAAAGAGAGTGAAGTGTTTGTGAGTCTTTGAGGGTTGAGTTCGATTCATCGTTGTAGAAGAGGTTTCAAATCTAGGTGGGAAGTCTAGAGGTTGAAGTCCAGGATACAAGTGTAATCGAACAAGAAATCAATAAGACAAGTAGACGCTTCAAAATCCTCTCAAGCGGAAGCTTGAAGGTAGTGGTTTTTCCTTGAGAAGCTAGTTTTGCCAATCAAGGTTTTCACTATATATCGTGAGTTCGTTCGTTATCTTTCTTGCTATTTTTAATCCGCTGTATCTTCTGTGGGAACAAAGCTTTTGTTCCCTCGGACGTAACTCTAACGATCCAACACTGGTCCTCGCCGCGGGTGCGGCCACTTGACCGCGGGGTGCGGTCAAGGCCATTTTTCACCCTTTTGTCCGTTTTAAACTTGGGTTAATTATATTTAACCCCGGGTTAAATATATTCGTACACGAACGACTATTTAACCTTGAACACATGTCAACTGTATTTTATATTACTCGGAAAAAATATTACAGAGATCAAACATGATACAGAATGCCCGAACTTCTCTGAATTTAATCCGACTTGTAATACGGGAGTTGGAAAAATTCCAAAATATCCTTATAAAATGAGGGATATTACAGTTATGACCATCACGCTTGTTACAAATGTTGCATACCCTCCCTTTCCTTGTCTTTTTTTCCTTGGCTGATTTCCATCGTTTCCAGCTTCCTTTGTTCTTAGCTTGTTCAGGTGGCATGATACTGACCTTGCTAGGAATGCTATTACCAATATAAGATTCCACCATCCTGACTTTATTGTTGAGCACACTATCGTCGGTTGAACTAACATCCATCAACTTTGCTTTATAGTCTTTTATGAGGCGAGCAAATTCATGCAACCGTTCCATATCATCAGCAACGATACCCATACAAGAATATATGTCTGTCCACAAGTCATTCATAACCAAATTTCTCTCTTCAATACCCAACGATTGACTGTAGACATCGACATTGCCATTCGATGAAAGAAACAAAGTTGATGCTTTATAGTCCACCTTTTTAAAACCATGCTTCTTGGCAATTTAACTTTTCTGGTGTCCTTGTACACCATAAAAATGTGGCTACATGGAATACCAATCCTCATGAACATCTTGCAGTTACAAATACAATGATCATCTAACAAACGATGTTCAACAGTGAAAAAACCTTTGGTTCAAACTCATACATCAAAGCATTCCACTTTTCTTCAAATTCATAAGGTTCTAACTCGTAACTCCACACAATTTTGTGTATACTGGACAAAAAATCAGGGTTTTTAGACAAGAAACCAACCCCGACTTTTGAATGTACCTTTTCCATGATGTGCCACATACCTTTTTCATTAACGTCATTATACAAATGAACAACTACATTAAATGACATGAACATAACTACAAGAGTCATCACATGATACGACAAACATAAATATTATTTAACAATGATTTTAAACAAAATGTATAGGTACTTGTTAGAATTGTATGTTGCATCAAATGAAACAACATCACCATATACGGCATAATTCCTCCTCCCAATAGGACTAGCCCAAAAAAGCTTGGTAAGCTGGTCAAACTCGTCAATATCATACTCAAAATGAAAGGCATGGCATACATCTTTTTTTGGAAAAACCTGTCAATAACCATTTGTGCATCTGTACCAAATACGTATGCCATTAAATCTCTTTTACAGTTCTTGAAATCATTTGCAGTTGCCCCAACGTTAGCATAACCTCCAACAAACTCCTTGAACAATTTATATGTTTTGGTAGCTCCCATTTTAACTCGAGCACAATTCATCATAAACTTTTGATGTCCAATCTCAATCTTCCTATTCGATTTGGCAAATAATCTTGCATTTGAACTAAAAAAAGGGTGTGTATGCTGCTCATTGAACGCCTTCACAATATATTTTCCACCAGCCATGAATTTGAAAATAATCCTTGCTTTACATTGAACCCTGTTTGACAACCTCCTTCGTTTTCCTGTATTGTTTCCACCATTATTCGTACCTTCTCTAGAACATACCAACCATTTCAACTTAATGATCCCTTGCGTCTGGTGACAAGTGCTATGGCGAATCTCAAACCCACTAGCTTCTGCATACTTCGCATAGAAAGACATGCCATCTTGAATTGAATTGAATATCAACCCAACATGTGGTTTGCTCTCTACAACAACTTGGGGTATTCAAAACTTCATCTTGTTCGGAGCCACAATGAGAGAACAATCATTACCATCACTACACTCCTCAAAATTAGTATTTGAAGGTCTTGTGAAAGAATGAACTAATGAACAACTACAAAATCGAATTGAACAACTTGAAAACAAAATATGAACAACTAAGTCTAATGAACAACAAAGAAAAATGTGGTGAACAAGATGAACAACTTTAGATACTGAACAAGAAACAAAGTAAACATTGATGTCGTCTAGGGTAGGATGAACTACTACACAATTCGATATGAACAAAAATAAGATCAACGTAAAAGATGTGAATAGCAGATCTGAACAACATTATATAATAAACGATTTCAAATTCGACTTAATGAACAAGAAAACAAATGAAAACATGTAGTTTGTAAAACAAAGTCAACACTGAACAAGAAGAAGAACAACGTATACTTTGTGACCTAATGAACAACAATAACATTCACGATAAACAAGAAGAAGAACAACGTATAAATTGCGCTTCGCATATTGGAACAACGTTATCAACTTTAAATTCGATTTAATGAACAAGAAAACAAAGGAACACATGTAGTACGTAAAACAAAGTCAACACTCATGTCTAGGGAAAAATGTATAAAAAGCTGTAGTGAGTCTTGTAACCTAATGAACAACAATAACATTCGCGATGAACAAGAAGAAGAACAACGTAGAAATTGCGGTAGTGAGTCTTGTGACCTAATGAACATTAATAACATTAGCGATGAACAAGAAGAAGAAGAACAACGTAGAAATTGCGGTTCACATATAGGAACAAGTATATGAACAACTTTAATTTTGACTTATTGAACAAGAAAACAACGAAAAATCTAATGAAATTGAAAGAAAACATAAAGGGCGTGACCAAACCTTTGTCCATTAAAATTACAGGCGTTGAAACATTACCCTCATCTTGTTGTTCATGATTGTATAATTCATCGTTGGTTTCTTCTGAAGCTTGAATTTCCGTTTCCATATCAAAATCACCACACAAACCCAAACCATTAAGATTTTGAAAATCACTCATGAAGGTTTGTAAGAGATGGAAGAAAACGATGAAGCAAAAGATATTGAAGGAAACGTCGAAATGCAAATCAGCATAATCATAATATCCAAAAAAAGCTATAATTAAGGAAGTTGGGTGTGGTGTGAGTTGTAATTCTCTACTTCACAAAACATGTTAATTTATTTGGTTAAATCTCTACCCTTGGATTAGTTTAATCTAATGGATAATAACACTCCCCACTATTTACCCTATCATCTATATGCACTTGAACCTACTTCTATATATATATGTTAAAGGAGATGTCTAAATCATACATGTCAACATCATGTTCAATCTGTCTATGTGTCATCACCAACCAACCATCATCTCTACATCATCTAACCTTTTAAAAAATATAACAGTAGGTCATGTTGAATTATATATTAAATTTGTTTAACTAAATAAATTTAATTAAAAACACAGGGATGAAATCTGAATATGGTAAGTAAAGGGTTAAAAAAACTTATTTTTTAAGATCAATATGGTTTTGGATTTATTAGATGATAATTAAAAAAAATCAATTTATTTAACCAAAATATCTATAGTTTGAGACAACTTTTACGATAAACACTATATCGTTCTTTTAACGTTTCAATTTTAACCCATTATATTATTTTTTTATTTTATTTTTACTTTGTTAGCTATATTGTGTTAATCAATTTTAACCCATTATATTTTGTTGTTGTTTTTTTGTATTATTTTGAATCTTAATTATTTTATATATATATATATATATATATATATATATATATATATATATATATCTATATACACTAAAAGAGAAGCCGATCATCTATATACGTGTTGGCCTCACATTGATTTCACCTATGTGTCTGCCTTTACGATATTCTACATCATTAGACCTTTTAAAAATATTAAAGCAGCAGGTCATGTCATTATTGGGTTACCTAAATATGTTGACCACATATCTCAATCACATACCTGAATATCATTATATCATACTCCATCCGTCCCATAATGTTTGTCTCGTTTTGACTAGACACATTTGTTGAGGCGGGTTTTGTATCGTTAATATCTCTAATTATATATTAATAAAAATTATAATTTTTTGATATTATCAAAGTACTCGTTGAGACGAATTAAACAAGACCCCATATGACTATGTTTTTTCTTATATATTGGAAGAAATCTTAAAAATTCTCTTCAACTATGAATAGTGTACAAAAGTCAAACAGGACAAACAATATGGGACGGAGGGAGTATATATTATGTATTATGTTGATAAGAATCTAATATGATAACTCTAATTTATTTGGAGGGAGACAATAACTTACTACAAAATTGTAAAACATAGTGTATATTAAAAATATGATAATTATAAATCGAGTTAGGATAGAAATTAAATTTGTTATCATATATAGAAGATTTTTACTTCACCTTTAAAAAATTATTTTTACCACAAATATTACGAAACCAAGTGCAGTATTTTTCCTTTTCAAAACATATGTTTGTGTGGAGGAAAAAAACTTAACTTACATAAAATAAAATTTATATTTATATTGTAGGGGGTGATTTCATCTACGCAAAAAATATTCTTTCATAGTTAATTTAAGAATGATCTAATATGTTGAGAAATTAGTTAAACACGAAAAACTTTTCAATTTGATTAATACTATTATGTAGTATCAATATAATTTTTATATAAAGAAGATTTAAAAAAAATTTCCCATCGGGAAAAAATTCATATATATATATTTTTTATTTAAATAAATATGATTTCTATTGTACTACGAAAGAGGTCGCCAAGAAGAATTTCTATAAAATGTTGGGAAATCTTTTTTCCGATGGGAATATTTGAAATTTAAATAAATATGATCTATAATCAGTTTATTCAATTTTTAACAGTGGTGGTTTACTAATTCTAATTGTAATTGTTTTTCCTATGGTATGATGTTTTTTATGAGAATTGGTGTAAAAAATTAATAATTTATACTACTACAAAACATGTTTGACTTTGTTGATTTTAATGTCACATTACTAAAAATATTTAATAAATCAAATTTCGTGCTTGACATTGACACTATGCTAATTGAGATACTAATATACTACTAACAATTTGAATCAATATTTTTTAAAATTTAATTTATCATAAACAATTAAAGTAGATACGAAAAATAAAAATTTAAACTATATATTAATTTATAATATTAATCGAATATAAATTGTGTTTTACCATTAATTTGAACTTTATGCTATAAAATATATTCTTTAATTTTTTTAAACTTAAATTTAAAAATTATTATTATATAATATCATTTAAGTATCACGCTCTTACCAGCACATACCTTAAGCTAAGTATCGTAAATAAACTCTTTGATTTACTCGCGAAATCTGAACCGTTCAAAATATATTTAGCGGTTCATATATGGCCTTCGTTTTTTTAGGGTGGTGTTATATACATTTTCTAAATATACTATAGAAAGGCATGCAAATAGATCACGTGGCCGTGGCAAAGGCACGCATAAATCATACATGCACGTGCATTAGTAACGGATAACCAAATATCCAAATATAAAAAAATTGAGAGAGGCACGAGCAAAAATTACATACCCGTGCAAAAAAATACGGGCACGTGAAGAAATGACGTGCCCGTGCCACAAAATTATATATAAAAAAGTGATATTAGCACGTACACGCATTCCGTGTACGAGCCAAAATAATAAAAAACTAACACAAGCACGTACACACATTGCGTGTACCGTGTACATGCCATGACTTAAAAAAAAACACGCCGCGACACGCTAGGTTAATATTTTTTAACCCCGGCTCCTACCTCCTTTCTTCCCCGCCTCCATCTTCCTCCTTTCTTCCTCCCTCCTTTCTTCCTTCTTTCTTTCTCATTTTTTCATCCTTTATCGACCATGGCAAATCCGAGCAACGCAGGTGACAGCGGGGCGGGCAACGAAGGCGGCGCGGGCACACATGTGGAGCGGGCGGGCGGCACACGAGCTGGCAGCGCGGGCGGCACGAAAGCGAGCGACGTCGGCTTTGGCGGCACGAGCACTCAGGGCGCGCGTGAGGGCGACACGACAGCGGGCAGCATGAGCGCAAACGACACAGGCGCTGGCGAGGGCGACATGGCTAGGCGGGGCACGGCTGGAGCGGGTCGAGCTGGTGTGGGCCGGGCTGTGGCGCGGCTGGAGCCCTGGTGGAGGGAAGCGGATAGCCTGCCCTCAACGAGTCCGATTACGGGACGAAGGACCCAGGGCAGACGAGGGGGAGGTATTGGTGTTGATGTGCGGGATGATGGCCGAGGCCGAGGTGTTGATGTGCCAGATGATGGCTGTGGCGGCCGATGGCGTGGTTGTAGGCGCCGAGGGCGAGGTCATATTGTTGTTGGGCCGAATAGTGGTCCTGACGCGACAGGACGAGGACGTGGCGATTGTGGTGGATCGTCACAGGCTATGTATGGGTGCTTGTGAAGTATGTAAATTCAAATTAGATGTTATAATAATTAATTAAATTTATGAAATTGCATGATTGAAACTCTCTGATTTAAATAGAGCAAAAAATTGCATTATATAATTGAAATTAGATTTGTATTATTTAGATTAAAATTAAAGTTGTATACTTGATATTTCTTGATTGATATCAAATTAAATTGTATGGTTGAAAAAAACGACGTGATTTAAATTGAAATTGCATGATATATATTATGAATTTTGAAAATGAAATTAGGACTAATTTACAAGGAAAATAAATTAGAATAATATGAAATTAGGATTAAGTTAGAAGGAAAACCGAAATATAAAAAATATGATTTTTCTTATAATTTAGAAGGAAAGAAAATTAGAACAATTCTAAATTAGGAATGATTTTGAAGGAAAATAATTTAGAACAATATAAAATTAGGAATGATTTTGAAAGAAAATAATTTAGAACAATATGAAATTAGGAATGATTTAGAAGGAAAAGAAATTAGAACAATGAAATTAGGAATGATTTAGAAGGAAAGGAAATTAAAACAATATAAAATTAGGAATGATTTAGAAGGAAAGGAAAATAGGAATTTAGGAATATATTACAAGTTGAAAAGTATTAATATAATAAATAATGTAGAAGAGAAAAAAATATGAACATAGGAATCTATTATAAGGACAAAGAAATCAGAAAAGTATGAATATAATAAATATTGTAGAAGACAAAAAAAATTAGAAAATATGAATTTAGGAATAAGTTAGAAGTAAAAACAAAATTTAAAAAATATGAATATTATTCACTTCCCTGCTAATATTCTATTGTCGAATAATAGAATGTTAGCCACGAAATGGATGGGATGATGGCCGCTGAGCGAGAGCGCACACGAAGACAGCTGCATTTGCGCGTCGACGGAGGAAGTCCGATAGGTTGACCCGGATTGATATGCATGGTGAGGAAGCGTCGACTCCATTGCCTCCCGTGGTCACGATTGAGGATCAGCTCGATCTGGTGGATGACTTATCGATGGGCGGCCAATTACCGACACAGTCCTCCGCTGCTCTATTGGCTTCATTGCCTTCTGATCCACGTCCTGAGGCCGAGCCCGAGGCCCACACAGAGGATCCCGCAAATGCTCAGTCTGAGGGGCACGTGGAGCCATATTTCTCGATGTACGAGGAGGACGTTTATGAGTAGGACGGTTATGAGGAGTGTAATAACCCCTAAAAGTCCCAACTCTCGTTTTGTAAGCAAGACGTGTTAGGCATAATCTGTAACCCTGTAAGAACTATATGAATGTGTAGATACACATTTAATGAAATATATGGGTTTTAATAAAATATATGGATTGCTAAAAATAGTAACTCTATCTCTAGTATGTTTCCGACTAAGGAAAGTCAATTTGTAATCGGGTAAGATAATTTTGAGTCCAAAAATATAATTTGATAACTTAGACTATTTGTGTTTGATGTGAACGAGCTAAAAACATTTGTGGATATCTTTAACATTTATCCAAACAAGCCCTAGTTAGTATTGGAATGAGATAAATTAAAGTGACGGATAAAAACTTGGTATTTTGATTAATGATGGACCAATTTGATTTAAGTTTAGAATTTTCGTAGGCAATTCCGCAGGAATATTTGTGTTCAAGGCAGCTTCGTAGAACGGGCATATCTTTTTCTACAAATCTCGGATTTCGATGATTCAAGATGCATTCGAAACTAGACTCGGAGATCTACAATTCTCTAGTTTGCATGGAGACGTAATTTGAATAGTAAGTGGTTCGAAATTATCCACCAATATGGGTCGATAAACCGTTTTATCCCACATTGCTCATCTTAGAAATATTGATAAAACTCTCATCCCACATGTGAAAGAGAGAAGAAGAAGGGTTGGGGAAACAACTATTCATAGAGGTCTAGACACTCTCTACCATTCATCCAAAGTTAATAATTTGTAAGATGTTTCGCTATCGGCGGACCCAGTCTTTTGGCGGGTCCACAAAAGCGAAACTCTTCAAATTTGAAAAGTATTCACTACGGCAGGCCCAATCTTTTTGACGGGCCCACAACTGTGAAATAGTTTAATTTTTGGGACTCCTCTTACATTTCCTCATCAATCTCAGCGTTATCTCTTCTAGGGTGGGAGATGAAGCTTGGTGTTCTCTTCATAGTCGTAAGTTTATGAGTTTATTACTTTCCAGCTTAGTTCTTTCAGTTATTTCAATTCTTAGAGCATAGTTTAATTTAGGGTAATGTTGGTCTTATACCGCAAAACCTTAATTGGTTTCGTGAGGATTGGTGGAGCGCTGGCATTGCCTCGGCGCTCAACAAACCAAGCTTTGTCTTGGTCTAGCGCGCATGATGGTCAACCGTCATCACTAGGCTAGTTGATTATGATGTGAGCGTCATGTGCTTAAAAGAGATCCATGGTGGTCGACGCATGCCTGGTGTATACGTATGATCTTCAAAAGGCAAGCGGCGGTTCGCTCTTGCTCATTATTCCATATTTCCCTTGATTATCAATTATTTGATTGTTTAATTAAGATGAAATAAAGTTGTTGTTTTGTGTTTGGGAACAGATTTAATAAAACTATGTGTTAAAATATGGATTTATAATAGGTTGTATATATTGCTAGAAACAACGTTATTATATAATTCTATATGATATTATCATAAAGTGTTGAATGGATTTTGGTGTGGATTTATACGTGGACTTACATGCTTAGTTAGCAAGAGTATTCGTAGGAACGCTATGTACCTTACGAGGTCTAGTCGTTTCTTTATAACTTTGTGTTAGGAAGATAAATGCCCTAACACTTTCTGGTCATGACCTACCCCCTATCCGAATATAGATGGTGGTGCACTTAGCTAGTGCCAAAATTTGGGATTCGTCCCATGTTATATATTTCATTGCGAGATTGTTGTGGATTAAAAGTTTTAACGTTAAAATATACGTTTTGGAAGTAAATAAGATAAGTGATTTTACGCACATAATTAATATACCCTCGGGCGAGAAGTACAACGTGGAAACCGCCCGGACTCTTGTTAGAGTAAGTCCTCTCTCCAATCTGGATTCGCATTGCGCGTTGAGGTTGGTCGTGGACCCAAATAATCAAGGTCGTGTTTATAAACTTGTGTGAAAACTTAACGTTCCCAAACAATTTCATATTTTCCCATAAGACTCAATTCCGTTGGAGTCTTCTTTTCGTTGCATGTCTTTTTCTATCATTCCGTGAAAGTTCTGGGTTATGTATCGTTCCTTCGGTTATTACTCGAGGGACAATGATAGTAAACGGTTACGATCACTTGAACCATTCTGTTTTCACCCTTGCATAGTTTTTCATTAGACTAACCAACCGGATTTTATTCCTTGCATGGTTGGCTGGTGTCATCCATCCTATACGGCACATCAGTGGTTTGTCCCCGACGATTGAAGTAACCAGTCGAAGAGAAGGCTTGCAGTTGAAGTTTGCATTTTAAGGAGCAATGTTTCCAAGGCGTGTATGTTGAATTCGAAATAAATGTAATACATAGTCATGTAATTAGGACTATTTTAAAAGATTCTTCCGCTGTAATTTAAAAGTCTTCCGATGTCACTATACTTTGTTGTAAAACCGTTCTTCTCATTTTACGAGAGGAATCTTAATAAAAGGTTGAGTTTATTAATTTAAAATGTCTTCCGCTGATTATTCGTTCGTTATTTAATATTTAAGTATTTGTTTAAGCTTAATCTCTAGCCTGCGCAACTAAGGTTTGTCGTTATTGATCTATTGCTAGATTTAGATTGTTACTGGTTGAGCATATCTATCTCAGAGTAGCAATTGTATCGTACTAGTATCTGGTTGTGCTAGTCTTATGCAGAAGAGAACTGATTTACATTCTAGGATAAAAGCTGGTTGTTTTATGCTAGAATTGTATCCAACTATATTCCTATCCGTAACGCTGCTGTTAAACTGAATCTTGATAGTTTCAGGGTTGTTTAATTAGTTAGTGCTAATAGTATCTGGTTGTGCTATTAGTTATATCTGAAAAGGAATTGGAATTTCCATTGCATGAGATATTGAATGATTATCTAGGATCAACTTGTCATACGAATAGTGGATGTTTGTTTGACTAAGTGTTTTTCCCATCACTCATTTCACAACTTTTAGTTTGTTTACCTTTTGCATGCTTAGATTTACTTAAACAAACAAAAACCCCCTTTGGTTACTTTGGATTGACATATAAATTGCATATAAAGATAGAATCTGTCTCCCTGTGGACTCGACCTTTACTTACCTAGGACTACGGTTTAGGGTTTGTTTGGATATTTTGCATAGCAGTAATTACACGACAAATTCCTGTTACCAAATTGGCGTCGTTGCCGGGGGGCAATATTCTATTTTGTGTGTGTAATTTGTGTGCCAATCTTGGTGTGAACCTATCTTATGGTTCACACCCGTGTTATTAATAATCTACCTCTAGCTTTTGATCCAGAGATCGAGAGAACTTTTCTTCAAGCTCGCAGGGCTACGAATATACTACTTCAGGAAGCTGAAAGAATGGCAGCTCGTGTTACTCTTGAGTCCTTGACAGCTCCTAACCTGGAGCAACCAACTCGTGCTGTGCAATTCTCTGCCCTTGGTGACGACGTTAAATTTGAGCTTAAGACATGAGTAGTCCATTTGCTCCCGAAATTCAATGGAACCCCCCTTGAAGATCCTATTCAGCACCTGGATGAATTCCTTGAGGTCTGCACTTGCATGCGGCCATCTGATATTACTGAAGATCAGATGAGGTTGAGATTCTTTTCCTTTTCTCTGAAGGAATCAGCTAAAGACTGGTATCATTCTTTACCCCCAGGAAGCGTCACTACTTGGGTGAATTTGAAGAAGGTGTTTCTTGATAAATACTTTCCGGCAATCAAATCTAATCAGCTCAAAAAGAAGATCTGCAACGTAGAGCAACTGTCTAATGAGTCTCTCTATGACTATTATGAACGCTTTAAGAAACTGGTGAAGAGTTGCCCCTACCATGGTTATGCTAATCATGATCTGATTCTTTATTTGCATGGAGGACTCCGTGAAGATGATCGTCGGATGGTAAATTCTGCATGTGGTGGGAATATTCTGAAGAGGACTTATGAAGAGGCTCAAGAGATATTTGCCACCCTAACGTATGACTCTAGACAATACAGTGGGAGAGGCTCCCAACGCTTGGTAGTCACTAGTTCTCAATCAAAAATTGATCAAGCTGATTTTGATGTGCTGAGAGAGGAGGTGAGGCGTCTGAAAATGAAAGGTACGCCTCAGCAGGCTAAGGCCTGTGAGATTTGTCATGACGACTTGCATCCTACTGATTCATGTCCTACTCTACAAGAGGAAGTGAATGCAGTAGGAGGATTTCAGCAGAGGCCCAGGCATGATCCCTACTCCAGTACATACAATCCTGGTTGGAAGGATCATCCCAACTTCAGATGGAGAGACCCAGAACCAAACCAACAACAGGGTAATCCTCAACAACCTAGGCAGCCATTTGTGCCACGACCTCAAGGGCAGAGCTCTAATTGATCCTCCTCTATGGATGATTTGGTGAAGATGCTGATGCAGAGCAACGTAAATCTCAATGAGAATGTTGCTAAGTTGACTAAGAGCCACGTGCAATTCCAAGAAACTACACAAGCTAGCATTCAGAACTTGGAAAGGCAGGTTGGTCAAGTGGTGAGTAAACTTAACGCAAAGGATTCTGGTAAACTTCCATCTCAAACGGAAGCGAACCCGAACATTCGTAATGTCAGTGTTGTAACTCTGAGAAGTGGGAAGAGGCTCGAAGAGGACAATTCTGAGGTTAACAAGGAAGAAGACCCAGATTTGGATCAGCGCAGCAGCGGCGACTGCCAGCCACCTTACGGCGACCGCCGCCCAGAAAATGGCGACCGCCGCAATGACACCGGCGACCGCCGTGACGGTGATCCACTTCTCGACTTTTCTGACAATGTCAGCGGCGACCGCCGCCCTTCTTACGGCGACCGCCGCCTCCCTGTAGCTGCTGATGAGGCTGAGAAGGAGTCCAAAACTCCGATTTTTCCTGATTGGAAGCCTGTTCCGCCATTCCCATCTGCTTTGAAGCGTACCAAGCCACTTGCGCAGGACAAGGACATGTTTGAGATGTTCAGAAACGTTGAGTTCAACATTCCTCTCCTTAATTTGATCAAGTCTGTCCCTCGTTATGCTAAGTTCTTGAAGCAGATGTGCACAACAAAGAGAAATCAGGATCGGAACAGCAAGAAGAAGGTAAAGGTCAGCGAACATGTTTCTGCTGTGTTTCAGAAGCGCTTACCCAAGAAGTGTGGCGACCCAGGTATGTTCACCATCCCTATTACTATTGGAGGTACCAAGTTCAATAAAGCCATGTTAGATTTGGGTGCTTCCATAAATGTTCTACCTTCATCTCTCTGTAAATCCTTACGATTAGGACCCATGCATGCGACCAATATTTCCATTCAGTTAGCTGATCGATCTAGTGTGCGTCCTATAGGGATAGTGGAGGATGTTTTGATTATGGTTGGTGATCTTACTTTTCCTGCTGACTTCTTTGTGCTTAATATGAAACATGATAAGCATGAAGCCCCTATTCTGTTGGGGAGACCTTTCCTGAAAACTGCCAACACTAAGATTAATGTGAGTACCGATGCGTTAACCATGGAATTTGATGGCCAAACTATGAACTACAATATCTATGAAGCCATGAAATATCCTTCGGATGATCACTCTGTGTGTGCAATTGATGTACTTGAGTCTGTGGTGCAAGATGTTTTTGATGAGGACCACCTAGATGACATGCAATCTATTATTGTTGATCCCAGTTTGGATTTTACTGCATCTACTGACTTGCAGGAAGTTGTCAATGAGTTAGACGCTTACTATAAGCTTCCTCTTGAGCTACCAGGTAATTCACCTTTACCACTAACCCTGCCTAGCGAGAAGCTTTTGCCATCTATTGTGCAGGCACCAGTGATTGAGTTGAAACAACTTCCTGACCACCTCAAGTATGTGTTTCTTGGAGACAAAGAGACGCTGCCAGTGATCATCTCAAGCAAGCTCACCAAGGATCAAGACGACAAACTGGTGGTGGTGGACACTGGGCAGGACAAAGGTGCACCTGTGATGCTGGGAAGGCCGTTTATGAACATGGCCAGTACGAAGATAGATGTGAGTAGTGGTTCGCTCACAATGGAGTTTGACGGGGAGAGGGTCGGATTCAATATAGACGACCAGAAGAGACACCCTCCTGATGGGGACCCTGAGCGCTCATTGGAGGTGAGCGAACCAAGCTGAGGAGGACGAAGCGGTATGTCATGCCAGGACAATAACTAAGGCGTTGTCCGGGAGGCAACCTGGAGGTATGTATTATTTCCCTTGTTTTTCTTTCTTTATTTTTGCATTATTTTTTGGTGTGTTTTTGCTTTGCTTTTGTTTTTGTTTTTGTTTTGGTGTCCGACAGACCTGCATGGAAGAGACTCCATGCCTATTGAAGAAGGTGTTTACCACCACTGTAAGCCTCTCATGTCCCTACACTCAGTCACTACCCGAAAAAACCTTAAATGGGGAGAGAGAAAAAAAAAAGTTTTACCGAGCTGTCCAGATTTCCCACAGAGAGGTGCGCATCATGTTGCTAACGGAGGAATACATTCACCCTAGAATTTATTAGGCAACGATGATGGCCCTGCAGTCGATAGCTGGAGAGGAGGTACCCAGGACCCAACCACGATGACATATGGGCCCATTTTTTAAGGCCATGCAACCCCGTTCCCTTGATTGACCACTACTCACCAAAGTGGTACAGGTTGGTTGCACGGTAATGAAGAAGACGGAGTTGATGCAGACACCCAGGACCTGGGCATTTATTGAGAAGACCGCCAGCAACAAAGAAAGTGTCCAAGCAGCTTGGCGACGTTTGTGAGTTATTTTTTTGCTTCTCCCTGTGCTTCTATTCTTTTTGTCTTTCATTACATTGAGGACAATGCAATGTTTAATCATGGAGGAGAATTCTATACTTGCTACGTCGTTGAGGAGAAAAATGAATAAAAAAGAGAAAAAGCCAAAAATATGAAAAAAAGGCTACAATTGAAATCCTAGGATAGGTCGAAAACCTGAAAAGGCGGCCTAGGTAAAAAGCAGATGGCTTGGACCAGCATTAGGCTGGGGTAATATGTGGTCAAGAGTGACGTGAGCTTATGTGAGTACATCTATTGGAAAATGAAATGAGTGGCTTGGTGAAAACCCGAAAGGGCACCTTGACAAAATGAGGGAAAAAGAAGAAGAGTGATTTTAGGATTTCTCATTATTTTTGGCGAGGCGTCATAAGAAGAGGAGTCAAAGAAGGATTGTCGGGTAGGTCACTCTGGGAGACATAAAGAGCAATAGATGGAGGCTAGGATTAGAGGTTACTCACACTTTTGGATGTCCGGGTTAAGCTTGGGGGAAGTACTCTGCTTGCCCCTTAAGCTTATTGTGTTGTGGATGTGCTGATTATGATGCTGAGGAGTAGGTTGTTGTTGTTGGGTGCATTGTGTTTGTTTGTGTTGGTTGGTGTATGTTGATGGATGATAGTTTTCTTTTGGTTGGTTAGGGGATGTTGAACTTTCGTGTAGATGCTTTTACTCTTAGTTGTGAGCTTCTTTGCATGTTATTGATCTAGGAACTTTTATTGATGATGGGTGATAGTTTTCTATCCACTCGAGACGAGTAGAGATTCAAGTGTGGGGGAGTTTGATACACACGATTATATTGTGTGTATAGACGGGGTTTTAGCATTGGTTTAGTGGTGTTTTAGGACGCTTTAGAGGAGTTGTGGAGTATTGGCGAGGAGGTGCTGAAGACACACTTTTGGAGGCTTTGAGAGCATTCAGAGCTGAAGAGACGAAGACACTGAAGGAATGGCTTCACGGCGACCGCTGCCCACATTGCGGCGACCGCCGCCAAAGCCCTCCCAGCAACCTTGGCTACGACTTGAGAACGGCGACCACCGTATAAAGACGGCGACCGCCGCAACTACGGCGACCGCCGCAGAGGAGGCAGCGACCGCCGTCGCTGTCACAAGCCCACCGAGCCCGTTTTCTTTATTTGTTTTATTTGGACTATTTTTATTACGCGTTTCAATATTTCGTTTAATGTTAATTTTGGAGATCTTATTTCCTTTTAGTATTTAAGGGTTAGAAGGGAGCTTGGCCTCCCTAATCTCTCGAACCCTAATTTCATCTTTTCCCTTTCTACGTACTTTGCTATGAAAAACTAAGCCACTCTTGCTTAGTCAGACGTTGAAGCTTTCGTTTTGATTCAGTTGTGAGATTCTCGTTCTTAATCTATTGCATGGATTTTATCTATTCTCTTGCTTGATTGCTTATGGTTGATATTGATAATCTCTAGCCTGCGCAACTAGGATTTGTCGTTATTGATCTATTGCTAGATTTAGATTATTACTAGTTGAGCATATCTATCTCAGAGTAGCAATTGCATCGTACTAGTATCTGGTTATGCTAGTCTTATGCAGAAGAGAACTGATTTACATTCTAGGATAAAAGCTGGTTGTTTTATGCTAGAATTGTATCCAACTATATTCTTATCCGTAACGCTGCTGTTAAACTGAATCTTGATAGTTTCAGGGTTGTTTAATTAGTTAGTGCTAATAGTATCTGGTTGTGCTATTAGTTATATCTGAAAAGGAATTGGAATTTCCATTGCATGAGATATTGAATGATTATCTAGGATCAACTTGTCATACGAATAGTGGATGTTTGTTTGACTAAGTGTTTTTCCCATCACTGATTTCACAACTTTTAGTTTGTTTACCTTTTGCATGCTTAGATTTACTTAAACAAACAAAACCCCCCTTTGGTTACTTTGGATTGACATATAAATTGCATATAAAGATAGAATCTGTCTCCCTGTGGACTCGACCTTTACTTACCTAGGACTACGGTTTAGGGTTTGTTTGGATATTTTGCATAGCAGTAATTACACGACAAATTCATGTTACCAAATTGGCGTCATTGCCGGGGGGGCAATATTCTATTTTGTGTGTGTAATTTGTGTGACAATCTTGGTGTGAACCTATCTTATGGTTCACACCCGTGTTATTAATAATCTACCTCTAGCTTTTGATCCAGAGATCGAGAGAACTTTTCTTCAAGCTTGCAAGGCTACGAATATACTACTTCAGGAAGCTGAAAGAATGGCAGCTCGTGTTACTCTTGAGTCCTTGACACCTCCTAACCTGGAGCAACCAACTCGTGCTGTGCAATTCTCTGCCCTTGGTGACGACGTTAAATTTGAGCTTAAGACATGAGTAGTCCATTTGCTCCCGAAATTCAATGGAACCCCTCTTGAAGATCCTATTCAGCACCTGGATGAATTCCTTGAGGTCTGCACTAGCATGCGGCCATCTGATATTACTGAAGATCAGATTAGGTTGAGAGTCTTTTCCTTTTCTCTGAAGGAATCAGCTAAAGACTGGTATCATTCTTTACCCCCAGGAAGCGTCACTACTTGGGTGAATTTGAAGAAGGTGTTTCTTGATAAATACTTTCCGGCAATCAAATCTAATCAGCTCAAGAAGAAGATCTGCAACGTAGAGCAACTGTCTAATGAGTCTCTCTATGACTATTATGAACGCTTTAAGAAACTGGTGAAGAGTTGCCCCTTCCATGGTTATGCTAATCATGATCTGATTCTTTATTTGCATGGAGGACTCCGTGAAGATGATCGTCGGATGGTAAATTCTGCATGTGGTGGGAATATTCTGAAGATGACTTATGAAGAGGCTCAAGAGATATTTGCCACCCTAGCTGATGACTCTAGACAATACAGTGGGAGAGGCTCCCAACACTTGGTAGTCACTAGTTCTCAATCAAAAATTGATCAAGCTGATTTTGATGTGCTGAGAGAGGAGGTGAGGCGTCTGAAAATGAAAGGTACGCCTCAGCATGCTAAGGCCTGTGAGATTTGTCATGACGACTTGCATCCTACTGATTCATGTCCTACTCTACAAGAGGAAGTGAATGCAGTAGGAGGATTTCAGCAGAGGCCCAGGCATGATCCCTACTCCAGTACATACAATCCTGGTTGGAAGGATCATCCCAACTTCAGATGGAGAGACCCAGAACCAAACCAACAACAGGGTAATCCTCAACAACCTAGGCAGCCATGTGTGCCACGACCTCAAGGGCAAAGCTCTAATTCATCCTCCTCTATGGATGATTTGGTGAAGATGCTGATGCAGAGCAACGTAAATCTCAATGAGAATGTTGCTAAGTTGACTAAGAGCCACGTGCAATTCCAAGAAACTACACAAGCTAGCATTCAGAACTTGGAAAGGCAGGTTGGTCAAGTGGTGAGTAAACTTAACGCAAAGGATTCTGGTAAACTTCCATCTCAAACGGAAGCGAACCCGAACATTCGTAATGTCAGTGCTGTAACTCTGAGAAGTGGGAAGAGGCTCGAAGAGGACAATTCTGAGGTTAACAAGGAAGAAGACCCAGATTTGGATCAGCGCAGCAGCGGCGACCGCCAGCCACCTTACGGCGACCGCCGCCTAGAAAACGGCGACCGCCGCAATGACACCGGCGACCGCCGTGACGGTGATCCACTTCTCGACTTTTCTGACAATGTCAGCGGCGACCGCCGCCCTTCTTACGGCGACCGCCGCCTCCCTGTAGCTGCTGATGAGGCTGAGAAGGAGTCCAAAACTCCGATTTTTCCTGATTGAAAGCCTGTTCCGCCATTCCCATCTGCTTTGAAGCATACCAAGCCACTTGCGCAGGACAAGGACATGTTTGAGATGTTCAGAAACATTGAGGTCAACATTCCTCTCCTTAATTTGATCAAGTCTGTCCCTCGTTATGCTAAGTTCTTGAAGCAGATGTGCACAACAAAGAGAAATCAGGATCGGAACAGCAAGAAGAAGGTAAAGGTCAGCGAACATATTTCTGCTGTGTTTCAGAAGCGCTTACCCAAGAAGTGTGGCGACCCAGGTATGTTCACCATCCCTATTACTATTGGAGGTACCAAGTTCAATAAAGCCATGTTAGATTTGGGTGCTTCCATAAATGTTCTACCTTCATCTCTCTGTAAATCCTTACGATTAGGACCCATGCATGCGACCAATATTTCCATTCAGTTAGCTGATCGATCTAGTGTGCGTCCTATAGGGATAGTGGAGGATGTTTTGGTTATGGTTGGTGATCTTACTTTTCCTGCTGACTTCTTTGTGCTTAATATGGAACATGATAAGCATGAAGCCCCTATTCTGTTGGGAAGACCTTTCCTGAAAACTGCCAACACTAAGATTAATGTGAGTACCGGTGCGTTAACCATGGAATTTGATGGCCAAACTATGAACTACAATATCTATGAAGCCATGAAATATCCTTCGGGTGATCACTCTCTGTGTGCAATTGATGTACTTGAGTCTGTGGTGCAAGATGTTTTTGATGAGGACCACCTAGATGACATGCTATCTATTATTGTTGATCCCAGTTTGGATTTTACTGCATCTACTGACTTGCAGGAAGTTGTCAATGAGTTGGACGCTTACTATAAGCTTCCTCTTGAGCTACCAGGTAATTCACCTTTACCACTAACCCTGCCTAGCGAGAAGCTTTTGCCATCTATTGTGCAGGCACCAGTGATTGAGTTGAAACAACTTCCTGACCACCTCAAGTATGTGTTTCTTGGAGACAAAGAGACGCTGCCAGTGATCATCTCAAGCAAGCTCACCAAGGATCAAGACGACAAACTGGTGGTGGTGGACACTGGGCAGGACAAAGGTGCACCTGTGATGCTGGGAAGGCCGTTTATGAACACGGCCAATACGAAGATAGATGTGAGTAGTGGTTCGCTCACAATGGAGTTTGACGGGGAGAGGGTCGGATTCAATATAGACGACCAGAAGAGACACCCTCCTGATGGGGACCCTGAGCGCTCATTGGAGGTGAGCAAATCAAGCTGAGGAGGACGAAGCGGTATGCATGCCAGGACAATAACTAAGGCGCTGTCCGGGAGGCAACCTGGAGGTATGTATTATTTCCCTTGTTTTTCTTTCTTTATTTTTGCATTATTTTTTGGTGTGTTTTTGCTTTGCTTTTGTTTTTGTTTTTGTTTTTGTGTCCGACTGACCTGCAGGGAAGAGACTCCATGCCTATTGAAGAAGGTGTTTACCACCACTGTAAGTCTCTCATGTCCCTACACTCAGTCACTACCCGAAAAAACCTTAAACGGGGAGAAAAAAAAAAGTTTTACCGAGCTGTCCAGATTTCCCACAGAGAGGTGCGCATCATGTTGCTAACGGAGGAATACATTCACCCTAGATTTATTTGGCAATGATGATGGCCCTGCAGTCGATAGCTGGAGAGGAGGTACCCAGGACCCAACCACGATGACATATGGGCCCATTTTTTAAGGCCATGCAACCCCGTTCCCTTGATTGACCACTACTCACCAAAGTGGTACATTTTGGTTGCACGGTAATGAAGAAGATGGAGTTGATGCAGACACCCGAGACCTGGGCGTTTATTGAGAAGACCGCCAGCAACAAAGAAAGTGTCCAAGCAGCTTGGCGACGTTTGTGAGATATTTTTTTGCTTCTCCATGTGCTTCTATTCTTTTTGTCTTTCATTACATTGAGGACAATGCAATGTTTAAGCATGTGGGAGAGTTCTATACTTGCTACGTTGTTGAGGAGAAAAATGAATCAAAAAGACAAAAAGACAAAAATATGAAAAAAAAGGCTACAATTGAAATCCTGGGATAGGTCGAAAACCTGAAAAGGCGGCCTAGGTAAAAAGCAGGTGGCTTGGACCAGCATTAGGCTGGGGTAATATGTGGTCAAGAGTGACGTGAGCTTATGTGAGTACATCTATTGGAAAATGAAATGAGTGGCTTGGTGAAAACCCGAAAGGGCGCCTTGACAAAATGAGGGAAAAAGAAGAAGAGTGATTTTAGGATTTCTCATTATTTTTGGCGAGGCGTCATAAGAAGAGGAGTCAAAGAAGGATTGTCGGGTAGGTCACTCTGGGAGACATAAGGAGCAATAGATGGAGGCTAGGATTAGAGGTTACTCACACTTTTGGATGTCCGGATTAAGTTTGGGGGAAGTACTCTGCTTGCCCCTTAAGCTTGGTGTGTTGTGGATGTGCTGATTATGATGCTGAGGAGTAGGTTGTTGTTGTTGGGTGCATTGTGTTTGTTTGTGTTGGTTGGTGTATGTTGATGGATGATAGTTTTCTTTTGGTTGGTTAGGGGATGTTGAGCTTTCGTGTTGATGCTTTTACTCTTAGTTGTGAGCTTCTTTGCATGTTGATGATCTAGGAACTTTTATTGATGATGGGTGATAGTTTTCTATCCACTCGAGACGAGTAGATATTCAAGTGTGGGGGAGTTTGATACACACGATTATGTTGTGTGTATAGACGGGGTTTTAGCATTGGTTTAGTGGTGTTTTAGGACGCTTTAGAGGAGTTGTGGAGTATTGGCGAGGAGGTGCTGAAGACACACTTTTGGAGGCTTTGAGAGCATTCGGAGCTGAAGAGACGAAGACACTGAAGGAATGGCTTCACGGCGACCGCTGCCCACATTGCGGTGACCGCCGCCAAAGCCCTCCCAGCAACCTTGGCTACGACTTGAGAACGGCGACCGCCGCAATTACGGCGACCGCCGTAGAGGAGGCAGCGACCGCCGTCGCTGTCACAAGCCCACCGAGCCCGTTTTCTTTATTTGTTTTATTTGGACTATTTTTATTACGCGTTTCAATATTTCGTTTAATGTTAATTTTGGAGATCTTATTTCCTTTTAGTATTTAAGGGTTAGAAGGGAGCTTGGCCTCCCTAATCTCTCGAACCCTAATTTCATCTTTTCCCTTTCTACGTACTTTGCTATGAAAAACTAAGCCACTCTTGCTTAGTCAGACGTTGAAGCTTTCGTTTTGATTCAGTTGTGAGATTCTCGTTCTTAATCTATTGCATGGATTTTATCTATTCTCTTGCTTGATTGCTTATGGTTGATATTGATAATCTCTAGCCTGCGCAACTAGGGTTTGTCGTTATTGATCTATTGCTAGATTTAGATTGTTACTGGTTGAGCATATCTATCTCAGAGTAGCAAGTGCATCGTACTAGTATCTGGTTGTGCTAGTCTTATGCAGAAGAGAACTGATTTACATTCTAGGATAAAAGCTGGTTGTTTTATGCTAGAATTGTATCCAACTATATTCTTATCCGTAACGCTGCTGTTAAACTGAATCTTGATAGTTTCAGGGTTGTTTAATTAGTTAGTGCTAATAGTATCTGGTTGTGCTATTAGTTATATCTGAAAAGGAATTGGAATTTCCATTGCATGAGATATTGAATGATTATCTAGGATCAACTTGTCATACGAATAGTGGATGTTTGTTTGACTAAGTGTTTTTCCCATCACTGATTTCACAACTTTTAGTTTGTTTACCTTTTGCATGCTTAGATTTACTTAAACAAACAAAACCCCCCTTTGGTTACTTTGGATTGACATATAAATTGCATATAAAGATAGAATCTGTCTCCCTGTGGACTCGACCTTTACTTACCTAGGACTACGGTTTAGGGTTTGTTTGGATATTTTGCATAGCAGTAATTACACAACAAATTCCTGTTACCACTCGACCACGACCGAGTCGAGAAATTTGCATGGGCTTCCGGGGTAATAGCTATATTGTACCGCAATTTAGGGGAGGCATCCCGATCCAAAGCGGGAGGCATTATTGTCTACGACTTTTGCATGTATATTTAATATATTTTAATCATCTCAACTAATTTATTTTGCCAATTATTAACGTCTTATTGTTTTTTTAGTGTTGGATATGGTGCTACTTTCCCTGATTCGGAGGCCACTCGTCCTCGAACCCGGGAAAGCTAGCCGATCATCGGGCGGCTGCGACTGGCCAGCCTGGTTCCTCCAGCCTCAGACCGCGGAGAGGCTCCTACAACTGAGACGAATCCTTGACAGGACTACGACAGAGGAGGTAAACACTGTTAAAATTTTATATTAGTCATATTTATGTAAAATTAACCGAATACTGATGTTTTTTAATTACATGTGCGTTGGATGCCGTGGCGCAAGGACCTCAATTTTATTACCGAATATCGAGGGTCTAGGTTCAACAGAATATTTAGTTGTCTCACGGTCCATGAGCCATACATGCCCATTCGGGTCCTACGACAGTACGGATTGAGGCAGGTGGTTCTTCCACATGCGTCGTTCGAGCCGAGCAGAGCAGTCCGTGAGGACACTATTTCCAGCTACATCTTAAAGTTCATCGGGCCACACTACCCTAGGTGGGCAGATCGTGACAACCACCTGTTTGACATTCAGGCGTTCGAGCAGGCTAGGTGGGCTTGGGACTGCGACATCCACTATCTAGACTATTTTCAGTGTATCTCGCACCCGTACGTGGATAGTAACTCCCCGCCACAGGACCGTCTACGTGATGGACCTAT
Organism: Rheum nobile; assembly: GCA_027886185.1. NCBI lineage: Eukaryota > Viridiplantae > Streptophyta > Magnoliopsida > Caryophyllales > Polygonaceae > Rheum > Rheum nobile. Next base: position 424,433 of record WOAB01000309.1, read on the forward strand.
CATTCCCCGGCCTATTCCTCTTGACATCACTGTGGTACGTATTCATTTTATTTAAGAATTATGTATTGTAAACCCTGACGAAGTAATGTTTATTTACGCAGCGACACCAGATGCTACTCGGACGATTCCGTTCCCTTTTGGAGGTAGATGGGAATATGGGATCACTGATGAGGAGAGAGAGTGGCTCCTCGATTCACTCAGTCCTATGGTGGGAGATCTGTCCCCGGTGCCAGAGCTTTCTCAACGCGCATTGTAGATGTTTCCGAATTCACAATATGAGCATGGATAGGGGAGCGGTGCATCCCAGGGGGATTAACAGTCAAACGGACCCGAGTCGCGACAAGACTAGTTATATTTAGGGTTTTTTGTTCTTTAGGTTATACATTTTATCGTATTAAACTTTGGTCATTGAGATTTACGGTTCCTATTCCACAAATTTTCGGTTCAAACTATTTTATCGTTAATCCTCAACAACCTAGGCAGCCATTTGTGTGGTCATTGAGATTTACGGTTCCTATTCCACAAATTTTCCCTTTGCTTTTGTCTCCAAAGGAGATGTTTCCTCCTTGGATGGGTTGAAGAGAGGTCATTTGATTTCTTCTTCCGGTCATATGGCATGAGCAACCACTGTCAATGTACCATAGTCGAGGTTGCCTCTCTTCTTTCTGCACACAGGGGAACTAAGACTTTTGAACCCAGCGAAGCTTGGCTTTACTGGGGGATTAGCATTCCGAGTTTGTGAATGACCAGGGAACTGGTTCCTTTCATGGTAATAGGCATTTTTCTTATTTTCAAAGTTCCTTTTCTTAGGACAATCAGTGTTGTAATGACCATTTTTTCCACAGTAATAGCATAAGCGATTGTAAGTAACATGCCCATATTTTCCCTTTCCAGGTCTAAAGGGTTTCTCAGTTTTTCTTTTGTTGAAATCAACATTGTTTCTAACCTTACCATGAGCCATATGCACATACTTTTTATGAGCAAAAGAATTGGTGAACCACTTGTTTTCAGGGAATGCCTTTTCTTTTCCTTTAGGTTCCCTCTTCGGACTTTGAGAACTTTCATTGAAACGCTTGGCAACCTCAGCCTTGTTCTCAAGAACCATGATCTTCTCTAATAGGAATTGATTCTTGTCTCGAGAAGTGGCAAGAGCAGTACTGAGGTTCTCATTCATTTCAACAAGTTCTCGTCTAGCCTTTTCATCTCCAGCATCATTATTGGCCTTGATGTCAACATACCCAATTCCATGACGTTGTCTCACAAAGACAGTTTGATTTATCGTTTTTTCATTTATAGAGTCAGTGAGAGTGTCTAACCTATCAATTATAGTTTGAAGCATATCATTTTGAGGTAGGTTATCATGCATAGGAACCTTAACAGAGTCTACACTGGTTTTATCACAAGATTTGCAGATTTTAAGGTGACTAGCATGCACATTTCTAATATCAATGAGTTTGGAGTGAGTTTCAGCTAGGTCTTTCTCAGTTTCATCAAGTTTCTTACTCCACACAGAGTTCTCAACAGTCAAGCAAGCAATTTCATCTTCACAATCATCAAGTTTTTATTGAAGGGAACTGGTTTCTTTTCCTAGTTTCTTTATGATCTTAAGAAGCTGTTTCTTATCACAATCGACTAGGGTCTTTAGAAAGTCATCAGAAGTTACCTCAAGGTCTTCTGAGTCGCTTGAGTCTCCTTTTGCCATGAGACATCTTCCTCCAGAGAAACCGCTCAGATCCAGTTCCTCATCTGAGTCTTCTCCCCATGAGGCCACGGGAGCCTTCTTTCTCTGAGGTCTTTCATCTTCTTTGGAGTCTTCCTTGTTGGGACAGTTCTTAGCGTAGTGCCCCTTTTCTTTGCACTCGTAACAGGAGACTTCCTTGAGATCTCTTCTTGGTCCATTGTGGGAGGAACTGTCCTTTTGGAACCTTCCCTTCACAAAGAACTTTTTGATATTCTTCGTGAAGAGGGCTGTCAGTTCGTCCTCCTCTTCTTCTAGGTCTGAGTTCTCTTGCTCCATCTCAAGCCTTGAGAAGGCTTTGGAGATCTTGAGAGCAATTCCTTTCTCCAGTTTCTTGTCGGTATTGGCTTTGGTATGCTCTCCTTCTTCAACCTCCAGTTTCCCTATGACTTGAGTCAAGGGAAGAGATTGGATGCCTGGAGTGTTCTTCATGATTCCCTTGAGAATGGTGAATTTGGAGTTGAGTCCATTGATGACCACCAGGGACTTGGAAACTTCATCAAGGTCGACTTCCGCCGTTGTTAGCTTTCCAACCAGTCTGTTGAAGCGGGAGTAATACTCTGAGATGGTCTCAGTTTCCATCATTTTGAAGGTGTGGTATTCTCCTTCCAAAGCAAACTTTCTGCTTTGCTTTAGTTCATCACTTCCTTCATGCATATCCTTGAGTGCCTTCCACATCTCCTTTGCCGTCTTGATGCCTATGACCTTGTCCATGTCCTCTCTGCCCAGTCCATTGAGGATGAACTGCCTGGCCTTGGCATTCTTTTCCATGATGACATAGTGTTCTGGTTTCCAGTCTTCTTCCTTCATGGTAAGATCGACATAGCCATCTCTATTTTCGACTATCCTCCAGCATTGGTAGTCGTTTGTCTTGATGTGGCTTTCCATGTACTTTTCCCACCATGTTTCTTCTCCTTTCTTTCGGAGATGTGGCTTGTTGGTGGAGATTCCGAGCTCAAACTTGCTTTGTTGAGACATGATCTGCAAACTTAACAAAGATCTAGAGCTTTTCCTGCTCTGATACCAATTGTAGGATCGAGATTGTTAGATAATGATTAAGGAACTAAGAATGTCGACTCTCAGTTCCTTTCGCAGCGGAAATAAAAACAATCAAATGCAAATGGACAAGTTCCTTATAGTGGAAACCTTTGATTGCCAACTAGCAATCCAGGATAAAAACCACTACCTTTCTTTTGAAAGGATTTCAAGGTCTACTTCTTGATTTCTTATCTCTTTTGGTTACAGCTTATCCTAGGAACAAACACACAGTTTCTTTGCCTTACACACAGTTAGGCAATCCTAGATAACTTAACACAATCAATAATCAATCCAAGAGACAGACCTTAGCACCTAGGAACTATCTCACTTACAGTCACAGGAACTTAGCACTCAGCCCTTCGATTCCTTTACTGGTTCCTCTTGATCTCAGTTTGCTTTGATGATCTTGTTTGAAAGTTCACACTTTGATGTTTGCTATTGAGTGTGATTCGTATTGAAGTGCTTGAAGATAACTTTTGAGTTAGTCTTCCTTTTATAGTGGATTCTTCGCAGGTTGATCTTCTCTTGGTTCCCACAGATCGAGCTTGCCCTAGGATGTGTGGTGATCCTTGATCCACACTGTCTTTGACATGTACCAATAACCTAGGCAGCTCAGAATCCTTCTTGGTTGGTCAACTGCTTCAGCCAAGTCGTTCTCCAACTTCCTTCTTCCGAGGTTCGACAACCTGGGCACTTTGGAACTGTCTTCTGGACAGCGACAGGTTCCATGACAAGTCGCTTTCACCTTTCTCTGTCCGAGGTTATGTGTTCTAGGCGTCTTGTTGTTTTGCTCTGGACAATGGCAAACTTTGGAAGCTTCGCACAAGTCGTTTTCAACTTTCTCTTGTCCGAGGTTGGTGTTCCCAGATTTCTCGGAAAACGTAACATCACATGTTATATTTCTGGGCACACCTGGGTTCCTTCCTTTGGCTTGCTGCTTGGTTCTCTTGTCCTGTTTGGCTTCCATGCTTTCGATATTTGTCCTGTGGTTCCTTAACACATCTTTGAGATAAAACATTAGTATTAAAATATTTGTCATCTTTAAAAGTAGAGAAACTGAGGAAATGAACTATCAGAGAAACCGAAGTTCCAGAGTTCCGTTTTCTAACAAAACTAAAATTACTCATTATTTGAAGTACATAACATAAATATTTTAGAAAATTTTATGGAAAATCATCGATATAAATATAAACCAATTTTTAACAAATAAAATCAAATTCAATATCTAATATTAGTCACAATCACAAACAAAATTACCTAATCACAAATTGTTAATAAAATAAATCTTAAATGTTAGAAAAGTTAAACATACGATCTCTTATGAAACTAAAAAAACAAATACACACTAATACAAATTTGTTATATATTATAAAAAACAAAACACTAATATATACTAACCTCTAGTTTTTTAAAGTATATCCTTTTTGTGTAGCCTTTCCCTTAGGTCTCAAGGGTATGTTTCTAATCTATGAATTATGAAGTCATTTTTTCATAAAATAATATGCAATTTACATTTTATGTAGCCGACACATGTCCTAATCTAACCTAAATAACTAGTTCTAATTCCATTACAGGTCCACTATCTCACATTCCACCCCACTTTATGTTCTGATTAACTATTTTTCCATCTCACTTTGTTAAACTAATATTTGTAAACATCCAAAATTTGATGTCAATAATAATTTTTCATTTAATGTTTTACAATATTTATTTCATATACATCCGTAAAAAAATACTATTTGTGCTCAACCCGTAAAAGATACTGGAATTTACACTAGTTTTATTAACAACGATAACAGTACTGTTAATAACATTAAATTAATTGGAGTATATAAATTAATAATCAAAAGCCTAAAGTATAGTAGAAGCTATGTAAACGTAATTAAGGTTTAACATGCTAATTCATATTAACAAATCTTAACAATCTTAATTCATCAAATATCGAGCCACGTATTTCCAAATAAATGGCTTGGTGTTTACGTATTCGAGATCAGTATGTGAAACCAATTAGTATAGGACCGGAAAATATTGGAAATTATAAATTACAGGCATTGCCGAGCGAGGAAGAGGATGCTAAACGACTCGGGATTGGAAAATTCCCATCTACCCTAATCTATTTATAACTATATATTCAAACTCTTACATTTAGAGTCTTTAGAGCGTTTTTAGGAAAAAGCTATTAAGCTGTTTTTTTTTAATTTAATATTATTAAATAATAAACAAAATCTATATATCGCGAATTTATTTTTGAACAATCAAAATGACTATGGACTCACATTACTCATGTATAAAATTATGAATATTAACAAAAAATAATGTAAACCAACCAAATATCTGAACTTTAAATCAATATATCTTATATTATTTATGTTTTATTTACCTGACTATCAGATTTTATTTTAACCAAACCAAATTTCTCAATTTAATGTATTGTATTAGTGAAGTTTTTATTATTATTAAATATAACAATTTCTATTTAATCTAATATTTATTTATTATTAAAATAATATAAATCATAGTTTGACTATTTTTCTAGCAAATCTTATTTCTAAAAACATGTCAATTTAATCTTATTTCTAAGAACATGGCAAATCTCATCATAGTTTCACTATTATTTTTGATAAAAATCGTAGTATTAGGTATGTTATTACTCCAATAGTAATTTTTACACCATAAAATAATTAAGAACATGTTAATCATGAAAATGAATTTTCTAAGGTTAATCACTTAATTTTAGAAGGATTTTGTTAGGTGTAATTATATTAGGGATTTTAATATTTCATAAAAGGGTTTAAGCATTCCTTTTTAGGAAACAATTTCTAGAACGAGAATTCTTAGCATGTGCGCTTAGGGCATAGGTTAGAAAACTGATATAAAAACTATTAGCATTAATTATTTAATAAATATTTTAATTATCCCAAATATTTTCAATTTAAAAACTTATTTCTTATTTTTGTAAATATAAATACAAATCTAAATAAACCCATCATAACAAACAAGAATAACCTTTGAAATATTATAACTATCCCAAACTTTTTTACTTCAAATTTGTTAATGTTTACAGTAATCATTGCCTATGAGTTATTTTTTAATTACAATTGATAGATATGATTATGTGAAGAATAGAATTAGTTAATACAAATATACATTTCTTTGAAAACAATACGCTCTATTTTTCAGTAACATGAGAGAACTTCAAGAATTAATTATATATTTAAAGCACATGTACTTTTTCAATAAAATATTTATTACTCTACAACTAAGGTCTAATTTCGTGATCTTCATATTCTCCTGATTTTCTTAACGTCCGTATTATGAGAAGATTTTACAATACAATATATATAAGTAAGTTTTGAATATGATTCATATATAAAACCGTTGGGTGAATCTAAAATCTTATGTCTCCACTTTACAAAATACACGACAAATGATAGTGGAATACATACACGACTTTAGCAAAAATATATGTGCATGACAATAATTACATGATTAAAAATAAAAAAAGGATAACTGTACGAGAAATATGTATGAATAAAATATAATAACATATATACAAGTTATGTAATTAACAATAAAATATTGAACATATTGCTTTTAAATAACAAATTTATGTTATTTCAATATTCCATTTATATAATTCTTAAACAATATTGATAAGATATATTTTGTTAAAATTACTTAAATATAACATAATTTAATCCAATCAATAATAATTATTGATGATTTTATAAATTATTCATCCGTATAAGATACGAGTAGTACAATATAAGAGGGAACCATCTCTTTACAAATTTTTGAACCACTTGACTTAACCTCCATTTAACACCTGTCCAACTTCTTTTATTTAAAAGGCTGAAAATTATAAGCAATCGTATGTTCATTCCACAGCCCCGATTTTCTCCATGATCTGTTCCATCTTCTCCACGATCCACCATCCAAGCAGAATCTTCTGTTTCAAGTCTTAATATCAAGTGTTGTCAACTCCAACCTAATAAAAATCAACATCATTTCTCCACCTGCGGTCATGGCTGACAAATTGTTCAACAAAGCAAATATCAAAATATTCTTTACACTCCGATGGCCTGGAGTGATTATAGTGGGTTGGTTCCAACTTCCAAGTGAGCTAACCAACCAAATTTTTATAATCAATTGATTTACTTAAAATGAATTAAAAATCAGTTAATCCAAAATTCAGTTATGAAACTAATCTAAACGAGGAACACATTCTACTTCATTTTATTGCTGTTTTTTATGGCTTCTTCTAGCATAGACTCTCCAAAAATTGACTGGAAACCATATTATTATATCAATAATAGTACCAACTCCTCCTGCATAAACAAGATCATCTCCCACTTATCAACCCGGAAGTGACAAAGTTTCCACAATCCTCTATCAATTATATGATTCTATCACATCGATCGTTTCAAAAAGTGTTGATTTTCCATAAATTTTGCATCTAAGTGAGTTTCATAATTACTAGGGATAAATTTGCAGCGTTAATTAAACCGTTCATGGCGAGTTTGGAGAGATTATCTTTGGATTTAATGAATTCCTTTTGTTCAGTGAAAAAATTTGCAGTTGAATTCGCCATGGATATAGTCTTAAACCCGATAAATGTACTGGTATTTCTCAAATTGTGTTATAAATTTTAAATATCATATATATAAATTACTTTAAAGTTAATAAATATAATATTTTAGAAAATACGTATCATTGGGCAATTATATCTAATATATTATTTAAAAATAACTTTATGTTTTTTATTAAAATTTTCTTTTTATATATAATCATTTATAAAAAATGAAATATTAATAAAAGATATAAAAAAATTATATGTCATATATTATCTTAGTATGAAAGATGAAATTAATTTTATCAACATATAAGGCTTTTAACAAACATTTTTACACTAATTTTACACTAATTTTCTTTAAAAAAAGAAACACGAGTGGATATAGTAGGACATGTTTCAAGTGTAAAGAATGCTATATGGTGTAAATTTTCACCTTTGAACAAAAGTTCTGATTTTTTTTAACTTAAAACTAGTGTAATTCTCGTACCTTGTACGAGTTGAGTATAAAATAGTAATTTTTAACGGGTGTGATTGTAAGAGTATTGAAAACATTAATGTTAACATAAAAATGATTATTTAATAACCTAAAAATAATTAATGTTTGATAAAGTAAAATAAAAATAATTAATGTAATATAACAATAAGTATAGAGAAAAAACTAAATGAAATAAAACTTAAAAAATATAATCTACAATCCAACCTATATAATAACCCTTAATAATGATTTTGGATGAAATCCATAAAAAATGATAGAATGAAATATTAGTATAGCTTACATACCAAAGTTATTTTGGAATGTGACATAATATGATATTATTGGAAACTCAATAACAAAAAACGCAAACTACAATCTGTAGGATCGTACGTTGTTAGTTATCGAGGGAACTGAAAGTTCAGTTCCCTAAGCAGCGGAATAAGTAAACACGAACAGATTCAAGACAAGTTCCTTAGAGTGGGAACCTTTGATAACCAACTAGTTATCCAGGATAAAACTCACTACCCCTTTTGCAAGAGGATTTCTGTAATACCTCAGCCACTTGGGCCGGCCCATCACAGGGCTGCAGCCCATATACCCCAACTCATCCTTGTTGGCTACTCCAAATTAATGGAAGCCATTTCCAAGAGGTTGTTGGGAGCGCTCGAACTCGAGACCTCTCCTCTTTATCCCCTCCCCGCAAGGAGTGGATACCAATTGCGCTTCTCTTGGAAATGGCTTCCATTAATTTGGAGTAGCCAACAAGGATGGGTTGGGGTGTATGGGCTGCAGCCCTGTGATGGGCCGGCCCAATGTGGTGTGGGTATTACAAAAAAGTACACTTTTATGGAGAGGGGCTCCGACCCTTACCGGCCAGCCATTGCTCTATCCATGGGCCGCAACCCATGTACCCCAACCAAATCCCCATGGCTGGGAGGTTGTTCGTGAGTCTCGAACAAGAGACCTCACGCTTTAACAAGCGGCCTAACGCCCACTTGTTACCAATTGCGCTGCAGCGCAATTGGTAACAAGTAAGCGCGAGGCTGCTTGTTAAAGCGTGAGGTCTCGTGTTCGAGACTCACGAACAACCTCCCAGCAATGGGGATTTGGTTGGGGTACATGGGCTGCGGCCCATGGATAGAGCAATGGCTGGCCGGTAAGGGTCGGAGCCCCTCTCCATAAAAGTGTACTTTTTTGTAATACCCACACCACATTGGGCCGGCCCATCACAGGGCTGCAGCCCATACACCCCAACTCATCCTTGGTAGCTCCTCCTAATTAATTAGGAAGCTATTTCCAAGAGGTTGTTCGTGAGGCTCGAACTCGAGACCTCCCGCTTTAACAAGCAGCCTAACGCCCACTTGTTACCAATTGCGCTGCAGCACAATTGGTAACAAGTGGGCGTTAGGCCGCTTGTTAAAGCGGGAGGTCTCGAGTTCGAGCCTCACGAACAACCTCTTGGAAATAGCTTCCTAATTAATTAGGAGGAGCTACCAAGGATGGGTTGGGGTGTATGGGCTGCAGCCCTGTGATGGGCCGGCCCAATGTGGTGTGGGTATTACAATTTCAAACTCTACTTCTTATATTAATACTTCGGTTACAATCAACTAGAATAGAACACACAGATTAAAGTCTTAGACACACTAAAGACTCTCTACCTAGTTCAACCTAACCAAGTATCAAGCAAGTGACTTACTTCGTTCTTCTTCAAAGAGCACGACACAATTCTTCTTCTGCACTTCAGAAAGTTTCTTCTCGTTAATGCGTGAGAGGTGAGAGAGGTTTGACCACTTTACTTATATGATTTAGTTAATGAGATAGTGAATCTTCAATAACCGAATCATATAAATAAAATAATCAAAGGAAATCTTTAAAGATAACATTTGTCACCAAATATTATCTTTACCGACTTTTACAACTTTGTTTCCATAAAAGATAATCTTTTACGCTCCTATTATTTATGGAAACCGGATAGAATCTTTAGTTATCTCTCTAACTAAGATCTACCCTAAAACAGTTCGCCGCCGCCTTCACATAATTCTTCAAGTGTTTCTGGCGTCGACTAGCTTGGGTTCCTTTCGCCAGTTCCCAAGTCTGGCAACAACATCTATGTTCCTTGCTTTCCGAGTCCTAAGTTCCCTGTTTATCACACTAATAGAAACATTAATAGCAAAGATGTTTGTCATTATCAAAACTAGGAAAACTGAGGAAGGGAACTATAGTAGGGAACTGAAGTTCCCAAAAGTTCACTTCCTAACAGAGATCTGTCCCCGGTGCCAGAGCTTTCTCAACGCGCATTGTAGATGTTTCCGAATTCACAGTATGAGCATGGATAGGGGAGCGGTGCATCCCAGGGGGATTAACAGTCAAACGGACCCGAGTCGCGACAAGACTAGTTATATTTAGGGTTTTTTGTTCTTTAGGTTATACATTTTATCGTATTAAACTTTGGTTTGATGCTTTTGTTTCGATATTTTGGTTTGATAATTTATTTTGATAAATAGAACAAAAAATCACAATCAAGCTCGAAATTATTACATTCCAATCGTTACAAATAGACCCTAAATACATCTACGCAAGAGTGGTAGGAGGCCGATCAACTTACACACGATAGTCTCGCCACATTTTAATCCTACTCTCGTAAAAGTTATCCCACCCCGACACACTAGGGTCTTTGAACTTCAACCATGCACTTGGAGGGGGTGGTAGTGGAGCCATATCACTGAGCCACACCTACAATATGATAATCGCATTTAAATAAGTTTGGAAATGATAATCCAACACATAACAATGCATTTACTAATTCTAATATTACTTAGCGACTTAAAGTGGTCACGGTTCCCAACAAGAGCTATCGTGATGATTTTGGTTGAGGCCTTATCATTTCCATTAGACGCCGTTATCGGTAAACATAGGCACATGCCGAACCATGAAAGCAACACAAGGGCCACTTGATGTCTAGTGGCAAACGCTAAACCAGCCATGGGCATCTCCATCCAATATCTTGAGGGGCAAGGTGTTCCAATGTAGTTGACTTTTTGTATTAGCTCATCAAACTTGGTCATCACGGGACTTACCCTTTCATATATCATTTTGTTTTCCACAAGCTCTTCCACAATCTCCATGTGAACTCTGGGATAGTCACTTTGATCCATTCCCATTGCCATAGCCAAGCTTCGATAACCATAATGTTCATCTGTGAGTACGTCTTGAGCACGACTAATGAAGGGAATCATGAAGTAGTTCACATTCTCTCTACCAAATCTCACCCCCTTATGAACCTCGTCCAACTTCGGGAACTGTGGGACTTCATGTGTTGTCGAAGGTCCACTACTTGGCGGGGGCTCCTCCTGCTTGCTTTTGCTTTTTCGGGGACGACCTCGGGATCGCGGGGGTTCATCATTTGTTTCAACTCCCTCAATTTCCTTCTAGGTCCAGTTGCTGTTCTGGGACTCGCTGTACTCAATCCTCTTGTGCTCAATCAAGCTCGAATCCCTCTTCGTGGAATACTTGGCGCCGGTGGCGCCCTTTGGCCTTCCTTTTTGGACGAAGGTTGTAGGCTCCTTCAGTGTTGATTTATGCGGATTTTCCATGTCATCGAACAACTCTAAGATCTGATATTCAGTGTCTTCATGCAAATTACCCCTCCAACGTCTGTCATCCATCTCTCTCCACCTCGCATCCTTAGTAGATATGGGTATTGTGTCATTTGTCTTCATCGTATCCGTATCGTCACAAGCGCCTTCCCACACCACTTGCCTCCAAAAGAGGTGTATTTCATTCGGCATGATCGGAACCGACATGAAAATCGCATTAGCAATTATGTGGATGCACGGAACCCCAAAGCAGTTTCTCCACCAATGATCAATGCAATCTCTCGAAATTACTCCTTGTACTAGAGCGTAATACATATCCAGCAAGATCTTCAAACACTTCTCGATCACTCTATAAAATAGTGGGGAAAATATTCTTGCTACTGGGGCCGACAAATCATGCACTTCAACCGGCACTTTACAACGTGACATCTCCATTGTTTCCCTAACTTTACAACCTGATTTTCCACAGCTTAGTGGATCCTCAAAATCAATCCGTTGAACCCGAACTGAGAGGATTCCAAGAAATCCTTCAAATTGTGATGGATACCCTCAACCCTAATGCAAAAACAAACTGTTATAAAGTAACATGTGCGTACAATATAAACCATACATATTAGTGTTTAAAATTACATGTTTGTGGTTCTGGTGAAGAAATGATTCAAATGAAGATGAACATCGGTCCAAGCTCTTACTATATTCTCCTTGTACGGATTGAGCCACGTCCTCTCCACGTAGCCCACGAGCCCGTCGTGCCATTCCCCCCCCCCCCCCCAAATCTGTGAGTCTCTTTTCATACGATTTCTTCGTGCTCGACAAAAACAGCCCCCAATATTTTCCCGCAAATTTATCGGATGTATCTTTCTCCTTTGTGACGCTAAGAGCATATGTTTTGATGTTGTGTTTTACATGCACCCAGCACAAAAGGTGTTTCATCGTATCTCCAAAAACTATCTTGATTGCATTGATAAGAGCTTGTTCTCGATCGATCACTATGGCCATTGGATATTTTCCCACAAGCTCATATAATCTCAGTAACCTTTTCATTACAAAGGTGTAATGAAGTGTTTTTCTCCCCCTTAGTAAATCGAAATGCAATGTTGAACGTCTTATCAGTGGATGAAAAACAACCATCTCCACCAGAAACATGCCATACATGTGAATGTATCACAACTTTAAAATAAATAACATACAATAAGATAACATAATGAAATATAATGAACACACACCTATTCGTTTTGTATGTATTGTCGATAACAACCACGTAAGGGAACAACTTCAGTAGGTGCAGTGACTTCGGGTTAGCAAAGAATAAGATTTCCAATTCAGCAGGTGGAACAACTTCAGCAGGTGCAGTGACTCCGGGAACAACTTCAGCAGGTGCAGTGACTTTAGCAGGTGTAGTAGCCTTTTCTCTCAAAGTATGCACTTTGTACTTCTCATCTCTAAGGTACCTTAGAGTCCACTAGATGACCGTTAACTCCCCACGATCCTCAAATAGAATTTTTTGTCAAAAGTTGTTAATTTGTTTGATAGATGTCACATTTTTGGGGAATTGCTTTTGCAGCTCAGAAGCAATGGACCTTGGCGGCGTGAGCATAGCGGACCACCTCCTAAGTCCTAACCAACTTCTCCTGCTCCAGGGTCATTCAACCCATATATGCATGACCAATCAAACTAGTCGGGAGCTCGTGGTTGTGGTATCCGCTACGCGATGTGAGCTTCCATCTTTCTTTCTCTATTCCGGCATCGTTTCTCAAACGGAACCCAACCAAGGAAAATGGGCATTTCTTCTTCTTTGTGTTAGTTCTGCCCCCTCGATATTTCTAGGTCTATATGCACCAAAATTCTCGCACGTTAGCTTCACCCATGTAGAAGACAAACTTTGAGTGCTTATAACCATCATCAATTCATGACCCTTCTCTTTAGCCCACTTTATCATTTCTTCTCGACTATCCCACACCAAGTCTACGGAATACTCATTCGAGTAATCTCTCGTGCATACCTATTATTAAGTCAAATAGATAAATAAACTAATAAGTCAAAAGTAATCATTTCTTAATTTTCTATTTAATAGATAAATAAACTAAATTACTTCCTTAATATCTATTCAAAATAAAATGTACATTATTGCATTTAATACCTATACTATGTTTAAAATTTCTCTTGAATCATCTATTCAAAAATACAAAACGTACTACTTATATCAATTCAAAACAAAATTTACATATATTCATCACATAATGTTGGGTTATGGAGCCTGATGGACTGTACACCGAAAGCCCAGCTTTTGGGTCCGTCTGTACAAGAGTTTTTTGGGCCTGATTAGGGTTTCGCTAATTAGTTAAATATCCCGTTTGATTATTGTAATCGTTATCACAAAATAGTGGAAAAAACCCTTGCTTGGCAGCACCCCCAAACGTAGTCAATTTCTTGACGAAATGGGTTAACAATTCTCGTGTTCTTTGTTCTCAATTTCTCTCATTACTGTGTTTGAATCCTAAAACAAAGTATATGGCATTTATATTGTTCAAACTATTCAAACTTGAGGTCATAAATATCTATTCAAAATAAAATATGGATATATCAATTATCATACATCTACTATCCTAAGTCAAAAACTTATACTAAATCCATATATCTATTCAAAAGGAAATGTACAATATAATGAACAATTTAAAATAATACATACCTCTAAAGATTATGTCTGAACTGTCTCTTCAGAAGTTTTTGACATTTTTGTGCTAAAACGCATTTTTTGAATTATGAGATAAATGTTGAAAAAATGGATGAATGAAAGGATAGAGAAGATGCTTGATATATAGTCTCAAAAACTCCCAACGGTACAATTCCAACGGTCAGAAAAGCGTTGGAATTGTACCGTTGACACTTACCAAATTTATATGAGGCACGTATGTTACATAAGTGCACGTGCTTGTATGCCAATTTTATATGAGGCACGTATTTGTTATACGTGCACGTGTCAGATCAATTATCTTGTACAATCTGGTACGCTAATAGGACACGTGCTCGTGCCTTTTCCATGTTTGGCACGGGTATTGTTTACGTGCATGTGCTTGTTTCGAATACCTAACGGGTAAATAAATGGTACGGCCACGTTTCTTTTATATGTGCCTCTGATGTATGGCCATATATTTTAAATACGTGTCTCTTCACTGTATAAATAGAAAATGTATTTAGCCGCGGCGTTTTTTTATATACAGCCTGTACACAATCTTTTTATGTCTACGTGGCAGATGATTCACGGTTTCGGTCACGGTTCACACGTGGGCGTGACCACCCGTTGCCGGCCCTGCAGCTGGAGCACTAATTTTTTTCGCAAAGTAGTCCCGTAAATTTGCATGTACAAAATGTTTTGTAATGGAAGTTGTGGCACTTAATTTTTTGACTTATCTATTATCGTAAATCTAAATAACATTTTATCTTTTTTTACTTGTTGCTCAAAAAAACAAATTACTATTGTTTAGTTTAATAATCCACCATTACAATTTAAACTAAATGAGTAGGAATCAGATAATCGAATATATCATAAGTTGGAACAAATTATATTCTAAAGACATTTTAAAATTTATAACTTAACTACGAATCGTTTATAGGTGATGAAATTAAGAACATAGAGCATTCCATGAATAAAATTTATACTTCAACAAAAAATATATATCGTTTGAAGAAATCCTAGAAGGTAGGGACAATAATTAAAATTTTATAAAATGTTGTGCATCATATGGAAACGCCACGAAGAGAGAGAGGGATGAAGGAGGCGAAACGCGTTTTAATGTTCAAATTCCCGGTGCGAAAATCACAAATTTCCGATGCAAATAAGATCCCGTATGAAAAATGTTCAAAAGAGGGTCGCCAAGCAGAATTTCTCAAATTTTGACTATATTGTCATCATTTGTTACTAACGACATTCGTTCCGCAATCCTCGAAACGGTCCGCCAATTATTTCTATGATCTTTAAGTTAATAAGAAAATATATACGCTAATTAATTTACAATTAGTCTAGCGGGATAATGAAATAGATCTCTAAAGTAAAAGTTTAAATTTATACCATAATAACTGACCAAAAAAATAGTTTATACCATAATAAATTAGACGTTAACGACGAGAATCTGTAACTTTGGCAACCCTTGACTCCTGATTTCATTCCCGATACCATGTGAACATAGAAAAACGCCAAAGGTTTTTTTCCCGGTTTTATCTCCGACGCTCAAATCAGATCTACCCAATTGTCAATGGGGTTAGAGTTTTTCGTATAGAGAATTGAAAGTTCAATGAGAATTATTTTTTCTAGGGTTAATAAAGGGATTTTAATAGTTTACCTTTTTCTTGGGGTACAATTAGCTAGCCTTAATGACCTTAATGAGTTTTTGGTTATTATAACAATTCAAACACCATTAGTCGATGATGATATTTAATAAAATAAGAGTATTAATTTAACCTTCACAAATGCACATCAGGTTCCTTAAGCATCAATCATGATTAAGGAAGTTGATCTTGATAATATTTCGCTGAGCTAGCTTAGATACAGTCTTTCATTAGTCTATGATTATCTAGTCCACTCGTGCGAGCATGTGGTCCCTTTCTCCTTCATGTCTGTAACTAGGGTTATAGAAAATGCATCTAGCGGAGATTTTGCATAACATTCATGAGAGCAAATAATACTAGATGCTTTGTAGACATAGATATAGAAAAAGATGCAAAACATATGTGGAAAATAGTAGATAGTGCCTCTATGTCGGCTTCAATGCTCTTGGTATCACTAAGACAATCATTATTATGGCCCTAAGGTTGGTCGATGACTCTATTCAGATTCGGTTTTTGTCCCTACGATTTGTTACTCGGTGCCTTCGTCACTTTTGAATAAGAGATTGATCATGAGGCAAGTAGGCGATTCATCGCTCGTTGGCCATTAAGGCTAGTGACCATAAGGCTATTTTCTTTAAACATTCATTGAACTGTAAGATGAACATCCATTGCAATCCAGAGTGACAATGCAACTATTTTCTGTGCGAGGGGTAAATCATCGGCTTATTCTCTGATATGTAAGATGAACATCAATTGCAATCTAGAGTGATCATAAGACTATTTTCTGTGCAAGGGGTATGCCACCCGACTTATTATATGATCTGTAAGGTGAACATTTGTTGTAATCTAGAGTGGCCATACGACTATTTTTTGTGCGATGAGTATGCCCTCGACTTATTCTCTGATGTGCAAGATGAATATCAACAACAATCTAGAGTGGTCATACGACTATTGGCCCAAAGGCTAGTGGTTTATAGCTTCTTAGCAGCTTGGGCCCCTGTGGCCTGAAGGCTTAATGGCAGTTTGTGCCTATGTGGCTTGAAGGCTTACTAGCAGCTTGTGCCCATGTGGCCTGAAGGCTTACTGGTAGCTTGTGTCTCTGTGGCTCGTAGGCTAATAGAACGATGATTGATGGCAGCTCGTGCCCTTGTGGCCCATAGGCTAATTGCATAAAACTTGATGACAACTCGTGCTCTTGTGGTCCGAAGGCCAATAGAATGAAGGTTGATGGCAGCTCGTGTAGTTGTACCCCGTAGGCTAATAGAACGAAGATTGATGACAGCTCGTGCCCTTGTGGCCCGTAGGCTAATAGCATAAAACTTGATGACAACTAAATCCCTTATGGCCCAAAGGTGATGCGTTCCTGCTTGTGATGCTGGTGGGAAGTCGTACGCGTCGTGTTTGAGGATGATAAGGTGGAATGCGGTGTTTAGAAGACGGATCGAGAGGGAGATTGGAGCTGTAGAGTCGGCAACGCAAGAGATCGACTCGAAAGAGATCGAGTGCTTGGCCGTAGAGTTGGCAGCGGGTTGGATAATCTCGATGAAGATCGAGTGGGTGGCCGTAGCATCGGCAACGGAGGAATGGAGATGAGAAGGAAGACTTAGTGATGTGTCCTTGCCTCCGATGACAAGCCTTTGGGATCTAGTCCTGGTTGGGAAGTCACGCAGCGAACTCGTCTCGTTGATGGAGAGGGTCGCGAACGGAAGAACGCGATGATTGGTGGTGATGGAAGTGATTGTGATCACGGTGGTGACGCGGTGGAAGCGATTGATGGAAAGATGATAGCAGTGGAGGAATCGATTTGATGAAGGGATATAAGACTTGAAAGAACAAGTCTTTGGGTGTCGTAGTGTCGACTACGGGTGAAGGAGATGCGAAGATAGATTGGCTTGAGAAGATCAAGCAGTTTGCCGTAGCGTCGGCGGCGGAGGGAATGGGGATGAGAGGGATATGGGTGACGTCCGATCAAGAGAAGGAAGATTTAACACTCGACTTTAAACCTTGAACTTTAACTTGAACATGAGAAATAACAATAACAAAGTAGGGTATAAATAGGGAGAGGTGAGACGTCGGATGGGCCGAGTCGAACCTCGTGGTCTAGCCCATGCAAGCATGCAAAAGGCACAAACCCTAAAAGATATAATGACTGAAAGGAAACTATCTAAAACGATGTAAATAAGGAAACTATCTAGAAAGCTATAAATATAGAAACTATCTAAAGCAGACTGGAAATACCAAATATAGATAATGTCTCAAAAAGAACGCGTGAAACTCATGAATGCGTTGAAGGCTTTGACGTGATCATCACGTGAGACGAAGAAGTGTCACAGTCTTCAGAAGAACGCATTCTTTCACTCTCGATGGTGGCGAGGACGACGAGTCTTGGATTGCCGTCTGGGCTTCCTTGGCTGGCGACGGCGCGTGCGATGAGAGACGCGACGGCGGCGGCGATGGCCTTGGACCTAGACCTTGTCACTGGACCTTATGAGCGTAGGCTCATGGCTTCTTCCTTGTCTTGGGCCGTCATGGGAGGTAGGGTCACATCACCCTCTCCCACTTGGTTGTGAAGCGTCCCCGCTTCACCATCATCAAACTATGGCTCAATATATCGTGTTAAGTCCGCGATGTTGAAGGACGTGTGAACTCCGAAATCTGGTGGGAGCTCGAGTTGATATGCATTGTCCCCTATGGCTTTGACCACGCGGAAGAGACCATCTTCACGCGGTGCCAATTTATGCTTTTGTCGCAATGGGAACCTCTCCTTTCGCAGATGCACCCAGACAAGGTCTCCGGGGGCAAAGACGATGCGGCGGTGGCCTGAATTCTTCTGTGAGGCATACTGCGCGGCCCTCCTCTCCAACTGTTCCCGGGTTCGTTGATGAAGCTCCTAGACTTGCTCATCGCGATTGGAGGCTGAGACATGCACTGGGTCTCGGAGAGGACGCGGCGACAAATCCAGTGGTGTCAAGGGGTTGATGCCATACACCACTTCGAATGGTGTCAACTTGGTCACTTTGTGCCTGCATCTATTGTAACAAAACTCGACAATTGATAGTAAGTCCTCCCAACGCTTAGGGTTGGCTTTTAGCATCGTGTGAAGGAGGGCTCCTAGAGTTCTATTTGTGACCTCCATTTGGCCATCGGTTTGGGGGTGGTAGCTAGTCGAGAATAGGAGTTTGGTTCCTAGCTTTCCCCAAAGAGTTCTCCAAAAATGACCAACGAACTTATAATCACTAACCATGGTATGCGGGACTCCATGAAGACGGACCACATGCTCAAAGAATAGATCAGCAATCTCACTAGCACTATGGGTAGTCTTACAAGCAATAAAATGTGCCATCTTAGAATACCTATCTACGACCACAAAAATGGAGTCATTAGCTCGTCTAGAGAGGGGGAAACCCGTGATGAAATCCATAGACAAATCTTCTCAGGGGGCACTCGGAATGGGCAAGGGAGTGTAGAGGCCGTGAGGACTAGACTTAGCTTTGGCTCTCTGGCAAGTCACACAACTTCTACAAAACCTAGTCACTTGGTGAGTCATCTTAGGCCAAAAGAAGTGTTCTCTAAGCACGTCTAAGGTTTTCCTAATCCCAAAATGTCCACGACTTGTGTGTGCTTCCTCAATCAATAGGAGCCTAATAGAGGATGTAGGAATGCATAGACGACTAGCCTTGTACAAATAACCCTCAGAAAGGTAAAAGGTCTCAAACTCACGCGATCTCAAGCAATGCTCAAGAATATGGGCAAAGAAAGGGTCACTAGCATATAAATCCTTAATTAAAGTAAACCCAAAATTTTAGTTTGCACATGAGTCAAGAGAACATACCTGCGAGATAACGCGTCAGCAACAATGTTATCTTTTCCTTTCTTGTGAACAACGACATAAGGAAATGTCTCCAGAAACTCCACCCAGCGAGCATGGCGGCGATTGAGGTGAGCCTGGCTTTTCAAGTAGCTCAACGCGGCGTGGTCGTTGTGGATGACAAATTCACGCGGCCAAAGGTAATGCTGCCATGTCTTCAGCACGCGTACTAAGGCATAAAGCTCTTTGTCGTAGGTGGGGTAATTGAGTGTGGCTCCTGTGAGCTTCTCACTGAAGTAGGCAATCGGCCTCTTCTCTTGGTGTAGCACACCACCAATGCCTATGTCTGAGGCATCACACTCCACTTCGAAGTGCTTGGTGAAATCTGGAAGCTAGAGCAAAGGCGCTTGGCACAATGCATTCTTCAAGGCGGAGAAGGCGCGTTCATGGAACTCAAGCCACAAAACTGTGCTTCCTTTCTTGGTGAGCTCATGTAGTAGCGCGACAATGGAAGAGAAATCGCGTACAAAACGCCGATAAAAGTCCGCGAGACCTAGAAAGCTTCGCACCTGTGTCGGTGTGGTAGGCGTGGGCCAATCCTTGATGGCCACGATCTTCTCATTATCAACGCGTAAACCATCACTACTCATAATGTAGCCCATAAAGTTGGTGGACTCGGAGCAAAATGAGCACTTTGCCAGATTGGCAAACATGCGCTCTTGTCGAAGGCATTCGAGCACTTGGCGAAGGTGATCGACATGGTCTTCTAGGCTCCGGGAATACACAAGGATGTCATCAAAATAAACGATAACAAACTTGCCAAGGAAAGATCTCAACACGTGGTTCATCATGCGCATGAAGGTGTTGGGCGCGTTCGTGAGCCCAAATGGCATGACAAGCCACTCGTAGAGCCCATACTTCGTCTTGAACGTTATTTTCCACTCATCACCTTCTTTCATTCTGATCTGGTGATAACCACTCTTCAAATCAATTTTGGAGAAGAGTGTCGCGCCATGAAGTTCATCAAGTATATCATCAAGGCGGGGAATAGGGTGCCTATACTTGACTGTGATCTGGTTTATGGCACGGCAATCAACACACATTCTCTAGGTGACATCCTTCTTGGGCACAAGGATCACAGGCACAGCACAAGGGGAAAGAGATTCCCTTACGTATCCGCGATCCAACAATTCCTCGACTTAGCATTGTAATTCTTTGGTCTCTTCTGGACCAGCTCTATACGCAGCGCGGTTGGGCAAAGAAGCACCTGGCACAAGGTCAATTTGGTGCTCAATGCCTCTCAGGGGAGGTAATCCTTGTGACAACTCATCGGGGAATACGTCGGTGACGCGGCAAGCAAGTTCGCGATCTTTGGTGGCAAAGGCGCGATCGTCAACGATTCAGGGATGCATAGGGTTAGCACAAGCAGAAAGCATGGAGTCTTCCCAGTCAAACAAGCAGTGAGGTCACTAGGCCTTGCCAAAAGAATGCGTTGCTCACAGGTGCCTTGCAAAGGACGCGCTGAGGGCAACGAATCGTCTAGCTGTGGGGCACGAACCAAAAGACAACAAAGAACAACAACCAAGTAAATCACTAGTCAAGTCACAA
The DNA here is from genome assembly GCA_027886185.1 of Rheum nobile. Taxonomy (NCBI): domain Eukaryota; kingdom Viridiplantae; phylum Streptophyta; class Magnoliopsida; order Caryophyllales; family Polygonaceae; genus Rheum; species Rheum nobile. The sequence goes on from WOAB01000309.1 coordinate 445,595, forward strand.
AGTTCACGTAGGTAGGGCTTGTTTGGCTTGCCGTGAGGGCGGCTTGGCTTGAACAAGAGATGGTGTATCAAGCAAGTTGCAATCAAACAAACAAGAACAAATTGAAACCCTAAAACAAACGTAAACAAAGCAACCTAATTAGCAAGAAAGTACCTTCTAGGAAGCTTGACCTAGACGATGGAGAGATTTAGAAGATGAGCTTAGACCGATGTGGGTTAGGGTTGCCTTATTTTGGCTTTCCCTAACCTTGGAACTTTTTTTTTGAATATCTTTTCGATATCTTTTTTTTTATATAATATCCGAGATCTTATCTTTTGATCTTTTCGAACTTGCAAAAGGAAATAAAATAAAAAGGTCTAAGTAACAAGAATATCACAAGTGTGATTGTAGAGATAGGAGAGAGAAGATAAGATTTGATGATATCTTATTAGGAAATTGGTTAAGAACCTAAAAAGCAATATCCAACAAACAAGGAAACACTATCCACGCATGAAAATAAGAAAACAAAATATTCTAGTATGCAAGATAACAAATTACCTAACACACCAAAACTTGGGGAACAAGAAGAAAAAAATCGGCCAAGGTAGGACCTTATAGAAACCGAAGGATGAGCAAAAGATGGAAATTTTATGGTTTTTCGTGATCTTTTAGTAAAGCAATCGATGGGGGCCAAGAAAAATTGTGAACAAAATTAAAACTTGAGTTCGTGACTTACAAGACTGTTGGGCTTTGATTCCAGTTGATGTGTCCTTACCTCTGATGACAAGCCTTTAGGATCTAGTCCTAGTTGGGAAGTCACGCAGCGAACTCGTCTCGTTGATGGGGAGGGTCGCGAATGGAAGAACGCGATGATTGGTGGTGATGGAAGTGATGGTGATCACGGTGGAAGCGATTGATGGAAAGATGATATCGGTGGCGGAAGAGATTTGATGAAGGGATATAAGACTTGAAATAACAAGTCTTTGGGTGTCGTAGCGTCGACTGCGGGTGAAGGAGATGCGAAGATAGATTGGCTTGAGAAGATCAAGCAGTTTGCCGTAGCGTCGGCGGCAGAGGGAATGGGGGTGAGAGGGATATGAGTGACGTCCGATCAAGGGAAGGAGGATTTAACACTCGACTTTAAACCTTGAACTTTAACTTAGACGTGAGAAATAACAATAACAAAGTAGGGTATAAATAGGGAGAGGTGAGACGTCGGATGGGCCGAGTCGAACCTCGTGGGCTAGCCCATGCAAAAGGCACAAACCCTAAAAGATAGAATGACTGAAAGGAAACTATCTAAGACGTTGTAAATAAGGAAACTATCTAGAACGTTGTAAATAAGAAAACTATCTAAAGCAGACTGGAAATACCAAATATAGATAATGTCTCAAAAAGAACGCGTCAAACTCATGAACGCGTTGAAGGCTTTGACATGATCATCACGTGAGACGACGAAGTGTCACAGTCTTCAGAAGAACGCGTTCTTTCACTCTCGATGGTGGCGAGGACGACGAGTCTTGGATTGTCGTCTGGGCTTCCTTGGCTGGCGACGGCGCGTGCGATGAGAGACGCGACGGCGGCGATGGCCTTGGACCTAGACCTTGTCACTGGACCTTCTGAGTGTAGGCTCATGGCTTCTTCCTCGTCTTGGGCCGTCATGGGAGGCAGGGTCACATCATTTAGGGTTTGACACTCGATCAAAGGGGAGGAGACAATTAGCTCTCAATACTCAGGCTTTGATTAAAAATGAACATAACCTAATACAGAAGGCCGAGTTGTCCTTTTATACTAGATCGCGATACTCGGATGGGCTGAGTCTCGCTTAATGGGTCGGCCCATGCGACATGCGTGGAACACACGCCCTAAAAGAAATACCAAAATAATAATGTTCTGACAATACAAATAATGCAAGGAACGCGTTCAACTGATGGTAGAGAGGATGTTAACAGAGAACGCGTTCTCTAGTATGGGTTGAAGGCTTCTGAGGAGGAACGCGCTCTCTTGCGACCCTTGGCCTGCGACGATGCGAACAACCATGGATTGTGTCGCATTGGCGATTGCTTTGGCACGCGATCGCGTTATTGGCCCTTCTGAGCGAATGATCATAGCTTGCTCTTCCTCTATGGCAGTCATGGTGGGCAGGGGCGCATCACTCTCCCCCACTTGGCTGTGAAGCGTCCCCGCTTCACCATCATCGAATTCAAGCTCCACATATGGTTCCAAGTCGGTGACGTTGAAGGTCGCGTGGACACCGTAGTCTGGAGGAAGCTCGATCTCGTAAGCGTTGTCTCCCATGGCCTTCACAACACGAAAAGGTCCATCACCGCATGGAGCCAGCTTTGATTTGCGCTTTGCTGGAAAACGGCCTTTACGGAGATGCACCCAGACCAAATCCCCTGGGGCAAATAGAATGCGGCGGCGCCCACGGTTGTGTTGTGTGGCATATTGTTCAGCGCGACGTTCTAGCTGTGCCCGCGTTCGTTGATGCAATTCCTGGATCATCGCGGCGCGGTTGGTCGCGTTTGGGTGCTCATTATCTTTCAGTGGATGCGGCATCATGTCCAGCGGAGTCAGTGGGTTTCTTCCATAGACCACTTCGAATGGAGTGAGCTTTGTCGCGGAGTGCCTGGACCTGTTATAAGAAAACTCAACAATGGCAAGTAAGTCCTCCCAACGTTTTGGGTTGGATTTGAGCATGGTCCTAAGTAGGGCTCCTAGGGTTCGATTAGTCACCTCAGTTTGACCATCAGTTTGGGGGTGGTAGCTAGTGGAATACAAAAGTTTGGTACCCAACTTCCCCCAAAGGGTTCTCCAGAAAAAACCCACAAATTTAGTATCGCGATCACTCACGACAGATCGAGGTATCCCATGTAAACGGACCACGTTGTCAAAGAACAACGCGGCGATCTCACTGGCAGTATGTGTGGTCTTACACGCGGTAAAATGGGCCATTTTGGAAAACCTGTCCACAACGACAAAGATCGAATCTTTACCCTTACGAGAGAGAGGCAAACCTGTGATAAAGTCCATGGACAAATCTCCCCAAGGGGCTAATGGGATGGGCAGAGGCGTGTAGAGACCATATGGATGGGATGTAGATTTTGCGCGTTGGCATGTGACACAACTGGTGCAGTAGCGCGTCACTTGAGTTGTCATGCGCGGCCAAAAGAAATGCTCGCAAAGAGCACTAAGAGTCTTGATAACCCCAAAATGACCGCGTCCTTCATGGGCTTCTTGGATGAGGAGTTTCCTAATTGGTGAGTTAGGAATGCATAAGCGGTCGGCTTTGTAAAAGTAACCCTCATGAAAGAAGTACGTTTCAAACTCGCGGTCCCTAAGGCATTGTTCGATCTCCACGTGCTTTATTGGTTTTATAGGAGATTGTTTAATCTTTTATTTAATGGCTAAGATTTATCAACTTTACGTACCCATAGATTTTTTTAGCTTTACCCGTGGATTTTCTTAAAAACTCTATCCATGAAAATTTTCTTCAATTCTATTATAATGAAACTCAAAAACAATATATAAAAACAAATTAGTAAAAATAAATAAAGTAAGGAAAACAGCGTATGCACTATCTCATAATTATGTATCAAGAGTATGATACACAAACCTAATAGGTTTAGGGTGAATGGTAAGGAGCAATGATGATAACTAAATCTAAGAGATAAAGGGTTATAATTACAAAAATTGGAGTGGTAAAATTGTCGAAAAATATTATTTTTTGACAATAATGTTAGTTTCAGAAAAAATATGTTTTTAATTTTGAAAAAAATATTTTTCTCCAGAATTTTTTTACTCTTGATTTTTTTTATTTTTTAAAATTTGCAACAACATATTAATTTATGCTTTAAGTGCACATATAAGCACTAAAAGAGCATCTATAAGAACACAAAGTGCGTATAAGTACATTTTTAATGCTCACATAGAGTATAAAAATGCATCTTTAATATGCTAAAGTGCTCGTCTAATGTGTAAATGTGTATGTTTAACATGTATATTAAAAGTGCACATTTTAGCTCATATATGTTTATTATGTTAAAGTGCATGTTTAGTATGCTAAAAGTGCATGCATGTGTAAGTATGTTAAATTGCATGTTTATTATGCTAAAAGTGCATGTGTAAGTATGTTAAAGTGTGTGTTAGTATGTTAAAATGTATGATTAAGATGCTAAAGTGAACGGTGTTAAACAATAGGGAGGAAATAAATTCAAAAAAAATCCAGTGAAAAAAATCATTTTTTTCAAAAAACAAATTCAAAATGAAGATATTTTTAAAAAAGATATTTTTTTCTGAAAAACTGATAATTAGAAAATTGAAAGTAAAATAATAAAATTTGTTTTATTTACAATTTTTACACTAATGTCTTTCAATCATAGCTATTCATTTTCTAAATTTAATGATCAATATTGCTTCTTACTATTTACCCTAAGTCTTATCTTCATATGATTCCAACCAGAGGCGGATCCAGGGGGTCCTGGGGGGTCTGGTGACCCTCCTTCCCCTAGATCAAGTCATATATTAAAAAATAATATTTTAAATAAAATATATATTAATGTCTTGTGTATGAAAATAAAAAGAGCTATTAACTCAATTGGTTGTGAAACAAGAGTTTAACCCAAAGGTTTGGGGTTCAAGTCTCCCATCTTCCATATTTTGTATTTATTCTTTTTAGATAAATAACAATTTGTGCCATTTATTTTCTCTTTTATACAAATGTTTGTATTTCCTATTTTTTGTCCACAATGATTATGAAATAAGTTAAAAATTTTGTAAGGTAATTGAATTAATCTTATTTAAAATTCTCACAATATATTTGATACTAATATTTTCTAGGTAGTTCTCCTTACTATTTGTCCCAAAAAAATCAAAATTGTAAATTAATTAAAAATGTTTTTTCAAAACATAATAATCCACGTAATATATAAGATTTGTAAAAAAAAATTATACAAATAGTAATGTAATTAATGCTAAACAATATTATATAATTTATCATAAACAATTTTGTGACCCATCTTCCAACAATTCTTGGATCCGCCACTGATTCCAAGCATGTAATATATATCATACAACTTTAGGTACGAACTTGATCATGACAAGTCTTAGAGATAAAGTAGAATATAATATACGAAATAACACGTATGAAAGATTTATTTTCCATTTTATGAAACATAGTTGGTTAGGGTTTGACATCAGTAGGTAAAATGTATCCTTTATTTTGCACTCAAATCCACATGAACAAGCAATCTAGAAGTCGATATTTTGGGACTCCAAAAGAAGAAAATCCCATAGACCAATTAATAGAGAACTAGAGAAGGGGGAGGGGGGGGATGTGATTGGCCAGCGAGTTGATCTATATGTATACATGTCATTAATGACATAAGATTAAGAAAATAACTCTCAAATAATGAGCAAGATACACAAAATCACTCCTAATGATGGAGCTAGATCACTACGTACAAACTCAGTTGCAGGAATAAAAGCTTACAAAACTACCATAATTAAGGTTTGTAGGGCAAACACCACCCGGCCCGGAGTTAGCTCCCTCATGAGTAGTGGCATACTTTGAGTTGTATCATAGATTTGTAAGGGTGTATATACAATACGATTTAGGATCGGGTACATTTGGGAGTTATTGTACGAAATACGAATCATCCCGCACCGTTCGATTTTGGTGATCAACGGCTAAGAACGCGCGCATGTTTTTTGAGTTTTTAAGTGATTTAAGGGCATTTTTGTCATTTTATCACTTAGGCCTTCTTCCTTCCCAATACTCCATTGCTTCTTCTGTCCCGAGCTCTATGCGCAGCTTCCCCTGGCGAATCTTCATTGTTTTTCACTCGACTCTTCAAATTAAAATTCGATTCTTCAATAAAACTTGTTTATTTGTTCATTTAGGCTTCAAATTTCATCTATTTTTGTTGAGTTCGTCGTTCCCAAACGCCATGGATGTCGGTACTGGTTTTCATTCAAACACTTCGTGTTTTGTTTGTGTTTTATTATTAGCTTGATTTTTGGTTGCTTCCATTTCGCAATGTCATGTTTATGGAGTAGAATCTCAAATTTCGCTTATTTTTTGATAAAAAAAATCAGTTTTGGTTGTTTTGGATTGTAAAATGAGTTTGTGAACATTCTTCTTTTTATTTGTACTTGGATGCCATTGACCTTTTTCCCTCCTGAAAATTTGTATCAAAGGAGTTCCCGTTGTTCCATCATCTAATCAAATGTATGATAGTTCAGTTGGTTATAAAATATGTACAAATTTTGAACATAATACTATTAATAATGAACATTGTCGCGTTAATTATGAACATCTCATGCTTTTTAACATTCGTTTACATTGTCTCTGTATTTCAGCATGTTCATCAACTTTAGTTGCTGCTAGTGGCTGCACATGGTTACCATAGACTTTTTCATGTTGAATGTTTGTATCAAGGATTTCATGCAATTGGATACTCTAAACAAATAATCGATCCCTCGGTTGGTTTTCAAAATATGCACAAATTATAAAACTCATGCGATTAATTATGAACATTTTGGTATTATTTATGAACCTAACATGTTTTTTGGGTTGTAGTTGTGATTGGTTGAGTTATTGTCTTGGTTGTACTAATTCACTCCATTAACTAATCTAAATCTGACATATTTGTGTTTATGTAATGAATCAATTTGATGTTTTTTTTTCAGCTTTTGTTTTTTTTGCTTTTGTGTTTTGAGAGAAGCCCACAATGTGTTCGATGAAATGCCTGAGAGAGATGTTGTGAGTTGGACATGTATGAATGACCTCTATGGTTGATGATCATTTTGTTTTCACATTTCTGTAGACATTTAAAGTGAATAACCTGAGAAAGTCATGATAAAGGCACATTATGAAACGAACCACAATGTGATTAATATGAACATTGACATTATTATATATTATCGCTATATGACTATATATGAACATTGAAACATAAAATATAAACCTTTAATTTATTAATTTATATGGTACACAGATCATGGAAAAATAGACAAAGTTTTCAAACGAATACGTATGAACATTAGATTCTTATATACGAACACCAACTTGTACCGTATGAACCTTAGTGTTTCTATCAATCAAGGAAAAATAAACCTCAAATACAAACGTACTCAAAGTATTATGTATGGACATTACATGACTATATGTGAACATTTACATACGGCGGATGAACCTATGCTATATAGAGAATGGAAAACACACAAATGTTTTTAGTAGAATACATATGAACTTCAAGGTAATATTTGTGAACTTAAACATGATACACGTGAACTCAACTTGAACTGAGACTTTTCACAAACACAATATGTAGCCTATGAGGGATTTGAACCCACATCCATGTGTACAGACACATTGCTCTACCATTTGAGCTAATAGGCTATGACAAATCACTTATTTAGACATGTAACACATGAAGAATGTCTTTTCTATGGTGTACAAAATGTGAACGTTAAGGTAATATACATGAACATTAAGATAGTAAATATAAACATCGTGGACAACACGACCAAATCAAATGACAGCGAAATTGTGAAAATGAAGACAACAACAAAATCTCAAATTCAGTCCGAAATTGGCAAATGTAACATCAAAAAATTCCAGAAAACTCCAACATACAATGGAGACAAATGACAAGTCATCAAGAGACCAACTTCATCCCAACATCCAAAATTCAGCACATAGATGAGAAAATCCAAACCAATATCATAATTGAGACATCAGAATGTGTCTTTACCTTGTTACAAACTGGTGTTTATGAAATCTCTTCACCATTCGCCATGGCGTGAATGAAGAACAAATTAATCCCGTCGAGCAAACGAGATTTGAGCGAATATGATTCAAACTTGTGGTCGAGTGACGCAGATTCAATCTTTGATTTATGTGAGCAACAAATTTGATAGCTTTGATTGATCTATCGATTTGAGAAAAAGATTGAAGATTCTAGGGTTTGTCTCTTTGGATTGAATAGGGGCTGCTCGTGGAAGATGAAGCGGAGGAGAGAGATTTATATTTGTTTTAATAAAATGACCCCCTTTTTGTTGAAAATTACAAAATTGTCACTCTAAATGAAAAGAGTGACACGCGCACACTCTTTTATATGATTAAATCCGAACCGCTGATCTCCTCCATCCAACGGTGGAAAATACATCTCATTTCCTACGTTAAGTAGGATTTGTATCCGAAATGGACTCTATGCAATACATGGCATTCTTGTTTATCAAATACTTGGTACACAAAAATGATATAATGACTAACCTTTGAACCTTAGCATGTATATCAGATTCAGAAAATGAATAATAAATTGTTCTCTTGGATGAAGTGGTCTTTCTTCATTGAATAGATTCTCTTTCACATGCTTATTTGTTCATGAAATTATTTATGATCACTTAGGGTACAAGAGTTAAAATGAACCATAAATTGAATCAAGTACAAAAATTTCCACAACCCACACCATCGCACCCACACTAGGCGCACCAACCTGTACTCCTCATCGAGTCCAGACCCCCCATCGTGAATCGCCCAGACCGCGCTCAAATCTACTCCTCACCGCGCCCAGACTTGCGGCCCATTGTTGAACCGAACCGACCCGTACACACCCACACCAGACCGGCCCTCGCTCAAGCCACACTTGAACCCACCATGACCCACGCCAACTGCTGCACACCGCACCACTTCTGCGCAATCCCACACCCAGATCCACACTATCGAGCTTACCTGGCCCAGATCCGAAGCCAAGACCGACCCACAAAAAATCATCTCCATTGAAGGGATTTGAGATGTTCAAAGCTGTGGCGGCCTCCCCCGAGTGAAAAGCTCCGACCACCACCGACCGAGAAGATTCGACGACCCCTTAAGATCTGACCTTATCCGAGACACACATCGGAAGATCAAACCACTCGGTGTCCCATACAACTTCGACGACTCTCTCCGACAACAATGCTCAAAGACGCTCACCGCTTTGTACCATCGTCATCGACCACCCTACCAAACCCTCAGTAGTCACCACCCTTATTTGGTATTTCAAGATACATTCTTTTTGATGTGGAGTTTGATTTCAGGTTTAGTTTGAGACTATTGTTCTGGATTAGAGATCGAGATAGTGATCGTGTGATCCATGATGGCTTCTATCGACGATGTGCATCCAGATTGTATCTTGTATATGCTTCTCGGCTGCTTCATCGTCGCTTTAGTGTCCTCCAACCCATGTTTGAGCCTTTCTCATCGATCAAGCCTTTTGTCTTTACTCAACGTTCGGTTTGTTTGTTTGTTTCTATTGAACCTTTGTTGTAATTTGTTTCCTTTTGTTGTTTCTTTTGTTTGCTCTTGTTGATTGTTTCGACTGTCGATTTTTTAGCCTATCAAGAATCCAAATTTAGTTTTTCTAAAAACCTAAAATTCTTACTGTATCAAAAAAAAAATGAACCATACACTTTCTTTCAAGCCACCATCCTTTCTCCAATAGATGGGATCCAAAACCAATGTACACTTCGTAGGCTAGAATAAAAATATATAGAAAACTTGGTTCTTTTCTTATTCTTTGCTTCCCACTGTAAGTTTCAGTTTTCAATATTCATTCAATCATCCCAATTAAAGAAAAATTGAAGGATTCAATGATGCACGAAAATAGAAAAAGACAATAGAATTCTAAACTAATTTGATGATCAACTTTCTATAAACTTGCGGCGTTGAACCATTTAGATTCAAAGAGGGTTTAGGCAGAGTAGGACATGGTTGCAGACGGACGACGATGCGGCTGGCACTCCGGCGAGAGTGGAGGACAACCTGAAGCCGGGGCAGAGGAGGGTGAGCGTATATTCCAATTGGTGCAAATTAGGAGCAAAACCTAACTATATCATGCAAAGCTTCATGCTTCTAGCTTATATGCATAAGGAATTAGACACAATTAACCAAAATTTTCTTCTGGAACAAAGATTCAAAATACAAACCATCAATAGGCTGTGATAAAATATGCAAAAACAAAGAAAATGGAGGCATCAGAATAAGAAAAATGCAAGACATGAACAAAGCACTATAAATGAAACTTATTTGGAAATCCTAGCCGAACCAAACAATATATGGGTTAAAATCATTACTGAAAAATACCTAAAAGATGAAAACATTCTCCAATATTGCAAAAAAGGCAATTTCTCATGGTAATGGTCACAACTTCTTAAACTTAGAAAATAATTCAAAACTGGCCTCCAATGGCTAGTTGGAGACGGCCAATCTATTCACCTATGGACATATAACTGGTTACCAGAAACTGACCTTATAGATAATATCTTTCCTTCTACTATCACTAACCCACTTACAAAAGTTAGTGACTTCATTAACCATGACAAAACTTGGAACAAACATAAACTTGAAGAAAGTCTAAATCAACAAACAGTGGATAAAATCATTGATATACCAATCCCCCAGTATCCGATTCCCGATAGACTATACCGGACCCCAAATAAAAATGGGTGGTTTTCCACTAAATATGCTTTTGAACTCATCACAAAACAACAAACCACTACCACTAATAACATGGCTTGTATTTCGAAATTGGACACATACCCAAAAAGTCAAGAATTTTCTTGGAAAATCTGTCATGACGGCTTACCTACAAAACAGAGACTTGCTCAAAATCATGTTTCAGTCCCATTGGAATGTGATTTTTGCAACACCCCCCTAGAAGATATTCTCCATCTCCTCTTATAATGCCCATTTACCCTCAATCAAATAAAACAACAAAGTTCAAGATTAGAAAATCTTGTCATGAATATTAACATTACAAACGAAAAGCCAACTGTAGTTATTTATGAACTACAAGCTCTTCTTACAAAAAAAAAGAGTTTATTACCCTTATCACTACTTGGTGGGGTGTCTGGATAAACCGAAACCAAGTTATTTTTAACACTCCACCCATTGACAAAATAAAAGATCTTACACAATACATTAACACGTTAATTAAAAATTGGGAAAGAACAAAGCTTTAAGAGGATGATACCTTCTCTCAACAAAAGAAAAACCCACAGCATAATAGGAAAACTAGATTCTTAAAATGGGAAAAACCGCACCAAAACTTCTATAAAATCAACTTCGACGATTCTAAACTTCCTAATGGTGAAGCTGGCCTCGGCTTCATTATTAGGAATGACAAAGCCGAAGTAATACACATGGAAAACAAACGTTGTGGATTAACCTCCATACTTATGAGTGAAGCACTAGCACTAAAACAAAGCATTAACTATGCCAAAAACCAAAATATCTCTAAACTCCAAATTGAGGGTGACAATCTCTGCCTTATTAACTCTATTAAAGGCATTTGGGATTGTCCCTGGGAAGTTGAAATGGTTGTTGCCGACATTCTGGTTGACATCCATTCTTTCCAAGAGGTCCATCTTAGACACGTTTTTCGGGAGGTGAACGGTACTGCTGATCGCATTGCTAAAATCAGTTTTTCACTAATTGTGTCTAACCTTTGTCTTGATTCAGAACTTCGTGTTCTCATCCGCAAGGATGCTCTAAGCTGGTCTTCGCATCATAACTAAGACCAGTCTAATTCTTTCATCATAAAAAAAAAGAACTCAGAAGTCGTTTTTTATTTTTAAAAATTTCTTTTAGAAATTAAATAGAAGTTGGTTTAAATTTTTAATTAAACGATGTCGTTGTAGTCTCAAACCAAAATGACATCATTTGCTTGCGTTTTTAAAAAAATAAAAGGAGAATGGAGGGTCATCTTCCCACCCTCGCCCTCCATTGATGCACATTCAAGCTATCAAGTGGGGGATGTTCATGGGGCATTTCTGAGTCGGTAGTTAACATCGGTGGTTCCCGGAAGCTAAGCGGAGGCGACTGACCCTTCAAGCCCCTGGATCCTCCACTACTCATGATAGATGAATCAAGTCGTTGATCGGATTACGTGTCTTAGTCATATTTTCTTCACCACAAAGCTTCTATGAGATTCAGAATTTTGAATTCTCATCCGCAATGATGCTTTTCTATAATCCTAGTGTTCCTTATAAAAAAATGTCACTCCGAGCTAACAACTTTTTTCTTGGTTAAAATGTCGTTTGTCATATGTCAATTGTTGGATGATGCATTAAATTAAGTTGTTAAGCAAACAATAATGCACCATGTACGTACGTTTTTATTTCTTTGGCTGAAATTGAGTGTGAAATCACTATTGTAGTAGTACATTATACACATATATATTATTTACATAATTTCATTTTAGTTTAAAAATATTATCCATAAGTAAAAATGTTTCTATATTATTAACTTGGATGAAGAACAAGCTAACTAAGCTAGGAAGGAGGGAAGAGCCGGTACGACGACTCTAATATAGGGAATTGCTCCTCACCCTCTAGCTCCGAATATGCGCATTGGAAGTACAAGTACGGTTGATTTATTTTCCAAAAGGAGATTAAAGTATATTATGAGTGAATAGTGGGAAAAAATGTTTCTCGTACCTGATGGGTAGGCTACCCAGATGAGTTGTACCAATTTATGTTGATAAGGCATGAATGATGTGGAAAAAAATTAGTTTATTTTTAAATTTAAATAATTTAATTTACTTTATGCTTTTCAGTGTACTGATAAGGTTCATCGAGCCCCAAAAAACATGGTCGTCCGCCGGCCCTAGCAAAACAGAGAAGGGAGGGCGCCGCTCCGCCAGCACTAGAACCCCTCAAAAACGCTCCACCAAGCCTCCACCCCTTGAAGCTTATCCCAACCATGGCCGACCACCGCTTCCCTCAGCCGCTCCACTGTTCGCCATTAGCCATCCATGGCCGGTGTGCCCCGACACTGGCGCCGGAACTGAACCCAGACCCCCTTGACCCACCGCACCAGCGCACAACCCGAGCCCTGCAGATCCTTTGAGCCGCTGCTGAACTGCCGGCGAGCCCTATGCCGCAGCCGCTCCCAACGAGCCCTATGCCGCCGCCACCCCCATTATGCCCTCAGATCTAGATCTGAAATCTGAAATTCGAGCAGGTTTCCGAGCAGGCTTCGGTGGCTACCCCCAAACCGAGAAGCTTCGGCCACTCCCCCAGCAAGAAGCTCCATCTGGCATTAACCGAGAAGCTCCGGCCACTCCCTCCGAGCGAGAAGCTCCATCCGACATCTGGCGAACCCCGTTTTTTTTTTCCCCGGTTTTGTTGGGAGACACTCTTTGGATGATGGAGCTTGTCTAGACGATGAATCGAGTTGTAGTTCCAGCTTGGTAGAGGATGACCATCCTTTCGGCGGCACAGCGTTTGTTTGTGCTTTACTCACCTCATATCTTGGTTTCTTTGCTTTATCATGCCCTAGTTTGTTTCGTTATTGTTTGTTTTTGTTTCGTTGTTGTTTGTTCTTGTTTCTCTTAGTTGTTGTTGTATTGCTGGTTAGTCCGGTTGCCAGTTTCTGACCTCTTGAAGTTGTACCCTTCGAATTCTTACTTAATCAAAAAAAAAAAAAAAAAAAATTACTGATAAGGCATATATGTTTTTCAGTTTCCTTTTCTTCAACCTTATTTCCCCTCTTCTTCTCACTTTGTTTAACCTATTTCCTCTGTTCATTTTCATCTTCTTTGATCTCCTCCTCTTTAACACCCTCTCGAGACCGGAGTTGTGGATCTGAACTCAGTTCCGCCTCGGAATTGGTGACTGGAATGGACCAATTGCATATTCAAATCTCGAGGTCAATTTTCTTTGCTAGACAGTACTTCATGAATCACTAAGGGATAATATTGATGGGTGATAGCTGATAAAAAAAATTCAAATTGCCACAAAACAAAGAATTTGCTAGACAGTACTTCAAAAATATACAGATCTATTAACCCCAATGCAAAACTAATCAGTCGCAAGCGTACAAGAAAGAGGAGAATAACAGTAGGAAATCCATTTTAAGGTGTACAAATCCCCCCTCAAAATGTTTTAGATCAGTCCCCCATGACAGAAGTTGTCCAAATTCAATGAAAACCAAGAAGAAATTATAATCAGAGGTTGTTGATCAAAATTGTATAATTAAAGAGGAGAAATTACACTTGAACGTGTATTAGTAACTAACCTCAATGATGTTGATGGTGGAGGAAGGCTGGAATTCAAACATCAACTAGAAAAAATCGGGCATTTGCACGTCTATTATGAGTGATGTTGATGGTGGAGGAAGGCAAAAGGTGAGAAAATTTGTTTGACATGGAAAGTACCGAAGGTGGGGGAATTTACTAGGAAAAGTTGTTGAGAAAATGAATTAATAGGGGAAGTACGAAGAAGAAGATGAACAATTGCTTTCATTTAAATAAATTTGAATCAATTCTTTATTTTTCAGTCAGCAAAACCACTTAAAAAATTTCCACAACCCACACCATCGCACCCACGTCAAACCCACACCAGGCTCACCAGCCCGCGCTCCTCACCGAGCCCAGACCCGTGGCCCAATGCTGAACCGAACCGACCCACATGTACCCACAACAGACCGGCCCTCGCTCAAGCCACACTCGAACCTACCACGACCCACACCCGTTGTTGCCCACCGCACCACTTCTTAGCCATCCTGCACCCATATCCACACCATCGAGCTTACCTTGTTCGGATCCGAAGCCAAGACCGACCCACAAAAATTCATCTCCATCGAAGGGATTTGAGATGTTCAAAGCTCTAGTGGCCACCCTCAAGCGAGAAGCTTCGGCCACCCCCGAGCGAGAGGCTCCGACCACCACTGACCGAGAAGATCCGGTAACCCCCTAAGATCTGACCTTATCCGAGACTCACACCGGAAAATCAGACCACTCGGTGTCCCATACATCTCTAACGACTCATTCCGTCAACAATGCTCGAAGACGCTCGCCGTTTTTGTACCATCTCCATCGGACACCCTACTAGACCCCAGTACCACCACCCTTATTTGGAATTTCAATATACACTCTTCTGACGTGGAGTTGATTTCAGGTTTAGTTTAAGACTGTTGTTTCGATTTAGAGATCGAGATAGTGATCATGCAATATCCCCAATAGCTTTTATCAATAATGTGCCTCTAGATTGTGTCTTCTATCTGCTTCCCGACTGCTTCATCCACGTGTTAGTCTCCTCCAACCCATGTTTGAGACTTTTCTATCGATTAAGCCTTTTGTCTTTACTCCATTCGGTTTGTTTGTTTCTGTTGAACCCTTGTTGTAATTTGTTTCCTTTTTTTGTTTCTTTTAATTTTTATCGTTTGTTGTTTCGGCTTCTGATTTTTTGACCTATCGAGAATCCATGTATGATTTTTCCCGGAACCTCGAATTCTTAATGTATAAAAACAAGTGATAAATAAATACATCACATATTGTTAAGTCCATTGGACTAATAATAAGGAGATGCGTCCGTACATAATCGTAATAAGTTCAATACATAAATATATTGGGCTCAATCTTAAACATAATTAATAATACTATAATAGTCCACTAAATTTGAATATTAGGTTTATTTTGTCCCAACTTTTTACTGTGTAAGTTTAATTTCACAAGCTTTTTCAAATGGCAATTGTTTGTTCATTTGTCCCTTCACATCATGTCGATCTTAAGACCGATAAGTCATCATTGTCTCAAGGCATCCAAACTCAATTATGCCTTAAGGATAGCTAGTCTACTTGACCAGGAAACGGACGCATACCAGAACATTGTTTTGATAGGTACCATGTTAAAGTCTGGTAGACTAATATATAGGGTTATATTCAGTGGCGGATCCAGGATTTCTTCGAAGGGGGTCACAAAATCGTCTATGAAAAATTATATAATATTGTTTAGCATTAATCACATTATTATTTGTAAAAAAAATTGTACAAATCTTGTATACTAGGTGGATTATTATGTTTTGAAAAACATTTTTAACTAATTTACAATTTTGAAAATATTTTTGGACAAATAGTAAGGAGAACTACCTAAAATATGTTAGTATCAAATATATTGTGAGAATTTTAAATAAGATTAATTCAAATAGCTTACAAAAATTTTAACTTATTTCATAATCATGATGGACAAAAATAGGAAATACAAATATTTGTATAAAAGAGAAAATAAAGGACACAAATTGTTATTTATCTAAAAAGAAAATAATACAAAAGATGGGAGATGGGGACTTGAACCCCAAACCTTTGGGTTAAACTCATGTTCCACAACCAATTGGGCTAATAACTCTTTTTGTTAACATGTAAAAGACATTAATATATATATTTTTAATTTAATTTTTTTTAATATATGACTTGATCCAGGGAAGGGGGTCACCGGACCCCCCTCTGGATCCGCCTCTGGTTATATTCGTATGAGAGCACATGCTAGACAAGTCCACTACATAAGCCTAATGGATAGGGGTGTGCATATGGTCTAGGTCTGGCCAGAAAAATCAACCCGGACCAATGGGCCTTGATCGGAAAAATCGATCCGGACCAATGGACCAAAAAAGTTGATAACTTGGACCGTTGATCGGACCAGACCGACATCATTTAAGTCTTAGTCCGAATAAATATTGATAGATTGAAGAAGACATTTTATAACTTATTTATCATTACATAAGAAAACCTAGTCAATTTTGGTCCTACCTGAAAACCATGGTTTACCACGGATTCGTACCAGGTTTTTCTAGACCGGTCTACATTTGAATAATCTTATTATTGCGGTTCTATCATAAAATCAATTGGTAATAAGAGTAATTCACCAACTTTATATATTAGGCTTGTTTAGTCTTAATTTTTAACATATGAAATTTATTTCCACTTATGTCAATTGCAATTTAAAACAAATTTGGAAGAAAATATATAACATGAATGTTTAAACTTTGTTTATATTTTGGACATATTTTTTTAAAAAAAAATTGTAACACTTTTAGGTGTAATTTTTCCTTTTTATTTATCTTGGAGATATCAATCTATATTAGCGACGTGTGACTATTAGTGGCCCAAGTCAATATAATATAGAAGGTAAACCAAACAGAAATATATTATTTTCTCATATACATACGCCGACATCTTACAAGCCGCACAAACCAATCGAATTATTTATTGTGATTTTTGGTTATTGCAAATGGAAGGTCTTAGCCTATTTAATTCATAAAATTAGTATTGGATTGTCTTTTGTTAAAAATATTCTGATGTCGACGATATTTTTAGGTGGTTAGAAGTCGTAAAATGATCATGTGAATTAGACAAATGAGAACCACATGGTGGAATGAAAGAGAGTGTTGGCACTTAATTCCAATTTAAAACATTACATGTATATATAAATACGTGCATGTGAAATTCGATCGGTCGACAGATTAAAAATGTGCACATACCGAGCGCATAGATGCGAAAAAGCCTAGTACGTAAATTTTGCGGACTCTATTCTAAAACGAATTTATAATAAAATGAATAGTCTACCACCCTTATATACTAATTGATATCCACCTATTTTCGATGTCAGATGGACATATATTATAATGTGCATTTGTAATTTATATGGTAAAATGTTTCAAATTTTGATATCCACCAATTTATAGTGCATCAATTTGTAGTAAACTAGTATCATCTTATTTTGTTTTATAATTATTTTTTCGGAGTTTATGGTGGTGCAAAAGTCATGACCACATATTTTCATATGCATGTATAAAACTTTGTTAAACAAAGAACAACTATAACTTTCCGAAATATATTCATATTTTCGGACTTTAGGCTTGTTTAGTCCTAATTTTCTAATATATCAAATTTATTTCCACTAATATCAATTGTAATTAAAAAACATAATTTGAAAAAATTATAGAACATAAATGATTATTTTTTTGTTTATATTTTTGACATATTTTAAAAAAATTGTAATACTTTTAGGTGTGAATTTTCTTTTTATTTAAATTAGAGATACTATTTCCGATCTGTTTGGATTACACATTATCTGTCATTATAATGTCAAAAACTGGCATTATAATATCGTTTTTGATATTATAATGCCAGTTTTTGACATTATAATGTCAGATAATGCGTAATCCAAACAGACCCTTCATGCATGCTCGCTATGCGTGATTACTATTGTCCCAAGTCAATATTATACATAAGGTAAATCAAACACAAATATATTATTTTTCATTTACATACACCAACACCTTACACACTACACCAATCCATTGAATTACATTTTGGGTGTTGTTGCAACTGGATGGTCTTAGCCTGTTTTATTCATAAAATTAGTATTGGATTGCCTTTTGCTAAAAGTATTCTGAAGTCGACGATATTTCAAGTTGGTTAGAAGTCGTAAAATGATAATGTGAATTAGACAACTCAGAGCCATATGGTGAATGGAAATAGAGTATTGGCACTTAAATCAATTTAATTTAAACTTTACATGTATATATAAATACGTGCATGTGAAAAGTCGATAGATCAATAGATTGAAATCGTAGTGACATGAATGCATAAACGCAGATAAACCTAATACATAAATCACGTGGGTATCATCTAAAAATTAATTAACAATATGAAAAATGGTCCATCAACCGTATATACTAAATTTTGATATATACCAACTTTCAATGTGGAATCGACTTATACGGAAAAATGTAACAGATTACACTCTTAACTCATAGGTTAATTTATAGTGCATCAATTTGTAGTAAACTCGTATCTTTTTATTTTGTTTTACAATTATTTTTTTGGACTTTTGACCCGAAAAAAGAAAATAAAAATTGTTTTTTCGGACTTTATGGTGGTGCAAAAGTACGGATTTTTCTAAACAAAAATGACCACAATTTTTTTTATGAAGTACGGATTCAATTTACCTAACATATCAATATCGGATAAATCGAAAGACCTATAAATCGACAAACCGACATGAGAAATAAATAAAACAAAACAAGTAAGGGAAATACAACAAAGTAAAAGAGGAGCCTAAACGTACTAGAGATAGAGGTAAGTAAAGCACTTTGAAGGAAGCTTCATCGAAAAACATGTCAGACATGATCAATCTTGAAAAAATGCAGAATGGACCACCATGACATTGTCCCCATCTAAATGAGGGATACTCAGGAGTCTCGATCACTATGATGTTGCCCCCTAAATGAGGGATCTTCAAGAGCCTCACGCAGAACCACTACAGCTCGATCTCCACCCTACATCAACTCCACAATTGCAAAAAAGTATTGGCATCGAAGCTTGAATCAACGATTACGGGTTGGAACAAAGCCAAGGCAACGTTGGAGTGCTCTGTTTCTTTGTTTGACTTAGTCTTGTAGATTTTCATGGATTGTCAATAGCAAATGATTTTTCATAACCAAAGATCATAGTTTCTTCATATAAATTCAACACAAAGGGTTCACGAAAAAAATTAGTAATTATGTCAAAAAATAGGATTCATCATTATTTTGGGTGATTGACCATTATTTTGGACTCCTCACCGACACCGGTGTTAATTACTTTTAGTTTGTTCAATCTAGAAATGAAAGATCATTTCAAGACTTATTGGTTTATCTTTTCATTAGTTACAAGAACACAACAAATCACTAAAGGGCCGTTTGGTGGCATACCTTAGATATAGGGAATGGGTTTAGGAATGAGTTAATTTAATTTCCATGTTTGATTGGTTAAAAAGTTTCGGAATGAGACATTTTTTGGAATGAGGCATTCCTTGGAATGAGTCATTTCTATAAATACAAAGGCTCTCATACTCTACTTTTTATGAAGGTATGAGTCATTCCAAAAAATACAAAGCATTATTCCCTCCTAACTTGATTCTGAGCATCTAACCAAACAAGATATTCAAAGAATAGCTCAACCCAATTTCATATACCCAATCCGATTCTTGATTACAAACCGATTCCTATCATCATACCAAACGAACCCTAAAAGTGTTCTTTCTATAATCACACAATCAGTTTATCAAAGGATTCCATATGAAGAGGGTAAAGATGATAGAAAATCAAGTAACAAAGCATCTAGTAAAACAACGGTGAAGACAAATTAGCACAAATGTAACTAATCCCATAACGTTTTAATTTTGTTCCATATGAAGTGGGTCAAGTTTCGAGTTCACACACTACAATCAAAACAAACATAGTTTTAATTTTGTTCCATATGAAGTGGGTCAAGTTTCGAGTTCACACGCTACAATCAAACAAACATAGAGATGTTTCATAGAGAGAAGTTCAAATAGAACATTGTGGTAACATGCATAAATCTGTGAAATATTTTTACGTAAAACAAACATAATCCAGGTAACTATCTTAAGACTCTTTTGTAACTTCGCTCATTATGAGAATTCTGAAAACGTGTTTTGAATGATTTCGTTTTATCGTTTCTTCTCGTTCTGTTATTTCAAGGTGCAAAATTTAGCACCATTTTATTAGTGAACCAAATGAGTATTGGTTCTTGTCATTAATACGTTATTTAAACCTTCCTACTCAATTGCATATATATATATATATATATATATATATTAAATCATCACACTAGTTCATTTTCATCTAAATTAATATTACGGTTGAATTATGAACTTTGACTTGAGCAAATAGCTGCACCAGTGACATATAGATAAAGGTATATATACTTGATTGTTACCAAGAAAAATATATGTATTGAAATAAAGTAACTATGTTTAGCATTCGTTGAAGGCCGATGTAGACAAGCTAATATTCTAGTAGTACATTAAATATTTCATTTGTTTCATAAAAAAAGCAAAGAGAAATGTGGCTGGATGGCGCTCAAATTGGATATGGAAAAAGCATATGACAAATTGAATTGAGACTTCATTCAGCACATATTGCTCAACTGGATTCTCTAACAGATGGGTATATCTCCTGATGACATGTATCACATCAACCTCATTCTCTGTCCTTGTCAACAATGAACCTGGACCATTATTTTTTCCAAAATGTGATTTACGTCAAGGTGATCCAATGGCCCCTTCATCTTTATTATTGCCATGGAATTTCTCTCCAAATCCTTAACTTTGGAATCTCAACATCGTAATCATAGGGTGGGAATCAACTTAACTAGAAATGGCACCCGCATTCCTTTTTTAACTTTTGCTGACGATACTATTATATTTGCCAACGCCAACCAGACTAATATGACTTATATTAAAAATCTACTTCACCAATTCAATACCCTTTCTGGACTAGTTGTCAACTGTCACAAAAGTTCAATCCATACATCTACGGATATTTCTCCAAGTCAAACGACCTCTCTTGCATCCACTCTTAATCTATCAGTAACAAAATCCATGGAAAAGTATTTAGGAATTTCAATAGCTCGAGGCCGAGTTAAGAATGAGATATTTGCATCATACATTCACAACCTTAAAAAGAAATTGTCCAAATGGAAGGCCAACACACTATCTCAAGCTGGTAGATTAACCCTTATTCAATCAAATTTACTTTCTACTGTCAGTTATTTAATGCAGAGCTTTCTTTTACCCATCGGCATTTGCCAGCAGATTGATAAAATAGTCACGGATTTCTTCTGGAACAAAACTGAACACACCTACCGTCCTCTAATTAGCCGGTACTCTATTTGCAAACCTAAATCTTCGGGAGGATATGGACTTAAGAAAGCAGCTGACATGAATAAATCCCTGCAAATGAAACTTTTATGGAAACTCCTTGTAGAACTAGATAATCTTTGGACGGAAATAATTCATGAAAAATACATCTGATTTGTTCTCCTATAAAAAGAAACCACAACAATCATGGCAATTCACTAGACTTTTGCAGCTTCGTAAAGAATTTCGACCCAGAATTGCGTGAGAAATTGGTAATGGTAATACAGTTAAATTCAGGTCTAATTCTTGAATTCCCGATCACGATATATTCCCATACTACAATAACAACACTGACCCATCTATTCCTATGTCTATATTCATTACTCCATCGAAGGAATAGGACATACAATGCCTCTCTACTCTCTTATCAACCCATATTATCTAAAAAATTGTTAATATTCATATTCCTTCATCTCCTTTTGAAGATCGTATCATTTGGAAACAGACTTCTAATGGTAATTTCAATGTCCGCTCTACTCATCCCCTTCTACGTAACACCCACCTCCATCCCCAAGCACACTCTCTCTCATGGTTTTGGAAGCTTAAAATTCCACCGAAAATCCAAAACTTTGTTTGGAAATGTTTAGTGGATGCCCTTTCGACGGCATAACGTTTAAATCGACACTTTTTGCGTGTTCCTTCTACATGTATTCTATGCAACTCTGGTGATGAGGACCGCAACCACCTTTTCTTTACTTTCCCTTTCACACAATCCATGATTTCACAATTTGAATCTAAATTGCAATAGTATTCCTTCTCTCTTCAGACAGCCACTGATTTCGACTTTAACTTCCAATATGTCCAAAACACATATCCTAATCCTACACCACTACTTTTTCTTTGGTGGATTGTTTGGAATTACCGTAATACCATCATCTTTAGACATCAACACGACACACAACCTCCGAACCCATCAAACCAAGCTTTCTACTATTACCAGGATTGGAAGACTTTGTTGTCTATAGAACTCAGGGCTCTTGTAAGGCATAACCGTCTTCGTCCTTCTAATCGTACGTGGAAGAAACCTCTACCTCCATGGGTTAAACTAAACTTTGATGGCTCTATGAAAAATGATTCCACAACTCACATTAGCTACTTGCTTCGTAATCATACAGGAAGTGTTCTTTCCTTTCATCGTGAAACTATATCCCCCACTTATGTCCTGCGAAGTGATGCCCTTGCAGCCCTTTCTGGCATTAAGCAAGCGGCCCGCATGCATTTAACTCACCTAATTATTGAGGGAGACAACCTAGTTGTTATTAATTCCATCAGAGGAATCTGGAAAATTCCATGGGAAATACACTCTATTATCCAAGATATTACTTCCATTCTCTCGTCCTTCACTGTGTTTTAGGTACATCACTGCTTCCGTGAAGCCAACCGTGCAACAGACTTTCTGGCACGTCATCCCGTTCCTAAGCTGACTCTTCAGAAATTTCAGCGCATTATCTGCCCTTCTCATTTGGCCACTGCCTCTTCTTCTGTCCTAGAGTTTCAGTTTATTTTGTTTCTATTAAGGATACTATAGATGAAGGAGAAATGTTATACCTTCCCTTTCAACTTGTTGTCAAAGCCTAAGCTATACCTAGCTCTTCAAAATTCAAACTGCAAATCTGAAGTGCAATCATTTGAGGTTTTGAATTAACGAATTTTCTAACCTATGCCCTAAGGGCATAGATTAAGCATCTTCTTATGAAAAGATTTTGTTAGATTATATTATTTAGGAATTTTAATATTTTTCTTAAAAGGGTTTAAGCATTCCTCTTTAGGGAATATATTCTTAAAAGGGAAGTCTTAACCTATGTCCTAAGGGCATAGGTTAGAAAACCGTTGAATTAAATATGGAATTTTCTAGTTTGTTCATGGGAACACTCTAAGAACTCCATTTATAGTAATAATTTTTTTAGCCATTAATTTATTTATTTTTTGCTAAGGGTTTACCCATTCTTTTTTAGGAAATATTTTGAAGATAATTTCTTATTTTAACTTGTTAGCATGTGCCCATGTGCATACACTTGAAAAACCGATTAAATATTACTGAAATTAATGGTCATATATACATACATACATACATACATATATAGGCGGAGCCAGGAATTTGTTGATGAGGTACGAGTTTTAGTTTGGTTTTTTTTTCGATTGAGTCATTGACATTTTTAGTAATATTTTTATACTAGTGAAAAGTACATGAAGATCCACAACTTGAAATTTGACCAATATATACCAATATACCATACATTTTTTTTTATTTTCTAAATAATATTTAAATGATATAAATAGTCAATTTCCTTATAATAAAAAATATAGAAAAATAATAAAAGAACAATATAGAAGAGTTGATAAGAATTGAACTTAAGACCTATTGACATCTTTTTTACACAAGTTCTAACAAAAAAACCACTAAACTAAAATGTTTTTCTTATTATTCTTTCATTATTTTATAATTATTTTACATAAAAAAGTTCAAAAGGATGAAATTGGATAGGATCCAAGTGGTTTGCCGGAGGGGAGTGGGGGCTGCAGCCCCCTGGCTGATCCGCCTATGTATATAAATATATTTTATGGTTTAAATATATTATAGATATCCCTTGTTTAGTTTGTGTTAAGTGATCACAACGATGACTTGGCAAAAAAGATGATGAGGACTCCAATCACTTATTCTTCTCATGTAAATTTACTAAAATGTTATTTTCCATAATGAGAATAAACTGAACATAAAACTTAACATGCAATCTTGTAGTGATTTCTTCACTAATTTAAATAAACAATAATTGAAATATTGATATCTGTTTTTTTTTGTTTGGTGGAATATTTGGAGACACATAAATAATATTCTATTAATGAATAACCAAAATAAAGTTCAATACCATAAATCTGACTTAGTGTTTCTTCAATATAATGAATGGTGTCACTCTAATGATTGAGTTCGACAAAACCACATGAAGGATGGACCAATCTAAATTTTGATGGCTCAAAAAGATGACATCAATCTTCTCATATTGGTTTCATTCTACGAGACAATCAATCTAATATCCTCGCAATTGAGAAAAAGCAAATGCCAAACACCTCAAAGTTTGCAAACAAATGCTTATGCTTTACTAGAAGGTCTTCGACAAGTTGTCAATTTATAAAAAAAAATCATTGAAGGTGATAATCTTGTTGTCATTAATAGTATTAAGAATGTTTGGAAATTTTCTTGAAAAATAAGACATCATTATGTATATTATTTCTCTGTTGAATTACTTTGATTTTGCCATTGTTTTTCATTATTACATGGAATGTAACTCGACAACAAATTTTCTTGCTTTTAAAGATTTCAATAGTGTTCATATGTGAGAACTGATTTCTCTTTTCAAAAGCTATGATTTCATCGAGGAGATCAAGATAACAAGATTGGAGGCTTCCACGGTGAACTCTAATCTTTAATGTTTCAGTCAGTTTATGAAGATCATTCATTGTGATGATTTAGGCATGCCTTGCATGTAGCAAGGGCCAAACGTTTACTTTGTAAAAAAATGTAATTGTAACTATCTTGAACACAAGTCAAATTTTCGGATATAATTGCATTTTCTAGATAAATAAAGATATACAAATTTAATTTCTCAAGAATTTTGATTTCCTTGTGTTTGTAGAGAGTGTACTTACCTTAAAAAGATATATATTTATATATATATAAGTGTTTTTTTGTAAGGAATTTAAATGATATCTTCCTCGAGAGGATAGATAAGAGACAAGATGTACCAAAGTTTTCATATTCTTAATATTTGCAGGTGTACTGTATTTAGAACCATACACATTTCTCTAATTTAAAGAATTTCAATTGATAGTAAAACACTATTTTTTTTACATAGCAAACATTAGGCCCCTTGTTACAGACAAGGCATGCCTAAATCATCACATCAGATGATGTACATAAATTGTCTAAAGTAGTTTAAACTAGGGTTTCGCCAAGGAAGCCTATAATCTATTTCTTTTGAAGAACTCAGTGGAGTTGTGAGATGAACATGAAAATATCAGCTCACAAAGTCGACAATATTGAAGTCCTTGGAGGCAAGAAAATGTGCATCTGTATTACATTCCTTGTAGAACTGTAGAATGACAACATAATCAAATATAGGTCATAAGGAAATAATATCCAAAATGTTGGTCCTGATCTCTCACAGATCCAAATGTTTCTTAGACCGATTAATACAACAAGATTGTCACCTTCAATGATTATTTTCTTGATTAGGAGTCTAACCGCATATCTAAGGCCCTCAAGAATGGAGTAGGCTTCTGTTTGCAAAATTGAAGTATTTGGAATTTGTTTCTTACTAATTGCAAGGATATTTAATTTTTGAAATCTCGAAAAATGATACCTATGCGGGAAAACTATTTCAACATTTTAGAACCACTAAAGTGTAATTTATTCAAGTCTTCTTTAGGTTTAACCCACGGCGTGGGTTTTCGGTTTCCTTTTTCTCAGTTACAGAAGCATTCAACTAGCACCACTCAATGAATTGAAGGAAGGCTATATCAGACAAATGCACATTAGAGTTATGGCTAGGGCTATGATCCCTAAATAGAATATTATTCTTATGTTTCCATTTGCTCCACCAAACAAAGAAGCAGATGTCAACATTATAGTTGGTATTCATAAAGGATTTTAGGTTGGTTAGAAAATCATTACAAATTTGATGGTTGAAATTCTTGTTGCCTTCATTCTCAATAGTAGAGATAATGTTCCTAGTGAATTTACAAGAAAAAAACATATGGCTTAGTGATGACATCCATTTTATACACATTTAGGACATGCATTTAGGCTATAGTTTAGGCATTTTCACGTTTATTATCTTGCATGTTTAGCTAGTTGCATCATTTTCTTTAGTTTAGATGTCTACACGAGTTTTTGCGTGATTTCAAGTACATTGGTGGACTTCTGGGTGCAAAACGAGGCATGGACGTCATAGGTTAAGTGCACGGGCGAATTTGAAGGCGAACGAAGACAAAGAAGAACATTCTGCAGCTTGGCACGGTTTGTGACAAATCGTGCATGCGTGCTGCAGACCGTGTGCCCTCGCAGAAAAGTGGAAAAGTGCTTCTGTCAAGAGGCACGGTTTGTGACAAACTGTGCCTCATCATTCCGCTACACGCTGTGTCATAAACCATGCGATTTTGTCATAAACCGTGCCTTGCCCCCGCGGATCAAATCGTAATTTTTTTACCCCCTTTTATTTTAGGATGATATAAATACTTGTTTAGGATTTTTTGGGAACGTCTCTTCTGCCACTTTTTGCCACTCTCTCTAGCCCTAGTTGTGTTTTGAAGTTTCTTTGAAGATTTTCGAAGATTGGAGATTGTTTCCCTGGATTTGATCAAGTATTTCTCTTCTTCTAATCTAGTTGAATGATTTCTATTGTTCAAATGATGTTTTTGATTGTTTCTCCAAGCATGTCTGGCTAAATCTCTTAATTCTAGGGTTGGGGTGATCCCAACAATGAATTGGTAGACTTGTGCATGATATTTGTCTGAATTGAAATCTGAAACCTTGTCTGATTCAATCCTAGAGTTCTTAATGCAATTGATGAATGTTGATTAGGTTTCTATTAGGTTTGAGTCTGAAATGAGATAACCTTAATAGATAACTCATATAGGGTATGAGTCTGAAAGGAGATTACTTTATCAGATTACTAGGTATTGAACCTAAGTGTTATTTGTGCGACAACAACCTAACTACTCTTATGGAATCCTAAGCTATCATAGAAACCCTAGGTTTGCCTGAACTTAGCGGATCACGACAGCGAATGTTAACCCAATTTGATCCTAGATTATAAGTGCCCAAAGGGTCTAGATTTGATTAGCTCTGCGCGACAACGATTGTTAGTTATAATTTAGGCACATCTATTATCGTCTGAAAGGATTTAGTAGAGACATTACATAGCTTACCTTCAGACAGGTTCAGACTAGTTTCAGGAAAATATTTATAAGTTTACCAAGGCATTGTTGTGAGGATCCCTGGTCCTATGATATTCTCCCTAATTGTTTACAACCATCTTTTGACATTCTTGCTTCGTGCTTTCTTATTTCCTTAGTTATTAGACTAATGAATTTTCCCTTTTACGGCTTAGCTTACCAGTTTAAGTTTACAAAAGATACTACATAGTCCAAGTTGGGAACGATACTTGAAAAGCTATAACTCAATTCATACGCTTGTGGGTAGGATTTTGTCCTATCACTTGGATCTTCATCATCCTCATTACAGAGGTAACACTAGGAAGATACACAGTTATAAAATCTATTTAATCTCTCAATTGTAGATAGACTATCAGTACATGCTTTCGAGATGAAATTATTGATTTTTGGAGGGAAATGCATCTTTCAAATCCAAGAGAAATTAATACTAGAATTAGTCTGGACCGGAACAATAATCTTTAAATCGATTTTATAGAGAATATACCCTCAATGGATGGATGCCATATTAATTTATCAGGAATCAGGGGGCTAGGAATGTGAATCGTCATGATTCTAGAGATGATGTGTGAGGGTAGAATTGAATTTTGTTTTCCAAAGCCCCATTGTTTTGTAGAGGTAATGAATTCAGAGACCGTGGTATTTATATTAATATTATCAAAGAAAGGGAACATGTTGTAACCTTCTATCCAAAAATCCGTCCAAAAGTTTATAGTTCTGTTGTAACCTAGTTGCCAAAAGATATGTCTCAAGGTTTCTATGATATTAGAAGTATACCAAATTACCATTGTTGATTTTCGAGAGGAGAGCAAATTTCCATGCCCAATGTATCTGTAATGAATCACCCGCACCTATACATTATCAAGCTCAATAATGATTTTTCAAAGAAGTTTCATTTGTAGGGCAATGTTAGCATGCTCTTCCCTACGGATATTCAGGTTACCTTTGTGATTTTGGCAAACAAATCTTATCCCAACTCAACAAGGGATGGTATTTGGGTGTGTGTTTATTTAAGAAGAAATCTTTATTTATTTTGTCTATATTATCACAAACTCCTTTAGACACGAGATTGGATTAGAATAATATAGTTTTATCGGCTTGAGATAGTGAACTAGTCTTCCACTTTAAAAGCTGCTTTTTATGCACCCCTATAGAGTTCGCGAATATTTCATTATTGACCCTGCCTCGCATAATAGGTATACATAAATACTTTTCCATGCTTCTTGTGACCTAAATATTCTAAACATTATCAAGGTATATTGTCGTTTGTTTGGAAATATTACTAGAGACTTAGAAAAAGCTCTTGCGGTTGTTTATGGACAATCCACTTTTTTGTGAAATTATCAAGAATCAACTTGATATATGAGATGTTAGTATGGGAATCATTTGCTAATACTATAGCGTCTTCGAAAAAGTTAAGGTACGAGATAAAAAAAACCACTTATGGTCAAGGAAATACCAACT
The DNA here is from genome assembly GCA_027886185.1 of Rheum nobile. Classification (NCBI taxonomy): domain Eukaryota; kingdom Viridiplantae; phylum Streptophyta; class Magnoliopsida; order Caryophyllales; family Polygonaceae; genus Rheum; species Rheum nobile. Next base: position 474,517 of record WOAB01000309.1, read on the forward strand.
CTTTTCTGAGCTAGATGTGCTTCATGATTTAATGTTCTAGCTGAAAACTCAATGGAAATCACAAAAAGGTACATAACTATGGGGTCGACCTGTCGGATACCACACGAAGGTTGAAATTTTTTACCTGGTTGGTTATAACAAGGATAGAGTAAGAAGCAATAGTGATGCGGACCATGATCCAATCTATCCATTTAGAATGAAATCAAAACTTCGTAAGCATTAATTCCAAAAAATTCAAGTCTAACTTGTTGTATGCTTTTTTTTTCATTTCTAGCTTTAGGGCTATCCAATTGCATTTCTTCTTCTTATGAGAAGAATGGATATCTCGTGAGGAGGTAAAACGGTGTCTTGGATTAACCGTCCTTCAACAAAGCTCCTTATAAGGGGCTGATGATTTTTGGTAGAATTCCTTTTAAACGATTTGCCAAAACCCTGGTAATAATCTTATAGATAGTATTACAAAGGCTAATAGGTCAATAGTGGTTTATATTGCTACAATTATCAATATTAAATAATAAGGCTATGAAAGAGTGATTAGAGGCTTTTAGTAGTTGTCCAGAGTGAAAGAAGGCTTGACATCAGAACAAATCGAGTTACCATTGAAAGGCCATTATTTTTGATAAAAGTCAGCGAAAAAACCTGTAGTAATGATAGTGGGAGCTTTTAGTAGTTGTCCCGGAGCTTTTTTCTGTTGGCATATAAAAAACTGTAGGTTTAATTTCTATGCTAGTGGGAGCTATGCAGAGGGAGCATTATCCTCCTTAGTGATTATAGTAGTAATGATATCCAGATCTGGCAAGGTGGCCAAAGTATTTGGATTCTTGCATAAGCATAGATGTAATTCATTCGTAATGGCACTAGAAATCGATTCTTGGTCAAGGAGAGTTATACCATCTGTTTTGGGCGAAAAAGATCAAACCGACCTGAATCGCTTAAAGAAGGGCAACTAGACAACAATTAGATTGATAATATCTAGATAATCTGAATCAAATAGAAATTGGAATGTAATGAGTTAGAAATAATGTGGAGACTGGCTTATCCCCTCCGAGTAGGCGGTTGATCGAACCAAAGGTGAAGGTTGCCGGACGTTTAAATACTGGGACAATGATTCCGAGCCGATGAACTTAGACGAATATAGAGAGGAGGATGTTGTTGATTGTATTATGTCTAAGAGTACTTGTGTGTGTTACAATGACTCCTAGAAACCCTTTATATACATTCAATCTTCAGAAAGATTCAGCCATTTCCTCATCCGTGATCTTCGCTGGTCGACTTTAATTGCTGGATTTGCCATAATCTTATGGCATTTATGTCTTGATCTCGCAGGCTTGTAGCCGTTGCATAGGATCTGGATTTTTCGTAACGCTTCCGATAGTGGGGTTTTCTTGACCTTGGCTTCCGTCGTCTGATTTTGGTTGCTTTGTCGTCTGGTCGCTTCCCTGGTTGGTCGCTTCAAAGGAAAAGAAAAATGGCTTCGCGCACTGGGCCGCCTCTTCTAAAGGTCCACTATGATCATGGCCCAACAATTGCCCCAAGGAATCGAGTTGGGTCGGAGATGGCAGTTGAGTGACGGTTGGATTCCTTCTTTTCCTGGACGTGATCTTTTTCTGGCAGATTTGTTTGCAGTGGATCGATGACGTGTCGCCTCCTTATTGGTTGCCAGACTTGACTGCGGTTTTAAATAGTTTCCCATAAATGGCCATCACTTCCCTTTATTTTCATCATCATCTCTTTTGGACTCTCGAAAGGTTTTTCTGATCGAAGGTAAAGATCTCTTTCCCAGTTTGTTTTTCTTTGTGCTTGTACTGTGTCATCTTCGAAGTCGAGGAGGTCCAGGGCCTTGTCTTCTGGCGTTGTCGGAAAGAGTAGCGATTTCTCCCCCTCAAACCTTCTCAGTTCAGAGGATTCTTTGGCCGGAACCCTAACCCAATCGGAGTTGGAGACGATTCTGGAAGTGGGTCAATTTTCCTCTAGGACGGTGGCTCGTCTTCCTCTGCCCCAGGAGCGGGCCCACTGGTGTCGCGATGGGTGGATTTGCTTCTTCGAGTACCCCTTCAGGATCGGTCACTCTTTTCCTTTCTCGAATCTGGTGAGAAATTTCTTGTCTGTTCTCAATCTTGCTCTGTGTCAGGTGATGCCGCATGCATAGCACCTTCTTAGGGTACTCATACTACTTGAGTAGTCGGGGTTCCTCTCATTTCCAACTGCGTCTTAGACCAGATAGGCAACCGATTGCTTTAAACCTTAATGTCAATGATCGTGGATGGAGGTCACATTTCTTCTTTGTTGAAAGAAAATCGCTTGAGGGGGGTTTCGACTGCTCTTTCTTGCGTGATGTTTGGAGGACGACATGTATCGTGTTAGTCTTTGTCTTTCGTATGCTTGACGTCTTTGTTAACCGGCGCTTACGTGTTTTCCTTTTCAGTGCTTAGTCCGGAGGAGAAGACGGATTCTGATTGCGCCGCTATCAGTGAAATTTTGCTTGCTTTTTTCCGAAGCTGATCGATCGTTCAAGAACGTGAACTATTTAGCCCTTCCTCTGGATATGGCGACTCCATCTACTTCCGTTACCAAAGGCACGTGCTTATTCCTTAAGGTATGCATGGGGGTGGTCTTTGTAGCGACCATATGCTTATTCGTTTGTACTTGCCTGGCAGTATCTCGGGGGGCGAGGTCGAGTGCTCGCTTGTCTGGGAAGTGTCTCCTAGATCAAAAGTTGGTGATGAAGGCGTCTTCATCGGCTAAGTTGGACGCCAAGGCCCTCTCGTCGGCTAAGATCGTTGCTTTGGACTCGCCATCGTCTAAAGCCTCAAGGGCAAAGAGGAAGGCGACGGACGTTCCAGAGCTTTATGTGGGCATGGTGAAGAAGAGAGATTTGGGAGACTTGCTTCACACTCTGGATTCTGAGGCTAGGAAGGAGATTGGCGACTTGCACCCTGTTGATTGTATCAACGAGGCTAGGGCAGCCGCCTGGCGAGTAAGTAAAAGAGACAATTTTGTTTTTGAAGTGTCGCTTACAATGTGTATGTGTTCACTATTTTTTCATATGTTTTGTTGTTTTCATAGGCTCTTCAGTATTCGCTTGTCGCCTTTTCCACTATGCAAGAGTTGAGTGATGGTGTTGAGAAGTGGGTAGCCGAGGCCGAGAGCCGGTTAGAGGTGGCTAATGAACGAGTCAAGGCGTCCGAGAGCAAGCGGGCGTCGGCTGAGAAAAAGCTGGTGGAGACCGAGAAGAGTTTGGTCGAGTTGCGAGCCCGTTTTGGGGAGCTGGAGCGCAATGTCGATGATGCTCGTCTGAAGGATGCCCATATCGCCACTGACGTTGGGACGTATTTCTACCTCAACTCCTGTATTGAGATTATGGAGGAGTATGCCTTAGGGAGTCAGTCATCTTGGAACATCGAGGATGCAAGGGCGAATATGGACCTTTTGTACCCTGGCGGCAATCCTGGCAACGAGTTGTTCAAGCTGATGGGACTTGGTGAAGACGAGCATGGAGAGGAGGTTGTTCCTGTGGCGGTCGAGGAAGTTGTCGGGGAGGTGTTGAAGGAGCTCCCTGATGTGGCCGAGGGCCAGGATTTCGCTCCTGTAGAAGTTTGTGAAAGGTCAGGCGAGTCTTGATCTTTGTTTTAGACAAAAGACATCGTTTCCCTTTGGTGTTCTGTGTATGTTTCAATCCAAGCGTTTTAGGTAGTATGTTGTGCCCCATCGTGGAGATGGGATGGACAATGTTTTGGCGACCCGTCTATCATCGCGGGTCGCGTGTTTTGTAAAACGTTTTAGTTGTTTGCGAAGTACCTTGTGTTTGTTTCGCGTTTGTCTCTGCGCGTTCTGTCTTATAGGTGGACTTTGTCGTTTGCGCACTTAGTCCGTAGTATGTGGTCGTGGCAACCTGTAGTCGTAAGCGTTAGTGTAGACGTAACAAAAGTTAGACTTTCTTTTATTGACGTGATATGCTTTACAAAGGGTCGACATTGCATTGTGTCTATGTGTTTTGTTGGACCCTTTCTAGTGAAGGTAGTCGTGATGCCTTTGATCTGTGTCGGATTTACCCGTGTGCTCCGTCGAGTAGGGCTTTCCGCGTCGTGTAAAAAAAGGGGAGGCCTGCAAATGTATACGTTTATGTTTAGTAATGACTTAGTGTTATGCCGAGGAGGAAAGCAATATGTCTTTATTGCGTGGATGTAATAAGGTGTTACGACCTTATGTATTGTATAAGGCAAGCGATGTGCCGACGTGCCTTTGTTGTTCATCTCCTCGTGTTCCGATCGATCGTGTAAGTGTAATGTAAGCGCTTTTGTGTGACTGGATCCAGCTTGTATGTCTATTGTTTCGTCTTGGAGGCCTCTCGTTCCTGTTCAGATTTTTCTTTTGGAAAGTATACATAAGAAAAGTCTGGGGTGACCGTAGAGGGGTAGCCCAACGGCCCTCCGATGCTTAAGTCAGTGATCGGAATCCAAATGAATGCAATGGAATAGATGCTCAAAAGTGTGGAAGAGAGTTTAGAAATGATACAACTTTAAGTGGATCGCGTTCCAGCTTCTTGGGATTGGTTGTCCGTCCTTTGTTTCTAATCGATAAGCTCCTTGTCCGACGATCTCTTTGATGAGGTAAGGTCCTTCCCATTGGGGTGTTAGTATTCCGTCGGTTGGGTCTCTAGTATTTTGGAATGTTTTCCTTAGGACCCAGTCCCCTAGCTTGAAGACTCTGACTCGGACGTTCCTGTTGTAACTCCGGGCGACTTGTTGTTGGTATCAGACCATTCGGATCCTTGCTTTTTCCCTAGTCTCGCTGATGGTGTCGAGGTTGTGAGCCAACTCGACATTGTTTTGTTCTGGGGTCTGGAGTCTGTACCTGGCAGTTGGGATGAGTAGCTCGGTGGGGATGACTGCTTCACTTATGTAGACTAGCGAAAAAGGGCTTTGCCCCGTCGCATTTTTAGGTGTTGTCATGTCTGACCATAGTATCAAGGGGATCTCGTCGGCCCATTTGCCTTTTGCCCCTGTGAGGCGTTTTTTGAGATTGTTGATAATGATCTTATTGCTGGATTCTGCTTGTCCATTGGATTGTGGGTATCTTGGTGTAGATGTAACTAGTGTAATGTTCCATTGTCTACAGAAGGATCGAGTTTGGTGACCGATGAATTGGGAGCCATTGTCGCATACGATCTCTGAAGGGACGCCAAATCTGCATAGGATATTACGTTTTATGAATGAGATGACATGTTTTTCTTTTACCTCTCGATATGCTTCGGCCTCTATCCATTTAGAGAAATAGTCAGTCATGGCTAAGAAGTAGACGCGTTGTCCTGACGCTGGTGGTAAATTCCCAACGATGTCTACCCCCCACCGCATGAAGGGCCATGGGGCCAGGGTCGGATGCAGCATTTCTGACGGTTGACGTGTGACGGGTGCATGCCGTTGGCAGGCGTCGCATCTTCGGACGTATTTTGTCGCGTCTTTGTTCATTGTGGGCCAGTAGTAACCTGTCCTGAGAGCTTTACCGGATAGGCTTCGTCCTCCGGTGTGGTTCCCACATTCTCCGTCGTGCAAGGATTGCAAGACGCGTTGTACCTTGGATGTTTTGAGGCAGCGTAGGTATAGACCCGTGACAGATCATTTGAACAGTACGTTATCCTTAAAATCAAAGGTTACGGCTTGTACCTTAAGTCTTTTAGCTTCTGCTTTGTCTGTTGGGAGAGTTCCGTCTTTGAGCCACTTGATGTAAGGGGTGGTCCAATCGTCTTGGTCGCCTACCAAGTCTTCTTCTGTGTGGTCGCCTACCTCTGCTGAGACGACTTCTTCTAGGGGTAAGTCGTCCGCTGTTTGGATGTCGTCGGGACCAGGTGCTTTGAGGATTTTGGGGACGGCTGGTGTGGTGACATGTGCCAACGGAATGGTAGAGAAGTCGTTAGGATGCAAGGTGGAGCCAAGGTTTGCTAGAGCGTCGGCTTGCGTGTTGAGGTCGCGTGGGACTTGTCGTATAGTGAATCTTTGGAATTTGCTTGCCAGCTTTTTGACGACATCAAGGTATGCCATGATTCTGTCATTTTTGGCGGCGTACGAACCTTGTACCTGGTTGACGATTAAGAGGGAGTCGCATGTTACTTCTAGGTCCAGAATTGCGAGGTTGTGTGTGAGCGTTAATCCGAACATGAGAGCTTCGTATTCTGCTTCATTGTTGGTCGCGTCCCATTCACATCTCACAGCTTGGGCTATATGATCCCCCTGTGGCAATTTTAGCACGACGCTTAAGCCGACTCCCCTTACATTTGACACTCCGTCTATATGGAGTTGCCACGTGCCCTTGTTTTCTTTGACTTTTAGCTTTTCGACTTCCTTTGTAGCTTCTTGTTCCAATGTTGGGCTGAAATCGGCCACAAAGTCGGCTAGAGCTTGAGATTTGATCGTCGTCCTTGGCTCGTAGTCGATGTCGAATCCGCTGAGATGTATGGCCCATTTGGTCATTCATCCTGTAAATTCTGGTTTCCTCATGACTGTCTTCATGGGATGGTTAGTTCTCACAACAATAGCATGTGATTCGAAGTAGGGTCGTAGTTTATTCGAGGCCATGACCAATGCTAAGACCAGCTTTTCAAGTGGTGTATACCTGGTTTCGGCGGGGAGTAAGGAGCGACTCACATAGTAGACCGGCGACTGTTTGCCATCTTCTTCCCTTGTCAGTACTGCGATGACCGTTGATTCTGATACGGCCAGATAGAGTGGTAATGGCTCGTCGTCCTTTGGTTTGGCTAGTAGGAGTGGACTCGCTAAATTTGCCTTTAGGTCTTGGAAAGCCTGCTCGTGTGTAGCTGTCCAGTCGAACGATTTGTTCTTCTTCAGGGCCTCGTAGAAGAACTTGCATTTATCCGATGACTTGGATATGAATCTATTCAATGCTGCTACCCATGTTGTTAGCTTTTGGACGTCCTTAACGCACCGAGGGGACCTGAGGTTGACGATTGCCCTGATCTGGTCGGGACTAGCTTCGATTCCTCTTTGAGTGACCATGTAGCCTAAGAATTTCCCTGAGGACACTCCGAAAGAGCATTTAGTCGGATTTAACTTCATGTTGTACCTTTTTAGTACCTCGAAGGCCTCCTTAAGGTGTTCGATGTGGTCCCCCGCTGCTTTGGATTTGACGAGCATGTCATCGATGTAGACTTCCATGGTGTCGCTGATCTGTTCTCTGAACATCTTGTTCACCAACCTTTGGTACGTGGCCCCTGCATTTTTTAGTCCGAAGGGCATTACTTTGTAGCAGTACGTACCTTGGCTTGTTATGAAGGTTGTCTTCTCTTGATCGTCGGGGTCCATGAGGATTTGGTTGTATCCACTAAACGCGTCCATGAATGTCAGCATTTCGTGCCCGGCAGTCGCGTCGACCATTGCGTCGATGTGTGGTAGTGGGAAAGAGTCCTTTGGACAGGCTTTGTTTAGATCCGTGAAGTCGATGCACACTCTCCACTTCCCGTTCTTCTTTTGGACCACGACGACGTTTGCTAACCAGTCGGGGTATTTTACCTCCCTTATTTTACCTGTCTCAAGTAGGTTCCTTACTTCATCGTCCACGACTTTGTTGCGCTCGGGCGCGAACTTCCTCCTTTTTTGCTTGACTGGAGGGTACGTGGGATCTACATTTAATTTGTGAGTAATAATATCTGGGGAAATTCCCACCATGTCTTCGTGTGACCAAGCAAAATAGTCAGTGTTGGATCGTAAAAAGGAAATTAAACCTGCTCTAGTCGAATCATTTAGATTTGATCCGACCTTTACTGTTTGTGTTGGCTTTGAGGGATCCAACACGATCTCATCGAGTTGTTCCATTTCTGGTTCGACGTATCGCGGGGTCCCTTCACCATACTGTGATTGCTATGCGGACGATTTGTCGACTGTCCCTTTCATTGAAGTGACGTAGCACTCCTTGGCGGCTCTCTGGTCGCCTTTTATTTCATGTACCCCCCACTTGGTAGGAAATTTTATTGTATGTGGTAAGTAGAAGGTACAGCTTTCACGGCGTGGATCCAGGGTCTGCCAAGGATTGCATTGTATCGGGACGGGCAGTCGAGTATTAAGAATTTTACCTGCTGGTTGACTCCACCGGCGTACGTTGTTAACACAATTTCGCCCTGGGTATACTTAACTTCTCCACTGAATCCGACTAATGGGGTGGAGTTTCTAGTTAAGTCGTTCTCGCTTAAACCCATACCTTTTAAGGCGTCCAGTGTCAACAAGTTGTGGAGCTACTTGTGTCAATTAGAACGCGACGGATAAGGCAATTGCTAATTGAGAGTGAGATTACCAAACCGTCGTGATGGTTGCCTAACTCTTGAGCCTCCGAGTCGTCGAAGGTGATGGTCGGAGCGTCGGAGATTTACAACTGTCTCGTCTCTATCTGAGTTGGTTTGTTGCCTCTACTTTCTCGAGCATGTCTTTTGGCGGCTGAGTACGTGTTTCCACACACGTCCGACCCTCCTGAAATGGTGTTATCATTTTTTGTAGGAATCGGAGAGGAAGGTTTGTCAGATGTTACCTGGTCTCTTCGATCGAGGGTCGCTTTGGCCTTATCTGAGATGACGTCGCGTAGTAGCCCTTGCGCGAGGAGTCTTGCGACTTCTTTGCGAAAGGCTATGCATTCGTCTGTCGAGTGTCCATGATCTCCGTGAAACTCGCACCATCGGTTCATGTCTTTCCTGGCGTCTGGCTTGTCGCTCTTCCGAGGCCACCTCACTTCCTTTCCATACTTGTCGAAGCTTTTTACGAGCTCCGATATGGATATGTTGAAGTTGTAAGAGTGAAGCTTTAGGGGGAGAGCGGGGTTATTTCGCCAATACCGGGTCCTGTCGTAAAAGTTATTTACCTGACTGTGGTCGTTTCGACCTTTTGGGTATTGTTGGTATCTCCGATCACGCCGACTGTCCGAAGATGCCTTTCGGTCAGCTCGATCGGGACTCTTGTTCGTCTTGGATGGTTCCTCGTCTTCTTCGAGTCTGACTTGTGCCATGGTCTTAGCTTGTACGTCTTCGAAACTTCAGCATGGGTACTGTTGGGCCTGGATTCTCCAGAGAAGACAGATCGAAAGGACCGAGCCCAAGCCCAAGCCCAAGCCCACTGCAAATCGGGAGAATGGCAGACGAGTTCAGAAGAGTCGACAAGGCTTCTCTGGTCGAGCGACACCCGACAAAACCTCTCCAGTCAAGAGTCATCCGACAAGATCGCGGAGATCTCGCCACGCATTTAATGCTCAGATCATGCAACATCTGCAACGTTCAAACACCTTAATTGCCAGTAATTCAACGGCGAAATCCTTGCCATTACACTCGGTATTGAAGATAAAAACATAAAAACGGTGCAACGGCCACAGGAGTAAAGGGACTTACCATATTTGGAACGACGAAGAAGATAAGATCAGGGAACTCACAACTACGCAAGGGACACGCATTCTCACTTAGCAAACTCACCAGAATAGCACTCTCGCTCTCCATCTAGCTCTCCAAACGGCTGCCTACGCCTGACCCCTGCCGGTCGCCACTCACAAGTCACCGGTCGAGTCCCACTCGATCTCTGATTTTATTACGATAAGTTGTATTGCGATCTAATCCGATTCACACGATATCTAATAAAATCATCTTGCTATTACATATTTATTTCTTGTTTACCTATTATTTGCTTGGTTTGGATTATTTCCCATCGCCCGATCGACTAGTTACCCCGTCTAAGGCGATTTAGGTCGTCCGATCTTTTCGCCCCAAAACAATTTGGCGCCCACCGTGGGGCAACTTGCCGATCATCCTTCCGAAACTTTCCAACCATGACTATCGATCCTTCTATTGATAACCAAGAACCACGTATTGAAGACGAAACCCAAACCACAGAAAACCCAATCGAAAATCCTACTCCAACCCAATTCCAAGAACTCTATCAAAAAATGGCCGCCCTTCAAGAGGAACTAGCCCAGCAACGTCAGAAAACCGAAGCCATAGCCGCTTTGTCAACCCAATCCGAAGCCGAGATCGCGCAACTAACCCGTGAGAACGAGTCTCTTAAGTCGCAGGTACAATCAGTGGCCTCAGGATCTCGAAACGCGCCCGTCCACGGCGGCGCCCGAACGCGCCTCGACATGGACAATATCGAGCCAACGCCTCCCAGCATACGACGTCCCGGACACACTGAGGGTACGTCTCGAACTCCTTTCGCTAGTCCATTCTCGACTAACCATGTCACCTTTCCTACACCGATCGGGTCTGTTGGGGCCCGAATCGACGAAACACAGGTTGCCAATCCGCCAGATGTCATGGCCCTTTTTCAACAAACGCTCGACCGACACATGAAGGCAATCGACGATCGTTTCAATAGGCTCCCAGGAGTCCCGCAACCGATCGAGAGAGAAGCGTCCGGCGGATTCGAAGAATCCCCGTTCGTCGAAGAAATCGCAAGGGTCGAGATCCCCAAGAAGTTCCATCTCCCCAACATGACGACATTCGACGGCACCACCGATCCAGATGACCATATCTCTCTCTATAAACAAAAACTAATGGCTGCATCTGTTTCAAGGGAGAGTCGTGAGGCTGTCATGTGCAAAAGCTTTGGCATAACCCTCGCGGGTCCCGCACTAACTTGGTTTATGCGTTTGCCTTAGGGAACGATCACATCATTTGCGGATCTGGTCAACTCTTTTAAGATCCAGTTCGCCAGCAGTCGGAAGCATGAGAAACAATCGAGTGACCTCTACCGAGTCACACAAAGGTACAATGAACCTCTCCGAAATTATCTTAAGAGGTACAACAAAGAGAAAGTGGGAATCCCCCACTGTGACGTCACAACGTCTATCGAAGCATTCCGAAAAGGCCTGGTCAAAGACAGCAATCTCTACGACGAGATTACCAAGTATCCCTGCAAAAGTTTCGAAGATGTTCAGGCCAAAACTATGGCCGAGGTAAGGCTGGAAGAGGACCGTGAGTCGCGTAAAGCCTCGCGCGGACCCGATCCATCCGATCGCAAACATTCCTCCGACAATCGTCGGGACAGACGTCCACATCCCTATTCTCGTAATTGAAACGAAGCAAAACAGGTAAATTCTTTCCAAGACAGGTCACAAGAATGGAGAGACGGTTCTGTGTTGCCTCCTAGGGTCCAGTCTTATAACTTCAACGTTTCTGTGTCGGAGCTCGTCAAGAGTTTCGACAAGTATGGAAAAGACGTAAGATGGCCCTGAAAGAGAGACCGACCGGACGTCAAGAAGGACATGAGTCGATGGTGTGAATTCCACGACGACCATGGTCATTCGACCGACGAGTGCATCGCCCTACGAAAGGAGGTCGCTAGGCTGCTATCACAGGGGCTGTTACGCGACGTCATCTTAGAACGGGCAAAAGCCACCATGGAACGCCGAGATCAGGTAAAACAGAACAAACCCCCATCTCCTATCCATACAAAAGTTGTCAATACCATTTCAGGTGGATCCGACATATGCGGGAACACGTACTCCGCGGCTAAGCGACACGCCAAGGAAAGCAAAGGCGACAAGCCCGAAGCATCGGAATTCAAACCAAGGAGGGCATCTAACCTTCCGACGGTCACATTCGACGAATCCGACTCCGACGGGTCGGATAGTCACCATGACGGTCTGGTAATCTCTTTGTCCATTGGTAATTGCTTAATCCGGAGAGTACTAATCGATACAGGAAGTTCGACAAACCTCTTGGCCCTCGACGCTCTCAAAGAAATGGGTCTGACTGAGAATGACCTAATCAAGAAATCGACCCCACTGGTCGGGTTCAGCGGTGAGGTTAAGCACACGACTGGCGAAATCATTCTGACCACATACGCTGGAGGAATCAACCGACAGGTTAAATTCTTAGTCCTAGACTGTCCGTCTCCCTACAATTGTACCTTGGCAGGCCGTGGATACACGCTATGAAGGCAGTACCTTCAACATATCATCAAGTCATCAAATTCCCCACCGAGTGGGGAGTCCAAGAAATCAAAGGAGATCAAAGGACCGCAAATGAATGCTATGTCGCTTCCATGAAGAACGCGGTCAAACACAAGATCGCATAGCAACCATAGATTGGCGAAGGACCTAGTCGATACGTTGAACCAGAAATGGAGAAACTCGACGAGATCGCACTAGACCCTTCAAAGCCAAACCAAACGGTAAGGGTCGGGTCGGACCAGGACGACTCGACCAGACAACAGCTTCTCGACTTTCTCAGGACCAATGCCGACTGTTTCGCATGGTCACATGAGGATATGGTCGGGATATCTCCCAACGTTATTACTCATAAATTAAATGTGGATCCATCTCATCCCCCTGTCAAGCAAAAACGCAGGAAATTCACCCCCGAGCGGAACAAAATAACCAACAACGAAGTCAAAAGCTTATTGGAAACCGGAAAATCGGGGAAGTCCACTACCCTGAATGGCTGGCCAACGTGGTCGTGGTCCAGAAGAAGAACGGCAAATGGAGAGTCTACATCGACTTCACAGACCTCAACAAGGCTTGTCCCAAAGATTCATTTCATCTACCTCACATCGACGCTATGGTCGACGCCACAGCAGGGCACGAAATGCTCACCTTCATGGACGCCTTCAGTGGCTACAATCAAATCCTTATGGATCCCGACGATCAAGAAAAAACAGCGTTCATCACCAGTCAAGGTATCTATTGCTACAAAGTAATGCCCTTTGGTCTGAAAAATGCAGGGGCTACATACCAACGATTGGTCAACAAAATGTTCAAAGACCAAATCGGAGACACAATGGAAGTCTATATCGACGACATGTTGGTCAAGTCCAAAAAGAAAGAAGATCACATCGACCACCTACGCGACAACTTCGAGGTACTCAAAAGGTACAATATGAAACTAAACCCTACTAAGTGCTCCTTCGGAGTGTCGTCAGGGAAGTTCTTAGGATATATGGTGACACAAAGAGGAATAGAGGCCAGCCCAGAACAGATCAAGGCTCTCATCAACCTCCGATCCCCCCGATGCATCAAAGACTTACAGAAGCTCACAAGTCGGATAACAGCTCTGAACAGGTTCATCTCCAAATCATCCGACAAGTGCAAACCATTCCACGACGCGCTCAAGAAAAATAAGTCCTTTCAATGGACGGAGGAACATGAAGCAACATTTCAGAACCTCAAGGACTATCTAGCCAGTCCTATGTTACTAACCAAACCTAAAGGCGACGAGCCCTTATTTCTTTATCTTACAGTGTCGGAATCGGCCGTAAGCGGTGTACTGGTCAGAGAAGAAGATGACAAACAGTCGCCAATATACTATGTCAGTCGGACGCTATTATCAGCCGAAACGAGGTATTCGTCACTTGAAAAACTCGTATTATCATTAGTAATGGCTTCGAACAAGCTCAAACCATACTTTGAATCCCATACTATCACTTTGCGCACTAATCATCCCATGAGGGCTATCATGTGGAAATCCGAGTTCACAGGAAGAATGACAAAATGGGCCATACACCTCAGTGGTTACGACATCGAGTACGAGCCGAGGACAGCGATCAAGTCGCAAGCATTAACCGACTTTGTGGCCGATTTCAGTCCGACCCTAGAGCAAGAAGCCGCAAAAGAAGCAAATCAACTACTTGCGATAGACGAGACAGGTACATGGGAGCTCCACACAGATGGGGCATCAAATGCCAGAGGATCGGGGCTTGGGGTCGTACTGAAATCGCCACAGGGGGACAAGATAGCCCAGGCTGTCAGATGTGAGTGGGATGCGACTAACAACGAGGCTGAGTACGAAGCACTCATATTCGGACTCATCTTGGCTCGCGATCTGGGAGTCCAAGAGATCGAAGTCGTGTGCGACTCCTTACTGGTCGTAAACCAAATACAGGGATCGTACAATGCCAAAGACACCAGAATGATAGCCTACCTGGAGGTAGCCAAGAAACTGATCGGACAATTCCAAACATTCAACATCCGACAGGTGCCCAGGGATCTTAACTCCCAAGCCGACGCGCTCGCCAATCTGGGATCCGTCCTAGACCCAAAAGAATTTCCACACATACCATTGGCCCACGTTATGACGCCGGCCGTCCTAAAGACATCCGTCGAGTTGACAACACCACTTGAAGAACTCGTCGCCATGGAGATAGGCGATCGACCAGAAGAAGACATCATTGACACCAATGACGACTGGATGCTACCTTACATCAAGTGGCTAAAAGATGGTATTTTACCAGACGACAAGACAGAAGCAAAAAAGCTTAAGGTACAAGCACTCTCTTACGATATTATTGACAACATCTTGTACAAAAGATCTGTTATAGGGCTACTCCTACGATGCCTTAAGACTCCAGAAGTCGGACGTATCTTACAATCATTACACGAAGGAGAGTGTGGCAACCACACCGGCGGACGAAGCCTCTCGGGAAAGGCCCTACGAAACGGGTACTATTGGCCAACGATGAACAAAGACACCATGGAATACACCAAGAGGTGCGACGCCTGTCAGCAGCACGCACCCGTACGTCATCAACCATCGGAGCTCCTCCATCCGACCCTAGCTCCATGGCCCTTTATGAGATGGGGAATGGACATCGTCGGAAAGCTCCCTCCCGCGTCGGGTCAAAGAGTCTTCTTCCTCGCTATGACAGACTACTTCTCTAAATGGATCGAAGCCGAAGCCTACAGAGAGGTAAAAGATCAACACGTCATTTCATTCATAAAACGCAACATCTTGTGCAGATTTGGCGTCCCATCCGAAATCGTGTGCCACAACGGCTCCCAATTCATCAGTCATAAGACTCGAACCTTTTGCGACCAATGGAACATCAAATTGGTTACATCTATACCTCGGTATCCGCAATCCAACGGACAGGCCGAATCCAGCAACAAGATCATTATCAACAACCTCAAGAAATGCCTCACAGGGGCTAAAGGCAAATGGGCAGACGAGCTCCCACTCATTCTCTGGTCCGACAGGACCACTCCAAAGAATGCGACTGGGCAATCGCCTTTCTCTCTCGTCTACGGGAGCGAAGCAGTCATCCCGGTTGAGCTACTGGTTCCGACCGCTCGCTGCAACCTCCAAACAAACGAACAAAACGACATCGAACTAGCACATAATCTCGACACTGTGGACGAAATCAGGGAGAAAGCTCGAATCAGAATGGTCAAGTTCCAACAACAAGTCGCGAGGAGCTACAACAAGAACGTCCGGATCAAGACATTCAAGGTCGGAGACTGGGTCCTAAGGAAGACATTCCAGAACACCAAGAACCCATCCGACGGAAAGCTGGCACCACAATGGGAAGGACCTTACTTGATCACCGAAGTGGTCGGACAAGGAGCATATCAACTAGAAGACAAAGACGGACAACCAATCCCGAGCAGTTGGAACGCAACACATCTTAAGCTCTACCATTTCTGAACCAATAAGGTAAAAACATCACACAAAACTCTATGCATCGCATACATATCGCATGTTATCGCATGTACATTGCCACCTGTCGCATACATATCGCATGTTATCGCATGTACATTGCCATCTGTCGCATACATATCGCATGTTATCGCATGTACTTTGCCATCTATCGCATATGTATCGCATGCTATCGCATATACATCGCCACTTTCCTTTATATATCATCGCCTTGACACCAAGCGAGTACTTCCTCCTTACAAAAATACAAATGCAGAACAACATTTACATTGAACCCAGTCGTCCGCAAATGGATCCTGTCATCCGCATATAGCGCTTACATTACACGATCGATCGGATTACGGGGAGATGACAACACAGGCACGTCGGCACACCGCCTGCCTTATACAAAACATAAGGTACAACACCTTATTACATTCACGCAATTAAACATAAGGAACAAACACCTTAGTATATATTGCTTACCTCCCCGGCATAACGTCATGACTAACACATACACAAACACATCGCAGGCCTGCTCTACATACATACATACGGTGAAACCCCACTCGACGGAGTACACAGGCGAAACCGACATACACGACATACTAAACGTCGTCGACAACTTGCTATCTATCGCAAACATGTACGAAACACGCTAGTATACAATTCTACGTGTAAAAACACATTTTTGCATCGAAATAAGAAGCATTTTCTATAAATACGCGACCCGCGATGGTGGATGGGTCGCCAAACCATAATTGTCTACCTATACATCTGTAGGACTTCATCAAACAGAAACATCTTGCGACCCGCGATGGTGGACGGGTCGCCAAAATATACAGACACCAAATGTCTAAAAACCCAACACAAAGGGGACAAATAAGTCAAGCATCAGACACACCAACATTATCTTCGACGGGGGCTGGCTCCAATGGGGCTGTCTTGTCGGCCGGCTTGGCATCGTCAGAATGAGCTTCGTCCTCATCGACACCTTCATCCACCGCCTCCTCTCCGATGCCGGCTAAGTAGAACAGCTCTTGACCAGGGTCGCCTTTTGGGAACATGGAGTCCAAAGTCTCCCTCTCCGCCTTCAGGTCCCAGAGCTCATGCTTGCCCTCATTGAATTCTTCAATCATCTCAATGCGCGACTTCACAGCATAGAAGGCCCCCACATCGCCAGCAATCTGATCGTCGACAATCCTAGCTTGCTTCACTTCCTCCTCAATGCTTGCCCTGCACTCCTCAAACTTCCTCTGACATGCAGACAGCTCCCCTTGGCAGCTCTTCAGCTCCCTGGTGAGACGACGCTCTGTCTCTCGATAGCGACTCTCAGCTCCCCCCAGCTTGGTCCTTAAAGAGGCGAGATCGGACTCTGACCTAGCAGCCATGTCCTCATCCTTAGCAAGCATTGCTTGGACACCGGAATAAGCTCCCAAGAAATACTGAAAAGCCTGACAAAAAGGCATACGACAACGCAAATACACAACTCAGAAAGCGAAGTCGAAACAAAAGAAATACAAAAACGCACAAGACAAGGGCCAACATACCCTCCACGCAGAACTGCCTGCTTCGCCAATGCAGTCCAGGGGAGAAACATCCTTAACCTCCGACTTCAAAGTCGGATCTTGAGCACGGAAGAGATCAACGATCGATGGCCCAGCGACACCAATCTTGTCAACCCCCTCGGCAGTCACGCCTTTCTTCTTAGGGATGTCCTCCACCTTAGCATCGTCGGAACGAGCGCTCATTTTTCTCTTAGAGCCAGCTTTTGTCGCAGTCGACAGGTCAGTCAGGACTGGCTTACTCGACGCCGCCTTAGCTGCAGCTTTCCTTTGCTCGATCAAACCTTTTCCAGACGCCACTCTTAGTCGAGCACTCGACCGACCACCAGGGGAACCTAACACGACAGAGCATCAAAAAGGGAGAAATCCTAAAATACACGACAAAGCGAAAAACAACAAAAAGATTCCTAAAGTCGAAAGTCTACCTTTCGCACGGGATGAAGAAACATTCGACATATCTTCCTGTGGGGGAGGAGTTGGCGCCAGCAAATTGACGTTGACGAATTTCCTCTCAGACGTGGGAACTTCAAGCACAATCTTTGACAGAGCCTCTGATCGGCTGCTAACTTCCAATTCTTCCGGTTCAGGGACTACAAAAAGGGAAAGTTAAAAACAGAGTGTTAAAAACGCATAAACGTGTGAAAGAGAAAACAAAGTACATACTGTCGATCCGTCACTCTGACAACAGAAAAGGACATTCTCCTTCCTTCTCCAGAGAAGATCGTTTGACAAAAAAGTATTTCGACCCCCATCCACGGTCGTTCACATCGGGAGTTTGCACCAAAGGCTTCCGACCTCGTCGGGCACGCAGTTGCACACGGGAAGAACTCTTCGACCCGATGAAGTAATTATACCACAAGGCATCGAAATCAAAACCAACACCAGTTTGCTCATTCACTAAGTCTAAAACCCTAAGGACTCTCCAAGCTTGAGGCATCACTTGACACGGCGCTAACGCCAAGGTAGCTAGAAAATCTCTAACAAGAGGAGAGAATGGGAACTTATGCCCTATCCTAAATGGGTACACATAGAAGCAAATCCACCCTTCGTAGCGCGCATCGGCCCTCTCGTCCGGCTCAGGCAGCGTAGCAATCGTCTCCGGAGGAAAGCCCCCGACTTCGAGGACTTGGACCAGCTCTACCTCTGACAAATTGCTAACCAGCGCGTCCGACTCCGTTAGGAGGAAATGAGGAGAAGTATCGCCCTCTCCGGCATCGGAAAGAGTCTTCGACGACTCAGAAGCCTCGAGAGAGACCATGTCGAGAATAGAGAGGGGAGGAAATCAGAGAGCTATGGCTAAGAAAATCAGAAAGCAAATGGCAAGAGAGACCGAAAGGCTTACCATAAACTTGCAAAGGAAGGAGATGAAGACTAATCGCTCCCCCTGCTCAGAATTTATGGAAGGAAATCATGATCTGCAGAAGACGTCGCATCGTGCCCTAATCGCGTGCCACGTCGACTTGTGCAACCGTGCCAAAAAGGACGGTGAAGATCGTGTCCAAGGAAGTTGCCATGGATCCCGGTCTACTTGCCTAAACCGTAAGCCCATAGCAACTTGGGGCTATTGTTGGGCCTGGATTCTCCAGAGAAGACAGATCGAGAGGACCGAGCCCAATCCCACTGCAAATCAGGAGAATGGCAGACGAGTTCAGAAGAGTCGACAAGGCTTCTCTGGTCGAGCGACACCCGACAAAACCTCTCCAGTCAAGAGTCATCCGACAAGATCGCGAAGATCTCGCCACGCATTTAATGCTCAGATCATGCAACATCTGCAACGTTCAAACACCTTAATTGCCAGTAATTCAACGGCGAAATCCTTGCCATTACACTCGGTATTGAAGATAAAAACATAAAAACGGTGCAACGGCCACAGGAGTAAAGGGAATTACCATATTTGGAACGACGAAGAAGATAAGATCAGGGAACTCACAACTATGCAAGGGACACGCATTCTCACTTAGCAAACTCACCAGAATAGCACTCTCGCTCTCCATCTAGCTCTCCAAATGGCTGCCTATGCCTGACCCCTGCCGGTCGCCACTCACAAGTCACCGGTCGAGTCTCACTCGATCTCTGATTTTATTACGATAAGTTGTATTGCGATTTAATCTGATTCACACGATATCTAATAAAATCATCTTGCTATTACATATTTATTTCTTGTTTACCTATTATTTGCTTGGTTTAGATTATTTCCCATCGTCCGATCGACTAGTTACCCCGTCTAAGGCGATTTAGGTCGTACGATCTTTTCGCCCCAAAATAGGTACTTGGTCAGCTCGCGGTAGAGTTCGCTACCTCTGATCAGTCCTCGGTGAAATGCTTCGATCGACGTTGGGACGTCATAGTGCGGGATTGCGACTTTCTCCTTGTTGTACCTGTTAAGATAGTCCCTCAGGGGTTCGTTGCATCTCTGCACGATCTTATACAGGTCGCTTGATTGCTTTTCTAATCGACGACTGCTGGCGAACTGAATTTTGAACAAATTGACCAGGTCGGCAAAGGAAGCGATGGAACCCTGTGGTAAATGCATAAGCCAGGTTAGTGCGGGTCCTGCGAGAGTCGTGCCAAAGCTTTTGCACATGACTACTTTGCGGTTCCCTCTAGGGATCGAAATAGTCATTAATTTTTGCTTGTAAATTGAAACGTGATCATCTAGGTCCCCGTTCCCATCGTAGTTGGACATGTTGGGGACGTGGAACTTGTTCGGAATCTCGACGCGTGCAATCGCCTCTGTGAAAGATGAGTCTTCGTATCTGTCGATTGCCTCTCTCTCGATCGGCTGGGGAACTCCTGGGATCCATGCGATACGGTCGTCTAGAGTCTTCATGTGCTCATTGATGGCTTGCTGTATGAGGGCTTGGAGATCGACCGGTCATGTTGCATGTGGATGGGCCGCTCGAGTCCCGAGGGGCTCGGCCGCAGAGTTTGGCATGTTAGTCGTAACAAGGGTGACCGGAGGGGTCTGAAACATACCAGTGTGCTGGGAAGCATTGGTCTCTACTGCGGGTGCTACGCCTGCTCCATCCAGATCCAGTCGTATGGACAATCCTTCTGTGTTGACTATATGTCTTGATCCTCTAGGAATTGATGAAGACGTTTGTACTTGTGATCTTAGAAATTCGTTTTCACGGGTTAGTCGAGCAATCTCTGATTCAGATTGAGTACTTAGCGTTTCGGCCCTGGTCCGTTGCTGGGCCAGTTCTTCTTGAAGGACGCTCATGGATTTCGCAAGCTCTTGTATTCACGATTCCGCGATAGGTTGGGCGTCGACGTTCTCTTCCTGATTCTCGATTTGGACATTGCTCTGGGTTGGATCTTCGTTGGAGATCACGGCGTTCTCTGAGCCAGTCATGGTGGGACAGGCTTTGGTTTTGATGATTGGATCGCTGATTGGCTAGATGCCCCACGGTGGGCGCCAAATTATTTTAGGCGAAAAAGATCAAACCGACCTGAATCGTTTAAAGAAGGGCAACTAGACAACAATTAGATTGATAATATCTAGATAATCCGAATCAAATATAAATTGGAATGTAATGAGTTAGAAATAACGTGGAGACTGGCTTATCCCCTCCGAGTAGGGGGTTGATCGAACCAAAGGTGAAGGTTGTCGGACGTTTAAATATTGGGACAATGATTCTGAGCCGATGAACTTAGACGAATATAGAGAGGAGGATGTTGTTGATTGTATTATGTCTGAGAGTACTTGTGTGTGTTACAATGACTCCTAGAAACGCTTTATATACATTCAATCTTCAGAAAGATTCAACCATTTCCTCATCTGTGATCTTCGCTGGTCGACTTTAATTGCTGGATTTGCCATAATCTTATGGCATTTATGTCTTGATCTCGCAGGCTTGTATCCGTTGCATAGGATCTGGATTTTTCGTAACGCTTCCGATCGTGGTGTTTTCTTGACCTTGGCTTCCGCCGTCTGATTTTGGTTGCTTTGTCGTCTGGTCGCTTCCCTGGTTGGTCGCTTCAAAGGAAAAGAAAAATGGCTTCGCGCATTGGGCCGTCTCTTCTGAAGGTCCACTAAGATCATGGCCCAACACCATCCTTGGTTTGGAAAGACATACTGAGTTGTTTGTAAGTTCTAATTTTATCCATAGATTGAAAGTATTTAGTATTTCGGACACCCTTGGAAAGAGGGTTTAGTTTCACACGTCGCTTCTAGTAATTATATTGATGATCCAATAGTTTGGTATATTTCTTGAGGGGATTGTTTTGGGCAAAAAAATCGAACCGACCTGAATCGCTTAAAGAAGGGCAACTAGACAATAATTAGATTGATTATATCCAGACAATCCAAATCAAATAAATATCTAGACGAGATAAGATTAAACATATACAAAGACAAGCTTATCTCCTTTGAATAGGAGACTGATCGAATCAAATGTCTTAATCGTCGGTCGCTTCAATACTGAAATGAAGAACTGAGCTAGACAAGGATTGTAAAAATCAATGAGAAAGTAGAATATTGTAGCATGTATTTGGTAGAAATGATAATGTGTGCCTTTAGGAGCTTTCTCTAACCTGATATACACATGCTTAGACCCAAAAATGAACTAGACTAGCCGTTATCTTCCACAATCTTCGGGGTTCGTCAGGTTGTTTAATGGATGGCCGAGATCTTTGCCCTAGGATATGCATGCCTCGTTGGTTTAGCCATATCTGCTGTGTGGGCCGGCTTTCTGGACCAAACAAATCGGAGCCCAAAAACTGCATGCGTCCACTGAGTCCGAGATTCACTCGACACCTTAACTTACTCCCAACTGGGTGAATCTTCTTGAAGGAATCATCCTTCTTGAAGGAATCATCCTTCGTCAGTTGGGCCGCTTTGATAAAGGTCCATTAAAAACGTGGCCCAACAATTGCCCCAAAAAGTCAAACTAGGCCGGAAGCAATGGTTGAGGGGATGGTTGGATTTTTTCCAACTCTCCTCTGAACGTGATCTTCCTATTGCCGATTCTGTTGTAGTGGATTGATGACGTGGTGCGTTCTTACTGGTTGACAGGATTTTATTGTGGGCAGTTTTCACCATAAATGGGTAGTCACTTCTCTTTCTTTTCACCATCTTCCTTTTTCCTGCAAAGGGTTTTGGTTCCAAAGGTAAAAACTTTTTAAGTTTCTTTTCGTTTTCTTTTGAGCTATGTCGTTTTCAAGATCGAAGAATTTTAGAGCTTCGTCGTTTGGCGTTGGTGAGAAAGACAACGGCTTTTCCCCCTCAAATCTCCTTAGCCCGGATGATTCCCTAGCCGGAACTTTGACCCAGTCGGAGTTGGATACGATTCTAGAGATAGGTCAATTCCCTCCTGAAACGATTGCTCATCTTCCTTTTCCTCAAGAACGTGCCGATTGGTGCCGGGACGGATGGGTTTGTTTCTTCGAATATCCTTTTAGGGTAGGTCATACTTTCCCCTTCTCGAGTCTGGTGAGAAATTTCTTGGTCGTTCTTCATCTTGCTCCATGTCAGGTGATGCCACACGCATGGCGTCTCCTTAGGGTAGTTGATCTTTTGGTCTCCAGTGTCGAGATTGATTTTGACTTCGATGCTCTTTGGTACTCTTATTACTTGAGTAGTCGAGGCTCTTCTCGCTTTCAATTGCGCCTTAGACCGGATAGGGAACCGTTCGCTCCGAATCTTAATGTCAATGACCGAGGATGGAGGTCACAATTCTTGTTTGTGGAGAAGAAGTCGCTTGAGGGGGGTTTCGCATGTTCTTTCTTATGCGACGTCTGGAGGACATCAGGTATTGTCTTAGTCTTTTTGGATTCATATTTTGATGTCTTGTTAACTTTTTCTCACGTGTGTCTCTTTGCAGTGCCGAATCCAGAGGAAAAGATGGATTCTGACTTTGTCGCGGTTACTGAAGTTTTGCTTGCTTTCTTGGAGGCTGACAGATTGTTTAAGAATGTGAATTATCTGGCTCTTAGTCCTCCGAGCATGGCGACTCCATCCACCTCCATTACCAAAAGCACTTGTTCGTTCCTCCAAGTATGCATGTGGGTGGTCTTTGGGGTGTTCGTATGCTTATATTGTTGTGCTTACCTGACAGCATCTCGAGGCGCGAGGTCGAGTGCTCGCTTGTCAGGGAAGAGTCTCTTGGACCAGAAGCTATAGGCGGCCAAGGCCTCCTCGTCGGCAAAAACCGCTGTCAAAGCTCCTTCGTCGGATAGGGTAATCGCCCTGGACTCGCCGTCGTCCAAGACTTCAGGGGCGAAAAGGAAAGCGATTGGTGCCCCAGAGCTGTCGACGGGAATGATGAAGGGCAGAGACTTGGAAGAGTTACTCCACACTTTGGATCCGGAGGCCTTTGGATCCGGAGGCCAAGAGGGAAATCAGTGACCTGCATCCTATCGACTGTATTGATGAGGCCGGGGAGACCGCTTGGCGAGTAAGTAAAGTGAGATTTATGTGGAATTTTTTGTTAATACGTGCATACTAATCTTATTATAATGTCTTTTACATGGTTTGTTGTGTGCAGGCTCTCCAATACTCAATTGTCGCATTTTCCACTGTGCAAGATTTAAATGACAGGGCTGACAGGCGAGTAGTTGAGGCCGAAGGCCAACTAAAGGTAGCTAGTGGGCGCATCAAGGCTGTTGAGAGCAAACAGGCTTTGGCTGAGAAAAAGTTGGCGGAGACGCGGGCTCGACTCGGCTACTCGCCTGTCAGCCCTGTCATTTAAATCTTGCACAGTGGAAAACGCGACGATTGAGTATTGGAGAGCCTGCACACAACAGACGCAGGCTCGACTCGCGGAGCTCGAGGGTAGTATTGAAGGAATCTGTGTGAAGGATGCCCATGTCGTCACCGATGTCGGGGCATACTTCTGCCTCAAGTCTCGTATTGAAATGATGGAGGTGTATGCCGCGGGGGCTCATTCGTATTGAAAAATTGAAGACGTGAAAGCAAACATGGATCTTTTGTACCCCTATGGTAATCCTGGCAACGAGTTGTTCACGTTAATCGGCCTTGGAGAGGACGAGGAGAGAGAAGAAGCTAATCTTGAAGCGACCGAAGAGGTCATCGGAGACGCATCGAGGGAGCTTCCGGAGGCGGCAGAGGGCCAAGAAGTTGTGCCTGCAGAGGTCAGACGAGTCGTAAGTTTGTTTGTTTGATGACAATGTTTCTCGTAGTGTTGTGGATATTTTGCTTTTAAACGTTCAAATGGTGTGTTGTGCCCCATCGTAGCGATGGGAAGGTTGATGTTTTGGCGACCCGTCCACCATCGCGGGTCACGTGTTTTGTAAACATTTTAGTATTTGTTGCGTACCTTGTATTTGTTTTGTGTTTTTTTGCAGGTGGACTTTGTTAATCGCATCTTGGCCGTGACGCGAAATGTTTGGTCGTGTTGACCTCTAATTGTAAATGTTATTGTGTCATGCTTTGTCTGTACATGGAAGAGTTGTCTGTAATATAGAGTGAGGACGAGTACCTTGATCAGGACAAGTGATACGAATCTGCTAGCTCGGATCTGGTCTGAAGCCGGATCTAGGTAGGAAATGGTCTCGGATCCTTCTCTTGGTAACTGGATAAGTACGAACCACCGGGAAGGATGGTCCGCGGCTCTCTTATGCTCGTTTGGGCGAGGGTGGGGCAAGAGTGAAGGTTGTGTTTGTGAACCGTGACGTGGTTCAATCGGGTCTAACCAGTTTTGTGACGCCGAGGCCTAAGGGGGAGGAGTTCAACTCAACTATGAAGCTTAGGCATAAATTTCAACGTAACTAAAATGATTACAAGTGAAGACTATATATAGCCAAAATAATGCACGGCCTTGATGGGCCTTTTTTAACCTAATGTGCCGAGTCTATACGCAGATGGGCTCGCATACCAAAATAGGAAATAAGCTAAAACTAGCAACTACTAAATAAGGAACTACTAAAAATGGAAAGTACTGAAATACATAGAAAAGCTAATTAAATAGGCTTGTCAGATGCCACGGGGGACGCCACGGTCTTGGTCTTCGGCGGCTCGCCGAAGCCTGGTTCAGGGTTAGCCAGGAGCGCATCATTCTCCCTACCTTAGATTCAAAGCGTCCTCGCTTCGAGCTGGTGGAGGCCAGGGAAAACATGCGCTATGTAGCAAACGAGAGCGTTGCATCGTTGTGTAGCTCGGGTCTGACTCTCGGCATATAAAAAATTAGCAAGTATGGCTCGGATGCGGGAGCGGTCTTGGCGTCGAGTGCCTTGAACATCATCGCGCAGGGGCCCGGGTTCGGAATCAGCACCGTCGGAAGAGCCAGTGTAGGTGCGTTGGGCACGTCGGACTCGCGCGCGGGCATAGGAGCGAGGGGTGCATGCGCGGCGACTGGCGTGCGCTACCGCGGGAGCCTGGACCGGAGGTGGTGTCGGCAAGCTTGGGTCAACGGCGATGGGCTCGGCAGCAGGCCCAGTTGGTTGTGCCCTTGCGGTGGCTAGTGCGAGCTGGCGCTTGAGCTCCGCAATTTCGGCCTTTAATTCGGCTTTAGCCTTGGCGGCAGCGTCACGCTCGGCTTGAAGAGCGGCGAAGGCCTCGTCCGACTCTACTCCTGGTGCCTCTCGGGGGCATACTGGCACGCGTCGGCACGGGAGCCTAGTCTGGAGGCGGAGTCGTGGGTGCCGGCCTACGCGGAGCGGCCAGGCTGCGGGCGGTGGGCGCGCGGAGGTGGCGGCGCGGGAGCGTAGTCGCAGCGCGTCGGCGGGTCACGTCGGCATCACGGCGGGGAGTCGTAGCCGTAGTCGAAGTCATAGTCGGGGATGCGGCGCCGGGGCGGGGATGCGTAGGCGTGGCGTCGGAGCGGCGACGCGTAGTGTTGTGGCACCACGTGGTAGGTGCGGCGCGGTGGCGGTGGGCCATAGTCGCAGCTAGGCGGGATGTAGTTCGGATGGGCCTCATATGGACTCACGCCATCAAACCATTCATCGTCGTTCCACTCGTCGACGTAGAGGTAGGGGTTGGCGAAGGTCCACGTGAGGCGCCGGTGAGCCATGGGCGGGTGTTGGCTCGGCTAGGGTGATCCAGGTTGGCTAGGCCGTGGGCTAGGTGGCATGGCTAGGTTAGAATAAGGATAAGATCTTATGGTTAAGGAAAGATAATATCTTGTTGGGAATGGATTTGGGAAGATATCTTTTTTTTGTCAAAGATAAGATTTGATAAGAATCAAATCTTTTGGGAAGGGATAGGGATAGAAAAAAGGAAGAGAAGGCCGAACTAGGGTTGCTAGGGGCGGCGGCGGCTAGGGTTTGGGCAACAGGGAAGGGTTCGTATTTTGATCTTTTGATGGGTCAAACGATGTCCATTTTGGGTGAATTTTATATGCTCGGACTCGTATCGAGAAGCTCTACAATATTATGATAGAAAATTGCAGAAAGGACGAAATTTTTTTGGACGAAATCTGGGCAGAAGTCGAGTTCGGTTTTGGGAGTTTTAATGGTGATGATGGGTAGGGAGAAAGAAAAGAGAAGGAAAGACACACCTCGTACCCCTGGCGCTCTGATACCAATTGATATGAATTCGTTGGCTCGGATCTCGTCTGAAGCCGGATCTAGGTAGGAAATGGTCTCAGATCCTTCTCTTGGTAACCGGATAAGTACGAACCACCGGGAAGGATGGTCCACGGCTCTCTTATGCTCGCTTGGGCGAGGGTGGGGCGAGAGTGAAGGTTGTGTTTGTGAACCGTGACGTGGTTCAATCGGGTCTAACCAGTTTTGTGACGTTGAGGCCTAAGAGGAGGAGTTTAACTCAACTACAAAACTTAGGCATAAATTTTAACATAACTAAAACGATTACAAGTGAAGGCTATATATAGCCAAAATAGTGCACAACCTTGATGGGCCTTTTTTAACCTAATGGGCTGAGTCCATACGCAGATGGGCTCGCATACCAAAACAGGAAATAAGTTAAAACTAGCAACTACTAAATAAGGAACTACTAAAAACGGAAAGTACTGAAATACATGGAAAAGCAAATTAAATAGGCTTATCGGATGCCACGGGGGACGCCACGGTCTTGGTCTTCGGCGGCTCACCGAAGCCTGGTTCAGAACTAGCGAGGAGCGTATCAACAAATCTTATAAGTAGGGTGTTTGTAGTGTTTCGTCTCTCCATTCCCTGAGTGTCGATCGACTTGTGTGTTTTAAGCGTTGTTTTGTATATAATAAGGATATCCTTTTGAGCTTGAATGTCGTGTTTGTCTTCGAGGCCTCTCGTTCCCGTTCAAATCGTGTTAAGAGTACAAAAAAGGAAAGGTCTTGGGGCGACCGTTGGGGGTTGATCCAACGGCGCTCCGATGCTTAAGTCAGTAACATAATTCAAACAAGTGTACTCGAACAGATGTACAGAAAATATGAAGGAAAGAAAGGTTTAGAAGTGATACAACTTTAAGTGGGTCGCATTCCAACTTCTGGGAATTGGCTGTCCGTCTTTGGTTTCTAGTTGGTATGCTCCTTGTCCGATGACTTCTTTGATGAGGTAGGGTCCTTCCCATTGAAGTGCCAGCTTTCCGTCGGTTGGATCTTTGGTGTTCTGGAGTGTTTTCCTTAGGACCCAATCTCCTGACTTGAAGACTTTAACACGAACGATTTTGTTATAGCTCCTGGCGACTTGTTGTTGGTATTGGACCATTCGAATTCTGGCTTTCTCTCTGGTCTCGCTTATGGTGTCAAGATTGTGAGCTAATTCGACGTCGTTTTGTTCTGGGGTTTGAAGCCCATATCTGGCAGTTGGGACGAGTAGCTCAGTGGGGATGACTGCCTCACTTCCGTAGACTAGTGAGAAGGGGCTCTATCCAGTTGCATTCTTTGGTGTCGTCTTGTCGGACCATAGTATCAAGGGGAGCTCATCGGCCCACTTGCCTTTTGCCCCTGTGAGACATTTTTTGAGATTGTTGATGATGATTTTATTGTTGGATTCCGCTTGACCATTGGATTGTGGATATCTTGGTGTGGACGTGACTAGTGTGATGTTCCATTGTTTGCAGAAGGATCGCGTCTTGCTACCGATGAATTGGGAGCCATTGTCGCATACGATTTCTGAAGAGATGCCAAATCTGCATAGAATATTACGTTTTATGAATGAGATGACGTGCTTTTCTTTTACCTCTCGATATGCTTCAGTTTCTATCCATTTAGAGAAATAGTCGGTCATAGCCAAGAAGAAGACGTGTTATCCTGATGCTGGTGGTAGTTTCCCGACGATGTCCATTCCCCATTGCATGAAAGGCCAGGGTGCTAGAGTCGGATGAAGCATCTCTGATGGCTGGTGAGTGATGGGCGCGTGCCTTTGGCAGGCGTTGCACTTTCTGATGTAGTCGATCGCGTCCTTGTTCATTATAGGCCAGTAGTAACCCGTCCTGAGAGCTTTGCCGAATAGGTTGCGTCCTCCAGTATGGTTTCCACATTCTCCATCGTGTAAGGATTGTAAGACGCATCTTACCTCAACTGTTTTGAGGCAGCGTAGGTATAGGCATGTGACAGATCGCTTGAATAGAACATTATCTATTAGATCAAATGTTACGGCTTGTACCTTAAGTCTTTTGGCTTCTATCTTGTCTGTTGGGAGTATTCCATCTTTGAGCCACTTGATGTAGGGCGTGGTCCAATCATCTTGGTTGCCCACTAGATCTTCTTCTGTATTGTCGCCTACTTCTGCTGAAACGACTTCTTCCAAGGGTAGTTCATTCAATGTCTGAATGTCGTTTGGATTGGCTATTTTGGAGATTTTGGGGACGGCCGGTATGGTGATGTGTGCCAATGGGATGTTGTGGAAGTCGTCGGGAGGTAGGGCGGAGCCAAGATTTGCTAGAGCGTTGGCTTGTGTGTTGAGGACTCGCGGGACTTGCTGGATGGTGAAGTTCTAGAATTTGCTTGTCAATTTTTTGACGACATCCAGATATGCCATCATCCTGTCGTCTTTAGCGGCGTACGAACCTTGTACTTGGTTGACGATCAGGAGAGAATCGCATGTCACCTCTATGCTTAGGATCGCGAGATCATGCGCGAGTGTTAACCCAAATATGAGGGCTTCTGATGCGCCCCTGCCCACCATGAATGCCACAGAGGAAGAAGAGGCTATGAGCATTCGCTCAGAGGGGCTGACAAGGCCGGAAACCGGTGTCGTTTTCCTGTCAAAGAAATCCTAATTCACCTACTAAAGAGTATAGCAAGCAAGTCAAGGTCGATCCCACAGGGAGTCGGTTATCTGTATGCAATAACGTGTGACTAACAAGTAACAAGGGGGTTTTGGGGTAATTGCAGAGTAACAAAGATGCAAGTGTTAACAGAAGAAGAAATATGATGAGGAAAAGTATTCCACTAGACAAATATCCACACAGCAGATGAAATAGGTTGATCACTGAAAACTATTGTTCCAAGTTCTTTTTACAATCTTATAGTTGTTTCCACCCTGATCTTAAGTACTATCGATTCTCACAGTTGTCGATAGACTTATTACTATGTCACTGGTAAAGTACCACCGATTCTCACAGTTGTCGGTAGACTTTACCACTAACACAGCAATAGCAATGCACACAAGGATATAGGATACATGTAAATAGAAGGACACCCTACTACTTAACATGCAAATAATTCTCACTCACGATTGCGCGCTCGAAACCCCTATACGCAACAATCGTGTTTGCCACTAGATAAGCACTCGGAACCCCTATATGCAAATCCTAGCACTATGGTAGATGTCGAAAAACCTAGTTAGCTACGCTAGAAGAATCAACATAAACCAATAGATAATATGCTCAAGAGAATTAATCCAACTTTATAAGATATAGAACAAGGAATAGAAATCTCACAACCAATTCATTGCAATGCTTCAATTGTCTAGCGAAACAAAGGTGTTTAGCTCTCCATTCGTTCAAACCCTAGAAGTGGAATGAATAAAAGAGATGACCGAACTAACCGAACCCTTACAAAAACTAGAAAAGGTTCTTAAATAGGTTTTAGAAAACTAACCTAGCAAATAAGGAAAGTAAATAATAACAATTATAAAGTCGAAAGTACTAAAAAGGAAATAAATCAACGCTGGCCGCGAGGCGTCGTCCTCCATCGCGGGGCGGTATAATTCACCGTGGGGCGGTGGCTTTCTGTATTTCCCCTTCTCTGAGATTCACCGCCGAGTCGCGGTGGCTTATGGCGCGGGGCGGTAATGACCAGCTTCTTCAATCTTCTTCATCTGCTCTCCTGTACTACCAAGTAATGGTAGCCTTCCTCCATGAATTCTAGCAGATCTTCTCCTCCATCTTCCATCATCTCCACTAAGCTGTAAATCCTATGATATCTTCACTTCTCAACTATTCTTATGGATTACAGACTTAGCCTAAATCTACACCAAAACTCCATCTAAAACATGTCAATAATCACTAGTTAAGGTGCTTGAAATGGCACCTATCAAATATACCCACACTTAGACCTTTACTCATCCCGAGTAAATCAGAACTAATCATAGTCCACTCATCAAACACCAAGGCCTCAGGAAGTGCGAGCAAACATGATACCAGTGACTACAACAACTCAACAATCAGCTCCAGACAATCAAAACAAGTGATGCGAGATAAATCTAATCCTAACTCCTGTCTAGCTCCTTATTGCTCCAGAGTGACCTACCCGAACTCCTTATATCACCTCTGCTTATGACGCCAACTCCATAATGATCCTAAAATCACTCATTTTTCTTTACGCTCATCTTGCCTAGGCGCCCTCTCGGGTTTTCACCTAGCCACTCATTTCATTTTACTAGACATCTCATATGTACTCACATCACTCCAGTCCATTTTTGCACCGGTCTATACCAGTCGGACTACTTGCTTTTTACATGAACCGCCCTTTCGGGTTTTCAGCTCATCCCAGGATTTTGATTGTCTTTTTCAAATATTTTTGGCTTTTTTTTTGAATAGAAAATGCAAATATGAAATGCATATACAAACTATGTACGCTAACTGTGATAGGCAGCAAGTCTAAATCCCTCCCCACACTTGAAACACACATTGTCCTCAATGTAGAGATGAAGACCACAGTAAATAGGGGGAAAAGAAAATAAACTCACTGGAAAGGTGGATACGGTGGATATCCTGGTGGGGGTGGATGCCTCCCGAAATACTGCTCCTGCATGAATGCCTCCGCAGAACTCAACTAGCTCGTGATCTCTCTCGCAATGTCGGTCTACAATGTCTGCAGGCAAGTCAGCATCTCCTCATTTGCAGCGTGTTGACGCAGTGCGAAAGCATCAAAACGAGCAAACATCTCATCCCAAGGAATCTCAGAAGTCATTGCAGAGGTAGAAGCAACAGCAGACGCAGGGGGATCAAAATTCATAATCATAGGGATAGCGGCCTGGGGCTCATCCTCAGTGTCGGAAGGGACAACCTCAGCATCAGATGGGATGAACCACTGCATAAAATCCCGCGAATAGGGAAATTGGCGAGGAAGGCGCAGCACGTGTCCTCCATAAGAGCACCAGAGGAACTGATCAGAGGAGTTGTTCAGCATACCACACCGTCGCAGACATGGGATGTCGTAGCGAACATGCATGATCGGCTAAGGGATAGTGTCTGTCTGAATCCTGGCCACAGCAACTAAGGTGATCAGACCTCCCTGAACAATGTCTCGCGCAGCACCATCGCGAATCCTCCGCAGCTCGCATAGCCATATCATAACCCACCCGGGCGTCTCCTCATCCAAAGGGTCAATCATCGGGGAGAATAAACCAAGGCGCTTCAGGGAGATTTTCCTCTCCTCCACACTTCCACAAAAGACCGGATAAAAAATGTATAAACTAAGCGGAGACAAGGGTGTACGATCTTGTTATTGGTCTCCTTCCCCTTTTGAAACTCAGACATTCCTGTAGCGGAGATCCAGAAGTCTCTAATGTCAGCCTCATTGGGACCCTGCTTCCACCTAGCAATAGGTGGTCTCGACACACCCAACAATTCCCGGATTTCTTCCACTAGCATTTCGTACGCCTGTCCCTCATACTTGAATTTAATGCCCGCCATGTATTTATGCTCTTCACCATTGATGATGTGTCTGGTATGGTATTTTGACAAAGTGGCGATAAATTGGTAGCAAAGATCGGGGAAAGCAGGGGCACATTTGTCCAGGAAGTCACCCAATCCCAATCTGTCCAAACAAAACTGGGCCATCTCAAACATACCCAACTCAGCCAACGCTCCTCTATCAAAGAAGCGAGGTGGGTTCACAGGTCTCGCCGCAACCACATCATACGCCTCATCCTCCTCTATAGTCATGCCAACCTTCCTAGCTCTCGGCATAATGAAAGGAATTGAATGCGTTGGGGTCAAAGAGCTAAGCAAAGAGGACTTACAAACCAAAGGCGGGGCTCACCAAGGGGTCACCGCAGGGCGGTGTAGTTCACCGCGAGGTGGCGAAGAGGGCTAGGAACTTCTACTGAAAAGCAACGCCGGGCCGCGGTAGGGCTGCCGCGGGGTGGTACTATTCACCGTCTTCTCCAAACAAAAACCATGACTCGCGCGAGGCGGTACTGTTGTAGCGCGAGGCGGCCACTGTGCTATTACTCCTCTTTCACCCTCCGATGAGCCTAGACAACACGCAACTTTCTCCAATCACACCTCCAAAACTTCAAAACACCACCCTTCTCTAATAAACACCACAGGGTGGTCGGATGGGTGCAATGTGGTGGTAGAGAGAGAGAGAAGGGAAGAAAAAGAATGAGGGGATTAGGGTTTTGGTAGGAGTGTTTAATGAGTGTGATGAAGGTAAATACCAGGTACCGGACTGCGGGGCGATCCAACTGACACCGTCAAATCCTTCGTATCTAACTTGGAAAATATTTTTGAAAATGAAACTTTTTTTTTTCAAATTGGGATTGAGTGACATTACCCAGGTCTCACCGCGGGGCGGTGAAGGTTGCCGCGGGCCGGCGAAGAGGTTTCTGGGGAGTTGAACTCGCCTCCATTTACTTTCGTACCTGAAACGTTAGTAGCAGGCAAACGAAACAAAGCAAAAGAAACTACGAAAAAGTATAAGAAAAGAAGAAATCAAAAGAAGAGAAAAGGGAAAAGGAAAATACCTCGGGTTGCCTCCCGATCAGCGCCTTGGTTAACGTCGTTGGCTCGACGTAGGTTATGGCCTATCAGATTTCAGCTTAAGGGGACTCAAAACTTACTGCATCAACATGGGTCGGGTCAAAGCCTTCATAATAAGGTTTCAATTTGTGGCCGTTCACTTTGAAAATGTTGCCTGTCTTGGGGTTAATCAGTCCAACGACGCCATGGGGGTGTACTTCAGCAATTTCATAAGGACCCGTCCACTTGGATCTCAGCTTCCCAGCAAAGAGCTTAAGCCGAGATTGAAATAGGAGGACCTTATCCCCTGGCTTAAAATCCTTTCTCATAATTTGCTTGTCATGCCACTGCTTGGTCTTCGCCTTATAGCTAACAGAGTTCTCATAAGACTCAAGGCGCAACTCTTCTAGTTCTTGCAGCTGCAGCTTCCGGAAATCTCCCACTTCATCTAGTTGCATGTTGCATTTCTTTATTGCCCACCACGCTTTATGCTCAAGCTCTACATGTAGGTGGTAAGCTTTTCCAAATACAAACCGGAAGGGAGACATTCTTATTGGAGTTTTGAAAGCTGTGCGGTATGCCCATAGTGCATCATTGAGTTTGGTACTCCAATCCTTCTGATTAGCTGCCACTGTTTTCTCTAGGATAGATTTAATCACTCTGTTGGAGTTCTCGGCATGCCCATTAGTTTGAGGGTGATAGGCCATCGAGATTCTCTGGGTGACGTGATACTTCTTCAGTAGGGCAGTCACAGTCTTGTTGCAGAAATGGGTTCCCCTGTCACTAATTAAAGCTTTGGGTATCCCAAATCTTGAGAAAATGTTCTCCTTAAGAAAACCTGCCACAACTTTAGAATCATCAGTCTTGGTGGCCTTCGCTTCCACTCACTTGGAAACGTAGTCCACCGCAAGCAATATATAAAGATTTCCATTAGAGCTAGGAAAAGGTCCCATAAAGTCCATACCCCAAACATCAAAGACCTCACAAAAGATTAATGATGATTGCGGCATCTCATTCCTCCTGGTGATAATTCCAACCCTTTGGCATCGGTCACAGGATTTGCAAAAGGCGTAAGCATCCCTAAAGATGTGTGGCCAATAAAATCCTGCCTCCAATACTTTCCTAGCAGTCCTATTTGCTCCAAAATGACCCCCATATGCTTCAGAATGACAAAAGTTAAGGACATATTGTACCTCATTGTCCGGAAGACATCGGCGCACTACTTGATCGACACAATGTTTCCATAGGTAAGGGTCATCCCATACATAGTGACGGGCCTCTCTTCGTACCTTCGCCTTTTGAGCTCTAGTGTAATCCGGGGGTAGTTCCTCACGAACCAAGTAATTCACGATATCTGCGTACCATGGCCTGAAAGAGCGAATTCTGAAGACGTCCTTGGCTATGCGAGGAGGGGGATCATAAGTGTCTATAGAGCAAAGTGTAACACCGGAGATGTTGCCGCGGGGCGGTACTGTCGCCGCGGGCCGCGGTGAGCTTCCCTGGTTCTCAAGTAAATATGCCGCCGGGTTGCGGTAAACGTCACCGCGGGGCGGCGGATCCTCCAGCTTTTCGCTGGCTATGGCTCGCCGGGTCGTGGTGATGGGGACCGCGGGGCAGTGAGCACTTCCTGAACTTCCATCGATCATAAAGAGTGTGTCATCTGGGAAGGTGCCGTGAATGGGGCTCTGTTCTCCGGGCTTATCTTCCTCATGTACGAGCCTACTCAGGTGATCAGCCACTAGGTTCTCCGCTCCCTTTTTATCACGTATCTCCACATCAAATTCAGTGAGAAGGAAAACCCATCGAATTAATCTTGGCTTTGCTTCTTTCTTCATCATGAGGTAATGAAGAGCAGCATGATCTGTATAGATAATCACCTTGACTCCCAAAAGATATTGCCTAAACTTCTCCAAGGCAAAGACAACCGCTAGCATTTCCTTCTCAGTGGTGGAGTAGTTCCTTTGGGCTTCATTCAGAGTCATGGATGCATAATGAATCACATGGGAGGCACGTCCCACTTTTTGTCCTAGAACTGCTCCAACTGCATAGTCACTGGCGTCACACATGATCTCAAACGGCTGAGACCAGTCAGGTGCCTGAATGATAGGTGCACTTGTCAGGCGTTCTCTCAAGCAATCAAACGCCTTCTTACACTCGTCGGTGAACGCATAGGTCACCTCCTTCTTCAGTAACTCGCATAGGGGCGAAGAGATCTTAGAGAAGTCCTTGATAAATCTTCAGTAAAAACCTGCATGACCTAAAAAGGAACGCACTTCACGCACATTAGTAGGATAAGGCAAAGACTGAATCACATCAATCTTCGCCTTATCGACCTCAATACCCCTAGCAGAGATGATATGACCAAGTACTATCCCCTGTTCTACCATAAAATGACACTTTTCATAATTCAAAACCAAATTGGTTTCAACACATCTTTTAAGTACAAGTTCCAAATGGTTCAAACATGAATCAAAGCTAGTCTCATGCACTGTGAAGTCATCCATGAATACCTCAATAAATTTCTCAACATATTCAGAAAAGATACTAACCATACATCATTGAAAGGTACCGGGTGCGTTACACAATCCAAATGGCATTCTGCGGTATGCAAAGGTGCCAAAGGGACATGTAAAAGTGGTTTTCTCCTGGTTTCTGGCGCAATGGCCACCTAAAAGTATCCTGAATATCCGTCGAGAAAGTAGTAATATGGGCGCCCAGCGAGGCATTCTAGCATTTGATCAATAAAGGGCAGGGGAAAATGGTCTTTTCGAGTTACCGTATTCAGCTTACGGTAGTCAATGCACACCATCCATCCTGTGGTGGTCCTTGTAGGAACTAAATCCCCTTGTTGATTTTCCACTATAGTGATACCTCCTTTCTTAGGGACAACCTGGGTTGGGCTTACCCATTGGCTATCTGAAATAGGGAAGATCATATCAGCTTTGAGGAGTTTCAGCACTTCCTTCTTGACCACTTCCATCATTGGAGGATTGATCCTTCTCTGCGGCTGCCTGGATGGTTTTGCTCCATCTTCGAGTAGGATCCTATGCATACAAGTTGAGGGACTTATTCCTTTTATGTCTGCAATGGTCCATCCTATCGCAGTCTTGTACTCCCTGAGCACGCCTAATAGCTTCATTTCCTGATCTGCAGATAGCTTACTAGACATAATGACTGGCAGAGTGTCGTTGGCTCCAAGAAAGGCGTACTTGAGGTGATCTGGCAGCGGCTTCAATTCAATCTTGGGGGCCT
This sequence comes from Rheum nobile, assembly GCA_027886185.1. Taxonomy (NCBI): domain Eukaryota; kingdom Viridiplantae; phylum Streptophyta; class Magnoliopsida; order Caryophyllales; family Polygonaceae; genus Rheum; species Rheum nobile. The sequence continues at coordinate 510,761 of WOAB01000309.1, forward strand.
GTTCAACAGAGGGAACAAGCTTCTCGCTCGGATTTAGTAAAGTGGGGCCAACGCCCAAAGGATCTAAAGGATAGTTACCATATGCATCCAGCTGAGCTATGACTTCCTGCATGTTAGATGGCAAAGAGTATTCCTCATGGGACAAATCCAAATTATTCTCAACAATGGATTGCAACTCATCAGGACCAGAAATATCAAATACATCTTGTGCGATAGAGTCAATCACATCAATTGAGCATAAAGAATGGTCTTCATTGGGGTGTTTCATAGCTTCATATATGTTATATTCCACCTTCTCCCCATCAAATTCCATGGAAAGTGTCCCACTTTGCAAATCAAGTTTAGTCTTAACAGTTTTCAAAAATGGCCTACCTAACAGTATAGATGTGATTGACATAAAAATCTGCAGGGAATATCAAAGACATAAAAATCTGCAGGGATTTAGTAAAGTGGGGCCAACGCCCAAAGGATCTAAAGTTTAGTCTTAGTCTTAGCCTTTGTATCTGTTTCCATATCTAAGACATAAAAATCTGCAGGGAATATCAATTTATCAACCATAACAAGAACGTCATCTACTATTCCTCTAGGGTAGACACTAGACCTATCAGCTAATTGAATTACAATTCATGTTTCCTGCAGAGGTCCGAGTCCAAGAGATTCATAGAGAGAATAGGGCAAAACATTAATGGAGGCACCAAGATCAAGCATGGCTCTATCAAATTTAGTGTCGCCAATAATGCAAGGAATGCTCCACATACCTGGATCACCGCACTTCTTTGGCATACGCCTCTGGAATACAGCGGATACGCGTTCGCTAACCTTGACTTTTTCCTTGCCCTTCAGCTTCTGATTTCTTTTGATGGTGCATAGCTCCTTTAGAAACTTAGCATACCTAGGTACACTCTTGACAAGATTGAGGAGGGGGATGTTTGTTGGGCCTAGATTCTCCAAAAAAAAGATCAGACCCTCGATCGAGCCCAAGCCCATCGCCATTTGGAAGGCCAAACAATGAAAGCCCAGAAAAGCCGACAAGACTTCTCTGGTCGAGCGTCATCCGACAGGATCGCGAAGATCCCGCCACACATTTAATGCCCGGATCATGCAACGTCTACAACACTTAAACCACCACCATTACCAGCAATTTAATGGCGAAATCTTCGCCATTACGTCCAGCATAGAAGACAAAGATATCGAAGAAGCACAACGGTCACAAAGAGTAAATGGACTTACCATATTGGGACGACAAGGAAGATAAAAATTCAACTCTCACAACTACGCTAGGGACACGCTTTCTTACGGAGATAACTCACCAGAATAGCACTCTCGCGGCCCATCTAGCTCTAAAAACGGTTACCTACGTCTGACCCCTGCCGGTCGCCACTCACAAGTCACCGGTCGAGTCCCACTCGATCTCTGGTTTTATTACGATAAGTTGTATCACGATTCAATCCGATTCACACGACATCTAATAAAATCGTCTTGTTATTACATATTTATTTCTTGTTTATCTATTATTTACTTGGTTTGGATTGTTTCCTATCGTCCAGTCGACTAGTTACCCCGTCTAAGGCGATTTAGGTCGTCCGATCTTTTTGTCCTAAAACAATGTTCACCTCACATTTACTGAAAGTGTCGAAGAGATCCTTGTCGTCAATCACTCTCCTTTCCTTTAGTGCCTCCGGAAAGGGGGCAGGGGGCTTTTCAGATCCAAGAGGAGGGAAATATGGACGAACATAGGGGTCCTCTTCTTCATTATGATCAATCTCTGGGCTTTCACCGCGGGGCGGTGGGCTCACCGCGGGGCGGTGCTCTTGGCCGCGGGGCGGCAGTGTCGACTCAGAATAACTGGGAGCTGCCACCGGGTCGCGGTGGTGATCGCCGCGGGGCGGTGGAATTTGCCCATCTTCAATTTCGGTTTTGTCATCCTTTTCAGCAGTAGGAGCGACTTGTAATTCTTTGCCACTTCGGAGGGTCACAGCATTTACACTTTCTTGCGCATCCCTTTTGTCCAACCTAGCGACCATATCTGATAGATTAACCACGGTCTCCTTCATGCTCTTGATGCTGGCCTCAGTAGTATGCACATGCGTTGTGAAGTGCATTGTTAAGGTCTTGAGCATATCTTCAGTTGAAGGGGGGCTACTAGCTTGGGGAGCTGCTGGTGGCTCATCAAAGTGAGGTTGTGGTGGTGTTTGTTGTAGTTGTTGTTGATCTTGTCTAGGTCTAATCGGCCCGTAACCTCCAGCAGCATATACTTCAGCAGTAGTGGCATCCTGAAGTTGGGGACAAGCGTTGGTGTTGTGAAATGGGTCAACGCAAATTCCACAAGCGTTGTGCTGTTGGGGTGCTTCTTTTGTACTCATCTTCACAATAACCTTTTTCAATGAAGTAATTTCTTGCATTAGATGTGCATCATTGGAATTGATAGCATTAACTCCTCTGATCTTTGGGGCTTCATCAAAATCCCTTGTGCCCTCAGCCATATCATGAAGTTTAATCATGGCTGCATCAGGGGTCATATTCAAGATACTACCACCACAAGTAGCATCTATGATTCTTCTTTCATCATCTAGTAGCCCATTGTAAACATAGAGTACCAGAGCTTTCTTGTCAAAACCATGGAACGGGCAACTAGAGCAAAGTCGTTTGAACCGCTCACAATAGTCATAAAGGATCTCCTCCTCTCCTTGTTCAATACTGGCAATTTCCCTTTTTAAGGCGTTCACCATCTTGGTTGGGAAATATTGTGTGAGGAATGCCTTATGTAGCTCAGCCCATGAATCTATGCTTCCGCCAGGCAGATGATAGTACCAGTCCTCAGCATCGTCCTTAAGAGTGAACCCGAAGGCTCTCATTTTAATTTGATCTTCAGTGACGTTGGCTGGTTTAATGCTCATAATGACATTGTGGAATTTACCCAAATGAATAATGGGGTCTTCGCCACTTCGTCCATAATATCTTGGGAGCAACCGTATCACTCCTGTTCTGAGTTCAAATGTCACACCATCAGCAAGTGGTGGAATGATTACAGCCAATGGCTGTTGTGCTAGATCTGGCGCAGTCAACTGTCGGAGTGTCTGAGCCATTCGTACTTGTCTCTATATCAACTTCAACAAGTAGCGAATCAGTATCAAAGGTGCGGACCGTAAGATAGATCCATACCGCAGTCAATCACAAATAATCACAAACAGAGTATTTGACTCCCCGGCAACGACGCCAAATTTGACAAGGCCGGAAACCGGTGTCGTTTTCCTGTCAAAGAAATCCTAATTCACATACTAAAGAGTATAGCAAGCAAGTCAAGGTCGATCCCACAGGGAGTCGGTTATCTGTATGCAATAACGTGTGACTAACAAGTAACAAGGGGGTTTTGGGGTAATTACAGAGTAACAAAGATGCAAGTGTTAACAGAAGAAGAAATATGATGAGGAAAAGTATTCCACTAGACAAATATCCACACAGCAGATGAAATAGGTTGATCACTAAAAACTATTATTCCAAGTTCATTTTACAATCTTATAGTTGTTCCCACCCTGATCTTAAGTACTATCGATTCTCACAGTTGTCGATAGACTTATTACTATGTCACTGGTAAAGTACCACCGATTCTCACAGTTGTCGGCAGACTTTACCACTAACACAGCAATAGCAATGCACACAAGGATATAGGATACATGTAAATAGAAGGACACCCTACTACTTAACATGCAAATAATTCTCACTCACGCAGGTATGTTCTCCTTACCCATCTTCAATCTAAACTCCTTGTCTTCGCGTTGGTTAAGGATTTATATGTGCTTGATCCTTTTTTTAAGCCAATTGTAGAACACTGTCTTAGAGACCGCGAGTTTGAGACATATTTCCTTCATGAGGGGTACCTATACAAAGCAAGGCGTTTGTGTATTCCTAGCTCACCAATTAGGAAACTCCTCATCCAAGAAGCCCATGAAGGATGCAGTCATTTTGGGGTCACCAAGACTTTAGCTGCTCTTCGCGAGCATTTCTTTTGGCCGCGTATGACCACCCAGGTGACGCGCTATTGCACCAGTTGTGTCACGTTTCAACGCGCCAAATCAACCTCCCATCCCTATGGTCTCTACACGCCTCTACCCATCCCCTTAGGCCCTTGGGAAGATTTGTCTATGGACTTCATCACAGGTTTGCCTCTCTCTCGAAGGGGTAAGGATTCCATCTTTGTGGTTGTAGACAAGTTTTCCAAAATGGCCCATTTTATCGCGTGTAAGACCACAAACACTGCCAGTGAGATCGTCGCGTTGTTCTTTGACAACGTGGTTCGTTTACATGGGATACCGCGATCTGTCGTGAGTGATCGCGATACAAAATTTGTGGGTAATTTCTGGAGAACACTTTGGGGCAAGTTGGGCACCAAACTTTTGTATTCCACTAGCTACCACCCCCAAACTGATGGTCAAACTGAGGTGACCAATCGAACCCTAGGAGCCCTCCTTAGGACCATGCTCAAAACCAACCCAAAGCGTTGGGAGGACTTACTTGCAATTGTTGAGTTTTCTTACAACAGGTCTAGGCACTCCGCGACGAAGCTGACGCCGTTCGAGGTGGTCTATGGCAGAAACCCACTGACTCTGATGGACATGTTGCCGCGTCCTTTGAAGGATAATGAGCACCCTAGCGCGGCCAACCGCGCCGCGATGATCCAGGAGTTGCACCAAAGAACGCGGGCACAGCTGGAATGCCGCACTGAACAATATGCCACCCAGCACAACCGTGGGCGCCGCCGCATTATATTTGCCCCAGGAGACTTGGTATGAGTGCACCTTCGCAAAGTCCGTTTTCTAGCTCAACGCAAATCCAAGTTGGCCCAACGTGGTGATGGCCCTTTTCGTGTTGTGAAGGCAATGGGAGACAACGCGTACGAGATTGAGCTTCCACCGGACTATGGTGTCCATGCGACCTTCAACGTCGCCGACCTGGAACCCTATGTGGAGCCTGAGTTCGATGATGGTGAAGCGGGGACGCTTTACAGCCAAGTGGGGGAGGGTGATGCGCCCCTGCCCACCATGAATGCCACAGAGGAAGAAGAGGCTATGAGCATTCACTCAGAGGGGCCAATCACAAGATCACGCGCCAAAGCAATCGCCAACGCGATGCAATCCTTGGTTGCTCGCATCGTCGCCAGCCAAGGCACCCAAGAGACTGCGTTCTCTTTAAAGCGTCTTCAACCAAGCCCAGAGAACGCGTTCTCTGTTTGTCTTCTCTCAACCATCCAATGAACGCATTCTTTTTGAACTGAATGTAATCTTTTGAGACATTAATTATTTTAGTTTTATTTTGGGGCGTGTGTTCCACGCGTGTCGCGTGGGCTGGCCCATTTCGCGAGACTCGGCCCATCCGAGTCTCGCTATATACTATAAAAGGTCATCTCGACCTTCTTTACTAGGTTACGCATAATTTTAATCTAAGATTACTTGTCGAGAGCCATTTGCCTCCCCTCTCTTAGATCTGTGTCACCTCCAAAGTCTGATTCTCATCTCTTTCACTCCGCCACCGACGCTACGGCCACCACTCGATCTTTCGAGTCTATCCCCTCCGCTGTCGACGCTACGACAATCACTCGATCTCTCGAGTCCATATCCTTCGTTGCCGATGCTACGGCCAAGTGCTCGATCTCTTTTGAGTCGTTCTCCCTCACGCACCAGCCTCCAGACACCGTGTTCCATCATTCCAACCCCGCGCGGCTTGCCAAACAAGATCAGAGATCCTTTACCACTAGTAGGAATGCATCAGCTTCATATTCTACTTCATTGTTGGTCGCATCCCACTCGCATCTCACAGCTTGGGCTATGTGGTCCCCTTGTGGCGATTTTAGTACGACGCCTAGGCCGACTCCTCTTACATTCAACGCTTCGTCTGTATGGAGTTGCCATATGCCCCGGTCCTCTTCAACACTCAGTTGTTCAACCTCATTCATGGCTTCTTGTTCCAGTGTAGGGCTGAAATCGGCCACAAAGTTGGCCAAAGCTTGAGATTTGATCGCCATCCTTGGCCCGTACTCAATGTCGAATCTGCTAAGGTGTATAGCCCACTTAGCCATTCGTCCTGTAAATTCTGGTTTCCTCATGACGGCTTTCATGGAATGGTTAGTCCTCACAATAATAGCATGTGATTTGAAGTAGGGTCTTAACTTGTTTGAGGCCATAACTAGTGCCAAGACTAATTTTTCAAGTGACGTGTACCTTGTCTCAACACGAAGTAGGGAACGACTTACGTAGTAGACCGGTGATTGTTTGTCGTCTTCTTCTCTTGTCAGGACTGTGCTGACGGCTGATTCTGACACGGCCAGATACAGTGGTAATGGCTCGTCGTCTTTTGGTTTAGCCAGCAAGAGGGGACTCACCAGATACGTCTTTAAGTCTTGGAAGGCTTGTTTGTGTGATGTTGTCCAATCGAATGACTTATTCTTTTTTAGGGTTTTGTAAAAGAGTTTGCATTTATCCGAAGACTTTGATATGAATCTGTTCAATGCTGTTATCCGTCCTGTCAATTTCTGAACGTCTTTGACACATCGGTGGGACCTCAGGTTGACGATAGCTTTGATTTGGTCTGGACTGGCTTTGATCACCCTTTGTGTTACCATGTATCCTAATAATTTTCCTGAAGACACTTCGAAAGAGCATTTAGTTGGGTTTAGTTTCATGTTATATCTTTTCATTACCTCGAATGCTTCTTTCAGGTGTTCGATGTGGTCCCTTGTCGCTTTGGACTTGACGAGCATGTCATCAATGTAAACCTCCATGGTGTCCCTGATCTGGTCTTTGAACATTCTGTTCACCAGCCTCTGATATGTAGCCCCTGCGTTTTTCAATCCAAAAGGCATGACTTTATAGCAGTACGTACCTTGGCTTGTTATGAAGGTTGTCTTTTCTTGGTCGTCAGGGTCCATGAGAATTTGGTTGTATCCACTGAACGCGTCCATGAATGTTAACATTTCGTGTTCGGCGGTCGCGTCAATCATGGTGTCGATATGTGGTAATGGGAAAGAGTATTTTGGACATGCCTTATTCAGGTCTGTGAAATCGATGCATACTCTCCATTTCCCATTCTTCTTCTCAACCACGACGACGTTTGCTAGCCAGTCGGGGTACTTGACTTCCCTTATTTTACATGTCTCGAGTAAGTTCTTGACCTCGTCGTCCACGATTTTGTTGCGCTCAGGCGTGAACTTTCTCCTTTTTTGCTTGACCGGAGGATATGTGGGATCTATATTTAATTTGTGAGTAATAACATCTGGGGAGATCCCCACCATGTCTTCGTGTGACCAGGCAAAAGTTGGATCGTAAAAAGGAAATTAAATCTGATCTGGTCGAATCGTTCAGATCCGATCCGACCCTTACCGTTTGTGTTGGATTTGAAGGATCCACCGCGATCTCATCGAGTTGTTTCATTTCTGGTTCGATGTATCGCGTGGTTCCCTCGCCACACTGTGATTGCTATGCGGAGGACTTGTTGACTGCCCCTTTCATTGAAGTGACATACCATTCCTTAGTAGCCCGCTGGTCGCCTCTTATTTCCTGTACCCCCCTACTTAGTTGGGAATTCTATTGTCTGGTTATAAGTGGAAGGTACAACTTTCATGGCGTGGATCCAGGGTCTGCCAAGGATTGCATTGTATGGGGATAGGCAGTCGAGTATTAAAAACTTTACCTGTTGGTTGACTCCACTAGTGTATGTTGTCAACACGATCTCGCCTTGGGTATATTTAACTTCCCCAGTAAATCCGACCAGCGGGATAGAGTTTCTGGTTAAGTCGTCCTCGCTTAAACCCATACCCTTCATAGCGTCGAGCGTCAACAGGTTGGTGGAGCTACTTGTGTCGATTAAAATGCGACGGATAAGAAAGTTGCTAATTGAAAGAGAGATTACCAAACCGTCGTGGTGGTCGCCTAACTCTTGGGCTTCTGAATCATCGAAAGTGATGGCGGGGGCGTTGGTGGCTTGTGATTGCCTCACCTCCGCCCGAATCGGCCTATCGCCTTTGCTTTCTCGGGCGTATCTTTTGGCGGCCGAATACGTGTTTCTACACACGTCCGACCCTCCTGAAATGGTGTTAACAATTTTAGTGGGAAGTGGAGAAGACGGCTTGTCAAATGTTACCTGGTCCCTTCGATCGAGGGTCGCTTTGGCTTTGTCCGAGATGACATTGCGTAATATCCCATGCGCGAGGAGCCTTGCGACTTCCTTACGAAGGTCTATACACTCATTCGTCGAGTGTATGTGGTCTTCGTGGAACTCGCACCTTCGGTTCATATCCTTCTTGGCGTCTGGTTTGTCGTTTCTCTGAGGCCACCTTACTTCTTTTCCATACTTGTCAAAACTCTTTACGAGCTCCGACACGGAGATGTTGAAGTTGTAAGAGTGAAGCTTCGGAGGGAGAGCAGGATTGTTCTTCCAATCTTAGTTCCTGTCATAAGAATTGCTTACATGGCTGGCATCGTTTCGCCCCTTAGGATAAGGTTGGTGTCGTCGATCGCGTCGATGATCCGAAGATGTTCTTCGATCGACTCAATCGGGGCTCTTGTTTGCCTTGGAAGGCTTTTCATCTTCTTTGAGTCTGACTTGCGCCATGGTTTTGGCTTGTACATCTTCAAAGCTTCGGCACAGATATTTGGTCAGTTCGCGGTAGAGCTCACTACTTCTGATCAAACCCTGGCGGAATGCTTCGATCGACGTCGGGACGTCGCAATGTGGGATTGCGACCTTCTCTTTGTTGTACATGTTAAGATAATCTCTTAGAGGTTTGCCATACCTTTGCACGACCCTGTACAGATCGCTTGATTGCTTTTCTAATCGTCGACTGCTAGCGAATTGAACTTTGAATGAGTTGATCAAGTCGGCGAAGGAAGCAACGGAACCCTGTGGTAGATGGATAAGCCAAGTTAGTGCAAGTCCCGCGAGGGTCGTGCCAAAGCTTTTGCACATGACTGCCTCGCGGTTCCCCCTCGGGATCGAAATTGTCATTAATTTTTGTTTGTAAATTGAGACATGATCATCGGGGTCCCCGGTCCCATCGTAGTTAGGCATGTTGGGGACATGGAACTTTTTAGGAATTTCGACGCGTGCAATCGCCTCTACAAAAGGCGAGTCTTCGTATCCGTCAATCGCTTCTTTCTCGATTGGTTGGGGGACTCCCGGGATCCGTGTGATGCGATCATCCAGAGTCTTCATATGCTCGTTGATAGCTTGTTGTATGAAGGCCTGAAGATCGGTTGGAGCTGTTACTTGTGGATGGGTCGCTCGAGCTTCGGGGGGCTCGGCTACAGAACTTGGTATGTTAGTCGTAAAGAAAATGATCGGAGGGGTTTAGAACATACCAGTAGGTAGGGAGGCATTGGTCGCCACTGAAGGTGTCGCATCCACTCCATCCAAATTGAGTCGTATAGACAGTGCTTCCGTGTTGACTATGCGTCTTGAGCCTCCGGGGACTGATACGGCCGAGTGTACCTGCGACTTTAAAAACTCATTTTTCACGGGTTAATCGAGCGATTTCAGATTCAGATTGAGCACTTAGCGTTTCGGTTCTGGCACGTTGTTGGGCCAGTTCCTCTTGAAGGACACTCATGGTTCTTGCGAGCTCTTGCATTTGTGAGTCTATGACTGGTTGGCCGTTGATGTCCTCTGCCTGGTTCGTGAGTTGGACATTGCCTTGAGCTTGATTTTCGATGAGGATCATGGGATTTCCAGCGTCGGCCATGATGGGATGAGTATCGGATTGATGATTGGATCGTTGATTGGCTAGATGCCCCACGGTGGGTGTCAAATTGTTTTGGGCGAAAAAGATCGAACATACCTGAATCGCTTAGAGAAGGGCAACTAGACAATAATTAGATTGATTATATCCAGACAATCCAAATCAAATAAAGATCTAGACGAGATAAGATTAAACAGATGCAAAGACAAGCTTATCTCCTTCGAATAGGAGACTGGTCGAATCAAATGTCTTAATCGTCGGTCGCTTCAATACTGAAATGAAAAACTGAGCTAGACAAGGATTGTAAAAATCAATGAGAAAGTAGAATATTGTAGCTTGTATTCGGTAGAAATGATAATGTGTGCCTTTAGGAGCTGTCTCTAACCTAATATATACATGCTTAGACCCAAAAATCAACTAGACTAGCCGTTATCTTCCACAATCTTCGGGGTTTGTTAGGTTGTTTAACGGATGGCCGAGATCTTTGCCCTACGATATGCATGCCTCGCTGGTTTAGCCATATCTGCTGTGTGGGCCGGCTTTCTGGACCAAACAAATCGGGGCCCAACAACTGCATGCGTCCACTGAGTCCGAGATTCGCTCGACGCCTTAACTTACTCCCAACTGGGTGAACCTTCTAGAAGGATACATCCTTCGTCAGCTGGGCCGCTTTGATAAAGGTCCATTAAAAACGTGGCCCAACAGGGATGTTGATACGCTGAAGAGTTATGGGATTATATAGATCCACCAAGTGCTTACTTTAAAGGTCTTGTAGCTTATATTCAGATGGATGCGGATCCGGTGAGAAAGGGGGCTTAGGTAAGAAATAAGAAAGAATATGGGTCATTTGATCCAAGGAAAGTAAAGGCCCAGATTTAAAAAGCAAAAAAAATGCAATAATTCGGCACGGCCGAATTTTATTTGAAAAAAACGCGTATTTTTTGGGGAAAATACGGGTGGGTGCATGCGCATGCGTTTTTTTAATTCGCTAGCACATACAACACAAATATCATGCACATAGAGACTTATTTTCATGCACATACATGCAAAATCTGTGCATTTTTTAACTCGTCCACTTAAAGTCAAATGAAATACAAATTTGTGCACATTTCAAGGGTAAGTTTTTTGCATGTATGTGCATGAGTTTCCACTAAACAAAGATAAACAAATATTCATGCACATATAAGAACAAACTCGTGCACATTCTAAAAAAGTGCATCAGTTTTTGCTTGTATGTACGTGTGTTTCCTCTTATACAAAGCCACACTTACAGTCATAATATGTGCACGTACATGCACAACCTTGTGCACATTCCAAGAAGTGCATAAGTTTTTGCATGTATGTGCATGAGTTTCCACTTAAACAAAGTCACACATACAATCATAGCATATGCACATACAAGCACAAACTTGTGCATATTTTGGGAAGTACATAAGTTTGCGTCTGTATGTGCATGAATTTTTACTTACATAAAGTCACGTACATTTTATTTGTAGAAATTATGTAAGTGGAAAGTCATGCACACCTAGTACAAATTACATGAACATACAAGTTTAAAGGCATGCACTTTAAAAGGAATGCACATACAGTTCAAAACTCATGTACATTTTAACCCAGAAAAATAATGTACACAAATAGAATTTAGATACACATACAAGTCCAAATCCATGCACACACAACCCAAAATCTATGCACATCCCAAATCATGTGCGCGCGTGTTCTTTTGAAGTTGTTTCAAATATACGCGTTTTTTTATATAAAAAAAACGGCACGGCCGTTTTTTATTCTCATTCTCACTCTAATAACATTTCTCACTTACATAATTTCTACAAATTATGTAAGTGAGAAATCTATGCATATCCCAAATCATGTGCGCGCATGTTCTTTTAAAGTTGTTTCAAATATACGTGTTTTTTTATATATAAAAAAACGGCACGGCCGTTTTTTATTCTCATTCTCACTCTAATAACATTTCTCACTTATATAATTTCTACCCAAAACCTTTCCCTATTCAGATATACGTAATTGTTCATGGTTATTACCTATTATATATGTAGCCAATTCCTTCGAGTAGTGCATTAGGAGTTTTGAGTAAAATTTGAACGTAAAAGACCCGTTAATTTTGTAAATCCAAATTTTATGTACAAGATTAGTGTAACCCGGATTAGACATCCAAGTGTTTTCAAAACAAAAGGGGAAGCGGAAGAGAGTACTATTAGAGCCAAGTTTAAATGTGTTAAGACAATGGTTAGATAAAGTGAAGGGGTGGTGATGAACAATAAGGTTAGGAAAATATTGAATAAAGACTCGATGGAGTCGTTCTAGGATATGATTGATCATATTTGTTGATTTTCTCCAAGTGAAGGCAAATCCTGAGGTCCTAGTATTAAGAAGGCTAAATTGCAAAGTGAAGTCTAACAGAGTTTGGTAACGAGAAGAAGGGGGATAATTCCACCAAATTTCTTTGCATGATTAAGTAGTTCATTTATATCACCAGTGAGGATGGTTGGGAGTTTAGATGAAACAATAAAGGAGGATAGCGCATCCCATAAATCATTGTTATGTTCATCTCTAGAGGGGGCGTAAAGAAAACTGAGCAAGAACTCTAGATTGTTAGTTTCATATTTCATAATTATTAAATTAGTGTTTGTATAAAAATAAGGGATTGGTTGAATAACCATTTCTCTAGAGTAGCGAAAGGCTACCTCTAGACTCGATCGAGGGAGTAAAACAAGCGTCATTAAAACCATAGGGGAGGGTGTTTTGGTCTCCACTAGGCAAAGAATATTAAGTTTGTTATGTTTTTGTAGGTATGAAACTTCTATAACAAAGTACCTATGACGAGTACCACTATCATTCCAATAGCCTACATTCATTTTATATTGTTAGATCGGTTTGTCTAATGTGTTCATGAAAACATGTTAAGAGTTCAAATTTGAAAAAAAAAATTTAAAATATTTTTTAAAGTAAAAGGGGTGAATCCTTAAGAAAAAAATTTAAATTAATGATTAAAAGAGATTATTACTAAATATGAGATTTGTATTGTGTGCACATTAGAAAAATCCTTGTTAGATTTATAAAACCAAGTTGTGTTTCCATGGTAGAAGGGCATAATTGTCGATTGACAATTTTGCATACAAACTATCTTAGGGTAGAGGTCCTAGGTATGGTAGTTTGTTTAAGTAGATATTAATTTAAGGCTATTAACATATTGAGGATTCACTACCAAGCAATTACAGCATTTACAATCAAACAAGATTGAAGCATCACAAGGGAAACTTTAGTAAAAAAACAAAGGGTACAAATCCACAAATAAAGGTAAATATATATAAAAGGTTGATGCTAGTAAGAAGAAGATTACACATGATGGTAATAGAATGAAAGATAACACAAGGATTATTACATATCCATGTGAAGAAGGGATATCTGGGACTACGGATTCCCTTCTAGATGAGGCTGCCCCAATTGAGCGTGGGTCCCTTGTTTTGCATCAGATTATACAAGGCGGCTGCTGAGAATTTTCCAAAGGGGCTCATGACTTGGGTGCAATGAGATTAGGGGGACAAGCTAAGTTGTTTGAATTTTGCAAGTGGTTCATGTTGGGCCTGGAAATTCTAGGAGCCCAAGATGCTTGGCCCATGAACATAGAATCAGGTGGAGATCAGATCAGTTGAAGACATAACGGACTCGACCCAGATGCTAGAGATATCAGGTGAAGATCCCGGGGGTCTGCTCGATGGTTCCCATGAAATCTGGTGATAACGGCTAGATTAGAAACGATTATGTAATTTATGTATAAAAGCACGATTATGCCAACAAATATGGACACGATTCACAATCAATACAATCTACTTTCTGATATCAATCTGCAAACTCTATTGCCTTCATCACGAATCTGATTCCAGTTTATAATATTGAAGCGACCGGCGTTCAAATTATCTTGCTCGATCGATCTATAGTTCGAGGGAGATAAGCTCTACTTTTCTCTAATTATTCTTATTTCGTCTAGCTCTTTTCTTGATTTGGATCTTTCAGATATAATCTGCCTTTTAATTGTCTAGTTGCCCTGCTTAAGGCGATCTAGGTCGGTTAGATCTTTTCGCTCCAAAACAATTTGGCGCCCACCGTGGGGCATCTAGCCAATCAACGATCCAGCCCACATCCAATCATGGTCGATTCCGGGAACCCCATGATCGCCACTGAAGACCAAGTCCAAGCCGACATCCTAGTCGCGAATCAAGCAGAGGACGCCAGTGCCCAACCAGTCGCAAACCCACAAATCCAAGAACTTGCAAAGGCCATGAGCGTCCTCCAAGAAGAATTAGCCCGACAACGCGCTAGAACTGAAATGCTAAGTACCCAATCTGAATCAGAAATTACTCGACTAACTCGTGAGAACGAATTATTGAAATCTCAGGTACATTGGGTCCCGTCAAACCCCGGAGGTTCAAGACGCGTAGTCAACACCGAAGGATTGCCTACCCGACTCGACATGGATGGGATAGATGCGACTCCCGCAACGGCAACTCACGCCTCCTTACCTTCTGGTATATTTCAAACTCCTCAAGTCACTTTCACTACAACTAACATGCCAAATCTTGTAGTCGGGCCCCCAGAAGCTCGAGCAACCCTTCCACAGGTAACGGCTCCAGTCGACATCCAGACCCTCATACAGTAAGCTATCAACGAGCACATCAAAGCCTTAGACGATCGTATCGCACGAATCCCGAGAGTCCCCCAACCGATCGAGAAAGAGGCGATCGATGGATACGAAGACACCTTTCACGGAAGCCATCGCGCGCATCGAAATCCCTAAAAAGTTTCACGTCCCCAACATGCCCAACTATGATGGGACTGTGGACCCAGACGACCATGTTTCAATTTATAAGCAGAAATTAATGACTATTTCAATCCCAAGAGGCATCCGTGAGGTAGTCATGTGCAAAAGTTTTGGCACGACCCTCACGGGACCTGCACTAACTTGGCTTATGCACTTACCACAGGGATCCATCGCTTCCTTTGCCGACCTGATCAACTCATTCAAAATCCAATTCGCCAGCAGTCGAAGATTGGAAAAACAATCAAGCGACCTATACAGGATCGTGCAAAGGCATGGCAAACCTCTAAGAGATTATCTTAACAGGTACAACAAAGAGAAGGTCGCGATCCCACACTGCGACATCCCGACATCAATCGAAATGTTTCGCCGAGGCTTGGTCAGGGGTAGCGAACTTTACCGTGAACTGACCAAGTACCCATGTCGAAGTTTCGAAGACGTTCATGCCAAGACCATGGCGCAAGTAAGGCTCGAGGAAGACGAAGATCCCTTCAAAGCAAACAAGAGTCCTGATCGAGTCAACCGAAAAGCCTCTTTGGAGTACCGACGCGATCGACGACATCAACCATATCCCAAGGGACGGAACGATCCTGGTCAGGTAAATAATTCTTATGACAGGAACCAAGATTGGCGAAACAACCCTGCTCTTCCTCCGAAGCTTCACTCTTACAACTTCAATATATCCATATCGGAACTCGTAAAGAGTTTTGACAAATATGGGAAAGAAGTAAGATGGTCTCGGAAGAACGACAAACCAGACGCCAAAAAAGACATGAATCGGTGGTGCGAGTTCCATGGAGACCACGGACACTCGACAGACGAATGCATAGCCCTCCGCAAAGAAGTCGCAAGACTCCTCGCACAAGGACTACTGCGCGACATCATTTCAGACAGGGCCAAAGCGACCCTCGATCGAAGGGACCAGGTATCGTCGGACAAACCATCTTCTCCAGTTCAACACCATTTCAGGAGGATCAGATGTATGTGAAAACACGTACTCGGCCGCCAAAAGGCACGCTCGAGAGAGCAAAGGCGACAGACCCGTCCCAACAGAAACAAGACAACCACGGATCTCTGACGCTCCAACCATTACCTTCGACGATTCGGAGATTCAAGAATTAGGTGACCACCATGACGGTCTGATAATCTCACTATCAATTAGTAATTGCCTTATTAGCCGCGTACTAATCGATACAGGCAGTTCCACCAATCTGTTAACACTGGACGCCTTAAAAGGCATGGGTTTAAGCGAGGATGACTTAACCAGAAACTCCACCCCTTTAGTCGGGTTCACCCAAGGTGAAATTGTGTTAACGACGTATGCAGGTGGAGTCAACCAACATGTAAAATTCCTAATTCTCGACTGCCCATCCCCATACAATGCAATCCTTGGCAGGCCTTGGATCCACGCCATGAAAGTTGTACCTTCCACTTATCACCAGACGATAAAATTCCCTACTAAGTGGGGGGTACAGGAGATAAAAGGCGACCAACGGGCTGCTAAGGAATGCTACGTCACTTCAATGAAAGGGGCAGTCGACAAATCTTCAGCATAGCAATCACAGTACGGCGAAGGGACCACACGATACGTCGAGCCAGAAATGGAGCAACTCGACGAGATTGCACTGGATCCTTCAAAGTCGACACAGATGGTAAGGGTCGGGTCAAATCTAAGCGACTCGACCAGAGCAGATTTAATCTCTTTTTTACAATCCCACTCTAACTGTTTTGCTTGATCACACGAAGACATGGTGGGGATATCCCCAGATATTATTACTCACAAACTGAATGTAGATCCCACACATCCTCCCATCAAACAAAAGAGAAGAAAGTTTGCACCGGAACGCAACAAGATCGTAGACGACGAGGTAAAAAATCTACTTGAAACAGGCAAAATAAAGGAGGTCAAATATCCAGATTGGCTGGCAAACGTCGTGGTGGTCCAGAAGAAGAATGGGAAATGGAGGGTATGCATCGATTTCACGGACTTAAACAAAGCCTG
The DNA here is from genome assembly GCA_027886185.1 of Rheum nobile. NCBI lineage: Eukaryota > Viridiplantae > Streptophyta > Magnoliopsida > Caryophyllales > Polygonaceae > Rheum > Rheum nobile. The sequence continues at coordinate 527,327 of WOAB01000309.1, forward strand.
TCCAAAAGACTCCTTCCCCCTACCACATATCGACGCTATGGTCGACGCGACCGTAGGACACGAGATGTTAACATTCATGGATGCATTCAGCAGCTACAATCAAATTCTCAGGGATCCTGACGATCAAGAAAAAACGTCTTTCATAACAAGTCAAGGTACGTATTATAACAAAGTAATGTCGTTCGGACTAAAAAATGCAGGGGCCACATACCAAAGACTAGTGAACAAAATGTTCAAAGACCAAATCGGTGATACAATGGAAGTCTACATCGACGATATGCTCGTCAAATCCAAAAAAGCGGGGGATCACATCGAACACCTAAAGGAAGCCTTCGAGGTGCTAGAAAGGTACAATATGAAATTGAATCCGACTAAGTGCTCTTTTGGAGTATCTTTAGGAAAACATTTAGGGTACATGGTCACTCAAAGAGGGATAGAAGCCAGTCCCGATCAAATCAAGGCCATCGTCAACCTCAGATCCCCTCGATGCGTCAAAGACGTCCAGAAATTAATAGGATGGATAGCGGCGTTGAATAGATTCATATCCAAGTCGTCGGATAAATGCAAACTTTTCTACGAAGCCTTGAAGAAAAATAAATCATTCGACTGGACAGCTACAAACGAGCAGGCCTTCCAAGATCTAAAAGCATATTTAGCAAGCCCACTCCTATTGGCTAAACCAACGGACGACGAACCACTGCCGCTATATCTAGCGGTGTCAGAATCATCCATCAGCGCTGTCCTCACAAGGGAAGAAGACGGCAAACAATCGCCTGTCTACTATGTAAGTCGTTCGCTGCTCCCAGCTGAAACAAGGTACACGTTACTTGAAAAATTAGTTTTAGCACTGGTTATGGCCTCAAATAAATTACGACCTTACTTTGAATCACATGCTATTATTGTGAGAACTAACCATCCCATGAAAGCAATCATGAGGAAACCAGAATTCACAGGACGAATGGCCAAGTGGGCCATACACCTCAGCGGATTCGACATCGAGTATGAACCAAGGACAGCAATCAAATCTCAAGCTTTAGCTGACTTTGTGGTCGATTTCAGCCCGACACTAGAACAAGAAGCCACAAAGGAAGCCGAGCAACTAAAAGTCGAAGACGACAAAGGCACATGGCAACTCCATACAGATGGGGCCTCAAACGTAAGGGGAGTTGGCCTAGGTGTCGTGCTAAAATCATCACAAGGGGACCATATAGCCCAAGCCGTGAGATGCGAATGGGACGCGACCAACAACGAAGCAGAATACGAAGCTCTCGTGTTCGGACTCACCCTGGCACATGACCTCGCAATCCCAAGCATAGAGGTAACGTGCGACTCCCTCTTAATTGTCAACAGGTCAAAGCCCTTTCTCACTGGTGTACGGATACGAGGTAGTCATCCCCGCTGAATTACTCGTCCCAACTGCCCGATACGGACTTCAGACTCTAGAGCAAAACAATGTCGAGTTAGCTCACAACCTCGACACCATCGACGAAACAAGAGAGAAAGCCCGAATCTGAATGGTCCATTATCAACAGCAAGTCGCTCGAAGCTACAACAAGAACGTTTGAATCAAAGTCTTCAGGTTAGGAGATTGGGTCCTAAGAAAGACGTTTCAGAATACCAGAGACCCAGCCGATGGAAAACTAGCACCCCAGTGGAAAGGACCTTACCTCATTAAGGAAGTCATCGGACAAGGAGCATACCGACTGGAAACGAAGGACGGACAACCCGTCCCTCGAAGTTGGAACGCAGTCCACCTAAAGTTGTATCATTTCTAAACCTTTTCTCATCTTTACTACGTACCTTCTTACATCTCTTACCTTCGATTATATATATAACGATCACTGACTTAAGCATCGGAGGGCCGTTGGGTCACCCCCCAACGGTCGCCCCAAGATCTACTTTCTTTTGGCACCTTTTGACATAATCTAAGACAGGAAGACGAGAGGCCTCAAAGACAAGATTTGACAAATCAAACGGATATCCTTGTTATTTACAATACAAAGCGCTTACAACAAACACACATTCGATCGATACACAGGGAATGGAGGTAACAAACATCAAGACACCATTTTACGCAAAAAAGACTCGACCTTTATGAAGGTACGTGTCCTTGCTATACAAAACAACATTACTCTTCCCTAAACATACATAGCATGCTAACAACTACGAATTACAGGTTGCTTCAACCAGATAATACGCCATACGATCAAACCACAGTCGACAAGATCCACATGCAAGAAACGCAAAGCAAAACGCAAGGTACGCAACATGACAACATCCTACAAAATACGCGACCCGCGATAGTGGACGGGTCGCCAAAACATTATCCATCTCTTCAATGAGGCATGACTTGTCATTGGAAAATATTCTAAAACGAGAAAAATAGAATGTTCATGGAGTTCACTCCCTGCGCAAATTACATCTTCCTAAGATTCACCAGACTTTTCGACCATGTCTGCAGGAACAAGCTCCTTACCCGTGGTCACTTCAAGGTCATCCTTGGGCTCCTCTTCAACAGCTTCTCTTGTGGCTCCGGGATTAGCTTCCTCCTTCTCATCTTCTCCACCTAAGCCAACAAGTCTGAAGAGCTCGTCTCCTGGGTTGTCGTGAGGATACAAAAGTTACATGTCAGCCCTCGCGTCGTCAACCTTCCAATCGACATGGGTGCCCACAGCAAACTCCTTCATCATCTCAATACGAGATTTGAGGCAATAATACGCCCCCATATCTCCATCAGTACGAGCATCTTCTTCACGAAGCTTCTCAGCCTCAGCTTTCATCTCGGCCTTCACATCCTCCAGACGAGCTTCGAAGCTCTGCTTAGTTGACGACATCGCACGCTCCAGAGATTTTATGCGACCCTCAGAAATCTTCAACTGTTCTTCCGCTCGAGCAATCCTCTTATCTGCCCTGTCGCTTAGCTCTTGGATAGTCGACGAAGCAACCATGGAATATTAAAAGACCTACATAAACATCGTGTAATTTAGTCTCTTCAAAAAGAAAAATACGTGTGAATAAAAACAGAGAAGGATTTTTTACAAACCTTCCAAGCATTAGTAGCGGCTTCATTCATACAATCGATGGGATGGAGATCTCCAATCTCGCTTCTGGCTTCCGAGTCCACAAATCTAAGCAGGTCATCCACTGACCTCTCCTTCAATACGCCTGACGAAGGGCTCAAAGCCGTCGTCGCCTTCCTCTTAGCCCCAGACGCCTTAGATGAAGGGGAGTCAAGAGTAATGATCCCAATAGACGGAAAGGCCTTAGACGGGCCCTTCGCCGAAGAAGCCGCCTTAGCAGCCGACAGTCGCTGCTCCAACAGAATCTTTCCGGACAACCTAGCACTAGATCTCCCTCCTCTCAACGCTGACAACATAATGCAACAAAATAAGCATAAGAACACTCTGAAAACTAGCCAGACGCATACCTGTAGGAACGAACAGGTGCCTTTGGTCACAGACGCGGATGGAGTCGACATATCTTTAGATTCAGACAAAAGAAGATTGATATTCTTGAATGACCTTTCCGCCTCAGGGAAAGCGAGCAAAGTAGCAGTCACCTCTTCAAATCCACTGCGGTCTCCCAGATCAGGTGTTGCAAAGAAGTACATGTAAGCAAAATTTTAGAAGTCGCTCGACCAACAAATTACGAGAGGAGACACGATACCTGTTATTCTCCAGTTGGACAGAAGGAAAGAAAAATCGAAACCTCTCTCAAGAGACCTACGCTCTACAAAGAAAAATCGAGATCTCCACCCACGGTCATTAACATCTAGATTCAAAGCTATAGGACTTCTACCCCGACGAAGACGCAACTGGAATCTCGAAGACCTTCGACTACTCAGGTAATAGGAATGCCATAAAGCATCAAAATCAAACTCTAAGTTCTTATCTGCGGTTAGAAGGTCAACCACCATGAGCAGACGCCATGTGTGGGGCATGACTTGACAAGGTGCAAGCTTTAGCACGGCCAAGAAGTTTTTGACAAGTTGGGAAAAGGGGAAAGTGTGACCAATCTTGAAGGGATACTCAAAGAAACATACCCAACCTTCCTTGAACCAGTCCGCTCGCTCACAAGACGAAGGAAGACGCGTTACCATCCCCTCAGGAAACTCCCCAATTTCTAGAATCTTCTCAAGTTCGGATTGGGTTAAGGTCCCTCGCAAGGAATCTTCCGAACTTAAAAGGTTTAGGGAAACAAAGGCGTCGTCATCCCCACTCACATCTCTAATAAGAGCTCTGCCTTTTCTTGATCTGGAGGATGCCATGAAAGAGGGGAGGCAAGATACGGTGAAGATTTGAAAAAGAAAGAGAAATTACCTTGACAAGACGCGAAACTTGCAGTGAATGGGAGTAATCGAGAACCATTTAAAGTAACAAACCGCCTCCCTCTGTGGTCAAATTGCTAAACCAACCATGAGACGCCACGTCAGTCGAAGAAATTGGAAGGGAAAAGATTCTCTGCAGAAGATCAAACCGTCCAAGAAACCGTTCGTTTTCTAGCCCATTTTGATCTTGGGGCAATTGTTGGGCCTGGAAGTTCTAGGAGCCCAAGATGCTTGGCCCATGAACATAGAATCAGGTGGAGATCGGATCAGTTGAAGACATAACGGACTCGACCCAGACGCTAGAGATATCAGGCGAAGATCTCGGGGGTCTGCTGGATGGTTCCCATGAAATCTGGTGATAACGGCTAGATTAGAAACGATTATGTAATTTATGTATAAAAGCACGATTATGCCAACAAATATGGACACGATTCACAATCAATACAATCTACTTTCTGATATCAATCTGCAAACTCTATTGCCTTTATCACGAATCTGATTCCTCTTTATAATATTGAAGCGACCGGCGTTCAAATTATCTTGCTCGATCGATCTATAGTTAGAGGGAGATAAGCTCTACTTTTCTCTAATTATTCTTATTTCGTCTAGCTCTTTTCTTGATTTGTATCTTTCAGATATAATCTGCCTTATAATTGTCTAGTTGCCCTGCTTAAGGCGATCTAGGTCGGTTAGATCTTTTCGCCCCAAAATAGTTCACTTGAACTCATTCGACCAATATATTCCTTTTCTCTTGGTGGATTTCGATGATAGATCTGGCCCAGTTCCATGAGAGGAGGTCTTTGAAACCCAATCCTCCTTCAATATGTGGACAACTAAGAGCATCTCATGCGATCAGACTACGTCTCGAGGACGTGACACTAGACCATAAGTAAGACCAGAGTATATTTTGAACCCAATTGATCACATAGATAGGGAAAATGAGAATATACAACTAGAAAGACTGAATTCATATAAGAATGTCTCATGTAACACCCCTAAATTACCTTATGAATATTAACGTCAGTGACCTCGGATCACATATCCAAAATTACCCAAGGCTTTGTAGTATTGATCGCAAATATAAAATAATACGAATAATAGTAATATTAAATCCAAAACTGTCTTGCAAACGACGTTGCCACAAATGGCAACCTAATAATGTATCAAAGTATAGCATAAGACTTTATTAAATGACAAACTAAAAACAACAGGATCTAAACCTTGTTAAACACAATTATTCAAATAACAGAAATGCAGTTGCCTTCAACGTCGTCTTCTCGCGTCTTCAACTTGGGAAATTGTACATGATGTGTCGTATAGGACGGATGACACTAGCCAACCATGCAAGGAAAGAGAAATGTTGGTTAGTCAAATGAAAGACTAAACAAGGGATCAAACAGAATGGTTCTTGTGATTGTATCTCGTTACTATCATTGTCTCTCGAATAATAGTCGGTGGACGATATATAACTCGGATACTCTCACTGAAACGAAAAAAGAGATATGCGACAAAAGAAGACTCCAAAGAAGGTGAGTCTTATAGGAATATGTATGTTTGTTTGGGAACATTATAATTCACACAAAATTTTAAAACCGACCTTAAGAATTTGGGTCCACGACCAACCTCACCGCATAAGCGAATCTAGATTTGAAAGAGTACTTACTTTAAACAAGAGACCGGGCGGGTTCCACGTTGTACTTCTCGCCCGATGGTATATTAATTATGTGCAACAAGGAACTTATCTTCTTTAATTTCAAAACATACATTAACGTTAAAGCTTTTAATTTCCACAACCGATCTCACAGTGAGATATAGAATGGGATAAATCCTGAATATTGGCACTAGCTAAGTGCACCACCACTTATATTAGAATAAGGGTAGGTCATGACCAAAAGTATTAGGGCAATAATCCTTCTAATACCAAGTTATAAAGAAACAGATAAACCTCGCAAGGTATATAGCGTTCCTACGAATACTCGTGCTAACTAGCATATAAGTCCACACCAAATGCACAACAAATTCACACCAAAGTTCATCTAGCACCCTACAATAATAATAATGTATATATGAGGGTCATTGCTAGCAAATATACAGCCTAATAATAAGGTTTATTTATACACCAATTTAACACACAAGTTCCCAGACGAAAATTAAAAATATTTATCCCAACTTAATAGCACAATTGATTCATTGTCAATTAAGGATGAATATGGAATAAATTGCAAGAGGGAACCGCCACTTGCCTTTAATCACGAAGAACTTGAACGGCGTACAGAGATGGTTGCTTTCGAAAAGCAAATTGACTCTTTGCTTGATTTCTGTTCCAAATGCGATTCCGAGATATACCCAAATCACAAAAAATAAATAAATTATGATTAGAAAATTTATTCAATAACAATTGAAGGTCTTGATTTTTAATTGAGTTTACTTAACTCTAAATAAATCAATTTCAAGGCTTTTCGATTAAACGAATATTTATACGTAAAAGACCCGTTAATTTTGTAAATCCAAATTTTATGTACAAGATTAGTGTAACCCGGATTAGACATCCAAGTGTTTTCAAAACAAAAGGGGAAGCGGAAGAGAGTACTATTAGAGCCAAGTTTAAATGTGTTAAGACAATGGTTAGATAAAGTGAAGGGGTGGTGATGAACAATAAGGTTAGGAAAATATTGAATAAAGACTCGATGGAGTCGTTCTAGGATATGATTGATCATATTTGTTGATTTTCTCCAAGTGAAGGCAAATCCTGAGGTCCTAGTATTAAGAAGGCTAAATTGCAAAGTGAAGTCTAACAGAGTTTGGTAACGAGAAGAAGGGGGATAATTCCACCAAATTTCTTTGCATGATTAAGTAGTTCATTTATATCACCAGTGAGGATGGTTGGGAGTTTAGATGAAACAATAAAGGAGGATAGCGCATCCCATAAATCATTGTTATGTTCATCTCTAGAGGGGGCGTAAAGAAAACTGAGCAAGAACTCTAGATTGTTAGTTTCATATTTCATAATTATTAAATTAGTGTTTGTATAAAAATAAGGGATTGGTTGAATAACCATTTCTCTAGAGTAGCGAAAGGCTACCTCTAGACTCGATCGAGGGAGTAAAACAAGCGTCATTAAAACCATAGGGGAGGGTGTTTTGGTCTCCACTAGGCAAAGAATATTAAGTTTGTTATGTTTTTGTAGGTATGAAACTTCTATAACAAAGTACCTATGACGAGTACCACTATCATTCCAATAGCCTACATTCATTTTATATTGTTAGATCGGTTTGTCTAATGTGTTCATGAAAACATGTTAAGAGTTCAAATTTGAAAAAAAAAATTTAAAATATTTTTTAAAGTAAAAGGGGTGAATCCTTAAGAAAAAAATTTAAATTAATGATTAAAAGAGATTATTACTAAATATGAGATTTGTATTGTGTGCACATTAGAAAAATCCTTGTTAGATTTATAAAACCAAGTTGTGTTTCCATGGTAGAAGGGCATAATTGTCGATTGACAATTTTGCATACAAACTATCTTAGGGTAGAGGTCCTAGGTATGGTAGTTTGTTTAAGTAGATATTAATTTAAGGCTATTAACATATTGAGGATTCACTACCAAGCAATTACAGCATTTACAATCAAACAAGATTGAAGCATCACAAGGGAAACTTTAGTAAAAAAACAAAGGGTACAAATCCACAAATAAAGGTAAATATATATAAAAGGTTGATGCTAGTAAGAAGAAGATTACACATGATGGTAATAGAATGAAAGATAACACAAGGATTATTACATATCCATGTGAAGAAGGGATATCTGGGACTACGGATTCCCTTCTAGATGAGGCTGCCCCAATTGAGCGTGGGTCCCTTGTTTTGCATCAGATTATACAAGGCGGCTGCTGAGAATTTTCCAAAGGGGCTCATGACTTGGGTGCAATGAGATTAGGGGGACAAGCTAAGTTGTTTGAATTTTGCAAGTGGTTCATGTTGGGCCTGGAAATTCTAGGAGCCCAAGATGCTTGGCCCATGAACATAGAATCAGGTGGAGATCAGATCAGTTGAAGACATAACGGACTCGACCCAGATGCTAGAGATATCAGGTGAAGATCCCGGGGGTCTGCTCGATGGTTCCCATGAAATCTGGTGATAACGGCTAGATTAGAAACGATTATGTAATTTATGTATAAAAGCACGATTATGCCAACAAATATGGACACGATTCACAATCAATACAATCTACTTTCTGATATCAATCTGCAAACTCTATTGCCTTCATCACGAATCTGATTCCAGTTTATAATATTGAAGCGACCGGCGTTCAAATTATCTTGCTCGATCGATCTATAGTTCGAGGGAGATAAGCTCTACTTTTCTCTAATTATTCTTATTTCGTCTAGCTCTTTTCTTGATTTGGATCTTTCAGATATAATCTGCCTTTTAATTGTCTAGTTGCCCTGCTTAAGGCGATCTAGGTCGGTTAGATCTTTTCGCTCCAAAACAATTTGGCGCCCACCGTGGGGCATCTAGCCAATCAACGATCCAGCCCACATCCAATCATGGTCGATTCCGGGAACCCCATGATCGCCACTGAAGACCAAGTCCAAGCCGACATCCTAGTCGCGAATCAAGCAGAGGACGCCAGTGCCCAACCAGTCGCAAACCCACAAATCCAAGAACTTGCAAAGGCCATGAGCGTCCTCCAAGAAGAATTAGCCCGACAACGCGCTAGAACTGAAATGCTAAGTACCCAATCTGAATCAGAAATTACTCGACTAACTCGTGAGAACGAATTATTGAAATCTCAGGTACATTGGGTCCCGTCAAACCCCGGAGGTTCAAGACGCGTAGTCAACACCGAAGGATTGCCTACCCGACTCGACATGGATGGGATAGATGCGACTCCCGCAACGGCAACTCACGCCTCCTTACCTTCTGGTATATTTCAAACTCCTCAAGTCACTTTCACTACAACTAACATGCCAAATCTTGTAGTCGGGCCCCCAGAAGCTCGAGCAACCCTTCCACAGGTAACGGCTCCAGCCGACATCCAGACCCTCATACAGTAAGCTATCAACGAGCACATCAAAGCCTTAGACGATCGTATCGCACGAATCCCGAGAGTCCCCCAACCGATCGAGAAAGAGGCGATCGATGGATACGAAGACACCTTTCACGGAAGCCATCGCGCGCATCGAAATCCCTAAAAAGTTTCACGTCCCCAACATGCCCAACTATGATGGGACTGTGGACCCAGACGACCATGTTTCAATTTATAAGCAGAAATTAATGACTATTTCAATCCCAAGAGGCATCCGTGAGGTAGTCATGTGCAAAAGTTTTGGCACGACCCTCACGGGACCTGCACTAACTTGGCTTATGCACTTACCACAGGGATCCATCGCTTCCTTTGCCGACCTGATCAACTCATTCAAAATCCAATTCGCCAGCAGTCGAAGATTGGAAAAACAATCAAGCGACCTATACAGGATCGTGCAAAGGCATGGCAAACCTCTAAGAGATTATCTTAACAGGTACAACAAAGAGAAGGTCGCGATCCCACACTGCGACATCCCGACATCAATCGAAATGTTTCGCCGAGGCTTGGTCAGGGGTAGCGAACTTTACCGTGAACTGACCAAGTACCCATGTCGAAGTTTCGAAGACGTTCATGCCAAGACCATGGCGCAAGTAAGGCTCGAGGAAGACGAAGATCCCTTCAAAGCAAACAAGAGTCCTGATCGAGTCAACCGAAAAGCCTCTTTGGAGTACCGACGCGATCGACGACATCAACCATATCCCAAGGGACGGAACGATCCTGGTCAGGTAAATAATTCTTATGACAGGAACCAAGATTGGCGAAACAACCCTGCTCTTCCTCCGAAGCTTCACTCTTACAACTTCAATATATCCATATCGGAACTCGTAAAGAGTTTTGACAAATATGGGAAAGAAGTAAGATGGTCTCGGAAGAACGACAAACCAGACGCCAAAAAAGACATGAATCGGTGGTGCGAGTTCCATGGAGACCACGGACACTCGACAGACGAATGCATAGCCCTCCGCAAAGAAGTCGCAAGACTCCTCGCACAAGGACTACTGCGCGACATCATTTCAGACAGGGCCAAAGCGACCCTCGATCGAAGGGACCAGGTATCGTCGGACAAACCATCTTCTCCAGTTCAACACCATTTCAGGAGGATCAGATGTATGTGAAAACACGTACTCGGCCGCCAAAAGGCACGCTCGAGAGAGCAAAGGCGACAGACCCGTCCCAACAGAAACAAGACAACCACGGATCTCTGACGCTCCAACCATTACCTTCGACGATTCGGAGATTCAAGAATTAGGTGACCACCATGACGGTCTGATAATCTCACTATCAATTAGTAATTGCCTTATTAGCCGCGTACTAATCGATACAGGCAGTTCCACCAATCTGTTAACACTGGACGCCTTAAAAGGCATGGGTTTAAGCGAGGATGACTTAACCAGAAACTCCACCCCTTTAGTCGGGTTCACCCAAGGTGAAATTGTGTTAACGACGTATGCAGGTGGAGTCAACCAACATGTAAAATTCCTAATTCTCGACTGCCCATCCCCATACAATGCAATCCTTGGCAGGCCTTGGATCCACGCCATGAAAGTTGTACCTTCCACTTATCACCAGACGATAAAATTCCCTACTAAGTGGGGGGTACAGGAGATAAAAGGCGACCAACGGGCTGCTAAGGAATGCTACGTCACTTCAATGAAAGGGGCAGTCGACAAATCTTCAGCATAGCAATCACAGTACGGCGAAGGGACCACACGATACGTCGAGCCAGAAATGGAGCAACTCGACGAGATTGCACTGGATCCTTCAAAGTCGACACAGATGGTAAGGGTCGGGTCAAATCTAAGCGACTCGACCAGAGCAGATTTAATCTCTTTTTTACAATCCCACTCTAACTGTTTTGCTTGATCACACGAAGACATGGTGGGGATATCCCCAGATATTATTACTCACAAACTGAATGTAGATCCCACACATCCTCCCATCAAACAAAAGAGAAGAAAGTTTGCACCGGAACGCAACAAGATCGTAGACGACGAGGTAAAAAATCTACTTGAAACAGGCAAAATAAAGGAGGTCAAATATCCAGATTGGCTGGCAAACGTCGTGGTGGTCCAGAAGAAGAATGGGAAATGGAGGGTATGCATCGATTTCACGGACTTAAACAAAGCCTGTCCAAAAGACTCCTTCCCCCTACCACATATCGACGCTATGGTCGACGCGACCGTAGGACACGAGATGTTAACATTCATGGATGCATTCAGCAGCTACAATCAAATTCTCAGGGATCCTGACGATCAAGAAAAAACGTCTTTCATAACAAGTCAAGGTACGTATTATAACAAAGTAATGTCGTTCGGACTAAAAAATGCAGGGGCCACATACCAAAGACTAGTGAACAAAATGTTCAAAGACCAAATCGGTGATACAATGGAAGTCTACATCGACGATATGCTCGTCAAATCCAAAAAAGCGGGGGATCACATCGAACACCTAAAGGAAGCCTTCGAGGTGCTAGAAAGGTACAATATGAAATTGAATCCGACTAAGTGCTCTTTTGGAGTATCTTTAGGAAAACATTTAGGGTACATGGTCACTCAAAGAGGGATAGAAGCCAGTCCCGATCAAATCAAGGCCATCGTCAACCTCAGATCCCCTCGATGCGTCAAAGACGTCCAGAAATTAATAGGATGGATAGCGGCGTTGAATAGATTCATATCCAAGTCGTCGGATAAATGCAAACTTTTCTACGAAGCCTTGAAGAAAAATAAATCATTCGACTGGACAGCTACAAACGAGCAGGCCTTCCAAGATCTAAAAGCATATTTAGCAAGCCCACTCCTATTGGCTAAACCAACGGACGACGAACCACTGCCGCTATATCTAGCGGTGTCAGAATCATCCATCAGCGTTGTCCTCACAAGGGAAGAAGACGGCAAACAATCGCCTGTCTACTATGTAAGTCGTTCGCTGCTCCCAGCTGAAACAAGGTACACGTTACTTGAAAAATTAGTTTTAGCACTGGTTATGGCCTCAAATAAATTACGACCTTACTTTGAATCACATGCTATTATTGTGAGAACTAACCATCCCATGAAAGCAATCATGAGGAAACCAGAATTCACAGGACGAATGGCCAAGTGGGCCATACACCTCAGCGGATTCAACATCGAGTATGAACCAAGGACAGCAATCAAATCTCAAGCTTTAGCTGACTTTGTGGTCGATTTCAGCCCGACACTAGAACAAGAAGCCACAAAGGAAGCCGAGCAACTAAAAGTCGAAGACGACAAAGGCACATGGCAACTCCATACAGATGGGGCCTCAAACGTAAGGGGAGTTGGCCTAGGTGTCGTGCTAAAATCATCACAAGGGGACCATATAGCCCAAGCCGTGAGATGCGAATGGGACGCGACCAACAACGAAGCAGAATACGAAGCTCTCGTGTTCGGACTCACCCTGGCACATGACCTCGCAATCCCAAGCATAGAGGTAACGTGCGACTCCCTCTTAATTGTCAACAGGTCAAAGCCCTTTCTCACTGGTGTACGGATACGAGGTAGTCATCCCCGCTGAATTACTCGTCCCAACTGCCCGATACGGACTTCAGACTCTAGAGCAAAACAATGTCGAGTTAGCTCACAACCTCGACACCATCGACGAAACAAGAGAGAAAGCCCGAATCTGAATGGTCCATTATCAACAGCAAGTCGCTCGAAGCTACAACAAGAACGTTTGAATCAAAGTCTTTAGGTTAGGAGATTGGGTCCTAAGAAAGACGTTTCAGAATACCAGAGACCCAGCCGATGGAAAACTAGCACCCCAGTGGAAAGGACCTTACCTCATTAAGGAAGTCATCGGACAAGGAGCATACCGACTGGAAACGAAGGACGGACAACCCGTCCCTCGAAGTTGGAACGCAGTCCACCTAAAGTTGTATCATTTCTAAACCTTTTCTCATCTTTACTACGTACCTTCTTACATCTCTTACCTTCGATTATATATATAACGATCACTGACTTAAGCATCGGAGGGCCGTTGGGTCACCCCCCAACGGTCGCCCCAAGATCTACTTTCTTTTGGCACCTTTTGACATAATCTAAGACAGGAAGACGAGAGGCCTCAAAGACAAGATTTGACAAATCAAACGGATATCCTTGTTATTTACAATACAAAGCGCTTACAACAAACACACATTCGATCGATACACAGGGAATGGAGGTAACAAACATCAAGACACCATTTTACGCAAAAAAGACTCGACCTTTATGAAGGTACGTGTCCTTGCTATACAAAACAACATTACTCTTCCCTAAACATACATAGCATGCTAACAACTACGAATTACAGGTTGCTTCAACCAGATAATACGCCATACGATCAAACCACAGTCGACAAGATCCACATGCAAGAAACGCAAAGCAAAACGCAAGGTACGCAACATGACAACATCCTACAAAATACGCGACCCGCGATAGTGGACGGGTCGCCAAAACATTATCCATCTCTTCAATGAGGCATGACTTGTCATTGGAAAATATTCTAAAACGAGAAAAATAGAATGTTCATGGAGTTCACTCCCTGCGCAAATTACATCTTCCTAAGATTCACCAGACTTTTCGACCATGTCTGCAGGAACAAGCTCCTTACCCGTGGTCACTTCAAGGTCATCCTTGGGCTCCTCTTCAACAGCTTCTCTTGTGGCTCCGGGATTAGCTTCCTCCTTCTCATCTTCTCCACCTAAGCCAACAAGTCTGAAGAGCTCGTCTCCTGGGTTGTCGTGAGGATACAAAAGTTACATGTCAGCCCTCGCGTCGTCAACCTTCCAATCGACATGGGTGCCCACAGCAAACTCCTTCATCATCTCAATACGAGATTTGAGGCAATAATACGCCCCCATATCTCCATCAGTACGAGCATCTTCTTCACGAAGCTTCTCAGCCTCAGCTTTCATCTCGGCCTTCACATCCTCCAGACGAGCTTCGAAGCTCTGCTTAGTTGACGACATCGCACGCTCCAGAGATTTTATGCGACCCTCAGAAATCTTCAACTGTTCTTCCGCTCGAGCAATCCTCTTATCTGCCCTGTCGCTTAGCTCTTGGATAGTCGACGAAGCAACCATGGAATATTAAAAGACCTACATAAACATCGTGTAATTTAGTCTCTTCAAAAAGAAAAATACGTGTGAATAAAAACAGAGAAGGATTTTTTACAAACCTTCCAAGCATTAGTAGCGGCTTCATTCATACAATCGATGGGATGGAGATCTCCAATCTCGCTTCTGGCTTCCGAGTCCACAAATCTAAGCAGGTCATCCACTGACCTCTCCTTCAATACGCCTGACGAAGGGCTCAAAGCCGTCGTCGCCTTCCTCTTAGCCCCAGACGCCTTAGATGAAGGGGAGTCAAGAGTAATGATCCCAATAGACGGAAAGGCCTTAGACGGGCCCTTCGCCGAAGAAGCCGCCTTAGCAGCCGACAGTCGCTGCTCCAACAGAATCTTTCCGGACAACCTAGCACTAGATCTCCCTCCTCTCAACGCTGACAACATAATGCAACAAAATAAGCATAAGAACACTCTGAAAACTAGCCAGACGCATACCTGTAGGAACGAACAGGTGCCTTTGGTCACAGACGCGGATGGAGTCGACATATCTTTAGATTCAGACAAAAGAAGATTGATATTCTTGAATGACCTTTCCGCCTCAGGGAAAGCGAGCAAAGTAGCAGTCACCTCTTCAAATCCACTGCGGTCTCCCAGATCAGGTGTTGCAAAGAAGTACATGTAAGCAAAATTTTAGAAGTCGCTCGACCAACAAATTACGAGAGGAGACACGATACCTGTTATTCTCCAGTTGGACAGAAGGAAAGAAAAATCGAAACCTCTCTCAAGAGACCTACGCTCTACAAAGAAAAATCGAGATCTCCACCCACGGTCATTAACATCTAGATTCAAAGCTATAGGACTTCTACCCCGACGAAGACGCAACTGGAATCTCGAAGACCTTCGACTACTCAGGTAATAGGAATGCCATAAAGCATCAAAATCAAACTCTAAGTTCTTATCTGCGGTTAGAAGGTCAACCACCATGAGCAGACGCCATGTGTGGGGCATGACTTGACAAGGTGCAAGCTTTAGCACGGCCAAGAAGTTTTTGACAAGTTGGGAAAAGGGGAAAGTGTGACCAATCTTGAAGGGATACTCAAAGAAACATACCCAACCTTCCTTGAACCAGTCCGCTCGCTCACAAGACGAAGGAAGACGCGTTACCATCCCCTCAGGAAACTCCCCAATTTCTAGAATCTTCTCAAGTTCGGATTGGGTTAAGGTCCCTCGCAAGGAATCTTCCGAACTTAAAAGGTTTAGGGAAACAAAGGCGTCGTCATCCCCACTCACATCTCTAATAAGAGCTCTGCCTTTTCTTGATCTGGAGGATGCCATGAAAGAGGGGAGGCAAGATACGGTGAAGATTTGAAAAAGAAAGAGAAATTACCTTGACAAGACGCGAAACTTGCAGTGAATGGGAGTAATCGAGAACCATTTAAAGTAACAAACCGCCTCCCTCTGTGGTCAAATTGCTAAACCAACCATGAGACGCCACGTCAGTCGAAGAAATTGGAAGGGAAAAGATTCTCTGCAGAAGATCAAACCGTCCAAGAAACCGTTCGTTTTCTAGCCCATTTTGATCTTGGGGCAATTGTTGGGCCTGGAAGTTCTAGGAGCCCAAGATGCTTGGCCCATGAACATAGAATCAGGTGGAGATCGGATCAGTTGAAGACATAACGGACTCGACCCAGACGCTAGAGATATCAGGCGAAGATCTCGGGGGTCTGCTGGATGGTTCCCATGAAATCTGGTGATAACGGCTAGATTAGAAACGATTATGTAATTTATGTATAAAAGCACGATTATGCCAACAAATATGGACACGATTCACAATCAATACAATCTACTTTCTGATATCAATCTGCAAACTCTATTGCCTTTATCACGAATCTGATTCCTCTTTATAATATTGAAGCGACCGGCGTTCAAATTATCTTGCTCGATCGATCTATAGTTAGAGGGAGATAAGCTCTACTTTTCTCTAATTATTCTTATTTCGTCTAGCTCTTTTCTTGATTTGTATCTTTCAGATATAATCTGCCTTATAATTGTCTAGTTGCCCTGCTTAAGGCGATCTAGGTCGGTTAGATCTTTTCGCCCCAAAATAGTTCACTTGAACTCATTCGACCAATATATTCCTTTTCTCTTGGTGGATTTCGATGATAGATCTGGCCCAGTTCCATGAGAGGAGGTCTTTGAAACCCAATCCTCCTTCAATATGTGGACAACTAAGAGCATCTCATGCGATCAGACTACGTCTCGAGGATGTGACACTAGACCATAAGTAAGACCAGAGTATATTTTGAACCCAATTGATCACATAGATAGGGAAAATGAGAATATACAACTAGAAAGACTGAATTCATATAAGAATGTCTCATGTAACACCCCTAAATTACCTTATGAATATTAACGTCAGTGACCTCGGATCACATATCCAAAATTACCCAAGGCTTTGTAGTATTGATCGCAAATATAAAATAATACGAATAATAGTAATATTAAATCCAAAACTGTCTTGCAAACGACGTTGCCACAAATGGCAACCTAATAATGTATCAAAGTATAGCATAAGACTTTATTAAATGACAAACTAAAAACAACAGGATCTAAACCTTGTTAAACACAATTATTCAAATAACAGAAATGCAGTTACCTTCAACGTCGTCTTCTCGCATCTTCAACTTGGGAAATTGTACATGATGTGTCGTATAGGACGGATGACACTAGCCAACCATGCAAGGAAAGAGAAATGTTGGTTAGTCAAATGAAAGACTAAACAAGGGATCAAACAGAATGGTTCTTGTGATTGTATCTCGTTACTATCATTGTCTCTCGAATAATAGTCGGTGGACGATATATAACTCGGATACTCTCACTGAAACGAAAAAAGAGATATGCGACAAAAGAAGACTCCAAAGAAGGTGAGTCTTATAGGAATATGTATGTTTGTTTGGGAACATTATAATTCACACAAAATTTTAAAACCGACCTTAAGAATTTGGGTCCACGACCAACCTCACCGCATAAGCGAATCTAGATTTGAAAGAGTACTTACTTTAAACAAGAGACCGGGCGGGTTCCACGTTGTACTTCTCGCCCGATGGTATATTAATTATGTGCAACAAGGAACTTATCTTCTTTAATTTCAAAACATACATTAACGTTAAAGCTTTTAATTTCCACAACCGATCTCACAGTGAGATATAGAATGGGATAAATCCTGAATATTGGCACTAGCTAAGTGCACCACCACTTATATTAGAATAAGGGTAGGTCATGACCAAAAGTATTAGGGCAATAATCCTTCTAATACCAAGTTATAAAGAAACAGATAAACCTCGCAAGGTATATAGCGTTCCTACGAATACTCGTGCTAACTAGCATATAAGTCCACACCAAATGCACAACAAATTCACACCAAAGTTCATCTAGCACCCTACAATAATAATAATGTATATATGAGGGTCATTGCTAGCAAATATACAGCCTAATAATAAGGTTTATTTATACACCAATTTAACACACAAGTTCCCAGACGAAAATTAAAAATATTTATCCCAACTTAATAGCACAATTGATTCATTGTCAATTAAGGATGAATATGGAATAAATTGCAAGAGGGAACCGCCACTTGCCTTTAATCACGAAGAACTTGAACGGCGTACAGAGATGGTTGCTTTCGAAAAGCAAATTGACTCTTTGCTTGATTTCTGTTCCAAATGCGATTCCGAGATATACCCAAATCACAAAAAATAAATAAATTATGATTAGAAAATTTATTCAATAACAATTGAAGCTCTTGATTTTTAATTGAGTTTACTTAACTCTAAATAAATCAATTTCAAGGCTTTTCGATTAAACGAATATTTATACGATACTAAAAATCAATTTGTTGTAAATTCTAAATAATCATAGATAGCATAAATAAATAAAATCTCAATTTATTTATCATCTCAAATAACCCAACACATTACAACTCTTTAACAACTTACAATTTAAGATAATATCATAAGATATAATTAATTTAATTTTAATACTTCTAAAATTAAACTAATCCAATATGTATCTAATTAACCCCAATTAGCATGCATAATCATGATTAATTTGACCAAAAACCGAATAGGGGTACGAAATAGCCATTACCGAATTCGTCCGGTTCGTTCTTGTTGACACCCTTGTTTGCTTCGTATCTCCCTCGTACGAACTCAAAATGATGCGTGGTTTGTGGCTCTGGAAACTAGACTTCAAGAAGAAGGTTTTGATACCTAACCCATAACTAAAGGTGCAAAGTTGAGAGAGAAAATGCTTCTGCAAGTGCACGAACGTTTTGGGGACGGCTGGAAACTTAGAGCTTGAAATTGAGTAAATTCCTCCAATGGGTGAGGGGGTATTTATAGATTTTTTGAATCCCTTAAAGATAGCTTTCCCACCCCACCAATTTCGTACAAATCCGATCTCAAACGAGATCAAATTTTATATTTTACCGAACTTTTGGATTTATCGGGCTGTTTAACTTAGAAGATAAAATTCTATCAATCTAGGTGGTTATAAATCCCATTTTTGATATAATTTGGTTAAGGATAAGTATATCTTCAAAGTCCATTGGCCAATTGAAGAAAACGGGGCTAAAAACCGAGCCAAAACTCCATGGCAATGGAGCTTGAAGCTCACACATGACTTGGGGAAGAAGACAGCCACGGGCCCCTCCTCTTTTGCCCAACACATTTTTACCCAACTTTCCAAGTTGTGGCAAAAGTGTCCTTATTTCACTTTTCAAAAATTATGAAATTTGCCCATACTTTTATATAAACTTACCCAAAGTTTATATATGCTTTCTAAACTAAATTTATGAAGAGAGAAAATTTATTTTGAATTAATTCAAGCCTAAGTTGTAACCTTATTTAAATCTTACTTAACATATTGTTAACATTAATTTAAATATTCTAGGTTAAAATTGATATGACTAATAAGATAATTTTTAAGTGCACCATGACTTAAAAGTATCATACTTTATGGAATGAAAATATATGTTTCACTTTATTCATTTGGAATAATAATACCAAAAATTCATCCCCTTTAATAAAAATAAAATTATATTTATGCCCTTATCTAAAAATGAGGGTTATTACACTTCCCTTATCCACACTATGAGCATGTGCCAACGTGAAACTTTATTGTTATCCACCAAGAAAAAATAAAATAATTATCTTTAAGAAAATAAGGGATATCAAATTTCAAGCTAGGTTCACAAAGAGGTCACTTGGGGATTTCAGTTATATAATTGAGTTTTTTAAAAGGTAAACATTTGGCCCCTTGTGAATTACAAGGCCAACCTAAATCATCATAAGGGATGATTATTAAAAATATCTCTAAATAAATTATCCGGGACAAATAGGTCACTTGTAGGATTTTAGTTATATAATTGATATTTTTTTACAAGGCAAACATTAGGCCCCTTGTGAATTACACGGGCAACCTAAATCATCACAAGGGATTATTATTAAAAAAATCTCTAAATAAATTATCCGGGATAGATTCCCATTATACAAAGTATACCTTCGGGTCTAGATATCGGGTGTGTTCGGTTAGAATGGGTTGAAGTGAAAGGGGGCACTTTAACTCCATTTTTCTTAATGTTGGGGGGTAACATTAAGCAAATTGTTTAAACTTCAACCAAGTTCAACTCATTTCAACCATTGTTTCATCTCTACCGAACGGAGCCATCATCCGAAGATCCTGATGTATTGTAAGTGTCGATGAAATCCCTTAAGCTGAGGAACTTAAAATCTTTAGATGGAAGGAAGTTGGTTGTTCAGTTATATAATATCAAAAAGTTGTCCTTATTTCCCATGGTGTTTTCCATACTTTCTTAATAATGTTAATAACTATTTAAATTGATTCCTTGAATAATAAGTTTCTTAATATTAAGCCTAATTGTTTGTAGGATTATTCAACCAATCTAGACCTAATTGGATATGCATGGTCTGGATCGGTGGACTATAAAGTTTATAACATATTGACTGTGGACCGGACCAGACTAGACCAATATGGTTTGGTCCGATCTCGGACTATAAGCCGTTTTCTTTTTGTCTAACTATTTTTCCAAATTTTGAGATAAAATCGGTCCAATTATGATTCTGTTACAATCTAAATCTAGAACGGAAAGTAATTGGATCGTAAAAATGAATGTATTTCTTAAGACTTAATGCTAAATTAGTTATATTTATAATGATAAAAATATATACGGTCCATTACATTTTGGACTGTATATTTATGGTCCTAAACTGGACTGGACGTAACCCATAAATGAATAAAATCATTGATCGCGGACCAAACCATTACATACACGCCTACACGGTTCAGTCCTGGACCGTGTATGTAACGGTCCATTCTCAAAATAAACAGTCCTAATTGCTGGTCTAATCCCCTCTAATAAGACATATGCCTCAATTTATAAAATAGAAGTATTAGAAATACATTTTTTGGATATTAAAATTATGGTCTTTAAAATAGATATAATGTTTGTTTTTTAGGTTTTGAACTCTTAGTTTGATCGCTAGAGTCGTTCTACATTCAGATCGGAGTATTGTTCGTCTATAAAGGGATAAACCCCTCTCAAAATCAATGTCTTCATATACGTCTTTAATAGAAACGAAATTGTATCCTCTGAATAAAACACTGAAGAGAATTTGATGCGTAACCATTGGACAAATAGATCGGTAAAATAAATATAAGGGGTAAATGCATAAAACCACCCCTTATTTGCATTTGTTTGCAATAAACCACCCTTTATAAAAAAACGTTTTCATTAAACCACTCCTTATTCATAATTTGTTGCAAACAACCACCCCAATCCTTATTTTATCAAATAATTTAACTTAGTTAATTTTATTTTATTGTTTATACACTTAAACAATTATGTAAATACAATGCAGAATATATACACATTTACGCAAAAAAATTATACACTTTAAGAGACTTATATTTTTGCATAATTGTGCATTGACTTCTCTAGTTTATAAATTTTATCCTAAATTAGCATATATTTTACACCGTGTGTGAATCGTTTGCACGAGAGTGATTGTTATCACATGATCCGTTTCACAATTTTAATTATATTAACATTTTCTACTTAAAAGGTAAATCTGACTTAATTAGAATTTAATAATATTATTATTTTTATAACATCAAAATCATTAAGAGAACGAATAAAAAATCACACGGTCCATGATCGAGACCAAAGTGGTTTGGACCAAATCGAAACTGAAACGAAGTGGATTATTTGGTCTGGTCTTCAGTCTAGATTTTGTAAGAAATTTGAATCCATTACGGTTTGCACCGATAACGTCTCTTACGTTGGGATGTATATCTTGTTCGAATGAGAGTATACAAAAAATAATAAAAATAATAAGTTTATTTTAGCCTTTTATATAGTATATGTAATATGATGATTAAAAAGATTTATGATATGGGTAATTGTTTGCAACAAAATATGAATAAGAAGTGATTTTATGTAAAAAAAAATTATAAAGAATAATTTATTACAAACAAGTACATATAAGGAGTTGGTTTAATGCATTTACCCCTAAATATAAAATGGGATGAGTGATCACTTGCACAACCGAGTTGATGACCCCAAGTCATATCCTAATACACAATTATCCAATTAGCATCATACAAAAATACACACAACTCTGTCAAATGGAACCTAGAATATTTAATTTCTCCTACACACAAAAAAGAAACATTAAAAAGAAAATATCAAAGGGGCATGAAGAAAAGTAGCTACAGCAAAATTAGGGTGAAAAAGAAGCAGCAACAACAACAACAGATACTGATACCTCTTCTCTTTCCCCTTTAATTTCTCCCCTATTTTCTTTTTCTGCCAAAACGTACACCAAATTTATCGTCTCCTTTCTCTCGTTGGCTTATCATCTTACTTTAATTTCACACACACACTCTCTCTCCTTACATATCTCTTTCCATAGAAGACGATTGCAGTAGACGTACACATCCAATTCACACACAGAAGATCGAAGAAGAAGAAGAAGAAGATGAATAATTAATTCTCAGGAATCTTCCACAGAAGAAATTTTCAAAAATTCACTCAAAAGGGGCTTTCAATTTCACAATTTCCAGCTCAATTCAAAACCCCAAGGTATACTACCAATCTCTGCTCTCATTTATTGCCAATTTATCCTCATACATACATATATATATATATATATATATATATTGTGTTTGTTAATAAACCGTTTTTCTTGCTGAGAAATTCGTACTGTGACGATAGGGAAACAAATTTCGTGGTTGCAGGGTACTTCACTTGAATTAATTGAGAGTAAATCGGCGACGATGACGAGCGAGGAATTATCATCATGGGAATCATAGCAAACTCCCCAATTTTTATTCACCGCAAAAAAAAAATCAAATAAACAAGAATTTGATGTCACAAGAATTCCACCACGGAGGGATCTTCTCCTTCTCCGATCAGCAAGATGAACCCCAGATCCGAAGAGATAACAGCAAGCTTCGTGTCCAGGGCTTCGACGCGCCACCTCATCATCAACACCCACTCGCGGGTATCCCCCACGCGCCTGAGGGTGGGTCCGGCAGCGCTATGCACCCCGCCGTCTACGAAACCGCCGGGATGCTCTCCGAGATGCTGAATTTCGGCGGCAATCCCGTCGCCGCTGGCGTCAACACCGCCGCCGGCGTGCAGTTCTTCCACCCGAGGTCCCCGTCTCCGCCACCGCATCACCACCACCCTCCACCGCCCTCCCACGTGTTCAACCCCGCCCAGCACCACCAGTTCACGTGGGTCCCGGAAGGCGCCGGAGTCGTTGAGGGTCGTGGATTGTCGTTGTCGCTGTCTTCGAGTCTAGAGGCGGCGAAGGCGGAGGAAGAGATGAGGATGGGCGGTGGTGGCGGTGGAGGGATGATGTTTTATAGTAACAACCAAGAGAGTCAACATATAATGCATTTGCAAGGCTACGGGGTAGGCCACCATTCGGGTCATTTCGGATTCGGGTCGTCTTCCGCTCCCGCGTCATCGCTGGGAGCGGTCAACGCGGTGCGGACCTCGAAGTACACGAGGCCCGCACAAGAGTTGTTGGAGGAGTTTTGTAGTGTCGGAAGGGGGCAAATAAAGAAGAGCAAGTTCTCCAGGAACAACTCCATGAGCAGCACCACCACGAGCGCCGCCACGGCGGGGCCGTCCTCGTCGAACTCCGGCAAGGATCTGCCGCCATTGTCGCCGGCGGATAGGATGGAGCACCAGAGGAGGAAGGTCAAACTCCTATCAATGCTTGATGAGGCATGTTGTACTACAACTCTCTCTTTCTTTCTCAATAGTACTCAAAGACCAAATCTTTGTTATTTAATTACTAATCATTTCACTCAATTACTTTAGGAAACCACCCACACGAATAGAAAATTCCATAGCTTGATTGATCAAATCCGATTAAAAGTTAAATCACTTATATAAATTATTAAGCCTATAGATGCCGGCGGCTGAACCTTTTTTATTACATGTATGATAATGAAATTAATGCTAACAAATCGGTATATATGTAGAATCAAATCATCATTAAGCTTGGATTATTCTTCTTCTTCTTTTCTTTTACCCTTTTCAAATCCCTACTTTTTTACACCATATTGTTTTGCACTATACTACTACAACTACTATATATAAACGTTTTTATATATCTATATATCTCTGTTGACTTGAGAAGGAAACAACGTCTTGTTAGTTTTCTTCTTCTTCTTCTGAATTCTATAAACATACTAGCTCATTTCATTTCATTGTACCACCAATTCATTAATTAATGTGGCTTTTTATAATTTGGTGTTCTTATTCTATTGTGGTTTCTTTAATCCTCCTTTTAAGATACTTAGAAGACCCTTATTGTATTGGCATCTCTTAGGGTTACTACATAATTTCTGAAATAGGTATATATGCAAGTTACCAAACCTCATTTAATCCTAATTCTCATGTATGATTATATCTTTTCCATAATTGACAAAGAGTTGAATCGAAGCATCTAAGACTACCAAATTAATTCGACTGTCAACATTCTAACTCCACCGTCTCTTTCGCCCTTTTGTCTCGTCTAGTATTGGTTGTTGAATGATAACAACCCTTTTCCTTCCACTATCTTACCTAGAACACAAATATATTTGCAACACCATAGTTTGATAAACTAGCTATGAACATTGATTAGCATTAAACTTAACTGATGTTTGTCTTGTAAGTATGTTGATAATGTAGATGGTGTTGATACACAAGGACTTGTAATATAACCAATAAGATCATAATTGGATGATTTACCTTCTTAAAAAAAAACGTTTACACATAATTGGATGATTTACCTTCTATATAATGATTTACCTTCTTCAAAAAAAAAAAAAATTGGATGATTTAATTGCAGGTGGAGAGAAGGTATAGCCATTATTGTGAGCAAATGAAGATGGTGGTGAACTCGTTCGATGTCGTGATGGGTTATGGAGCTGCAATACCATACACGGCGCTTGCACAAAAGGCGATGTCTAGGCACTTTCGGTGTCTAAAAGACGCGATACAGGCACAATTGAAGCACAGTTGTGAGCTCCTAGGGGAGAAGGATGTGACGGTGAACACTGGATTGACCAGAGGGGAGACGCCTAGGCTCAAGGTGTTGGAGCATAGCCTAAGGCAACAAAGGGCCTTCCACCAAATGGGTATGATGGAACAAGAGGCATGGAGACCCCAAAGAGGCCTACCCGAGCGCTCTGTCAACATACTTAGAGCCTGGCTTTTCGAGCACTTCCTCAATCCGTATGTTATCTCTTCTCTCTTAATTTCGCGTATTTTCTAATCCTAGATTTGGCGTGAAGTTTATTTGGAAGTGTCTGCGTGTTTAAAGCTTAAACTTTCACTTCAACTCGTACCGCTTTTCTCGATTAGACGTTCGTTTAGATTCTGAAGGAGAATGCATTAGATTGTATTAAATAGGTCAAGATAATGAAATTTTATGCTTTTTTTTAAAATCCAAACAAACCCTAGGTATGTTATTGGTTGCTACTTGTTAGTAAAATTTGATAGCACAATAAGTATTCTAACATGAAGAATGTGGTATATCAATTCATAATGATTGATTGATTTATTATAAACTTTAGTTTTTGAGTTGGCTAAGGTGTTAGTGTCAGAATGCCACATCAAATTGAGGATTGTCTACATGACCTTTTTCTTGCTTTAAACTTAAATGAAGCTAGCTAGTTTTCAGTTTAACAAGATCCAAGAGATTAGATATATTGACTTTTTGTTTCTTCTTGTATATATGAGGGTTAAAAGAACAGTAATTGTGAACAGTGTCCTTTGGTGTAATTTTATGGTCAGTAGTAAAAGCTGTGTTTCATACCTATCATATCATATCTTAAGCACTCTCTTCTCCAAATAGCTTTATTTTTAACCTCTCAAATAGTTTATATATATCTTTGCCCTTCAACAATCCATATATATAGGACACCCCTCATCATCAAAAGCCTTATTGTTCCCCCTGCAAATTTCAAATGCAATCATTTCTTCACCAAATATATATATATATATATATCTATACATGAACTGTTCAAAAAGAAATTGAATTATTGTATCAAAGCCAGCTAGCTAGTAAATTAAAAAGAGAAGAGAATGTCTGTAATACATGGGTGTAGACCATTAAATTATATGAACATTTGTGGTCCTCAGCACAGGGCACTCTCAAATCTTTATCCTAAAGTCATTTCCTAGATATTGGTGTACAATGTACATGTATACACAAACCAAACTTATAACTATATGCATTGTTTTTCAACTTAATCCTGAAATTTTGATTTTTCAAGTACCTTGTTGTATTATTTGATCAAGTCAAGGATCTGAAAATCCAAATCTTGAAGATGATATTATTGTTTTTCTTAGGTCAACAATGTTAATTAAGGGTAAATAGTGAAAAACAAGTTAAGTGGTCCTAAGAAATGAAAACAACACACTTTGCAGGAAGTTGTTTCAGTATAAATAACACTGGGTGCTTTTTTTTCTCTTTCCTTTGCTGCTTCTTTTTGTGTGTTAGATTCTCACGCTTAAGGGTAAAAAACAAGAATGGATGGGGGTAAAAATGATCAAATTGCTTAGTCTTTGCACCCAAATGGAAATGGTTTTATTTTTGTTTGTACTTGTGGTTTTGCTATAAATAGTGTACGTAGTTATTAGTGTTTCTTCTTTCATTAATTTTGTTATTGTGGTAAATAAACTAAGTGTGAGTTATATATGTTCTATCTAGCATTGTTTTATTGTTGTGATGTCAATTTATTTGCATATCTGGGTCACTTTCTCAGGTACCCAAGCGATGCTGATAAGCATCTGTTAGCTAGGCAGACTGGCCTCTCCAGAAATCAGGTTCCTCTCTCTAATTTCCCTTTCATTTCTTGCATATATTGATTAAATAAAAATATATATATATCATCTTCCTAAAAGAGATGATTGAAATTAGAATCAATTAAATTAGGGTTATACTTGCTTAGTGGTTACACAAACAAATAAAAATATAGATATACGTGTATGTATGGATTAATTAAGGAGTTTGGATCTCGTAAGAATGGACACTTCTGTAAAAACGTGATGCACATACAAGCAAAATCTTAAACACTTTATAAACCCATACACATACAGATAAACTATATGCATTTAACAAAGTCACATACATACAATCAAAAAAGTATGCACATTTTCTAAAGTACATAAATTTTTATTATGTGGACATCCGCGTCCATTCGCACATAAATACTATTCCTTAGTTAATATAATATAATTTTAAGATAGTACTTTAAGAGTTAAATTAAGGGGAGCACAGAGATACAAATATGTTCTAGTTAATGAATAAGAGTACTAATAAGTTTGAATGCCAAGAATGGAATTAATGGCTCTTATATACTCATGTTACACTATAGAAATGAAGATGATTAGTAATTAATTCCTGGCCAGAAAACCCAAAAAGGAGTCTTTATGAAGTAAATTAGATCTTTGTCTCTCTTGCAAAAGTCATTTACATTTTACAATAACCCCAGGAAAGAAAAGGAGAAAATTAAAGGGCCCCATAAATTAAAGCTCTCTCTCTTATTTCTCCATCCAATTTCATGCAATGCATGCAAAAAATGTATATAATGGTGATCAGAAGAAAGAGAGATGTGATGCAAACTGATGAGTTACTGAATCTTGGCAGTCACAGAGACATAATAAAAATTTACAGTTGCTTTCACCGTACCTCTGCCCCAAAATACTTAGAGATTCTTGCATGTTATTTGGTTTTATCCTTGTCTTTTTCACCCTCTCCGTAATTCTTACCTTTCGCTTTCTCTCCATGCATGCTCAAATTAAACTACCATTAATTTATTTATTTATCTCCCCTCTTCCAAAGCTGCATCACCTTTATCTATATATCTGCGATCCATCGATCCCCGTTTCTAGCCTCTTCTTTTCCTTTTTTTTTTCCTATTCAATTACTTCTCTTAATTACTATCACATCAAAATCAAAGAATAAGGGAAATATATAAATTTAATTTAATTGGAAACATATTATTGAGAGTTTTGAGTATTTACTTATTTTAATTGGATATACTATATCATACGGTTGATGTGTCACGTCAACCTGATTCAATAGTACTATTTTTCCTATTATTTTTTGTTAGGGATAGTGAGATTTTGTCATGCTCAAATCCCGGCAAGTTAATTAGGTTAATTTCATAATCAATTGGGTGAGATTCTGATTAACTTATTAATCGGCTTTTCTATTAACAAATAACAATGCAACTTTAATCGGCTTTCCTATTATTGGGGTTTTAATTTCTAATCTATTTCAGATTGTAAATAACATTCTTATCATATATATTGACATATTGTGATAAGGATTGTAAGTTAGTAGCCCTTCTAATATATGCTTTCAGGACATATGTAAAAAAAATTGTCACTCTAAAAGACATGTTTATATTTTTATAAAAAAAAAAAAAAAAATATTTAACACAAACTTTCTAAAACAAGGTTTTTATCTATGCACTATTAGAAAAATCGATAAGCTAATCATAGCACTTACCACTTTATCAGATTTTTTTTTTCCCATGAATGTCTGATTTCAAATGAAATAGTGTTGAGGTAATGTTCCATTAACAACTTAATTTCGATTTTACGGAAGAAGAAATCTTAGAGATTCGTTTACTTCCCAAGTATATTCCTTATTTGACTAAAGATTACTTTATTCAGTCCATGAAAAACATTTAACAGAGAAAATTTTCCCACCAAAAAATTTACGGAGTATAATACTCTGTGTGTATCTTATAGCTACCTAGCTAGAAATATATATAGTTGTATGGTCCAAGATTCCAGTAGTTGAAAATTTTAACAAATATATGTGTTTGATATTTACCAACTAAATATTCGATCGCAAGTCCTAGTCTTTGATTTCATCCATAAAAAAAGTCAAATAATTTTCTTGCTTAAATTATGTTCCTCTGATAAAATTAAAAAGTACCTAAGGGTAAAGATGAATACGTACAGCATGACATTAATCCAAAAAATAGAACTTTCAACTTGTCAAAAAACAAAACAATAATACAATTCTTTGGTGCAATTACATTAAAAACATTCAATTTGATCGATCGAACACACTCGTTTGTTGTCACCGAATCTTGGTATGCAAATTAAAAACAAGGCTCACATATTTCGGTAAGGTAGGTTTGGGCGTTGAAAGCATTTATTAAATTTGAATGTGTCATATCCAACTTATGTGTTGTTTGTACGTGTCAATATTATTTATTAAATTAGTTAGATTATATATGTGGCTATCCTTGCATTCAATTTGCAACTTGACAAATGGATTGTCCAATAATGCCATAATGTCCATTACTTTTAAAAGTTTTATAGCTCAATTACCGATATATTAAGGGCTTGTTTGCTATTTTTACCGTAATATAAAAAATGAGTATAAATACAAGTCATATTCATATATACATTTGACATATCCTGATATCGATAACATGTCGGTACATGTTAATTAGTATATGAGATATCGATAGCAATTTGACATATTATTGATATCTGAAATTTATTTTGATATCTCCTACAAAATAGGAATAACAAATGTATCAATTATACTCATATTTGATATTATATCGATATCTATATTGATATTGATATCTAATATCTCATATATTTTATATCAATACTAAATCAGCCATAAATAATCCCTATATATAGTATCTTCATGTCATAAAATTCAAAAACTATTTTTAACATAAAATACAATATAAATAATTAAAAAATCTTAATAAAAACCTTTATCAAACAAACCCTAGTCATTAATTTAATCTATAAATCGCTTAATTGAGCTCCTCTAAATGAGCATGTTTTCTTAATGCCATGGTTTTGTTACACGGATTTTGTTATGTTTATTGTGAGGCTATAATTGGATTGCGGACTGCCTATTTTTTACTCCGTAGCATCTCATGTGTTTTTTTTTACCAAAACGACCTTTAATTAAATGTAGTTTTCTGTCTAATGATACTACAAGTTTAGCTATTCTCCATATGATTTCTACTTCACCAAGTCCATACCACAATTCAAAAATATTGGACCTTAAAAAAAATCTTCATTTCAAAACTCTTTTATCGGCTACATTAGGATTTGTTTGAGAGAGGTCTTTATAAATATCTTTTTTCTTATAATGTCCTTTTTGTGGGAAAGTACTTTTTGAAATTTGAAATATGTGAATCATCGGAAATTATGAAGGGTTGAAAAAAAGTACTTTTAACAAATAAAGTCTTTATAAATAACTTTCCCAACAAAGTATTAATTATTTACTAGAATAAAAATAAAACTAATGTAGCCAAAATGAAATACTCCGTATTTGGATTCCCCCACTACATTGCCTGCATAGTTCTGCATGCATTATATGTACATGGAGTGTTGTCACTGTTTGCATGGAAATCGGGATTGTTCTTGTAGATTTGTCTTATGAGACACATTTAATTTCTGAAGAGTTTTGCAGGTTTTGTTTTTTTTTATTTCCCCTTTTGAGGGACCTATAAAAATTAACTTTTTGTAGGGTTGATTTTTGTGGGTTTTTGGTGTGTGTAGGTTTCAAATTGGTTCATAAATGCGAGGGTCCGCCTTTGGAAGCCCATGGTGGAAGAGATGTACCAGCAAGAATCCAACCAAGACGACGATGACGATGACAATGACAACGACAATCATCATGATCAAGATCAAGATAATCAAGAAGATGATCAAGATGAGGATAATAATAATAATTCATCAGAGTACAGTAGTGCACAGAATCCGATGCACCAAGTAGCAGCAGCTGCCGCTGCTAATTCTGCAGCAACGACAACACCACCCAAAACATCCCAATTCAATGCCTCTGAAAACGACGCTTCTTATTTTGGCGCCAACTTCTCCGGCGCAGCCCAACTGCCGGCGCCGGCCAACGCCGCCGGGGCTTGGCCGCCGATTTCCCATTTTGAAGGAGGAGGACGGGGTCGCCGTGATGACGATGGTGTTGGGGGCCCCGCGGTTGTAAGATTCGGGGCAGCCGGAGATGTGTCGCTCACCCTTGGGCTCCGCCACAGCGCCGCCGGCGGGAACCCGCCGGAGAAGAGTGGGTTTTCTTTTAGGGACTTTGGAAGCTAGCTGGTTGAAAAGATGGAAAAAAAAAAGAAAAACAAATTATTGGATCGCTAGAATTGTTATTTATAATATACTTATGTACGTAATTTATATATGTAACGTATGAATTTCGAGGTGGGGGTCACCCTAGCTAGCTAGCGATGGTAAATGCTTATATTTTTTAAATTCCCTTACAAAAAATATTATAGTGGTTTTTGAATATTAATATTTTGTTTGATAAAAGAAAATTAATAATTTGATACCACAACTTGGAGAAGTAGTTGTAACTTGTAAGTTGCATAGCACGCTTTTTGTTCTTTTTCTTTTAAAAAAAAATATCTTTGGACTCCTACGTCCTAGCCCTATGGGTTTTTTTCTTTGTCGTAGGTTGCTAGGGCTAATATAATAAAGTAAAATATTCTCATAGGTCTTATACTCTTTTAAGAAAGTTACTATTTTTGTTGAATAATACTGGTCATTTTCATTTCAAAAAAATAATATTTTTTATTTGATACAACTATTAAGAAATAGAATCAATAAACCAAAACACTACCAACATTTTCCGAAATCTATAAAGTAATAATAACTCATCATATTTTTAACCAATAAGTAAAGCAAATTTACATAAAAGTGACAGTATATACAATTTTCAATAATATATCTCATAATTTACCAATAAATCATTGTCTAAAATCCTAAAATGAGAGATACTCCCTCCGATCTAAATTAAGCGTCGTTTTAGCACTTAAAATTTGATCAACTTTATATGTCGTTTTAGGATTTTTAGGCAATTAGTTAAGAGAGAGTTATGGAATTTGTATTTGTTGATTGTTCTAAACTCTTCAAAAATGTAGTAATTATTTATTGTGTGAGAAGATTGAGAGAAAATGTAAGATTCTAGGTGTATTTAATATTTTTCTTAAATATCGTGTCTTAGCTGGGAAGCACGGAAACCTCTAGACATGGGAAGTTTTTGTGTCGGAAACTGGAAAACACCAGGAAGCGGTCAAGAAACGGTCAACGAGTTGGAAACGCCGCGGAAACGATCAACGTCGGTCGGAAACGCAACACTGCATTTTGAGCCTAATTTTTTAATTTTTTTTTAAAAAAATTCTTTTAAAATTAAAAATCTTTACCCTAATTGCCTCGACCAAAACTATTTTTTTTTAAATTAAAAAAACAATAATTCTTATAAAATTAAAGGTTGAATTCTGTTAAAATTAAAAATATATTTCTTTTAAAATTATAAATCAATACCCAATTAGTGGATTACTGAGACAATTTTAATTTGTTAAATTTTTAATTAATTTGTTAGATGAGTTATTGTATTAGACTATTAGTAATTTAATAATACTAGCGTTTGCTTATTTTTCTAATGTTTTGTTATAAACCAATTTTATGCCACTTCATTATCATTTATGTCTCTCTTACTAATGTCATTGTATTCATCTTTACAAGAGCTTTAAATTGATATATAATTCATATCGACGTTTCCCCACCGTTTCCATTTTCTCTAAATTTGAATGCCGCTTCCCGGTGTCCTACTGTTGCCGTTTCCCGTTTTCGTTTCCGTGCTACATTGTGTCTTAGACTAAAACGACACTTATTTTAGACCGGAGGGAGTATTGCTTAACAAAAATAAATGGTTAAAATGTCACTTATTACCAAACGGAGAGAATAAATATAAGTCAGTGTTTTTATTTCAATGGAAAGGGTATAAGTTAAAAACTTATATTTGAAAAATATGCTATATATATAGTAAACTAGAACCTAATTAAGTCACATGACACTCTCTCATTTAAACTGCCACATGTCATTTTCTGCTTTTTTTAAATAATTTAATTATAATCAAAAACTTTTATCCTAAATCTATTAATAATCTCTTCCTAATTTAAATATAAATCAAACACAAAGATTACAAGTTAATCACAAAGATTACAAGTATAAAATTTCTTAATTATATACAAATCCAAAACTTTCTAATTATATGGATGATTGAGATACCAAATTATGATCTGAATCTGATTTTGAGATCAATATTATCCTAGATTTTTTTAATATATATTAATTTTAATAAATATATATTAATTTTAATAAATATATATTTTTATTCAAGATATATGACGCAAAAACCCGTGTCTGACACAAGAATTACACTAGTATTATTCTAAATCAAAAGAATAGTGTATTATTAGAGTGAGTCGAGGGACTCATTTTGCACCATTGGAGTAAAGCACTCATTATATAATTTTTTTTATCATAAACTAATTAGACTAGTCTTAATAACGAATAAAAAAAAAAAAGATCTTCTTTCAGATAAGAATTTAGAGTTCTAATGTTGGTCTGACCCACCTTGCTTTTGCGGACGTCTTTGCTAAAGGTAACCTCGCCTCCATCAGTGCAGTTTGCTCGGCTCTGAATAACTTTGCTGAATGCTCAGGGCTCCATCACAACCCTGCTAAGTCATCTATCTTCCTGGCGGGAGTGAAAGACTTCACCAAGCAGCGTATCCTGGAAATCACCCATTTTGAAGAAGGTTCCCTTCCCTTTAGATATCTCGGCCTTCCAATGCACTCAAGGAAACCTTCTATTAGGGATTTCAGTGGCCTCACCGACTCCATTGCTAGGCGTATCCAGTCGTGGGCGGCCAAATCACTTGCATACTCGGGCAGACTGCAGCTTATCCGAGCTGTCTTGATGGGCATTATCAACTTCTGGGGACAAATCTTCCTCTTCCCGAAGAACCTCATTAAACGATTGTCGAGTATGCTACGCAGCTTTCTCTGGAGTGGTACTGAAGTGTCCAAACGCAGCCTCGTTGCTTGGAGAGATGTTTGTCGGCCCGCTGAGGAAGGGGGTCTGGGCTTCAAGGAAATTCTTTCCTGGAACCAAACACAGCTTGCTAAGCTCCTCCTTGAGGCTAACAGAAATGAGGGCAATATCTGGGCATCATGGGCCAGCCACTCCCTCCTTAGTGGCGGCAACATCTGGAACGCCACAGATGATGAATCAGATAGCTGGATGTGGAGAAGTCTGTGTAAGGTCCGGGATAAACTGTCGCAGTCACGGGATGATACGGATCTTGCACAATGGCTCAAGATCTGGGGCACACCGAGGAAGGCCGAATTCTGCAACGCAATCTACCACATGTGGCGCCACCCCCCGACCTCCCATTCCTTGGGGGAGAATGCTCTGGCAATCTTCGAACATCCCCAAATGCACCTTCATTACCTGGCTTACAGGCCTGGGACGTGCACCAACTAAAGATAAGCTTGCGCGCTTCATTCCCCAAATTGACCAAATTTGCTGCATGTGTGGTGCTGAGAATGAAACCTCTGCCCATATCTGGTTCCGCTGCAACTTCTCGCGGTCGGTTATTCGTACAGTAATGAGAAGCGTGGGAGTCTTCCACTATGTCCATGACTTAGACGACTGGCTCCATTGGTTTGCCTCCAGCAGTCGACAAACTTCAACGATCTTCAAGGTACGCCTGGGATTCTTTACTACTGCTGTGTATGAAATCTGGATTTCTAGGAACAGGAAATGCTTCAGCAATGAGGATACTTATTTTGAAGAATGTGCCAGGAGAAACATTGAACTCGCCAAGACTCGCATCCTTGGTCGTGTTAAGTTTCGGACCCGTAGAGACAAGAGTTGGCAGCTCATGATTGCCAAGGCATAATGGCATCCAAATATTAACTGAGATTGACTCCCTTGCGTGATGTTGTTGATGCATTCTTTTTAGAGTCATTTGGTTCTGATCTCTTATGATCTTGTCACCTGTTTTTGTGGGTGTGGAATGTAAGTATCCAGTCATTTACTGGTAACACTCATGTTAATCCCTTTTTGGCTCATAATAGTAATTTTAACTCTTCCAAAAAAAAAGAATTTAGAGTTCTAAATTATTAAATGATATACGTGAGGCCGATCAGGGATGCAATTGTATAGCAATTCGGTTTATCTCTCTAAATTTATGAATAATATTGGCCGACGTGAAGCATTGTAAATGAAGGAAAGATGTCAACAATAATTATCTCCATCTTTCACAAAAATGTCCATATGCCTTCGATGGCGCTTCCATTTCAATTAATCTTAATCCAAGCTTTTGGCTGCTAAGACGTTTTGTGAAAGATGGAGACTCATAATAGATATTCACGACATGGATCACGGTATCCCTAATATTTGGACTGAATGGGCATCAGTGACATTTCAAAGAAAAAGAATGATAGCTGGGCTTGGAGAAGTATCCTTATAATTAGGGATAAACTCATCAGAACGAGGCAACAAATGAGTGAGGATGATTGGGATCAAGTATGTAAAACATTGTATGATGCATGGGGAAGTGACTGAATGGGGTGAGCTCATCTGGACTTCAGCTAATATCCCACGGTGCTCCTTTGTTACATGCCTAGCTCGCAGCAAAGAACAGAGACTTCATCTCCTTGGCCTGGTTGACAACGATGCATGTATGATGTGCAATGGGGAGTCAGAATCCAGCGATCATAGATGGTTCAGGTGCGTTTTCTCAACATTGTCATGAAATATATGGACTGGTGTTAGCCAAAGCAAAGAGACTTTAGAAGAGTGCGTGGCTCCATTGGTTTTGTAGCAGCTCAAGAAAGTCATCCATCATCTTCAAAATCATAACAAGTGCTGGAATGGCAGCATTATAACTAAGGAGGACTGCGCAGCAAGAGCCATCCAAGAAGTGAAGCTACGGCTTAGAGGTAATGACAGAAGAACGAGACTATATATGGCTTCAATCCTTGAAAATTTAATCTACGGAAATTGTGATCGAGACAATGTATGCCTCCTATCTTATTTTGATATTGTGAACTTGATTACCTTGTGTATGTGGAGCTTCTGTTGTTCGTGGCTCTCATGTAGTGCAACAATGCTTCATCCCCGGTAAATCTAGAGGATTAATCATATATGAACGGTTCTTCTCATGCGAACGTGCAAACCATACACATTCTAGTACAACTTGATGCATATTGGAAAATACCTTGCTACTTGTGAGACACATAGCCACACAGTCCACACTTTTTACACATGTGATGCACATTTCAATTCATCTCGGGACACATTTTAGTATAGTTACGATGCACTAGCCTTTTAATATGTGATGCACGTGCGGATTATTCGGATAAAATATGTATGTGCCGTTTTCTACTCGTATTTTTACCCGTATAAAATACGGTCGTCCCTTTATATTACATCACACTGAATTGTCTCGTAATACACCTTGAATACTGTTATGTCTATATAATCCAAGCTTGGTTGTTACATATAGAATTGGTATATCATGTACTTGTAATGTGTAGAATCCATTAACAATGAACCGGGTTCACTTAAGTGTAATTGGGTCGGTTTGGGTTCACTTAAACCGAGCAACCCTGTAGCCATTTATTGGCTCGGATGGAAGGCTTGGGTTAATGGGCCTAACTCTGATCTGTTGCTAGCCGTGGCCCATCTCTTCACTAAAGCCCAGCTTTGAAGACGTTGCCTTATAAGCTCCCTTTCTCGGCTCCTAGGGTTTCATCAGAAGCTAATCCATATGTGGTGATTCAGAGAGAAAGAGATGAGAGAGAGAGAGAGAGAGAGAGAGAGAGAGAGAGAGAGAGAGAGAGAGAGAGAGAGAGAGAGAGAGAGAGAGAGAGAGAGAGAGAGAGAGAGAGAGAGAGAGAGAGAGAGAGAGAGAGAGAGAGAGAGAGAGAGAGAGAGAGAAGAGTGTCGGTGGCGCGTTGGTCTTCTCGGTGGCGCGTGACTCCCAGCGACGACTTCTTCTGTGTTTGAGTAGTCCTTTGGCTTTGAGAGAAAGCCAAAGACTCTCGAGATCTTCTTTATGCTTCTCTAGTCTTCTCTGTTGCGATGTGTTTGTGCTTTGGTTTTCTGTTTTTGGTTTTGTCGTTCTTGTGCATGTAACCTTTTGTAGACTCTTAATCTTTTTAGTGCATCTTGGATGAACCTCCCCTCCTGAGGTTCCGCAGAGTAGGGTTTCCCCGAACTGCGTCAACAAATCTCTTGTGTTCCTCTATTCTTTTCGTTTCTTTGTCTTGCGAAGTTTCAATTGATTGAATCTGGCGAACTTGAGATTGTGTTGGCTATGTCGGTTTTCAATGTGGTATCAGAGCCTTGCTCTATGTTTCCTTTGATTGCTTCCGCTGTAAACCCTAATTTTGCTCTTGCATGCAACTTTTGATGTTCTGTGGCTACTTGTGTGAAACTGAGAAACCGTAGATGATTACTTGAGACTGGATTTGTGAAAGTGTGAAATATTAGGGTTTTCACAACTATTGCTCATTTCTGGTTATCTCTGAGTAATTTTTTGAGTTCTTGGTTTTGTTTAGATTCTTGAGTTTCTCGTCTGTTGCATTCGGGCTCTTGATTCTGTTGTGATCTGGTGGATTATCTTGTTACTTGACTTTTGTGTGTTGAGCAAGATCTCCTTGTTCCCTTCTTGTTTTTTTCTTGACTATGGTTCAAGAAGTTGACCTATTGGGAACTTTGTTGTGACTTGATCTCTATGTGTCTAGTTGAGATCTGTGTGTCTCTGCTTAGTTGTTTTTTTGTTTCCATTTATTTTCCTAACACTGCTTCTGTGTTGTTCCCAAGAGTTATAAATGGCAAAAAACATGAAGTTGAAGCCATTTGATGGCAATTCTGACTATGCAATGTGGAAGGTTAAAATGAATGCCATTTTAATAAAAGAAAAATGCTACAAGGCAATCTCTGAGGAGTGGCTCATAGGGACCACCATTGTTGAGAATACAGGTACCCAATCTTCTGAGCCTAGAGTTGGAATTCCAACTGGACAATTCTTTGACAACAATATCCCACTAGAGGTGGATGAAGAGGAGTTTGACATAAGTCACTCCCAAGCTGAGGAAACCTCTTCAGGGAGTCCCAATAATTCTCACGCACATACACCTGGCAACTTTGGAGAAATGGAACCACAAACTCACCAAATTGGTGGGGCAGTAAGTCATTCTAACCAATTAGATGTTGAGTCTTCTGATGCACTGAATGACAACCTGAATTCTAAAACTGAAATAAATGATCATGTTGATTCTGGTGTGTCTATGCATGATAATTCAAATTTGAATGCTCCTGTTGTGCATGACTTAACTGACTATCAACTTGTTAGAGACAGGAAACCTAGAATTAGGATTCCTAATAGAATATTACAATTTGATGCTAATATGGTTGAGAGTTATGACAAAATTGTTGAGTTTGCTTTCTTGGTTGCCAATGTTGTGAAGAATTATACCCCTGAAACATATGAACAAGCTATAAACTGTTCCCATGCTAATGACTGGATTAAAGCCATGCATGAAGAAATACAATCAATGCATGTTAACAACACCTGGACTCTTATTCCTAAACCTGCTAAAGCTAGACTCATTGATTATATTGCAAGTGGATTTATAAATTGAAAGATGGCAATGATAGTAATGATCCTCCTAGGTATAAAGCTAGACTTATTGCTAAGGGCTTTACCCAAAAGGAAGGAATTGATTACAATGACATCTTTGCTCCAGTAGTTAAATACAAAATAACGAGACTTTTGCTTGCTATGACTGTTGTGTATGATTGAGAATTAGAACAAATGGATGTTAAAACTACTTTCTTGCATGGTGACCTGGATGAGACCATATATATAAGGCAGCCTAAGGGCTTTGTTGATAAAACTAAACCTGAACATGCATGCCTATTAAAAAGGTCCATCTATGGGCTCAAACAGTCTCCTAGGCAATGGAACAAGAAATTCAATGCTTGTATGAGGTCCTTGGGCTTTACTAGAAGTCAATATGATACCTGTCTTTACTTGAAATCTGTGAAGACCAAAAATGCCTTGTATGTTCTGCTTTATGTTGATGATATTCTTCTTATTAGCAGTTCTAGGGTTTCTATTTCTGGTGTCAAAAATGACTTGCAAAAACACTTTGCACAGGAAATATTGGGTGTTAATATCATTAGGGACATGAAAAATAAGACCATCAAACTGTCCCAATCTGATTACATGACTAAAGTACTTGATAGATTTGCTATGAGTACTGCTAGACCTGCACGGGGGCATCTTGAGTTTCTGACATTGATAAACAGAAAATGGAAAATGTTCCTTATGATGTAGCAGTAGGGTCAGTCATGTACGCTATGTTATGTACTAGACCATACCTTGCTTTTGCTATTAGTGTTCTTAGCAGGTACATGTCTAACTCTGGTGACAAACACTGGCAAGCTATGAAGTATATGCTGAAATACTTAGTTGGCACAAAAGATATGGGCCTCACTTATGCTGAGCATAGTTCGAGGACTGAGCTACAAGGCTTTGTTGACTCTGACTATGCCAGTAATAAGGACAACAGGAAATCAACTACAGCCTTCTTCTATACTTGGGCAGGAAATTGTATCTCCTGGAAATCTCAACAACAATCTATTGTTGCTTTATCTTCAACATAAGCTGAATATATTGCAGCAACTGAGGCCTCTAAAGAGGCTACTTGGTTGAAAGGTATCCTACAAGAGATTGAGGGTAAGGCATATCTCCCTGTGTTCAACATGGATAGCCAGAGTGCTTTATACCTGTGTAAAGATCATGTGTATCATGAACGAACTAAGCATATCGATGTCAGGTTCCACTTTATAAGAGATAAAGTTGAGAATCAGGAAATCATTATGAAGAAAATCTTAGGTGATGTGAATCCTGCTGACTTTGGTACAAAAATAGTGCATACTAATAAGTTTGTATTTTGCAAGAAATCACTCCACATCTATGATGTTCACCGAGGTGTGGGCAGAGACCGACGACGGACAGGAGAGGATCCCTGGATGCACTTAGGAGGTTTAGGAGGAATAACAAATTGTGGATTAAGGGGGCATTTGTTATGTCTGTATAATCCAAGCTTGGTTGTTACATATAGAATTGGTATATCATGTACTTGTAATGTGTAGAATCCATTAACAATGAACCGGGTTCACTTAAGTGTAATTGGGTCGGTTTGGGTTCACTTAAACCGAGCAACCCTGTAGCCATTTATTGGTTCGGATGGAAGGCTTGGGTTAATGGGCCTAACTATGATATGTTGCTAGCCGTGGCCCATCTCTTCATTGAAGCCCAGCTTTGAAGACGTTGCTTTATAAGCTCCCTTTCTTAGCTCCTAGGGTTTCATCTGAAGTTAATCCATATGTGGCGATTCAGAGAGAAAAAGATAGAGAGAAGATCGAGTGCCGGTGGCGCGTTGGTCTTATCGGCGGCGCGTGACTCCCAGCGACGACTTCTTCTGTGTTTGAGTAGTCCTTTGGCTTTGAGAGAAAGCCAAAGACTCTCGAGATCTTCTTTCTGTTTCTCTAGTCTTCTCTGTTGCGATGTGTTTGTGCTTTGGTTTTCTGTTTTTGGTTTTGCCGTTCTTGTGCATGTAACCTTTTGTAGACTCTGAATCTTTTTAGTGCATCTTGGGTAAACCTCCCCTCCTGAGGTTCCGCAGAGTAGGGTTTCCCCGAACTGCGTCAACAAATCTCTTGTGTTCCTCTGTCCTTTTCGTTTCTTTGTCTTGCGAAGTTTCGATTGGTTGAATCTGGCGAATTTGAGATTGTGTTGGCTATGTCGGTTTTCAAATACGTCCCACAATATACCTAGTGCACATAAATATATCCAGTAAAATTATTCGCACATTTGCATTTGGAACTCGTGTTCACATTTAATTATTCACTCATAAGCTATACCCTAAAGTTATATCTTGAAAATTAGAATAGGAAGTATGTATAGCTCCCATTTATTTAAGGAAAAGAAAGGGGAGTGTAAGGTTGAAGAAAAGTGGGCCCGGGGTCTGTGAGAGAGCATCCGAGATTTGTGGGGCCTTTGTTATCTTGGTGAAGCTATCAGAAATTCAGAATAGCTGTGTGGAAATTAGGAATTACATGATCAGTTGAGAGAGTAGTTGCAAGAGCTTGCAAGCTAATGAATGTGCATTTTTTGTACTACGTTCAACCCATTTGCTGTTCAACTGCTAGTATATTTATCGTCTTGTTTGGATCTCCACTTCTTTTAAGGATTACTACTGTGCTTTTGTCACAACCACACACACCAATTCTCTTTATTCATATATAGTGTACGTGGTTTATAATCAATCACACTTTCTTGGTTAATTGCATAAAATATCTTAAGATTTTAGTTTTGTCAAATATCTTAGTTTTGTCAAATATCCTCATCTCTTGGTTGGTTGCAAACAAAATCCGTAATTAAGTTTCATGACATTTTAAATGATGTTGTCTTTTATTTAAAATAAAAACATGTTTCTCGTTTCATTTTTATAAACTTGTCACATTTTTGTTTGAATTGACACGTCATATTAGATCTATTCGTATTCTTTTGGAATTTCAAGATATTGTCCTCAACATACCTAAAATATTGAGATATTTTATAAAGTTCATATACGTTACTTTCGGTAGAGTCCACATACTTTACTTTCGGTAGAGTCCACAATGACCCCAAATGCAAGGATTATCTATTGTAAATTATCAATAAATTAAGGATGAATTATATGAAAATGAGGGCTTAATTGTGAACGGGAGAACATGAACACGCATTACAAGAATTATGAATACGTTTTCGCCTCCAGTTTATCGGTCCACGGATTTTCACATCATATAAGAGCTAGATTATTATCCCGCATTGGAATTGTGGAGGTTTCAAGCCTAGCATATTAGTAAATTGGTTTCTCATTCTATTCCATTGGTTTTAGGATGAAATTTCGTTACACTTATGTACTGAGTTTATTTGTGCATTTAATTTGGGGTTTGTGTACAGTCTATCTACCCACACATGATATTAGAGTTGGTTCGGTTCTAGTCCCTTTCTTGGGTTAAATGGGTCAGGCTATGCCCACCCACACCCATTTGTCCAATTATCAACTGGGTCAAACCAACCGCTCACCCGTTGCACTTGTATGGGCGTGTTGGTCATAAAATCCACCCCACATCAAAAGTGGGTGAAAACTAGACCTGATCAAACCCGGATCCGGGCGGGAATCAGGCCGGGCTTTGGACAAAAATCATGTCCGGATGGGCGGGCCGGATCCGAGGAAGCCAAAGAAACGGGTTGGGGAGGCTTCCCGAATCCGCCCGGACATCCGGACCCGGGTAGCCCGCGGGTCCCATTTAGCCCGCGAGACAAGACAAATCTGTCATAAAACGAAACATAGCAAATATAATTTTACATACAATACCCATAAAAAAGTGTCCTTTTATTACAAACGGTAAACATAGTTATTGATACAAACTTGTCATAACAAATTTCCCACAAAATAATACAATATTACACAATTAAGCAAATTTCAAAAGAAAATAGAGTTGGTTATCTATTTTTGTTGCCTCTAGCGTAGTACATACATCACACAATCACATCTTAGTTGAATCTTCTTTGTCCTCAAACTCGTCATAACCAACGTCGCCAATTTTAAGTGTCTTGTGGGTCTAAATATTAGGTTGTTTACGGTATAAATAAATATTTATTTTATATGAATTTTATTATATATAAGAATTTATTTTATTTATTTATTTTTAAAAATTAATTCGGGCTTTCGGGCGGGCTATCCGGGCTAAATGGGACATTATCAGTGACTGTATCCCGCCCATATAAACGGGCGGGCTGGGCTATCCGAGCAAAATGGGCTAAATATAATAACCATATCCGCCAATTTATGTCGGGCGGGTCGGCCCGGCCCGCATTTGTTCAGGTCTAGTGAAAACCCCACTAGGCTTATGTATTGGGTCTAACGTATATATGCGCTAGTACGTTTCTGTCCTCAATCTATCGGTCCACGGAACGGAAAAAAAAATGACACAACCATATTGTATAAAAAGTAACCTACTATGTGTACACAAATTTTGTACTATTTGTGCATCAATATATTGAAAACACATGACTATAAATTATGTGTAAAATGTATATAAAATTTGTATTGTGCATCAATTTAATTAAAAACGCATCTACATAACATAAGCTTTTGTTCTCTAATACATGGATATACAAATTAAGGTTGGGTCCTTTATTGAAGTTCAAAATGTGCTGGACCTCTATCAAAAGTTGAATTCGGAGAAAACTGAGAGGGTTTTGGGCCCATTGGCCCTTTAAGAGTTTTCAATTAATAAAATGGACTCCTACTAGTTTTTATGTATTTTTTCTATCCCTATTAGCTTATTTTATTATTATTTTCCTCCCTCTTCTTTGTTTTTTCTCTCTAAAATATTGTTTTTTGGGATTTAGGGTTTAAGGGGTAGGATTTAGGAGGTAGGGAGTAGGGTTTAGGGAGAGGGGTCCATTTTTACTAAGGGTCCATTAGTTTAAAAAAAGTTTGTCAAAGGATTATTTACTTAACTTACCGGAAAACTGAGCCCCTTTATGGGCCTAATGGGCTTTCTATTTTGGGCCAAGTACATTTACTCACGATAGGCCCACTTATATAAACGAAATTTCGAACAAGCGAGAGCTAGAGGCGCCACCGGTAGCCTCTGCTCCTCGGCCGCCGAGCTTCATCCTCCTCCGCCACTAATTTGCAATGTCCGTTCGGACTCCAAAATCTCTAAATTTCCTTCAAATCAAAGTAAGTGTTTATATTGCTTGTGTGATAAATAGCTCAATTGCTCAAACTTCATCCTCTTTTGGGCCAAAACACATCAGCCCAATTATTGTTCATTTGAGCCCAACTTCCCAATCATTGACGGGCATACTGCATACAACCTCAATAAATTTGAGCAGTCCATTAATATTCTAACTCTTGGCTACTCTATAAAATTGAAGCAATCCCCTCCACCAAGTTTTTCCATTTCTTGAGTTAAGGGTTTGTTTAGATTAGGGTTGAGCAAATTCCGAGCCCGATCGAAAATTTAGACCTAACCGGTCCGGTCTCCGGTTCAGAAATTTAGGATTTTCGGATCCGGTCCGATCCATGCTAAATACCGGTCCGGTCTAACCCGGTTTATTAAAAATCCTAAAATTTTATGTGACACACCTCTCCTCTCCACCGAAACTTTATACAAGTTATAGGATTTTATGTTATTAGCAGATTGTATACAAACTATGTGATAAG
This sequence comes from Rheum nobile, assembly GCA_027886185.1. Classification (NCBI taxonomy): domain Eukaryota; kingdom Viridiplantae; phylum Streptophyta; class Magnoliopsida; order Caryophyllales; family Polygonaceae; genus Rheum; species Rheum nobile. The sequence goes on from WOAB01000309.1 coordinate 571,562, forward strand.
ATTTAAAGAGAGAGACAATTCGATGGAATGAAATCCCTTGCTGATATTATTGATCTTATGAAGTATATATCGATACAAATAGATACAAATCTATCTAATCAATCTAACCGAAAAGATAAGAAAATAAGGTAATTAAGATATTCACAATATCTAAACGATAGATACTCTAATACTCCCCCTCAAGTTGGAGCATGTGGGTCGATAATGCCCAACTTGCGCAGAAGATGATGAAATTGAACATTGCCAAGCGCTTTGGTAAACAAATATGCGGGCTGATTACTTGTGGACACGTGATGAGTAGTGATAACGCCGGCCTGAATGTGGTTGCGAACCAAATGACAGTCTATCAATGTGCTTGGTTCGTTCGTGAAACACCGGATTCGCAGCGATATGGAGAGCGGCCTGACTATCACAGAAAAGACGCATAGGAGAGGGGTGATACACACCGAGAGAGTGAAGTAAAGACTTCAACCAAATGAGCTCGCAGCACGTAGAGGCCATGGACCTATATTCTGCTTCAACAGACGAACGAGAGATGGTGACTTGCTTCTTGGTTTTCCATGAGATGGGGGACTGACCAAGCATGACGAAGTATCCGGTGATCGAGCGTCGAGTCAGGGGGCACGAGGCCCAGTCAGAGTCGCAGAAGGCCGTGAGACGAAGGGAGCTGCGTGCAGAAAGAAGAAGGCCTTGGCCGGGGTGACCCTTGAGATAATGCAAAACCCGGACTGCAGCTTGCCAATGAGCCAACTTCGGGGCTTGCATAAACTGAGCAAGGGTGTGAACCGAATATGACAGCTCAGGCCGTGTGATGGTGAGGTAGATGAGACGCCCAATGAGGCGGCGATAGCGGTCTGGAGCATCACACAGTGGGCTGTCAATTGTGGCGAGTTGGTGATGTTGTTCCATGGGAAAGGAACACGGCTTGACTGCTAGTAGACCCGCTTCTGTCAAAATATCCAAAGTGTACTTTCGTTGTGAAAGAAAAATACCGGATGGACTGCGAGCAATTTCGATGTCGAGAAAATACTTCAGGAGACCGAGATCCTTCATGTGGAAGCGGGAGCTCAAGTAGCCTTTTAAGCGAGAAACGAGATCGGCGTCGTTCCCTGCGATAATCAGGTCATCAACATAGACGAGGACATGGAGAGTGTGAGGACCACGACTGTAACTGAATAAAGAGTAGTCTGCATAGCTCTGTCGGAACCCAAAGTCACGAAGAGCAGCCGAAAGTTTGACGAACCAGTTGCGTGGAGCCTGACGTAGACCATACAGGGACTTTTGGAGGCGACAGACGTGACCCAGCGGAACTCGTAGAAGACCTGGCAGAGGTTTCATGTACACCTCTTCGCTGAGGTCGCCGTGCAGGAAAGCGTTATGTACGTCCATTTGATGAAGTTCCCAACCACGGACAACTGCAACAGACAAGAATACTCTAACGGAAGCCATCTTTGCAACGGGGGCGAACCATTCAGTAAAGTCGACCCCTTCGATCTGGCGGTTTCCGAGGACAACCAGACGGGCCTTATGGCGCTCGAGAGACCCGTCAGACTTGTACTTGATGCAATAAACCCATTTGCAACCTATCGGTTTCTTACCGGGAGGTAAGGGAGAGAGTGTCCAAGTACTGTTTCGTTCAAGAGCTTGAAGTTCGAGGGCCATAGCCTCACGCCACTGAGAGTGACGGACAGCTTTAGTGAACGACGCTGGTTCGGATCCTGCGGTGACAGCTACAAGGAACCGAGTATGTGCAGGGGAGAATTTAGCACAATTAACAACCGCATCAATAGGGAAAAGAGTACTTGAGGATAGCGAAGAGGGCGTGTGCGAGATGGGTGCAGCGGGGGGGTCTATGTGCAGAACTGTGCGACACACGTAATCATGGAGGCAAACAGATGGTTGTCGCTCGCGGGTGCTGTGTCGAATTGACGGCGGTTCCGGGGAGACCATTGGAAGAGAAGATGGTGCAGTGCTCCCCCTTGCTGGGGAAGTCCCCGACGTAGCCGGAGAAGAGTCAGCCACGTCAGAAGAGGGAGCGTTTGCGGCTGGAGCTTACTGGTCCGTGTCCGATATAGACAGTGGAGTGTCAAAAACTTTAGGATGGCAGAGATGAGGCGGCTGGTGTGGCTGCAAACCGACTGGCGCGGGTGGATCAGCATATGGGAAGTGTGATTCAAAGAAAATCACGTCCCGACTGACGAAAAATTGGCGACTTTCAAGATCGAACAGACGCCATCCGCTCTTGCCTTGAGGGTAACCCATGAAGATGCACTTTTGGCTGTGAGACGAGAACTTGTCTCGATTGCGAGGTAGTTGAGAGGCGAAGCACAAGCACCCGAACACACAGAATGATGCGTACGGTGGAGTGCGACCGTAGAGAAGCTCGTAGGGGTTGCGATCACCGAGAGTGGGTGATGGAGTGTGGTTGATGAAGAACGCAGCGGTGGCGACACATTCTGCCCAGAAGGAGAGTGGCAGGTTAGCCTCGAATCGCAAGGCCCGAGCAACATTTAGAAGATGACGGTGTTTGCGCTCGACACGTCCGTTTTGCTGAGGAGTGTAGACGCATGATGTTTCAAAGTGGATTCCTTGGTCATCGAAGAAGGACCGTAGAGGAAGAAACTCAGTGCCGTTGTCGGCCCGGACCCGTTGAACTTGAGATCCGAATTGCCGAGTGACCATGGCATAAAAATTCGTGAAGAGGCGAGCAACCTCTGTCTTAGAACTAAAAAAGTATACCCAGATAGCCCGTGTAAAATCATCTACAATGGTGAGAAAGTAAGATGCACCGCTAAAGGAGGGAGTGCTATAAGGTCCCCAGACATCACAATGGATTAATTGAAACAAAGCATCACTTTTATTATCACTAACGGGGAAAGACAAGCGAGTTTGTTTTGCTCTAAAACAAATATCACAAGGTGTAATCTTCTCTAAAGAAGTGCTAGCTAAGCTAAGACTAGAAATTTTCGACAAAGCAGTAGAAGAGAGATGGCCGAGACGACGGTGCCAAAGTGAAGCAGAAGTCGGAGAAGACCGAGCAGAAGATGCCAGTGCCTTGGAGCCGAGTGTCTGCATCCAATAGACCCCGCCATGTTGCCTACCCACGCCAATCACTGTCCTCGAACTGATTTCCTGAAGAACACACAATTTGTTCGTTAAGAGAACCAATAGGCCAAGAGCACGGGATAGTTGAGCAAATGAAAGTAAATTGCAACTCAAATTAGGAACATATAACACGTGAGATAATCTGAACTGTCCAAGTTGTAAACTGCCTTCCCGAGTGGAAGAAGAAAAAGTGCCATCAGGCAATTTGATGGAGACCGGGGGGACCTCCACAAGATCTTTGAGAAGACTTTTGTCACCTGTCATATGAAAGGATGCGCCTGTGTCAAGAATCCAGGAGAATGACATACCAGAATGGTCGGAAGAAACCGACTTCATGGAGTTGAACATATGCATGACGGCGGTCCACTGCTCTTTGGATAGGGCCTGATCGAAAGGCGTGTGATCCGAAGTGGAGAGAGTGGCGTTGACAGAACCCGAAGACTGTTGCTGCACTGAGTTAGCAGCAGCCGAGCGTGGCGCCGAAGCAGGTTTGGGCTGGGTATTGCGTCCAGCGGCCTCTTTGGCAGCAGCGCGGGCTGCGTATTTTTCTTTGAGATGCTCCAGGAGTCCATGTAGGCGGTAGCAAGTGGCCTTGTCGTGGCCGGTTCTACCGCAGTGTTCGCAGACGAGAGCCTTCCTGTTGGAGGAAGAATCGGCCGTGGAGGGTGCAGTAGCCAGAGAGCGCGCGGCGAAGGCAGCTTGTTCGGTCGACGAGTCCCGGGTGAGGACCACAGTCTTGAGTCGCTCCTCTTGAATGACAAGAGAGTAGACGCGATTGAGACCAGGAAGCGGATCCTGAGCCATAAGGTTAGACCGAAGAGTGTCGTATGACCTGTCATCAAGACCCATCAAAAATTGGTGGACTTGTTCCTCCTCGCGTTCTGTAGACAAGAACGTGTTGAGTTGGCATTCACACTTGCCGCAAGTGCAGGAACGAGGCGGTGCATAAGTGCTGAGTTCGTCCCAGAGTTTCTTCAAAACCCCATAGTATGCCGCGACGCTCTGGCCTGATTGACGACACCGAGCGATGTCACATCGAAGTTGCAACTTGCGGGGACCGTTGCCAACAGAGAAACGTTGACGAAGATCCTCCCACAAGTCCTTGACGGTGTCGAAGTAGGTGATAGAGGGACGGAGAGAGGAGTCGATGGAGTGAACCACCCAGCCGACGAGCATGGAATTGACCATGAACCAATCGTCTAGAACGGGGTGTTCCGTGGCAGTCGCGGCTAGACGCTTGATGCTGCCATTTACGAACCCGAGTTTGCGCTTGGCGCGAAGAGAGTTACGCATGGCGATGACCCATTCGTCGTAGTTATCACCCTTCAAGGTCACCGGGCAAATAGAGAGACCCGGATGATCGGAGGGATGAAGATAGAACGGGGAGTATAGATACAAATAGATACCATGATAAGATTTAAAGAGAGAGACAATTCGATGGAATGAAATCTCTTGCTGATATTATTGATCTTATGAAGTATATATAGATACAAATAGATAAAAATCTATCTAATCAATCTAACCGAAAAGATAAGAAAATAAGGTAATTAAGATATTCACAATATCTAAACGATAGATACTCTAATACTATGGCACAATGTCATGTCATTACAAGTGTCAGGTTTTATTATCTATGTAAAATTATATTTAGATTTGAGATTTTTTTCATGTTCTTCTAAACCGGTCCAAATCGGACCGATCCGGTATCCGATCCATCATTTTTCAAATTTTGGATTCGGGTCCGGGTCGGTCCGATCCAGTCCGGGTTTAGACCGATGCTAACCCTAGTTTAGATCACGGGAAAGAATCCATTAAATTTTATAGATAATATAATTTAATATGTTCTCTTAGAAATTCAAATAGCCCTGAGTAAAGGCACGTTTTATTCATTTGAACCAAAAAAAAAAAACAAGCACCTTTTTTTCTTTCTTTTCAGCAAAGCAAGTTGAAAATTTTCTAGATTTATGGAGACTATAGTCATATTAGTTTTATATTGTTGCTTTGCTTAGCCGGCTGTTTTAGTTTGTTACAGCTTGTTATTGTGGGCCCGTAGCTAGCTTAGCCTAGAGTTAGTTAGCAGCTTTAGCTTAGCCTTGTATATATAGAGTGGTTAGTTGTCAGTTAGAGTGAAGAGCAATGAATCAGAAAACAAAAATATCTCTCTTCTCGTTTTGTTCCTCTAGGTTTTTAGAGGCGATTGCTTATTTTCTTCGTTCAATAATCTTCAAATGGTATCAGAGCACGATTGAAAATTTCCGAAGTGATTCGATCGATCACAGTAACACAGAGCTCAATTGAATTCAATTATAGAGTTCTTTTGTTGCGAAATTGAAGATTTCGCAAGAAGGATAGTGAATTCAGTCGAGTTCGATTGATCACAAGGAGAATTGCGTCAGGAAAGGCGATTGAGATTGAGGCCAGAGACATGGATCATGTGGAGGAAGAGGCTGCTGATAATGGAGACAATGGAGGACGCCGACAAGGTAAGAATGGCTATGCCGATCCATTATTTCTCTCAAATTCGGACCATCCTGGTTCACAGATAGTTGCAACTCATTTCAATGGATCTAATTTCACTTCATGGAGTAGAGGAGTGCTGATAGGTGTTATTTCATACACCTTTTCTAGCATCTATTAGCATGATTTGGAGGAGTTTTGGATGTGTTTTGGTGCTAAGTCTGCAATCCATATGTTATGGAGAGAAGTGAAGAAATCCAAGGATTTGCAGCTCAGATGGAGTTTAGAGATGAAGATGGAGCTGCTGGAGTATTTATGGAGAAGGCTACCAACACTTGGTAGTATTTGGAGAGCAGCAGAAGAAGAGAAGAAGACGAGAGCTGAAGTCTAGAGTTCACCGCCCCGCGTCAGCAATGCCGCGGCCCGGCGATGACTCCCAGTGAAGGATGGAGCCCGCGTGAGAGGAAGCCACCGCCCAGCGGTGGAGAGTTCGACGCCCCGCGGTGGATCTTCACCGCCCCGCGGTGGCTGCGCTTAATGACCTCGCGGCCAGAGTTATTTTATTTTACTTTATTTCCTTTTATGCATTAGTCAGATTTCCTTTATTTTATTATTTTATTTCCTTGTAAGATATGGTTTGTGATCTTGGGGATTTAGGTTAACTTTATTTAACCTCTTTTCCCACAGCCTCCAAATCATCATCATCAGACGCACTATTGTTTCAGACGTAGTTTTCTAATTAGAGTTTTTCATCCCCTTTGATGGAGAACTAACTTCCCTTTGTTCTGTTAGACGATTGAAGCAGTACAGTTGATGTGTTTGTGAGATTTCTATTCCTTGTTCTTATCCTTATAAGTGTTGGATTGATTCTCTTGATTATATCGAACTTGATTTCTTGTTGTTCTTCTTAGCCTGATCACCTAGGTTGAATGCTTGTTATCAATTGCTAGGATTGCATATAGGGGTTCCGAGTGCATATCTAGTGGCAAACACAATTGTGCGTATAGGGGTTCCGAGCGTACAATTGTGTGTGAGAATCAATTGCATGTTAAGTAGGGGAGTGAGTACTTGTATGTCTTTCTACTTGCATGTATCCTATATCCTTGTGTGCATAGCTATTGCTGTGTTGGTGCTAAAGTACGCTGACAACTGTGAGAATCAGTTGTGCTTTATCATTGGCATAGTAATAAGTCTATTGACAACTGTGAGAATCAATAGTACTTACGAGCAGGGTGGGAACGACTATAAGGATAAATAATTGAACTTGGATTGAATAGATTTCAGTGATCAAACTCTATCTCTGTATTGTGGATTTCGGTCTAGTAGAACTACTTCCCCTCATCATACTTTCTTCCTACATAAACCAAATTTGTTTACTTTGCTTGTTTGCTCTCTTGATTACAAAACCCCCCCAGTTACTTGTTACTTGTCATTCACGTTTGCATATTACAGCATACCTTCTCTGTGGGATTCGACCCTTACTTGTCTGCTATACTCTGTTTAGTAGGTTGGTTAGGATAATTTACTTTGATAAGGCTAATCAATGATATTTGATTGTGCATCTTTAGCCTCCGTCAAGTGCGAATGGCACTAGGATCTAAAATGAAGCTTGGATATATAGATGGAACTTGTCCGATTCCAACTGGTGATGAAGAGAAAAGAGGAATGTGGATTCGAGTAGACTATATGATTAGATGCTGGATTATAAATTCCATGATTAGTGAAATCTCTGATGGATTTATGCATGTACAATCTGCTAAGGAACTATGGACTGAGATATTAGAAAGATTCTCTGAGTCAAATGCACCTCTTGTATATCAGTTGCAAAAGGATTTGTCTAACATCAGACAAGAGAACTTAAGTGTAGCTGTTTACTATGGCAAGATTAAGAAGATATGGGATGAATTACAAGTTCTTGAAGGAATTCCTACTTTTGATTGTGGTGCCTTGGAAAACTGTAATTGTCTTTTGCTGAAAAGAATGTTGGAAAAGGAATAGAAAAATAAGGTTTTACAGTTCTTGATGGGACTAAACGAATGTTATGAACATGTGAGAAGTAATATCCTCTCTTTAGAGCCTTTGCCTGGAGTAAATAAAGTATTTCAGATGGTGATGAGAATTGAGAGACAAAAGGAGATCACCAATGGGGGGAATTCAAGTCAGGATATTGTGGCTTTTTCAGTTAACAGGTCTAACTGGCAAGGAAGGTCTTCGGATGCAGGAAGGCAAGGAGATGGTGGAATAAGAGATTATAACAGGGACAGAGGTGACAAGAGAGACTTGAAGTGCTCTCAGTGTGGTGCAAGGGGTCATGTCAAGGATACTTGCTTTAAGCTAGTTGGTTATCCAGACTGGTATAAAGGGTCTCGTGAACAGACAGGAAACAAGTATGCAGCTAATGTACAAGATGTGCAGATGGAGGACCATCCTTTAGAGATGGAAGAAAGCTCCCATGCTCAATACACACCTGACCCCACTATAGTAAATGTTGTGTTTCAAGAAATTGTCAAGATGATGAAAGGGAAAGGTTCGATGGATGGTTCTAATGGCATAGATGGTACATGACAAGCACTTGCAAATTTTGCATGTAACTTGAATAGCAATTTTGTTGATGCATTACATGCTCATGACAAGCATACATGGATCATCGATTCAGGGGCTACTGATCACATAGCTTTTGATGCATCATTATTTTCTGACATGCATGAGTTGCATAAGGTCATATTTGTTGCTTTGTCAGATGGCTCAACTAAGACGGTTCAGTTCTCTGGAATAGTTCAGTTGACATCTACACTTGTGTTGCATAAAGTTCTGTTTGTGCCTGAATTTAAGCATAACTTGTTGTCAGTTTCCAAGCTTGTGCTTGACAGGAATGTTACACTATTCTTTGATCACATGAGTTGCATATTGCAGGGCCCTACTAAAGATGATTGTATTGCTTCAGTACCGATTAAGGCAGGACTTTACAGACTCCAGTTAAAACCAGTGGATGTTGGGCTTACTTCAAATAACAGGATTGATAATAAATCAGCTGCTTTGGCTTGTAGTAGCAATGACAAGTTGCTTTTGCAACATGCTAGACTAGGACATTCTTCCTTGTCTAAGATGAAACACATCTCCATTTGTGATTGTTCAAGTGTTGACAATCTGTTTTATGACAGTTGTGTTTTGGTAAAACACCATAAATTGCCCTTTGTTCGCAGTTCTTCTATTACATCTTATATCTTTCAGCTGGTTCACATGGATTTATGGGGCCCCTATAGGGTTCCTGCTTTGGATGGAGCTAGGTATTTCCTTACAATTGTAGACGATTGTTCAAGGGGTACCTGGACATACTTGCTGCATAATAAGCTACAGGTTTACAAGGTGATTGAAGGCTTTGTTGCTTATGTTGAGACACAGTTTCGCACGACTATACAGGTCATCCGCGCAGATAATGGTACTGAATTTACACAAGCTTCTTGCATTGATCTTTTCAGAAGGAAGGGTATATTGCATCAGAGATCGGCACCAGGGGTACCAGAACAGAATGCTCGTGTTGAGCGAAAACACAGGCATCTGGTGGAGACAGCTCGGGCTTTGCGACTATATGCCAATTTACCAGTAAAATTCTGGGGTTATTGCATACTAGCCGCCACATCAATCATCAATAAGCTTCCTTCTTCCATTCTTCAGTGGAAGACACCTTTTGAGGTACTTTACAACTCACCTCCTACTAATGATGACCTAAGGGTCATTGGATCCCTATGTTTTGCATTGTCATTACAACAACTAAGAGACAAATTTGCAGCCAAAGCCCGTCGATGTGTCTTCATAGGGTATCCACCAGGTCAAAAATCATATCGAGTCTATGACCTGGATACACATTATGTTTTCACTACTAGACATGTTCTCTTTCACAAACATGTTTTACCTTTTAAACAACTCTCATCCCACATTCCAATTTCATCTCCTCAACCTAATTTACCATTAGTCAATCCTGCTGCAGAACATGATATTTCTTCTCATATCATTCATTCTCTACCTCCTTCTCAATCTCTTGAGCATGTTGATCCTAATCCTTATGATGAGTCTCCACCATCCATTACCACCACACATCCTGAACCACCTCGTCGATCCACTCGGATTCATTTATCAGGACTTTTCTCATTTACACGCATCCTATGTTTCTTCCCTATTTGATAACAGGTTTTTGTCGTGTAAAAACTGCTATGCAAAATATCCAAACAAACCCTAAACCGTAGTCCTAGGTAAGTAAAGGTCGAATCCACATGGAGGCGAATTCTGTCTATGTATGCAAATTATGTGTCAAAGCAAAGTAACCAAAGGGGGGTTTTGTGAGTTTTAGTAATCTAAGCATGCAAAAGGGTAAACAAGGTAATAGTTGATGAAATCAGTAATGGGAAAAGCACTTAGTCAAACAACATCCACTATTCGTATGACAAGTTGATCCTAGATACTCATTTAAAATCTCATGTAATGGTAGTTCCAATTCCTTTTCAGATATAACTAATAGCACAACCAGATACTATTAGCACTAACTAATTAAACAATCCTGAAACTATCAAGATTCAGTTTAACAGTAGCGTTACGGATAGGAATATAGTTGGATACAATTCTAGCATAAAACAACCAGCTTTTATCCTAGAATGTAAATCAGTTCTCTTCTGCATAAGACTAGCACAACCAGATACTAGTACGATGCAGTTGCTACTCTGAAATAGATATGCTCAACCAGTAACAATCTAGATCTAGCAATCAATCAATAACAACAAACCTTAGATGCGTCCAAATAAAGATTATCAATATCAATCATAAGCAACTTAAGCAAGAGAAAGATAAAAACCATGCAATAGATAAGGAACGAGAATCTCACAACTTAATCAAAACGAAAGCTTCAGCGTCTGACTAAGCCAGGGAGGCTTATTTCTTCATAGCGAATACGTAGAAACTAATTAGGGTTCAAAGAAAAAGATGATAGATTGGCAAAAAGCATTTTCTCTACCCTAATATACTAAAGGAAATAAAATCTAAATTAACCTAAAATGAATTAATAAAATAATAAACAAACAAAAGCAAGGAAATTAATCTCGCATTCTCGGTCCAATCCGTCCAGCAAATCGTCCACGCGGCTGGAGCTCTCGTCCTCCAATTCATGCGAGCAGACACGGCCCATCTAGCAAGTCGGCCCAATCTCCCCCGCAAGCATCAGCGGCCAGACGTCATGGTGATGTCACGGCCATCTTTTCTTCAATTCTCCATTTCATTTCACGCTTCAATACGCGTGGCTTCTTCTTCAACCTTCACGTGGGCCCCAGCCTTCCTTCAATTGGCCTTTCTTCCTTCAATTGGGTCGACACTTCATGGGCCTAGTTCATGGGCCTAATTTCCTTGCTTCAACTTGGCCCAAAATCACGTGGCTTTTAATTCCATTTTCACGTGACATTAATGTAATCTCGCCAAACTTCGCCCCCACACGCCATGCACATGAATGTGTCTAAATCTACCCGAATGGCACCAATCAATCCTCTAATGACTCTTAGTTAAGCCCTACAAAGTAGTGCTTATCAAACCACCCCATGCTTAGACCTTTGCTCGTCCTCGAGTAAACTAATAAAGAGTCTACTCCTCCAATGTAGCATCCAAGATCTCAGGAAGCATATCCTCCAACTAAGAGTCATCTAACCCATGCCAAGCTCCTAGCACCAATCTCATTCACAACACATCCACAACTCAACAAGCTTAAGGGGCAAGCAGAGTACTTTCCCCAAGTTAACCCGGACATCCAAAAGTGTGAGTAACCTCTAATCCTAGCCTCCATCTATTGCTCCTTATGTCTCCCAGAGTGACCTACCCGATAATCCTTCTTTGACTCATCTTCTTATGACGCCTCGCCAAGAATAGTGAGAAATCCTAAAATCACTCTTCTTCTTTTTTCGCTCATTTTGCCAAGGCGCCCTTTCGGGTTTTCACCAAGCCACTCATTTCATTTTACAATAGATGTGCTCACATAAGCTCACGTCACTCTTGACCACATATTACCCCAGCCTAAAGCTGGTCCAAGCCACCTGTTTATTACCTAGGCCGCCCTTTCGGGTTTTCGACCTATCCCAGGATTTTTAATGTATGCCTTTTTTCAAATTTTTGGCCCTTTTCATTTTTTTTTCATTTTTTCTCCTCAACAGCGTAGCAAGTATAAAACCCCACCCCATGCTTAAACATTGCATTATCCTCAATGTAATGAAAGACAAAAGAACAAAGCACAGGAAAAAGCAAAAAATAACTCACAACGTTGCCGAGCTGGCTGGGATACTTCCTTGTTGCTGGCGGTGTAGTCATAAAAGCTCATATCCAGGATGTCTGGCATCAACGCCATTATTTTCATCTACCGTGCAACCATAAGAAACCACTGGTGAGTTGTGGTAATCAAACAATGCGGGGCTGCACGGCCTTCAACTCTATCAACTCCTACCACGCAACCAAGATGAATCACTCTGGTGAAGTAGTGGTCAGACAGGGGGACGGGGTTGCATGGCCTTAAAAAATGGGCCCATATGTCATCGTGGTTGGGCCCTGGTATTCCTCCTCTCCAGCTGTCGACTGCAGGGCCATCATCGTTGCCAAGTTAAAGTAGGGTGAATGTAATCTTCCGTTAGCAACATGATGCGCACCTCTCCGTGGAGAATCTGGACAGCTGGGTAAATTTTTTTATTTTATTTTATTTTGACTTTTTCTCCCCGTTTAAGGTCTTTTCGGGGTATCTTATTTTCGTCTTTTGCTCCCCGTTTAAGGTTTTTTCGGGGCCCATTTTTTTTGAGTTTTTATTTATTTATTAAAAAATCTTTTTTTTTTACCTGAGAAAGTGCGGCGGTCGCCGTGAAGGGTGCGGCGGTCGCCGTAATTGCGGCGGGAGCCGTAATTAAACGGCGGTCGCCGTTTTTAGGTCGTAGCCAACTTGCTTGGCGGGGCATTTACGGCGGGCGCCGTGAACACCATTTTCGTTTTTTCACGCTTTCTGCAGGTTAGTTCGACACAGAAAGGAAAAAAACAAAAAGAAAAACAACTGAATAAAGACTAAGGGAAAGAAAATAGACTACCTAACATCGGGTTGCCTCCCGAACAGCGCCTTAGTTAATGTCGTGGCTCGATATACTACTCGAACAACCTCAATCCATATCGTCAGGTTCCTTGGGAACCTTCTTAATCCATACCTCCTTTCTGAACCAGTCATGGAAAGGTTTGAACCTTAGACCATTCTTCTTCTTCAACGACTTCTCCATCTTGACCTTCTTAGTCGCGTCTCCCCCATGCTTGGATCGATCCGGGGGGTGTTTAACCTTAACTTCAGGGACCTGCACCAAAGAGGGAGCGAGCTTCTCGCTCGGAGTTAGCAGCAAAGGTGATTTACCTGGTAGCTCCGGAGGGAGCTTATAGCAAGCGTCCCACTCAGTAACACCTTCCTGCAAGTCAGTAGATATAGCAATATCCAAGCTAGAATCAACAATAGGTGGTGTGTCATCTAGGTGGTCCTCATGAAAAACATCTTGCACCACATGCTCAGGGATATCAATTGCACACAAAGAATGGGCATTAGTAAGGGGAAATTTCATGGCTTCATAGATGTTATAAGTAATGGTTTGGCCATCAAAATCCATAGTCAAGGAACCAGTACTCATGTTGATATTAGTGTTTGCAGTTTTCAAGAAGGGTCTCCCTAACAGAATAGGGGCTGCATGCATATCATGATCCATTTTGAGCACATAAAAGTCAGCAGGAAAAGTAATATCACCAACCCTAACCAAAACATCCTCCATAATTCCTAAAGGGCGCACGCAAGATCTATCAGCTAACTGAATGGAAATATTAGTAGCATGCATGGGTCCTAAATGTAGGGAATCACAAAGAGATGAAGGTAAAACATTAATGGAAGCACCCAAATCTAACATAGCTTTGGGAAACTCGGTACCTCCAATAGTGACTGGGATGGTGAACATACCTGGGTCGCCACATTTCTTTGGTAAGCGCTTCTGAAAAATCGTCGATACATGCTCGCTTACCTTGACCTTGTTCTTGTTGTTCCGATCTTGATTCCTCTTTGTGGTGCACATCTGCTTCAAGAACTTGGCATAACGAGGGACAGACTTGATCAAATTTAGAAGAGGAATGTTGACCTCGACGCTTCGGAACATCTCAAACATGTCCTTGTCCTGCGCAAGTGGCTTGGTGCGCTTCAAAGCAGACGGGAATGGTGGAATAGGCTTCCAATCAGGAAAAATCGGAGTTTCAGACTCCTTCTTAGCTTCAACTTCGCTATCAGAGGGGCGGCGGGCGGCGTGTGTTTCGCGGCGGTCGCCGTGAATGTCATCAGGATTTCCGAGAAAAATTTCACCTTCACGGCGGTCGCCGTGATTTTTTTCTTCCAGGTCGAGAGCAGCGTCCCTTTCGCGGCGGGCGCCGTGAGTCTTGCGGCGGTCGCCGTTTTCGCGGTGGTCGCCGTCACTATTCTGCTCCAAATCCTCATGGTCGTCCTTGTTGACCTCAGACCTATCTTCCTCAAGCTTCTTCCCACTTCTCAAAGTCACAGCACTGACATTCCGAATATTCGGGTTCACTTCCGTTTGAGATGGAAGTTTACCAGAATCCTTCGCGTCCAGTTTATTCACCACTTGAGAGATTTGACCAAATTGTCTTTCCAGGTTCTGAATGTTAGCTTGTGTACTCTGAATACTTTCCTGGAACTGCATGTGGCTCTTGGTCAACTTGGCAACATTCTCAGTAAGGTTCATGTTGCTCTGCATCATCATCTTCATCATGTCATCCATAGAAGGTGAAGGATTACCCTGTTGTTGGTTTGGTTCTGGGTAGAACTCATGGTAGTCATGATCATATGAAGGGTATTGCAGGTTTCCATAACTCGAATTGGGGTGATATCCCCACCCTGGAGTATATGCGTAGGAGTATGGGTCATATTGCGGCTCTTGCTGGAATTGGGGAAATCTATCCATCTCTGTAACAAAATCAAAAAGGAAAAACAAAAATCAATAGCACGGGTGTGGACCGTAAGATAGGTCCACACAAAAGTTGACGCACAAATCGCACACAAAATAGATTATTGCCTCCCCGGCAACGGCGCCAATTTGATAACAGGTTTTTGTCGTGTAAAAACTGTTATGCAAAATATCCAAACAAACCCTAAACCGTAGTCCTAGGTAAGTAAAGGTCGAATCCACAGGGAGACGAATTCTGTCTATGTATGCAAATTATGTGTCAAAGCAAAGTAACCAAAGGGGGGTTTTGTGAGTTTTAGTAATCTAAGCATGCAAAAGGGTAAACAAGGTAATAGTTGATGAAATCAGTAATGGGAAAAGCACTTAGTCAAACAACATCCACTATTCGTATGACAAGTTGATCCTAGATACTCATTTAAAATCTCATGCAATGGTAGTTCCAATTCCTTTTCAGATATAACTAATAGCACAACCAGATACTATTAGCACTAACTAATTAAACAACCTTAAAACTATCAAGATTCAGTTTAACAGTAGCGTTACGGATAGGAATATAGTTGGATACAATTCTAGCATAAAACAACCAGCTTTTATCCTAGAATGTAAATCAGTTCTCTTCTGCATAAGACTAGCACAACCAGATACTAGTACGATGCAGTTACTACTCTGAAATAGATATACTCAACCAGTAACAATCTAGATCTAGCAATCAATCAATAACAACAAACCCTAGATGCGTCCAAATAAAGATTATCAATATCAATCATAAGCAACTTAAGCAAGAGAAAGATAAAAACCATGCAATAGATAAGGAACGAGAATCTCACAACTTAATCAAAACGAAAGCTTCAGCGTCTGACTAAGCCAGGAAGGCTTAGTTCTTCATAGCGAATACGTAGAAACTAATTAGGGTTCAAAGAAAAAGATGATAGATTGGAAAAAAGCCTTTTCTTTACCCTAATATACTAAAGGAAATAAAATCTAAATTAACCTAAAATGAATTAATAAAATAATAAACAAACAAAAGCAAGGAAATTAATCCCGCATTCTCGGTCCAATCCGTCCAGCAAAACGTCCACGCAGCTGGAGCTCTCGTCCTCCAATTCATGCGAATAGACACGGCCCATCTAGCAAGTCGGCCCAATCTCCCCCGCAAGCATCAGCGGCCCGACGTCATGGTGATGTCACGGCCATCTTTTCTTCAATTCTCCATTTCATTTCACGCTTCAATACGCGTGGCTTCTTCTTCAACCTTCACGTGGGCCCCAACCTTCCTTCAATTGGCCTTTCTTCCTTCAATTGGGCCGGCACTTCATGGGCCTAATTCATGGGCCTAATTTCCTTGCTTCAACTTGGCCCAAAATCACGTGACTTTTAATTCCATTTTCACGTGACATTAATGTAATCTCGCCAAACTTCGCCCTCACACGCCATGCACATGAATGTGTCTAAATCTACCCGAATGGCACCAATCAATCCTCTAATGACTCTTAGTTAAGCCCTACAAAGTAGTGCTTATCACTATTCCATGTATTCGCTGTCTTTGAACCTCACTCCTATGATCAAGCCAAAGATCATCCTGAATGGGTTGCAGCAATGAACAAGGAGATTCAGGCTTTAGACAACAATCATACTTGGGAATTGACCCAACTTCCACCTGGGAAGAAAGTGATTGGTTCGAAGTGGATTTTCAAAGTTAAGTATCGTGCCGATGGTGAAGTGGAACGGTACAAAGCCCGGTTGGTTGCCAAGGGGTATAATCAAGTCAAAGATCGTGATTACAAGCACACCTTTTCTCCAGTCGCCAAATTCACCACTGTTCGAATCATTATTGCATTGGATGCTGCCAAGGGTTGGGACCTCCATCAGCTGGACATAAACAACGCATTTCTTCATGGATTCCTTGATGAAGAAGTGTTTATGATTCCTCCTCCAGGTTATACTAAAGCTGCTCCTAGTCAAGCATGTCGTCTCACTCGCTCATTGTATGGACTCAAACAGGCTAGTCGACAGTGGAATGTTGAGCTTACTAAACATCTGCTTTCTCTGGGATTTGTTCAATCCAAACACGATTACTCTCTCTTCACACAGTTTACAGCTACATCATTCACCATTGCCTTGGTTTATGTGGACGACTTGCTGCTCACTGGTACATATGTCCCTGTTATTAAAAGGGTCAAGGAATCTTTGCACACTAACTTCACCATTAAAGACCTTGGCATTGCTCGATACTTCCTTGGAATGGAACTTGCTCGTAATTCGTCAGGGATCTTGTTGAATCAACGAAAATATATCCTTGATATTCTTACTGCGACTGACATGACATATTGCAAGCCTTCAGCTTTTCCAATGCAACATGGCACTAAATTGTCCACTGAAGATGGTGATATTCTTCTTGATTCTGAAGCTTACAGACGTCTTGTAGGGCGTCTTTTGTATCTTACTCTCACCCGACCCGACATATCTTACACAGTTCAGCAGTTGAGTCAATTTTTGACTTGTCCTCGTCTTCCTCATCACCAGGCTGCTATGTATCTTCTTCGCTACTTGCGAGGTACTTTCAATGTTTCATTGTTCTACCATGTTCAGTCTTCACTCACTGTCTCTGCCTACAGTGACGCGGATTGGGGTAGTTGTGCCTTCACCTGCAAGTCTCTCACTGGTTATTGTGTATTTCTTGGGAATTCCTTGATCTCTTGGAAGACGAAGAAACAAAACACGGTGTCTAAATCTTCTACGGAGAGTGACTACAGAAGCATGTCGATGACTGCAAGTGAGCTTGTCTGGGTTCATGGTGTCCTATCTGATCTCAGAGTGACTGTGCCTCTGCCTATTTCCCTTCACTGTGACAACAAGACCACACAACACTTGGCTGCGAACCCAGTCTTTCATGAACGCACCAAGCATCTTCGCATAGATTATCACTTCGTTCGCGACATGGTTCAAGATGGTTTTCTGTGTACAGCTCATGTGCCTTCCAGTCTTCAGCTGGCTGACCTCTTCACTAAGGCTTTGGGGGCTCATCAACACCGTTTTTTGGCTTCCAAGCTTGGACTTGTATTTCCTGCCACATGTCCAGACTTGTATTTCCTGCCACATGTCCAGCTTGAGGGGGATATGGAGACTATAGTCATATTAGTTTTATATTGTTGCTTTGCTTAGCCGGCTGTTTTAGTTTGTTACAGCATGTTATTGTGGGCCCGAAGCTAGCTTAGCCTAGAGTTAGTTAGCAGCTTTAGCTTAGCCTTGTATATATAGAGTGGTTAGTTGTCAGTTAGAGTGAAGAGCGATGAAATCAGAAAACAAAAATATCTCTCTTCTCGTTTTGTTCCTCTAGGTTTCTAGAGGCGATTGCTTATTTTCTTCGCTCAATAATCTTCAAAAGATTCTTCTCCTCAAATGAAGTTATGCAGATTATACAAAAAACACTGGTATGGCATAATGGAAATTTTCATATTTCTCTTTTTTTGGGTCAGTTGAAGAAGATTGCTAGAGCAATATTTACAGAAAGTTAAAGCGGAAGTGCTTGAAATAATATTCATGTACATTTTTCTATTTCTTTTATAAGCAGAAAATATAAGCTAACATGAAAATTTGGATCAAGCAGAGAACAATCCAGAGAAAGCAGCAACACCCATCTGACTCCTGGGCTCCAACTCCTTGACAACTTCCTCTGCCTTCTTCACCCAATTCATCTCTCTCAGCTTCTCCTCCATCACCGCCTTCACACCACCGCTCACCGCCACCGTCGTGGTGGTGGTGGCGGCGACGGTAGCCTTAGCTCCTCCGCTGCAGAGCTTCCTTGAGTTCTTCATCCTCCTCTCGTACTCCTCTGCCACTAAAATTGCAATATCAGCCATTTTTTCAGGACAAAATCAAAATTAAGTGTTTAAATTGTTGTTTGGAGATATGGGTAAAGAACTTGGTTTTGGTTTTGGTTGATGGTGAAAACAGAGTGCTCTTTTTATAGGGGTTGGAGGAAACGGATAAGATTAAAGATGGAGCTGGTTTTTGGGTGCTTATTCTTTTTTAATTTTTTAGTCGTGATTTTTTATTAGTTTAAATATTTATTTGGATATTTTGTTTCCCTTGTGCAGTGCTTGGGTTTTGATAAATGGTTTTTAGAGTGGCCTTTGGATAAAACCACGGAGGCGCATTTGGTTTCTTGAGAGGTTGAAAAGATAATCTGTCGGTAGGTTGTTTGTTTGTTGCCCATGGAATAAAATGTACAAAATAATTGTTGAGTCAGATTTTTTTTTTTTTATCTTATCGTCTGGTTCGATCGAAAAGAATCGTGAAAATACGCCTTCAACAAGAATTGAATTTGATATATCTGAATAGAACGCTTAAGAAAATTTAGTATTAAATTTTATTGAGTTAGAATTTATAATCATATCGTTACCTCAATCTTAATTTTCATTAATAGTGTGTTGATAGTTTTTTTTTTTTGTTGAGAAAAGTGTGTTGATCGAGGATTATCAATTGTGCAAAACCATCTTTGAATCTATATATAAAATAGAACAATTATTTATGTGTTATTCATATGCAAACATAATAATAAATATATAATAATTTTATAAATCCCAAGACTTCACGTCGGCTCAACTTAATTTGTACTTTTTATGGTACGGAGGAAGATAAAATAATTTTATAATAAAGTATTTTATTACTTATTTTGCTTGATTTGCAAGAAATCAAGTCATTCACATATCTTTCTTAATCTTTTCTACCTAAAGTATATGGAAGATTAAAGGAAAACTCTGGAAGGGGAGAGAGGGGGGGCAGGTGGCATGGTGACTCAGCATGACAGAAGATCCAGAAATCAATGCAAACACATGTCGTCTGATCTTGTCAAACACATTTGTTGTGGGCTTGTGGCCTATGACCAAAAACTTACCTGACCATAACATCTCAACAAATGGCAATTATGTAGGGCTCGTTTGGTTTAAATTATGGATCGGTAATGAAAACCATTTTAATGTCATTATTTATTGATTAAAATGGTAAAATTAGTTTCTTTTCTTTTTCTCTTGACACTGTAATGAATGTATTTGTTTCCTCGATACAAGGATGAGTTATAAAATGATGAAATCATTTCATTTATACATTCTTTTGACACACAAATTTTAGAACCCCAAGTAAAAATAATTTTTTGAATCTATGTATCATGATGTCAACGTGGACTAAATTCGTCTTCTTTCTCCGAACGGCGCCTTAATCTAAAAAAATCCAGTTGTGTCTTTTATTGTTAACTAGTTTAAACCCTCGTTCCATGCACGAGCCGACTTATATATATGAAAGAAAATTTTAGTATACGAATAAACGTCACATAAGTACAAATTAATTACTACGTGGTTATAAAAGATAAGATAAACAGGAAATGAGAATATATTGACATGTAGTTATATTAGATTTTTTTCAAACATATACATACTAATAGAAAGAAAGTGATTGAATTTTTATATATAAATATTATAGGAAAAAAATTAACTCTAAATATACGTAAAAAATACGATTGTACATATTACTTAACCAATTCTCAAGAACATTTTATTTTTGTATATATAAAGTGAAATAGTATCCGAGATTGAAGTTATGAATCAAAATATACTATTTTTTTCTTCAATTCAATAGGTTAGTACGGTCTTATTTGTCAATCTTCCAACAATATGTTAGTGATGATATGTTTAGATCTATATTCTTTTTAAAACTTCTTAAGTTTGTTGATAAAATATTATTTTTGTTAGTTTTTTTTATACTATTTGTAATATTCAATTCAGGTTTTAGACATTGAGATGATATTATTGAAAATAAAACCATATTAATTTACTCATTGTCTTATTATATATATACATATGTTGGGCACTTATATTTATTCGTAATTATTAATATACTAAATTAACTCAATTGGAGAATCAAATAAAACCTAATTGAATTAAATTTCAAATAGTATATTGATATTTTCATACATATTTTTTATTCATCATCAATTATTTCAAGTTCATAAATAATTTGTAATTAAATATTGAAAATGTGAAATCTATCAAGTGAAGATTTTATAGATATGTATAGATTGATGGTTAAATGTATTTACAATGTTATTTGTCACTTTAAAGTTTGGTTGATTTTGGAAGTAATTGTAATCTAAATATTTACATATAAATTTTGATTTGATAAACGATTTTTATTTAAAGTGAAATAAAAAAAAATAAAAAAAGATCGAATGAAAAAATGACATGTAAATATGATGGGTCCAGAAACGTTCTCAAAAGGGGTGAACTTTAATATATATAATAAATAAATAGATTTTCATATTTTAACTTAGAAGAGTACAAGAGGTGCAAAATTTGTATGTATAGTTGATTGATTGCAAAAATGTAATCATAACTTAGCCCATTCAATTCACCTGATCATCATGAGTGCTCAGTTGCTCACATGCATAGTCGATGGAATATAAAATCGGCCGCACATAGATTTGACAAGAAGCCACTTTCGATACCTCAACACAAATGGCAACCATTCGATGTATGGGAAATGCACATGCTTCAAATGTCCTTTCTTCCTTGTTTGTCTTTTAACCTTTTGCACTTTAAACGATATCCACAAAAAACCCTAAGAGCACTCACATGGTAGTTTTTTAATAATAAAAAATTATAAATTTTTTAGCTACAGGACAAAAGGCTAAAAAACTTGCTTTTGAGTTGCTTAGTAAAAAAACTTGTAAAAAACCGGAAAGAGATAACAAAAACAATAAACAATACCTTTTTATTTTTTGATGCCATAAAAACCTGTCATATATCACTCTTTATCCATATCAATTTGCTTCTCCCTAGGCCATTAGATGGAGCCAAAATTAATGGCCTAAAGTCGAATTTGGGTTAATAATTTTATGTACTTAAACCATTTTCCAGCCTAATTTCATATATATTTTTTTTGTAATAATATTTTTAAATTATTTTTACGGAAATTTCGTCTGGTACCCTTCAGTTTTCGTCTTTTTCGCGAAATCCCAACAGGTTTTGACATTTTCGCCCGATAACCCTCAGTTTTTGACCCATTTCGTCATATACCCTTCCGTTATCATTCGTTAAAAACACTGTTAGAAAAAAAATCGTAAAGTTTCGGAAAGTGCATTAACCCACTAGCGGGTTAATGCACTTTTGTTTTTACACATTAACCCGCTAGCGGGTTAATGTGAAATTCAAGATATTACAAGACATTTCACAACAATGTGAAAAAAAGTCGTAAAGTTTCGGAAAGTGCATTAACCCGCTAGCGTATTTATGAACAAATTGAAAATTGTAAACGTATTTATCAAATATAAAATTTTAACTAAAATTTAAATTTGTTAATGAAATATTATTTCATATTAATACGATTGCATTTTAATTAAGTTTTAGCTAATGTAATTTAAGATTTACTATTCAAACTATTATTATATATTTATATAGTTGATGGATAAATAAAAATATAGTTAAAAAACTCGGGCTAAAAAATTAAGAATGTGAAAAAAAAATGGATTGAGTTTTTTAGATGAGATAAATGATAAAAAAACAATAAAAATTGGCTAAAAAACTGCCTAAAAAACCCACCCACTGTGGGTGCTCTAAGAAAAATAGCGTGTTAGTGATCCAACACTAATTGCTCCGAGAAAGGCAGATGACAATGCACCTTGTGAACGAACAATCGGGCAATGGAGAGTGACCTTATGACATGTAATTTAGAAGAGGTAAGCTGATATAAAGGGTTTGTTTAGATTATCCATTATCTGTTATTATAATGATAAAAATGATATTAAATCTGGCATTATAATATCATTTATGACATTATAATGTTAGATAATATGTAATCTAAACAAACCCCAAAGGTTTATACTTATATTGATTCTATGCATTGATCAAACAAAGTTGATTAGTAATGGCTAACATTTCAAAATCGATTCTATTCGGTTTTTTAAACGAACCGAACCGAAAGAGGTAAGACAAAAAAGCCTTTGAAGACATTAACAAGACACAAATTGCCTAGGGTTGTTCATTGGGCCAAAACCGAACCGAAACCGAATTTTGGAATTTTGTGGACCGAAAACCGAACCGAACATACTCGGTTCGGTTCGGGTTTGGTTCGATTTTATTCGGTTCGGTTTTGGTCCGAAATAACCGAATATTTAGAAATTATGTTAATTTAGGTTATTGAAGTAGGTTTTAGTGCACAAAACCGAATTAGACCGAACCAAACTTGGACCAAACTGAACCGAACTTGGACCGAACATGAACCGAACTGGACCGAACTTGGACCGAACCGAATAAGGTTGGGCTAATTTATCTAGAAATCTAGGTTTTTTAATTATTTTTAAAAATAATCGATTTTGACCGAACCGAACCAAAAACCGAATATTATTTTTATAAGAACCGAAAAACCGAACCGAATATAATCGGTTCGGGTTCGGTCAGTTCGCTCCAAAAAACCGAAAAACCGAACCCGGTGAACACCCCTAAAATTGCCTCCTTGGATTTTAATGAACTTTAATCTTTACTATTTTGCCGTTGAAATACTTTTTTGGAGAGTAATTTGATTCTTCCCACATTTTTACATTCCCCGTACTAATAGATTTTACCTTGTCATTTCTAATACTATATCTTATCGATGCATTACTGATTAGAAATTTATAGCCATCAAAATTGATTTAGTAAAAATTTCGCATTGGTTTCTACGGTTTAAGGTTCCTATATTTTCTAAGTGTTATTCTATTTAGTAATTTAGATGTTAATATCAGTATACATCATCAAATGTATATTTTTTCCGTCTTCTCCCAATTTTTGTGTTTAATTTTGATAAATCCAATCAAATCTTGAATATGGTCGGTTATATTTTGTCCAAATATAATTTGGTTTCTTTGGTACGAAATACAGTTGAGCATGTTCAGTAGCTGAAATAGTGAAATCCCTTGGCCTTCTATGAGCCGAAGCTTGGGATTTGACTTGTAATGTCTGGTGAGTTTAATGGCTTAACCTACAGAAACTTACTATGATACACAACATTATCTCGCTGTTATATGCTAAATTAAATATTGCAAAGAGAAAATTGTAGCAGTTACTGATCAACTATGGCTTTGTTTAGGAAGCCTTAAATGAAACTTATTTGAAGCTTATATAAAAATGATGCTTAACTTATAATCGAATACCTTTTTCAAACTCAAACTTAAATAGAACCTTATGCTGAAATAGGAGCTTATTTGAGTTGATTTTAAGCTAGAAAAATAATGTTGAGGGGGGGTGAACTTATGGACATTATAAACTAGCTTAATAAATAGTCTCCAAAAAATACCCCTAAATAAGCTTCAATTTACCGAACACATAACAAATTTATTTAAAAATATTTCAGTTATCAAATCATCTCAGCTTCAGCTTGAATAAGCTCGTGTTTGACGAACGAAACCTATGTTTGATCAATACACAGCAGCTATAAGTATAAAGTATAAACCTATTTTGCAATTAATCAACTATTCAAATTTTGCACCTCCTGCACTCTTGTAAGGTAAAATATGGAAACTGAATATCTTTAAATTCAATTATTGCCATTAGTGTTGAGATGTTCTGGCCAAGTAGTTTTTGGCCATTAGACCCGAAAAGCAACTAAATGTGTTTGACAAGATCACAACTTAGTCCCTGCACTTCATCATCATCAATGCTCAACCAAAACTTGGATTTTGATAAACCCTATTAATCAACTATTCAAATTTTGCTCAGAATTAGGACGCCAACCATAGAAATCAACTCAGCCAAAACTGAAAGTGAAGGAATCCAGTTAAACCTTGGATTTTCAATGTCAATTTCTCTGTTTTGAATTCACTTGTTCTTTGTCACAGCTGTAAGCAAATTCTCATCTATAAATTCTGATTTTTCCCATACACCACAGTTCCGAAATGGCAAAAGACAGATTTTTCAATACTCAAAACAACTGCTAATCAACCAAACACTAGAAAACTTGGGAGCATTTAAAAGCACTCTTATTACAAGATTATCATTTCTAACCCCATGGATCTAGTTCAGGAAATGGCCAACGGAGAAATCTTACTCTGAAATCAAACTCTGGAGCTTTGCCTTATCCAAGCGTGTCTTGCAAGACAATCGGATTTCATACTGAGCCCCAAACATACGCTGCCGTTTCAGCCAAAAGAACTTCTTGCGCAGCTCATCCCGATGCGTTTCTATCACCAGAAATTGTTTCTTGATCCGCATCTCGAACTGCTCCCTCGACTTCTTATCGATATGAGGGGATCGCAACACGGTATACACGACTCGAGATTCAGGCAACGCGATCTTCTTCGTGTGAGGCGGAAGCCCCCAGACATTGTTAGCTGGCTGGTCGAAGGATCGAATCGCTATGCCTATTTTGGTGGTTCTCTTGCGTTCGTTGTTGGGGCGTCCGACGTCGGAGACTAGATCGGAGGAAAGCTTGGTGTTGGATTTTGAGCTGCTGAAGGAGAGCGCCTGAATTAGGGTTGGCCTAGCGGCGCCGGCGACGATCTGACTCAACCCTGCGTTATGAGTTAGCGGCGAGGAAACCAGGTTCGATCCATTCGCCAATTGATTCAGCGAGAGTTGTGAATTTGACAGGAAAGTGTTGAGAGATCTGATTGACCACCTCATTTTGAGCTTGTTGACGGCTACGAATGAATCTGATGATAGGTAAATGGGGTTTAGGTTTGTTTTTGTTTTTTAATAAGCCAGGCCGGAAATCTGTCTAATGGGCCATGAGCAATGGCCCAATTATGAAATGTATCTTTGAAGGTAAGGCCCAATTGAAGACTCAATGAATGTATATAATATGCATATATTTTCAAATTGGAAGGTAATATACAGATGAAGACTGAATGCACTGTATTATTACTTATTAGAGCCTTTTATATGATTTTGAATTTGATTAGATAATGGTTGATTATAGATATGCTGAATTGAAAATGGTTTTGGTGAGATAGAGCTTTTTTCAGTGTCATAAGATAACGTTTGCATCAATTTGCTTATGTTTGTTTGACAGTCTTTTACAATACAATCTACTTAATCTTAGACTTGGTTTCTGCTGAATTCTATATGATATTATGCTTGTTTTTCTATTGCTGGTAACTAATCAACTCTCTGAACTCTGTCTGTGGCTTAGGTTTCACAGCTGATGATTCAAGATTCTGGCAGAGTAAATTAGAATTGGAAATTCTTGTGGTTTCAAGTATCAGCTTTATCAAATGTAATCCAATACAGTGAAGATATAAAACTTGTAACTAGCAAATCATACTTGGTTTATATTTTCTTTACCACACTTGTCACATTGAACATCAAAATTGTAGTATCTTACCAATACAGTCTCCACATAAGTCAGCCTAGGAAATCCACCTCTGCTTTCGAGTGCTTGTTGTCATGCTGAGCAGGCTCGGTCCCTATTCGGTTGTTGTCAAATCCCCAGAACTTGGCACTTTTGACGTCGTCCTCAACCATCAATCTCGAGAACTCGTGGTGGTCGTATTCCAGTGTGGCATTGCCACCAAACTCTGCAGGAAGGTTCTCAATGTCAAAATGAGACCTCATTATCTCCACACTCTCCTCCTTGTTGGGCCGAACAAACTGCACCTTTTCGACTGTCTTTGTGTCTAACAAATACTTCACTGCCTGGTTAAAAGCCACAGCAAGGTTAATTTCTGAATGTCTTACTAAGCCAGATTTTTTAGAAAGATTACTGACCCTCCAGAGTGTCTCGAAAATCCTTGGAGGGTTGTAAAGAAAAGCTATAGCAAGCCTCTCTGGATAATGATTCTGTAGTATCTTAACCTTCTCTCGGGTCGTTTTCATAGGTGTCCTGCTGCTCAATGACCAGCCTGAGAAGTCTATCAAACACACCACCTGCTCCTGCCCCTCTGGAAGATTGAGGATCGCGTTCTCCAACATATATACGAGCTGACGGATATTTCCTTCTCCTGATGTTGAGTTCTGAAACAACAGAAAAGGTGAGATTTACAACAAAGACGACGGTTAAGGGACAAAGATGCCGGCTACCTGCTTCCCCGGCCTCATGATGAGCACGGGTCTACCCAGACGATCATGAAAGCCTGCCCTGAATAGTTTGCCAGTTTCACCCTCAAATGCAACTTCACTCTAGCAAGCCCAAACAAGACCATTTGAAATTGTGAGGGTTGTTGCAGATTTTATGCAGGAAAGTGCAAAATAGTAGTAGATAACATGTTGATTACCCATTGGATTTCATCTGGCTTGTAGGTTGCCCTCCATTTTAGAGTCTCTTCCAACATCTTCTTCGCCTTATCCACACTCCAATTCCTCGCCTCCAGGTACCTCACAAGGCATGCATCTGTGCAGTATCTTAAGCTTCGCCCAGATAACGGTCCAAGGGCAACCCTAAGCTCCTTCACCTATTTCCAAAAATAAATAAATCAATGTCTAACATTGATTTGGCTACTAAGCATGACTCTATATATTTTAGGAACAAAGATTCATCTAAGAAGAAAGTAAAGATGTGGTCAAACTGTAAAAGAAACCCAACAAAATGAGCAATTACCTTGGCATCTGGTTGAAGAGAATCATTTTCATCATGATGCCTCCTCCAAAACATTATCACTGCAAATGAGTTCCCAGCTATATATAATTCAAGCTACAGCTGCAAGAAACGTGATCAGAGAACTCCAACAAAGTCAACTCTCATTGCCGAATATATCACAATTAAGCATTATAATCTAAGTTAGTCAGCTCGGTTCAATCAGATTGAGTTTTAACCGGTGAGGTAGTATTGCAGATAGCTGATCGGAAGCAATTGAATCCACCGGAATTTTAGGTTTAGGTCTACAGAAAGTTAGAAACTGCAATTTTGTAACTAAATTAAGGCGAGATGAATGATGGATTACTATGTACGAATTGAGCAGTTCAAACAGTCAAATTAAATCGGAAACACATTCATCTGATAATCTCCAATAAAAAATTAGCAGCAGAAGTAGTAGCTTAAAGAAAGAAATTCGATGCGACGGTGCTGATCGAAAATAGCAGTTATGTTTTACTCCCACATTTCTGAATCTGAAGCTTCGCTGAAAGGAAGAATAACAGAAACCTTCATACATGGATTGAAATTAAATGGCGATGAGAAGGAACTGGATAATTGATAATCCAACGCAAATGCAGAAAAGAAAGGAAATCACAAGAAAAGAACACAGATCAGATCGATTATAGGAGGCAAAAGCTAGAAACCAGAGAGCATCAAGAAAGAAATTAAAAATGTACACAGTACACTCTAGGCAGTCGCTCCTGACGAGCGAAGCACGAGAGGCAGTCGACGAAGATATGAAAGGTGGACACAAATCAAGTCAGTGTTATTTTTGAATTGAGATTGTAATATCATGATTGCTTCTTTTCTTTTTTTATTTTAATGCATAGAGTTAGTGACGAGTAGACCTGTACAAATGCGGGCCGGGCCTGAGCCAAATTTCGAGCCCGTTTTTTGCGGGTCCGGGCCGAGCCGAGCCCGTTTGTCGGGTCCAACATGTTAACCGTGTCTGTCCGAAAGAGCGGGCCGGGCCGGCCCGCATGTCATATAACATATTTTAAATTTATTTTTTTACTATATTTTTTAAAATATTTTGGTATTTACTCGGCCGGCTCGTTAAATTATTTTTTTAATGTAATTTTTAGGCTATATTTTTTATATAATTAAAATTTTATACGGGCCGGAATCCTTATCCGGGCCCGCAATTCCTGACGGGCGGGCCGGGCCGCGTTTGCACAGGTCTAGTGACGAGAGATGGCAGCTGGGCGGGGAATTCCGTTATCCGCGGGGAATCCTTGCCATGGGGATTGGTATGGGAGAAATTATATCCCTACCATGGGGATGGGGACGGGAATAGTGGTCTCCTCCCGTGATATATTCACCAAACCATTCAAGAAGGAGTCTTTCATAAAGCTCAGGAAGCTATTTGGTCTTTGCAATATCAAAGTATTAAACTGATGTTAGCAAACTTCAGTTTAAGGGAGGATTTGTTAGATATTTCCTGATTATTTCATATTTCCTAATTTGATTTATCAGTTGCTGAATTTTAGGAATGTATGGGCTGTTAGTTTAGAGAAAATATTGCAGCAGTATGTTAGTGTTGTTAGTGGTTGTAATGAGTCCTAAATTAAGGTTAGATCAGTTTATGTAATCGCCTATAAAAGGCCGTTCAATTCTTAATAAGAATTAAGTAGTATTCAGCCTAATGTCTTCCTCTGTCTATTCTTTCTTCCTGACAAAAGAAATCCTTCTATTGACAATTGTTATCAGCAGACTGACAATTGTTATTAATTCTTAATAAGAATTAAGCAGTATTCAGCCTAATTTCTTCCTCTGTCTATTCTTTCTTCCCGACAAAAGAAATCCTTCTATTGACAATTGTTATCAGCATACTGACAATTGTTATCATCCCCGATACCCGTCCCGTCCTTGTCTCCGTCGGGATTCCCGTCTCCGTCGAAAGGACCAGAGAAGCTAAATTTACTTTCACTATTGCTTAATTTGGACTAGAATTTCAACTTTGCTACTAGTATTACTTGTTGTTTTTTTTAAATAATTAAGAGTATTTACTATTTGAAATTATTTACGTACTGAATGAGTACTTGATATTAAACTATCTTTTCTATGCATGTATTTGGTTGGATATATAGTTAGTTAGCTGGTCTATATCGTGTTCTTGGTTACCTATGCTTACCGTTTTGTGAATGAACTATTTTTTAATTAGGGCTATATTACGCATGGGAAAATTAGCGGGGATGGAAAAACCCCATTGGAAATTTAAATGGGAACAATTAACGGGGATGAGGACGGAAAAAAATTTAAACAAGAAACGGGGATGAAGATGGGGACGGTGAGTACAATTCTAAACGGGAATGGAGATTGAGAGGGCGTTGCCATCCCTAAGTGCTGGTTTGGTTACTAGTCAAAATCTAGGAAGTTGACATTTTAAGGAAATAACATCCA
Source organism: Rheum nobile (assembly GCA_027886185.1). Classification (NCBI taxonomy): domain Eukaryota; kingdom Viridiplantae; phylum Streptophyta; class Magnoliopsida; order Caryophyllales; family Polygonaceae; genus Rheum; species Rheum nobile. The sequence continues at coordinate 601,132 of WOAB01000309.1, forward strand.
ATACATGTGTTTGGTTGTATTTTTTTTATTAAAAATTATCTTCAACTCCCATGATTTGTACTTTCTCTATGGTAGGGTGGCTAAAATTCACTTTCACCTTTTTTTATTTCTAATACTCTCTCTGTTTACTTTTACATGTTTTTTTAGAGTTTTACACATATATTAAGGAAGTCATTGAATATATTTTGCAAATACATAATTTTTCTCAATTTAATCACTCACCACCTTTTAGAACCAATAGATGAAGATAAAATAATCAACATTACCAAGTTCAAATACAAAATTTATGATTTATATGTGATAAATTGTCTTGAAATCCTATAAGGACAAATATTTATAAACAAATTTTAAAGGTTAAAAGGACATCTAAAAGTGAACTGAAGGAGTATAGTTTATCCTTTTATTTTAAGATTACAAATTTCTTATTTACCCATGAGTGAACTTATGAAATTTCATGGATAAGGGTCATAATAGTAATTTCAAATAAATTTCCAAGAAATTTTAATTTCTAACCAAACAAAATGAAGTAATTTAATTATTGGGAAGTTGATTTTGACCAAACATGATTTCCAAAATCCTAAGAAATACAATAGCCGAAAAATCTATATCATGGAAATTAATTTCATAGGAATTGTACTTCCTATGTTCAACCAAACGAGCACTAGGGTGGAGATGATCATGCTATTCAAGGATGGAAAAGTTTTGTCAATTTAATCAAGATTCAATTATTATTTTTATAATAACAACAAGGGAAAAGTTCCCAAGTGGACAAAAGCTCGGGTGTGGATGTAAGAATGTTGTGTTCATATGAATATAAAAATTATTTGTGTTTATACACACAAATATTTATTGAAAACATGTGTTCATATACTTTATAATAAGTGTTCATATGTCTTCTTAGCATGTATGTCTTCATATACTTTCAAATGACTCCTAAGTGTGCATATGTTCTCTTAGCTTTCTATATACACCTGAGTGTTTGTTCTCCCCCGATCATCACCCTAAAAAGAATGCTTGTAATCATCTATTACTTTTCCATCTAAGTCTCTACAAATTTCAATCTCTATTTCTAAACCAATATCTAAATTTTGTCCAAACACCACCTTAACTCAAATGTGAGGAATAGTAGATATTCTGTTCCAAAAAGAAATACTACCTCCGATCAGAATTAAGTGACGTTTTAGCCCATAAAATTTAATCAACTTTATATGTCGTTTTAAAAATTTCTAGACAATTAATTAAGAGTGAGTTATGAAAGTTGCTATTGAAATTTGTTTTGTTGACTTTTGTTCTTCTAAACTCTTCATTCATTGGTTCAAGAGGGTTTTAATTATTTATTATGTGGGAAGATTGAAGAAAAATGTAAGATTTTATGAGTACTCAATACTTTTCTTAAATATTGACTATGTTCGGTAAAACAATACTGATACTTATGCTGATGCTGAATTATGTACTTAATCGGATGTTGATGCTGATATTTAATTTCGTACCGGCATGTTTGGTAAATAATATTTTTCGATACTTAAATATCAAAAATAAAAGGTCAAAATTACCATAAAGGTCATAATTTTTTTTGGCTACAAAACTTCATCTTCATCTTGAAGAACCCTTTTGTTGCAGAACAAATATAAAAGTTCCCCCAAAATCTGCCATTACTAAAGCCTAACTGGTATACATTAAATTTTCTGAACGATGGCCTCTGATTTTTAGCAAATATTGGTTATGTTTTACATTGTAAAATCTTGTCAATTGCTTGACTTGCAGACAGACTAAAGGGGGCAAACTACATGCAATTGATTAGATGCTAACCCGATTAAAATTATAGCATTTCTATTAGTAGAATTAATTACTTTTGTAAATTGGCAAGTCTTTCCCCTGTTAACTGAATAATCTTGTTAGCATTCTTATTTTGAAGCAAAACTTGCTTATGTAAATTATTTTCATCGTAACCTTTGCAAATTGATATCTTTCCTCATCTTTTATCATGTGGCATAAGAGATAAAAAGCAAACATCAAGTAACTGACATTTGACTTCTTCATTCTTGAAAAGAAAACAGGATTCCATCACAATGTGCAGACAAATTTTGAGTTTGGGTGCAAAGCTTCAAATTCTTTCAAGATCACATCCACATGACTAAACCAAGAAACTTCAACCCACAATGGCAAACATGACTGAAATCGCAAACCCTAAACCCGAAATTGAAAGCCCTAACACCCAATCTCTCAGCAAATTGCACAAGTCCAATCCCAAACCCGAAATAATCCAACACTAAACCAAGAACATGGCCGAATTCGCCAAATTGAAAACCCTAAACCCGAAACCGAAAGCCCTAACCCCTTAAAGTATCAACAAATCACACAAGTCCAACCCTAAACCCGAAATAATCCAACCCTAAACCAAGAACATGGCTGAAATCGCCAAATCAAAAACCCTAAAAATCGTGAAATCAACCAAATCTCGAAGGGATGAGGTGGGAAAGAGAAGATTTGTGGCCAAGAAGAACGAGTTGAAGAAAAGAGAGGAAGAAAGTACATGGATCTGCCTTGTACGTCATGTTCGTCTTCTTCGGGGAAGTTGGGGGCATGTGTCGGGGGCATAGATGGGCATCCAACTTGGAAGCAGATGGTAAGTACCCAAAAGTATGCCACCCTACCTTTTTTCTGGAGCGAATTTGAGTATTTGGAAGTTGTTCCAAGCAATTTTGAGCATCAACTACTGAACTAACCTTTTGCTACTTATTTTTGCAGAAAAAGCATAAGGAAGGAGAATAAGTATATTTAAGCAAAAATGAGTATATCACCGAACGGAGCCATTGTGTAGAAAGCTAAAACGACACTTATTTTAGATTGAAGGGAGTAGCTAAAATGTATAATTATGAAACAAAGAAGTTACATACGGGGCTGACAATGAGGGAAGAGAAGTTATTTTGTATTCGAGAAAAAAAATTGGGAATTTTTTTTCCTTTGAAAAAAAATATTTTTTTTAAATAATTTTCAAAAATAACGTCTGTTTTTTTGTCTTCTCCCGATTTTGTATTTGAATTTTGATAAATCCAATTAGATCTTTAATATGGTCGGTTATATTTTGTCCAAAAATAATTTGGTTTTTTTGGTCTAAAACGTCTTCTCCAATTTTCTTTTTTGATAAATCCGATTAGATCTCTAATATGGTCGGTTATATTTTGTCTTTTGTTGTTTACGTTCATGTTTCCCGATAAGGGTTTCTGTTTCATTGACTATTGCTCTTCTTACCTAATGGCTAATGCAGTACTAATCTACAAATTATACGTAATGAACCTAGCCAGGTGTAAAAGAGAAGGGTCACACACTCGTCTGATCCTGTCAAACACATTTTTTTGTGGGACAACAGCCCATGCCTTTAGTTGCTTTCCGGGTCTATCACCAAAAACTTACATCTCAACACAAATGGCAACCATGGAATTTAAAGGATTGAGTTGTCTTTTCTTGTTTATTTCCATATTTTAACTTACAAGAGTGCAGGAGGTTCAAAATTTGAATAGTAGATTAATTGCAAAAAATGGATTCGATGTATGGGAAATGCACATGGCAAACCACATGTTTCAAATGTCAACAGTTAAGAGACATGATACTGATACATGAACCTTTCTTTCGCCCTTTTTATCTTTTACCCTTGTGCACTTCAAATTCACTTCAAACGAAATCCACAAAAAAAAAAAAAAACCGAAGGAAAATACTGTGTTAGTGATCCAACACTAATTGCTCCGAGAAAGGCAGAGAACAATGCACCTTGTGAAGGAACAATCAGGCAACGGAGAGTGGCCTTATGACTTGTAATTTACAAAAGGTCAACGGCTAATATCAAAGGTATATATTTATAGGCGCTGCTGTGCATTGATCAAACATAGTTGATCAGTAATTGCTACAATTTCTCTATGCAATATTTAATTTAGCATATAACAGCGAGATGAAAGTTAGATGTTGTGTATCATAGTAAGTTTCTGTAGGTTAAGCCATTAGACTCACCGTCAAATCTCCAAGTCAAGATCATAGTAAGTTTCTGTAGCTCCAGCTCATAGAAGACCAAGCGATTTCAGCTGCTGAACATGCTCAGCTGGGAGAGGCGGGGGAGACCACTCAGAGATATTGACCTCACCGTCAACATCCTCAACAACATACTCCTGTTGCAAGCAAAAAGAGTGACTTATATGATGGTTCGATTCGATTAGGATCACAAACAGAGTAGTAATATAGAGTTCATATGGCTGTATAATGGTAAAACATTCAATAAAGAGCATTGAGATAGATACAAGCAACATTGTGCCAAAATGAAAACCAGCCTTGCACATACTAACAAACTACTGAAGCTTAGCCAGATACAATCACCCCACAGAGCATAACAGTCACACCAAATAATAATAATAATATAACAAGAAAATACTAGTTGAGGAATGTGGAGAGGATATGACTTTAAAGATAGATGGAATTTGCAACTAGTCAGTACTAAGTCAAAGTAACCTAAGACTATCACTCAGTACTCAGTAGCAGCTTTGTAAATGTCTATCTACACAGCTATCGCAACATTTCCACCACCACAACAGCTAGGAAGCCGACGCTACCTAGATCTTTCCAGTACTTGTATTACGAGTTATAAATTACAGAGTATTTCCTGAATCCTACGTAGTCCACAATTCAAATCCCAAATATTTGCTCAGCTAGCATATTTCAAGTGACACGAACTAGGGCTCAGACGCAATCATCGATTCACTTTTAGTTATTCTTCAACAGCACAAGAAATTGTCTACTTAATTGTTAAATGGCTGTAGATTACCGTCCTTATTTGAACAGATAAACACAAAGATTTCTCAGCATATAAGAAATTCTCCATCAAAAAAGTCCATGCACTCTACAGAAAAACAATGCACCAAAAGAAAGCCTACAGATTCAGATTTCACCTTTGTTAGCATTCTTTTTGCTAGAATGTGATAATGTCGCTGCCATATTCGCTGCCCAACCATTGTAGCAACTAGCACACTATAGAATATGCCAATAACAGTAAATAGCCCCAATACAACAAGTGCCACTATGAATACTAATGGTAATCCTGCTTCTCCAGCACCTCCTATGCAGCTACCACATTCACCAGCAGTACTCGCACAGCTCTCAAAGCAAGTGGTGCAATCAGTCCATATGCAGAGAGTGCCAGGCAAATGGCAGTCTGCACACATTCTACAAAACAGGGTAACTCACATGAGAAATAAACAGAAATGCTGTATGTACAACAAATTCGTGCCAAAAGTAATTTGTCACCAGTTTTCATCCAAACATGGTCTTTGAATTTGAAACTCCCTTGCATGATGGAAATTGAATGCCACATCACTTTTCACATTTATGCACGGATCTATTATACATCTAAACATCAATTTAGCTGGATAAGGATATGTTGCATTTCTAGCAGTGTTATTGAAGACGAATAAATGAAAGCAGATGCAAAGTAGGCCCACCCACCATACATGGAAATGAAGTGGTTTTGTAGGAAATTCCATGTTTATATTATAGTTTTATTTGACAAATGTCGAAGTAAATGCTGAGATGCTATACTTCAAATGCAAGTGATAGATCGGCACTAATTCATTTAAACTGATCGAGAATTTTCCATTCAGCCATTCTTCAAGCTTCCATGGAAAATTAAATGATCAAAACGGCAGTTAGTGAAATATGCATCTGTAGAAATGGATCATAACAGGAAGAAAGTAGGCTACAAACCAAAGACATACCCGGGTTGGCAGCAACAAATACAAAGTTCTCGACAAGGCTGCGCTAGGTCATTCCTTACTCTACGATCATAACATGTTATGAAGCAACCAGACAACCCAAGCAACGCAAAGAAAAGGAGTGCTCCTGCAGTACATCAGTGATACCATTAATTCATAATAACTTGCAAAATCGAGGGAATTAACTAGTCCATCAACATATAAAGAACATCAAATGGATTCATCATTTTCAAGAGGAAGGGAAACACAAGCAGGGAAAAACCAAAAGATACATCACAAGAAGAGATCCCTAATTTCAAGTAATGAAGATGCTAGAGATAAATTGATGGTTTCTCATAACCATACAAAAACACAAACCAAGTTTCTCCTTTTGTTTCTTGTAAACCAGGGAAATATCCTGCACCACCAGTGGTCCTCAATAACACAGTCCAACGTGACAAGTTGACCGCCATATTCCCGTTCCCTGCTGTTCTTGCTGGTTGACCTCAAGGTGACAATAGCTTCTTATAGGGAGAACTAAGGCCTTCTGTAGATCACAGGGCCAAACTAACTTCTACGCACATTTGCAGATTACCTAAGATGGGTGCAAACATAAAAAACGAATGGTGGTGAACTTTTTATCTCTAGTGGGGCTTTGAAGGAGGTAGGTATGCAGTGGTTTCATGGAGGGAGGGGTAGTGGAAGTGAAAGAGAGGAGGTATTGGAGAATGATCTCCAAAATAATCATTTTGCACCAGAAAGTGTCATTCAAATTACTACATTTGCAACCAGAATACAACCTACATAGATAATGTCCTACCTACCCTACAAACTTCATACAAACAATATAAATGTTATTCCAAGTGATCCTTAGCCTAGTTTTCTTATATTTACCGCATATATAGTAGAAACTGGCTTCCCTATCAAAGCCCCAGGCGTGGCGGAGCCAGAATTCCTGGTAGCCATCAATGAAATACACCAAATATGCCAACAAGGAAATCACCTGCAGAAATGCAAGTCACAAGGACAGGTGAACATATAAGAATGAATTATCAGAACCTTATCATATACAGAAGCATATAGATGGAAAAAACTAAAGAATAGAAACCTACAAGCTGAACAAGGAAAAATATAAATAAAATGTCTCTCGTAACAAAGAACCGGAACTTTAAGGTCCGCCATTTCCTATCAGCAGGAACATGAACTCTTATATAGTAAGGAGCCTTGCATGTTGTGCAATGAGCAAATGCAAATCCTTCCTGAAATAGATGAAAATTCAAGTTAAACTAACAAATAAGTGCTAGATTATAGGGGAAATGACATCGATGACAAGGTTCCAGATCTAAATTTGTGTACCCCGAATTCAAAGTTCAAACGAATAGCCACAACAAATTTATAAAATTGCATTTTATAAGGAATTTTAATGCGTCAAAGGAATCAAAGCTAAAATGCTCAAAGTAATCAATTGCATTATGAATGCTACAAAGCAAATTACAAGTTATATCTGCCATTATACTCCAAGACCATGATTACAAGCTAAGCATAAGGGACGGCCATAGCAATTAAAGATTACCAAAGCATTCACAAGCTATAAAATAATTCAACTGTAACATAAGAGAATCTTACCATTCAAGAACATTTCATTATATATGAAAAAAGAGTTAAAAAGCTTGCAGAAGAAAATGGTCAAAAGATGCTATAAAGTAAATACAGTGGGTTATGTGTTCTGGTGAGAAAAAACATTGACGTTGACATCTATGTAACAGTTGTACACAAATATGTTAACTCAACATAAATGACAAGATTAATCAGAAAAGGAAAGGAAGGCACTAATATTTCCTCCAATAGCTTAGAGTCATTGTTACAAGAGCATATTTATGATTTATCTGAACATATCGAATCTTATTTATAACTAGTCCACAGGCATTTCATTCTGATAGCTTCAGTTAGCAATCACCAATTGTGGACTTCATTTATTGGAAAGTGGGTGAGCTGGAGAGGTTCATACCTTTACAGCTCGCCAATGATCCAAGCATTCCCTATGAACATATTTTGATGTTCCCTTGCATTTGCATGGAGCAATGAAGTCCCGACCTGAAAGAGAGGTCAGCTTAAACATTTGAACAGTGCATCTATCCTATATCATAACATAACCAGCCACAAATATATCTGAAGTTATAGTGCTTAAAGCCTTAAACTTTTAGAGCGTCCAAAACTACTGATTTTTTTACTATACTAGCAGTAACAGCATACTACCAACGTGCCAGTGTAGATTAAACAGTAAACACATACATACACCTGACCTAGATTGGTCTGATTTAATTATGTCAAGTTGTCAACGTTAAACAAGGTTCTTGGCCATTGAGCAAGATAATTGAGGTCTCTCATACTCGGGCATAGGCAGCTTAAACTGACATATTTGGCTACAACTTTCCCGACATATAAGACCTGAAAACTGGCGATATCAAATGGTATGGGATAACTGAAAATTGTATTAGAAACAACTAAAGACAAAAACAGTCAAGTTCTCTTTTTCATCGGGAGGATAATTGAGCGGCGATAAAGAAACCAGCTTTCACAAATAAAACAGTCAGATCAAACCAAGGTGAAAAAACATGCACAAATACAAAGTCCAGAGAGCCAATTCCAATGAAACGCCTTAGACGAAATATTAATAGGCCGATTATGGCGCCGAAATCGGCCACCGAACACCAAAACTCGTAAAGTTAGTAATCGTGTTCTTCCTACGATCTGGGGATGAGTTAACAGTCAAATTGTACCAATTAGAATCCTGGTCCGCAATCAGAACCTCGCAGGCAGTGAGTTGACTAATTTGACCAAAATTAGGGTTAACAGTGAGTTGGTAGGCGCATAGGGAAGAGATGATACCGTCCGTTTCAAGGCAAATTCGGCATTGAATTTGTTCGCCAGGGCCGGCTTCGAGGTCGATCTCGGAAGGCTCCGGCATAGGTAGTGGTGGAATTAGCGGAGACGAGTCAGAATGATCCGCCATTGATGATGATCAGCCCCCTTCGACTCCTTCAAACTCTTCTTTTTTCCCCTTCGATCGTTGTTTTCAACGTCCAACGAAACGGAGACGCGAAGAGAGGAGACGTGGCCCAGGGGACGGGACTGAAGAAAGGAAAAGACTCCGAACTTCCAGAAACGCCGTTTCGAGCGTCGTCAATTAGCGTGCGACGTACTCGATCAAATGCCCCACTAAGTTGGTAGATTGTGGATTTTCTTTTAATAATAAGGTTAGGATTAAACTCTACTTAAAAACCATGGTATAATGAAAACATCAAATTCTGAGTTTATCATGATATTTTTCAATGAATTTGAGTAATCAGTTTAGTCACAGAGTACATTTCATAAAAAATATAATTAATCTAAATTGTCACAAAAAATTAACAAAATTAAAATATTAGAGACGATAATATCAATCTCTCCATGAAAGTTTCAAATACCTTTAAGATCATGGACTTGTCAAGTTGTCACTATTTATTTCAATCTTTTCAAATTTCATCTATTTTGCTTTTATAAAGACATTGCGAAATATCAAAGCCTCTGTTTTGAATGTCCGTTGTTGTTGATTTTTCACATTGTTCAACATTGATTAGTAATGGTTTTGCTTTTTCATTCCTGAAAATAAATCCAAATGATTAATTACCATTAGATTTGGTTGATCCATCCAAATTTATTTAATAATATTATCTAGTAATTTTTTTCATCTTAAATTCTTTCCTTTTTTCGTGTTTGAATATCTCTAAATTCTTATTTTATCTGAAAAGGTACAATTAGCACCAAACTTTTGTTTTACTCCAAATGAAGATTAAATTTTGCGTATATTTAGTCAAATCTTTTTAATAATTTCGGATTTCGTGTTCTCATGGGAGAATGTTTTCCGGTTCATGTAATACCATATACTTCACCACATTACTGCGAGTTCGGTGAGCTGGGTGTGTGTTAAATTTCTTGGAATTTCTCCCATAATATATTATATTCTTCTGTTTGTCGAGTCAATTCTACGAATGAGGTCATCTTTTTTTTATTTATTTTAGGAAAAATAACTTTAAATAATACTAACTATCGCATATAAACTAACAGTAATACAAACTTTAAAATTGTAAAAACGTACCCGAACTATGTCAATATTAACCAAAATGATATGATCCATTTTTCTTGGTGAAATCTCCGGCGGAGATGCTGACGTGGCATCGAAAAACATGAGCTGACAAATTTTTTTACGTGTCAGCTCATTTATATAATTAAAAAAGAAAAATTAAAAATTAAAAAAAAAAGAAACTTCTTCAACAATTTGTATCTACTAAAGCACGAACCAAAAAATATAGTCCCTTGAAGTGGGTGCTCGAATAGGAAGGTCTGAAAGTCAATCTATGTCATCGTTGTAAAACTGATTATTGAAATTTTAGGATTGTGCTTCAGTAGATGCAAATTGTTGAAGAAGTTCATTCTTTTAATTTTAATGTTTTCTCTTTTTTTATTATATAAATGAGCTGATGTGTGGAAAAAAAATTACACTCATGTTTTCTAATGCCACATCAACAATCTTGCTGGAGATTTCACCGATAAAATGAACCATACAGTTTTGGATTAATATTAACATACTTAGGGTACATTTTTACAGTTATTTTTCTTTTCTTTTATTGATTGTTTGTAGTGTATGATTGCATTCAAGAAAGATGTGAGATGTGTCCTGAGTTTGAGAGATGCAGGAGATATATCCGGGAAAACGGCAACACCTTTGTCCTACAAGAAGATTGTGGAGTTTTGATCTTTATAAAATGATAAATTGTTTTATGAGTTATTATGTTGCGTGTTCGTAGCTAAGAGTCTTTATTTTATAATAACAAGTTAGAATTGAATGACTTCTTATAATTCCATATTATATGACACTTTACTTATAGGGAAGGGTATTATATATTTTCTATCAAGGGATTCTCTTATTCACTCTTAAGATTTGCAGATATTATTAGCTTTCTTATAATTGAAACTAACGGTGCTTACTTTCACTTAGGATGTATGAATAATACGCAGCTGTAGAGCTGAACACGGTTCATGAACTGTCGGTTCAAGGTTTTATTGAACCAGAACCTGAACTGAAAAATTCACGAAACCGGCGATCCGGTTCAAGTTCGGACGGTTTTCCGTCGGTTCGAAACCCAGTTTAGGTCCGGTTCAAAAAATAATTATATATATACTCCCTCTGTCCCAAAATATAGTTCATCTTTCTCATTATGCACATATATTAAGGAGATGAGAGAGAATTACAGAAATAAGTACAATTACAGAAAGTACAAATCACATCACATGAATTTTCAGAAATTTACTCCATTTTTATAAAAAGCTTAATCCACTAATTACATTACATCAACCAATAAGAATTCAGTATTAAGCTCACACAGATTGTGGCTATTACGGACTCCTCAGTACCCATTTGATTTAAATACAACACAGAGGCAGAATTGTAAAGCCATTAAAGCACTTAAGCTTCAAAAACCTCAAAAACATTCAATACAAAGTTACATCACTGCCTAATCCTCATGGCTTCAGACTTCAACCTAAATGATGTGGAAGCAGATGGGTTCCATTTTGATCTTAATCAGCCAGTGCTGGACATTGAAGAAGATGGCCATCTTTTCGACCTTAATGAACCAGCTATGTCAGTGGAAGAAGATCAACAGGAGCACCAACAACCAACAATAACACAACCAACCAGTCATCATCAACCAAATAGGAAAAGGCTCAGCAATGATGACAGAATGAACATATTCATGTGGCTACTTGAGAGGACAAGAGATGGTAAACTTCAAAGAGGTTCAATAAGGGCAGCTGCACAGGAGTTCAATGTCACAGACAGATGCATAAGCAAAATATGAAATACTGGTAGGAAACAGAAAGAAGCAGGACAACAATACAATGTCAGCACCAAATTCCACAACTCAGGCAGGAGGAGAACTGAAGTACCACATGGTGATATCATTGCACTACATATGGGAGATAGATCATGCATCAGAGACTTGGCATCCAATTTGAGCATTTCAAAGAGCACAGTGCATAGGATGGTCAAAAGGGAACTCATAAAGCCACATTCTAATCCACTGCATCCTGGACTGAAGGATGCAAACTTAAAGACAAGATTGCAATGGATTTTAGGGCTACTACAAGGGGACACGCCACAAACAAAGAGACAGTATTATCCAATGTATGACTTTGTGCATTTGGATGAAAAATGGTTTTATCTCAGCAAGAAGTCTCACAAAGTCTATCTAGCACAGAATGAGAGGGGCAAATACAGAGCTGCATGTTCAAGTAAGTGGATTCCCAAAGTAATGTTCAATGCAGTAGTGGCTAGACCAAGATTCAACACAGAGGGACAATGCACATTTGATGGAAAGATTGGTATATTCCCATTTACTTATCAAGAGGCAGCAAAAAGGGCATCCAAAAACAGAGAAAGAGGGACAATGGTTACTAAGCTTGTTGAATCAGTGAATAGGAAAGCAACAAGAAGCATGCTAATCAACCATGTCATCCCAGCAATCAAGGCAAAATGGCCAGCACATGAAAGCAACAAGGAATTGCATCTCAGACATAAAGACTTCATCATAGATTACAGAACATATAAAAGGTAAACATCTCAGATATCCCCAAGCATCATTGACACAAGTCCATTCACAGAATGCACACACATATTAAGGAGTATGAGAGAGAATTACAGAAAGTACAAGTACACTCATTACAAATCACATCACCATTTGTTTCACAAATTTCCAGCATTTCATAGAAGGATAAATCCCCTAATTATATTACATCAACCAATAAGAATTCAACATTAAGATCACTGAGATTGTAGCTTGCAATTGTATCTCAGATTAGAAGAACATCATAGATTACATAACATAACAAAGGTAAAAATCTCAGATGTCCTCAAACATCATTGACACAAGTCCATTCTCACAACAGTAATACACCATAAGCCTCATTCAGTCACATGTGACTGGTTTCTTATGGCATATTACAGCTGTGAAAACCAAAGGAATTGCATCTCAGACATAAAGACTTCATCATAGATTACAGAACAATAAAAGGTAAACATCTCAGATGTCCCCAAACATCATTGACACAAGTCCATTCTCACAACAGTAATACACCATAAGCCTCATTCAGTCACATGTGACTGATTTCTTATGACACATTATAGTTGTGAAAAATAAAGGAATTGCATCTCAGACTTAAGGACTTCATCATAGATTACAGAATATAACATCTCAGTTGTATCTCATATTGACACAACTCCATTAACACAACAAACCAAATTATACTCTCTCTGTCCCAAAATATAGTTCATCTTAACTTATCTCAAACATGCACATGGGACAGAATAACCAAAATGGAAAAGAGGAACTATATACTGGGCTGGAGGGATCATAAGATCAAGCAGCAATAACATGCAAATGGGACAAATCAACCAACAACAACATGCACCACCAAAATCAACAGATCCATTCACAGATCAACATGCAAATGGGACATATCAAGAGGTCATCCAAAATAAAAAGATTCGGTTACATGGACATGCAACACCAGCAAGAGGTCATCCAAAATCAACATATCCAACATAAATGTGACAGAACAACACTAGCAAGAGTTGAACATGCAAAGAGGACAAAGTAACCAAATTGAACATGCAAAGAGGACAAAAGAAACAGATCCACAAACATCAGCATGCATCACCACCAATAGATCTTCAAAAACCAATAGATAAAAATGACAGATCAAAATTAAACATGCAAAGAGGACAGAGTTTAGAAGTCAACCATCAGATTCATCACTGATTATAATAATCTCAACCTTAGGTGGGAGTTTTTTTTCTGGATGTCCCTGCTTCTTTCTCCGGGGACTTGGAGGGCTGATCTACAGCTTCTTTATCAACCTTGGCTTCAGGAGCACATCCTCCCTCAACAGTATCTTCGGAGTAATGGCGACTGAAGCTGTGAACTCCTTGGCACCTTTTTCCCCATTCACACTTAGGGTATTGAGAGCAGACAGAAGGAGATTTCTTCTGATTCGGGGGCGCCATAGTGCAAGAACTGGAATGACCAGAAGGGGGACCTTCTTCAGAGCTCGTTGTCCAATGGAAGCTCATTCTCAAAAGAGAGATTATCAAGAGAGCTTCAGAACAGAGGCGGATCTAGGGTTTGCAACGAGCATAGGGATTAGCAAGAGAGGTTCATATCAAAAGTGGATCTAGGGTTTACAAAGATCACAGAGAGCAAGGGGACAGAGCGGCGAATCTAGGGTTTTTCATGTAGCACAAAGAGCAAGAGAGCTTCAGAAAGAGAAGAGAGATTTACCAAGAATAGAGAGCAAGAGAGCTTCAGATCAGAACGGCGAATCTAGAGTTTGCAAAGGCGACCACATAGCTTAGCAAGAAAGGGGAACAGAGAGATGTAAACAAGGGAACAAAGCGGCAAATCTATGGGGGAGATGAACAGAGAGAGTAATTCAATCGGTGAGAGAGAGAGAGAGAGAGAGATGTAATCGGTGGGAGAGAGAGAGAGAGAGTTAGGGTTTCAGATGAGTGGGAGAGAGAGAGAGAGAGAGAGAGAGAGAGAGAGAGAGAGAGAGAGAGAGAGAGAGAGTAATTTACAGATGAGTGGGAGAGAAAGAGAGAGAGAGTTCTAGAGAATCAGATGAGTGGGAGAGAGAGATAATCAATCGGTGGGAGAGAGAGTTTAATTTGGGAGAGAGAAATAATTAATGGGTAGATTAGGGTAATGGGGTAGGTGGGAGTTGGTAGAATATTTAATGGAGGAGAGAGAATGATTTGGAATTTTGTGGGTAGAAGTGTAATATCATAAAGGTTTTTTCTAGTGTGTGCCTATGGGCACACTCTAAGAACTCTTTTTTTGACAATTATTTAGTTAGCCACTAGTTTAATCTTGTTTGCTAAGGGTTTATCAATTCTCTATTAGGGAATATTTTAAAGATAAATTTCCTATTTAAGCTTGTTAGCATGTGCTCATGGGCACACACTAGAAAAACCGTATCAGAAAAAGGATAGAGGGTATTTTAGGGTAAATTTTTGGACTAAAATAGAAACATGAACAATTTTAAGGGACGTCTAAAATGAAAACATGAACTATATTTTGGGACGGAGGGAATATAAAATAAAGGATTTTTACTTTTTAGGGTTATCCGGTTCACAAAGGCTAGTTTTTTTTTCCTTTTAAAGAGATTTAGCGTTTACCCTTCCATACTTCAATACCAAATCAACAGGGCGAAACCAATGGGACTCTAGAGAGAGGGACTCTCCCTTCTCTCTAGAAAACTCCCAAAAACCAAAATGGATAAACTCCATCCAACAAAAGAGATAATCCCCTCTAACCACACCCAACAACATACCAACAAACAACCATCATAAACCAACAACAAAAACTCAAACACAACCACTAAAACGCTCAACATCAGAGCCCAAATATCTAACACCACATCTTCCTCATCATCTACCTAATCAAACCCTAGATTTTCATTAAAAGGTTTGCAGGCTTCATAAATCCATAGAAAATCATATGGGTAACCCCCAAACAAAATCTCATGGGTAACCCCCAATATTCAACAACAACACTAGCAAAACCAACATGAGACTTCAGATCTGAGTTCCATTTTCAATTGGTTACAATTTGAAAGTAAACTCAAATCTGTTAGCGTCTACATTCCTTAATACTTTTCCATTTCTTTTTTGTTTGGACTATAAAAACTTTCCATTTTTTGGAGTTTTTCAAGTCCAGATCTAAAGGGGTTGGATATAAGGGAGAAATGGAGAAATGAAACCAGATACAATAAATTCAATATTCTTGACCTTTTCATCTCCTACTTGCAGATTTGCAAGCTTGGCCACTCTGTACTCCAAATCTACAGTTCTTCCTCTAGGCTGAACCGATACACATATCTTTTGAAGTGTTTAGAGTATACACACATACCAGAACGACCACTATTAGGTCGACCATACCAATACGACCATTATTTGGTCGACTCATGCTCAATCTTTCACTTTCCAGTTCGACCTTCACTTCTCCGTTGTAGGCGACAGTAGGTGATTGAACCCAAAATTAAAAACCCCATCTAAAAAATTGAAAACAGAGAGAGAAAAATGGCAGTGTCTTTCTGAAGGGTTACAAAAACCTACATTGATTGAACCCAAAACCAAAAATCTTGTGCCTTTGGTGTGATGCACACAGCAGCCATGTCAAAAAATACTTGGAACAGCCAAACAAGAAACCTAAAAAACTAAAACAAACGAAATTAAAAATAAAAAATAAAAAATGGTCAGCAGCGTACTCAATACGCTAGGCTCACTTTTGCCTTGTGTGCATAATGTTATATTAATAAAGAAAAAAAGGAAAAGGAACCATGTTTCCAACCCAATTCTTAGCTTGTTTTGCAAGCTAGCAAAAACGAATAAGGAAAAAAATAAAATTTGAAGAAAACATCTGTTAGAATCCGTTCAGATTGTGCTTACACAATCACAACAATTTTTTGTTGGGCTTGGGCTTTGCTTTGTTAAGGTAAGCCCAATTTGTGGCCATCAAATAATTACCCCAAAAAGGAAAATGTTTAAATATCATGGGTATTTACACACCAACAAACAATGGGCATTTAAATACCAACACCAACGCTAAGATCTAGGGTCCCTCTTCTTCATATTTGGGTACAGACTTAAAATCTTGAAATGCAGACTACGGCTCTTCGGCATGAACTTCGGCCAACCCCGAGCGGGAAGCTCTGACGATACCCTCAGAATAAACATCTACACGACTCTCATAAAAATTCAGACCACAGCTCTCGACTTCAGATGCATTCTTCGGAGGATGGAGCTTTCCTAGGCGGTGAATCGAGTTGTAGTTCCGGGCAGAGTCGAAGAAGACCAACAATCCGACGGCGCAGATTTCTTTTGTGCTTTACTCATCTCACCTCTAGGTTTTTTAGCTTTATTTTCATCTAGTTTGTATCTCTTGTTGTTGTTTGGTTCTGTTTTTTCCTTCTCATTTTTGTCTTTGGTTTGTTGTTTTGTCGGTTGTTCCGGCAGTCGATGTATTCGGCCTCTCGAAGTTGTTTTTGCAACTTTGAATTCTTACTATATCAGCAACAAAAAAAAAAAAAAAGATTTAGCGTTTTATTTTAAGATTTAATTAGGATTTAATGAAAAAAGGGTTTTTAGGGTTAAGGGTTTTTATTTTAAGGTTTTGTAGAGTTTATGGTTTAGGTTTTTTAAAATATAATTATTTGAATCTTTTTTAATGTGTTTATGATTTTTGTAGCTTTTTTAAGATTTAAAGGGTATTGTAAGTTATAACATTATATGATTTAGATTAGGGTTTATAGTTTATGGTTAAGCATTTGTATTTTAAGGTCTTGTATAGTTTATGGCTTATGGTTAGGTTCTTTTATATTTAATTATTTTAACATTTTTTAATGTGTTTATAATTTTTGTAACTTTTTTAATATTTAAAGGGTATTGTAAGTTATAACATTATATGATCTAGGTTAGGGTTTGAAGTTTAGGGTTAAGGGTTTGTATTTTAAGATTTTGTAGAGTTTATGGTTTATGGTTAGGTTCTTTTATATTTAATTATTTTAACTTTTTTTAATGTGTTTATGATTTTTGTAGTTTTTTAAGGTATAAAGGATATTGTAGGATTTAGGACTCTAGGTTAGGGTTTATAGTTTAGGGTTAAGGGTTTGTATTTTAAGATTTTGTAGAGTTTATGGTTTATGGTTAGTTTTTTTATATTTAATTATTTGAACGTTTTTTAATGTGCTTATGATTTTTGTAGCTTTTTAAAGATTTAAAGGGTATTGTAAGTTGTAACATTATATGATTTAGGTTAGGTTTATAGTTTTAGGGTTAAGGGTTTATATTTTAAGGTTTTGTTAAGTTTATGGTTTATGATTAGGTTCTTTTATATTTAAACATTTTTTAATGTATTTATAATTTTTGTAGTTTTTTTAAGATTTAAAGGGTATTGTAACTTGTAACTTATATGATCTAGGTTAGGGTTTAGGGTTAATGGTTTATATTTTAAGATTTTGTAGAGTTTATGGTTTATGGTAAGGTTTTTTATATTTAATTATTTGAACGTTTTTTATTGTGTTTATGATTTTTGTAGCTTTTTTAAGATTTAAAGGGTAATGTAATATGATTTAGGCTAGAGTTTATAGTCTTAGGGTTAAGGGTTCGTATTTTAAGGTTTTGTAGAGTATGGTTTATTGCTTAGGTTTTTTTATATTTATTTATTTGAACGTTTTTTAATGTGTTTATGATTTTTATAACTCTTTTAAGATTTAAAGAATAATATTATTAATATAAGATGTAGTAAGACTTTAGGGATTATAGTTTTAGGGGTTTAATGAATTTTTCTTTAAATTGTTTTTTTTTCGAATTGAATCGCCGGTTAACCTCCGATTGAAGTGCTGGTTCATGAATCGGTTCACCCGCCGGTTAACTCCTAGTTGATTCACCGGCGGTTCATGAACCTGTAATTACATGGATAGGGGTAATCATCTCAGCCTAACACAAAGCCGTTTGGTGTGTAATATAATCCATTACTTAACATCGTGCTAATTTTTATCTACTATATAAATGTGGTGATATTTGTGCTTAATTTTATGGTGACTAGGCTTTGGGAGAAAGCAAGGATATCAAAGATTATTCGTACAAAAATAGATCGATGAGCACCCCGTTTCATATATAATAACTTCCTCTAACCAATGTTGGATTATCATGCATCATAAGTTGTTGGTTTTATTAATTACTTCATCCATTCTTGCTTAGACTTCTAACTAATATTAGTGATAATATAATATATCACATCTTACATACTCATCTTATATAAGAGTCTGAAAAAAGCATTAATAAATTCATTATGAATGTTGACGTTGAAGGAATTGTGTCCTTTAATCAAATGTGCAATTACTAATTATGAAGTGGGTTCATTTATAGAGATATTTAATCCGGTGATTTTAGGTAGTCATAGTGTTTTGCTAGAAGTCAACTATGATTTATAGACTATATGTTATAAAATATGTCATAAAGTCTATTGCTATTGTTATCGGATCCTACGAGGTCACACACTTAGAGTTTGAACTGAATCAGTTTAATAAGAGACATATTGTATAAAGTATATGATATAAAGTTATATATGATATAACTTGGGAGATAAAGTTTTGTTGATAATAAAAAGTTATTATTAATAATAAAAGATATATTTATTTAGGAAATAATATATATACTCATGGTATTATAAAAGGAGAGCTTTCTAAGAGAAAACTCTAACCTCTATACAAGACCAAAGGCCGCCCCTCTCTCTGGCTCTCTCCCTCGTTCGCCTTCGTTCCTCGCTCTAACAACCGAGTCTTAGGTGATCCAGATCCAAGCTCGGGTGGACCAAATAGAGGAGTCACACGTGAGGCTCTATTCTCTCCATTCTAGCAGATTGGAACACGCATCAAATATGTATTTAATTCTTCATATCTATGATCTACTTGATTCATGCATGAGATCATTGGTTAGATGTTAGGAAAACATTTTCTGAAATTCCGCTTTACGCATCTAAAATCCATACATACATGGAATGGAGCTATCTATCTATTATATATTAAAAGTTAATGAATTTAGAGTCATCACAATACTTATAGTCTCATAAATCTTATGTCATTTTCTTGTTAATTCACTTTTTTCATTAATATTATATTTCAACTTAAATCACAATATCTAATCACAACTAACTTTATTTTTTATTTTGGTCTTAATCGCCTGGTTCGATCGGCCAAAACCGTTCTACGTCCAAACCGGGATACTGGATAAAACGATTAAGGGGGCCCAGTGTCAAACCACTAGACCAATTGAATGTTGGTAAATATTTAAAATTTTAAATCACAACTAACTTCAAATATATAAAAACTATAAACAACTTTTTTTATAAAATTTGATTTCTACAAATTACACATACAATAAGCTTATAATATATGTCAAAAGAATATATGATAGATTTCCTACTAAACTTATATACAAAATACATCTTATATTCATTTATGTAATTAGTAATATTATTTTCATGAATTTGCATACATAATTTGACCTATATAAATTTATGGGACAAAATCATACAATATATATAATTTCCAACTCATAGTACATGTGCTTTTATAATCAAGCCCACTATATTATATTATTATACATACAAATTTTATGGCCCATTTAGAGTAAAATGACTCGAATAAATTTTATGACCCATTTATATATATATATATATATATATATATATATATATTAAAGCTATTGAATTTCGAGCCACTAGAATGCTTTTGGCCCCACAAATCCTACATGTCATTTTGTTATTAATCCACTTTTTTTTTTCTTAACATCATATTTCAATTTAAATCAAAATATCTAAAGACACCTAACTTCAAATATATAAAAACTATATACAACTTTGTTGAATATTTGTATACGTTTTTTATAAATTTTAATCTCTACAAATTGCAAAAAATAAGCTTATATATATGTCAAACTAATATATGATAGATTTCCTACTAAACCTATATACAAAATACATCTTATATTCATTTATGTAATTAGTAATATTATTTTTATGACTTTGAATATATAATTTGACATATATAAATTTATGGGCCAAAATCATACAACATATACAATTTTCAACTCACAGTACATGTGCTTTTATAATTCAACCCACTATATTATATTATTACATATACATATTTTATTAACAATTTAGTGAAATTTTAAACTAATGTATCTTAACAAAATTAATTTATATAATCTTGAGATTTTCTTCTAAATCTTTCAATTTTAATAACTCGTCTTAACAAAAATTATATCATATCAGATTTTTAATAAATTTAGTATATTGTATGTTCCCATTTAACAATTTCTATTTGATTATAATTTTCTATAAATAATAAATGGTCTCCATTTTTCGATTTTACAATGTTTCTCTGGGCTTATTACTTATCATTTTGATAAATATAATTTTCAGTTTCAAAAAAAAAATTGAGTTTGTTAATCACCAAGAAAATATTCACTAACAAATCGTGAAATATCAATTATAAATTACCAAGAAAATTTTGTTAAATCAAACAAAAAGTTTAACTAAAAAATCTCGGTAAATCTTTGTCGTAACAAACTTTCAATTTCATATAATTATACACATTATCAAAAGTAAATTAAAATGTAGTACGTATACAAATTTTAAAAGTATTTGAATTTGAGATAAGTTTACACCTACATAAATCATCCACTATGAATTAATTAATTATTCAAATAATTTTTTAATTATTGTTTTCTAGAGGTAAGGATATAAATTAAAAGCAAAATTATTTCATATATTTATTATAACAAAAAGTGGTTTATCTGGATGCTTTGTAATGATTTTTTTATATATTTTGCTAAATTATTTCATATATTTATTATAACAAAAAGTTAAAATATCAAAGATATCATTAGACCAAATCCTTTTTAAATTTTGAATATCCGTAATAAGCTGAATTACAAATTTCTAAATCGCACTCCCTCTTAATTAATTAAAAAAAGAAAATCTTGAATAATTTGCATGAGGCTATAAATATTGTGTCTTTGTCTCTCAATCCTACGCCCATGCTCATTCGAGATATGTATTTTCTTTCATTTTGTACCTAAGTTGTTAACCATCATGTTTTTGCTTTATTAAATTCTTAAATTTTTTTATTTTTAATTTTATTTGTGTTATAATATATTTTGTAACCATTACCTTAAAATCATGTGAAACAATCCTACTATTTAAGCACCATAAGAGTGATGACCATTTTACAAGAGAAAGTAATATTTTTCGTCTTCATTCATCAAACGTAGGTCACTGAAATTTGTATCTCATTTTTAAGCCATTCATGAAATATCAAAAATATTTTATTGCTTTTCCCTTCGTTTGATCTCATATCCCCTTTCGAGACACCAAAACAATTATGGATCAACTTTGCTTACGTGTTATTTTGCAATTAATTCTATTTTTAGTTTACTTTTTCCCCTTAAACTAACTAAATTTGTACTATAAAAATCTTCAAATTTTCATCAAATTAACTCCATTTCTTCATATGAACAATATCTTTGATCTAATATAAACATTTTCTTTATTTGGATATTAGTTTTCACATGTATATTCTACAATAAAATTGTTATATAAATATCTTAACTTAATATAAGGGTTAAATATATTATCCATTCTGAATATATGCATGAAATTTTAAATTGAGCTTGCCTTTTATTTTATCTTTTTTGAGTAATTAAAATAATTTTGTTTTAATATTCATTAAATAAATATATTCAAATATTGAGTTCTACCTGATTTTTCAATAATTATTTTTAATATTCATTATAATAAATACATACGAGATAATATCATGTTTACTAGGTCGATGCCACTTCTTTTCCATATGCATATGAAATATCTGAAACATAATATTTTATATCATAAAGTAACTTGCTATGATTAATACTGGGTTCGTAACTAATTTTTAGTATATTATTTTTTTCGTAAATATTAACAAATAATTGTTTTATATTATCTTCGAGGGTGTAACAATAATTTCGGATCCCCATTGTTTAGCTATATATATTTTCTTGAAAAACATAAATCTTATTTTAATATTTTTTTATTTTTAAATTTACATTGGCCTTACTCATTAATTATACATATATAATTTTAGTTTTCATAATTTTAAAATATTCACCTCACTTTATTTTTACCCGACTTTTATCCATGTTTAACCAAAAACTTGGTTTCAACATAAAGAGGATCATGTTCACGATTTTGTCAATTTAATTTTTTCTTTTAAAAAAAATTCTATTATAATCCAAACATGTGCTATACATATTATGAATATTTTTGGCTTTCTTATTCAAAAGATATAATTACTAATCTAATAGTTTTTGTGAATGAACCACACATTAATTATTTGTTTGAATTTTGTTTAAATTGTTTTAAAGACCATCTATTATATATCCCACGTATAAATAATTTTGAAAATCGGGAATAATTTTATCGAGATTTTTGGATTAATAATCATTATAGTATTTCTATATTAACTATTATCTAAATGAATCTACATAAATTCCTATATATAATAGCATATCATTTTCAATTATCTATATTTTTCTAAAAAATACTTCGATATAGCATTAATTTAATTCAATCATAAATATTTTTTTTGATTTTCTCAAATTACATTTTCTAAAATTACTAGTGTGAAACCCGTACTTACTACCATATATATATATATATATATATATATATATATATATATATTTGTTTCTTCAAACAGATTTGTTGCCAGTAGGAGAAAACCGAACTCGTGACCATAAAAATTATGCGATCTCATGCTTACCAACTAAGCTAGGAAAACTTGATACCAAATTCAAGATTCAGATGCTGACAAATATAAATAAACAAAATTAATGATGATAAATATAAGTAAACCAAATTAAAATGCCAAAAAAACATGTAAAAACGAACGGAGGGAGTATAAATAGCATTGATAAGAGATATCTTGATTAATAGATTGCTCCAACTAGATTAATGAAGATTATTTAATTGTTTTGATGCAGCCAGTAAATAAACTCATTACTAGTCCTTTCTCCACAACACTTGTACATATACACTCTTAGATTTGAACGCAGTTATGAAAGAAATCGAAAAATAAAAAACACGAGAATTGTTAACTTAGTTCTCCACAAAGTGTGACTACGTCTGAAGGTGTTGTCAAGCCATAGTTTTTCTACTATTTTTTTGTGTGATTCGATTACAATACATTAAATGGGTATAAAAACTGGTAAAGGACGGAAAACCTAGTCTGACCCAAACTCAAACTTACAAACCCTAGTTGAATAACCGCATTTTGGGCTTTAGTGTATAGTCCATTAGATATTAACAAGTAATTCACTAAATTATATGAACTATCCACCATTGATACGCACATTTAATCTTCGAAGCCAAATCGAATGAACGATCATGTGGAAAACATCATATTTTTTGGGCGGATCATTAAACACAAAATGCATTTTCACTTTCTTCACATTCTCATACAATCTCAAGTACTTCTCCTCACTTATCCCCATCAAAATCCTCTTCAAATCAGGGATCTCCTCCACACCAACCCTTACCGAGAACGAATCCCAATCAAGAACATCGCTAAACGGCAAAACGTAGTCTTGCGAGATCAACACAGGCACACATCCGACATAGATAGCCTCCACGATCCTAGGACTTGCAACCTCGAATCCGCTAGGGCAAATGCAGTACTTGCTTCTCCTCATCATTGTGTCGTACGAGATTCCTTTGGGTAGGCGTTCGTAGACTCGCAAGTCGTGGTCTTTCCCCATCCAATGGTGGAAGAGCGCGGGTCTAATGCGGCCATGCATTCGGCCTGCAAAGAAGGCGAGGATCGAACGGTTGGAAGGGAGTAGGGCTTCTTCTTCTAGAAGCTTCGTGAAGCTTCCTTGGGGAAGGTTGATTTCTGGGATGGATGCGTCTTTTTTTGGGTTAAAGTGTTCTGAGGTGTTGGCGTTGCATAGTACTCGGATTGAGTGCGAGTATAACAGTGGATGGTACCATGTTGCTCGTGGCCCCTAAAATGTTACACAAATAGACTTCATTAGTAAAGAAATCCCATATTTGAGTTTTTTTGTTAAGAAAAATATTATGAGATTTAAAAAATCTCACCTAGGTGTTGTGTCATGAGGTATATACGGAAACATTATAATGACATGAGGATATTTTGGGCAAATTAATTCTCTACACCTTAATTGTGTACCATTTTATGTTCCTTGTAGTTTACTTGCTTATTTTATGTTTTAAATATTAAATTAGAGTTAATAATTAAGATTTAGGCTTTATAGTTTAAGGTTTAGGGTGTTAGGGTATAGGATTTAGAGTTTAGAATTTAAGATTTATATTTTATATTTTAGGATTTAGGGTATAAATTAAACAAATTTAACCTAAATAAGACATAGAAGATAGCATAGAAAGGGTGCAGAGGATTTGATCTCCGATTTGGGACCAAACACTAAGTTATATAACATATAACATATAACATATATCTAAATATCAAAATTAACTTATTTGAACGAACATGTTAGTATTTAAATTAACGCTCTTTTATCAATCATATGTCCTAAGGACGCATAATAAAAGTCCGGATTAAAAAATGTTATTCTAAATTGAAAAAGATAATTTCTTTAAAAAAATAAAAATATAGAAAAATCGTGAAAATAAAACTCCTATTACTAGTCGACATTGTATATCATGTGAGAAAAATAATAATAAAACCATATATAATTTTTTGGGGTCGGAAAACATTATACCACAATAATACAAATAAGATTTGTCCAAACCTTTTTAATAATTTTCCCTTTTAAAACACAAATGAAATTAAAAACCGAATACTCACAACAACACAAAAAGAAAACGAAAGGAATTGGTATGTTACCCAATCATGGCAAGAGAGCATGACGTGATCAACCCCAATGCTCCTATTCCAATATGGATATTTGGTTGATATTGTACGGACGTAGTCGACCACGGTGCGCTCTAGCACGGCCTTGTCACGGACGACGAGATCGAACACGTGCTTGACGATCTTGACGACGCTGAAGGGAAGAAAGAACGCGTGAGCTCGGTTCGGGTTTCGGGTTTTGAAGTGGGTATCCGTATCCATTAGGTTGATGAAGAGGCCCTCTATGGAATATATGTTCTTGCATGGGCCGTCATGGAACATTGGCGGCTCTCCTTCCTCGTACACGAACATCTTAAACATTTTCTCCATTAGGGTGTAGCTTCTATGCATATGGAAAAGATTCAAAATAAGACAACTATCATATATATATATATATAAGTATGTGATGATTCAAACGCAGTAATGAGAGAAAACAAAACAAAGAACACGAGAATTGTTGACCCAGTTCGTCACGAAAAGTGAATACGTTTGAGGCGCTGTTAGCCAGGTTTTTTTTTTACTATTTTAATTGTGATAACGATTACAATAATTAATTGAGTATAAATAATAAAGATCGAAACCCTAATCATGCCCAACAAACCCTTTTGAACATTGGTGTACAATCCATCAAGCTCCATAATCTAACAATTTCTTTTCAATTACTAATCCACACTCTACAACTGTAGTATTTTTAGTTTGATATATTGAGTTCTAATAAGTGTATGTTTAGTATTGATACCAATTCAACGATTACGTAACATATTATTACTACTCATATTCATACATATATCTCCCGCCAATATCTTGTTACATATACTAATATCAATACTTGAGGCGGCGATATCAAGGAAATTCTAATATAGGGGCATTTGGTATCAACTAGTACAATCAACCTAATATGAGTTATAAGAGGATACATAATTAGATACTCATATCTTAATATTAGGGTCTCTTTGGATGATAGTTCAGTACGTATTTTAATATATTAAATTACATTAAATATCATTATTTAATGCATTAAAATATATTTTAATGATGATCCAAACAATTAATCCTTAGGATTTGTTTGAATTCTCAAATAGAATGCAAAAGATAATGCATTTTAATGCTTTTATTGAGAATTCAAACAAACCCTTAATCCTCCTATTCGGTATAAGTCATTCCTAGCCTTATACCACAATTTTAACAAACACTTATACCAATTCGGATAATGATTCTAACATAACCTTTACCAAAGTATTTCAATTTTTGGAGTTTGACTAGCTTTTACCCCTGATCTTAACGAGGAACAAATTAAGAGATCGAGTTGTATAATGGCATTGTTGAAGTTGAGATTATTAACCTGTGAAAAGCAAACGCATTCTTGTAAATAGTGCATGTGGGTACATAATCTGGATCTTGATGTGGTTGGGGTGAATGAGAGGTACATGATACGTTGTCGTTTTGAACAAGAAGGGCTTCTCTTATGAATGCTCTTGCGCTTGCAAGCCCTTTTTCAAGACTCTGCAGTTGATCATCATCATCTCTTCTTCTCCAAGGTAATACTTGATCCACTGCATCTTTCACTCTCTTCTTCGCCCTTTGTCTCTTATCCTCCTATGACAAAAATTAACTCCATGTAAAAATGTAGATTAATTAATCACCATTGAAGGGACAACTAATATATATATATATATTAATACTACTCATATTAAATGGGGAAACCACCCTCTAACGTATACAAACTAAACTCAGATGCATATAAAAATATCCAAGGACCTGCTACATATAGCTATATTATTCGGGACCATGAAGGCCAACCTATTTCAATGGTCAATGGTGCCCTGTGAAACATCTCCCTTTTACTAGATGAATCGATCTCAATGCGCCATGGCATTCGAGACGCAATCCAACTAGGGATCTCAGATATCGAGATCGAATGCGATAACTTTTTCCTAATCAATGCCTTAAACGACAAATGGAACTGTCCGTGGGAATTTGAGCTCGTTATCTCGGATATATTACTTGACTTGCGACAATTCTCATCCCGTCGCATATCCCACATCTTTCGGGAAATTAATTATGTGGCCGACTTTATAGCAAAACTTTATCACATATCAATTTCATTAGACAGTACAGTCATTTTAGATCCTTATGATCTCATCCGCAAGGATGCTCTAGGACAACCTATCTCGAGATAAATGAACTCCTAATTTCTTTCCTAATCAAAAATAAAATAAAAATATATATATACTTCTCTTGATAGAGGTGATGCCCATGACGACAACGATAATGATGATGAGGATGTTGATAATGAAAAAGGGAGGTGGACGAAGAGGAAGCCATTTGAAGCGTTAGTTTGGAGAAGAATGAGAAGAGGAAGAAGAATAGCGGTGAATGCCAAGGCAAAGATTACAATAAAAGAATGCATATTGCAGGAAACTCTCAAATCTCTTTGACCAAAAAAGAAACTCTCAAATTCCTTTGTTTGATGTATGAGTCTGCGAGATTTGAGGGGAGAATTAATTTGAGGAAGAGTGTACCGTGTTTCTCTATATTATGTTTTATTTTCTCTCAAATTGACTGGAAATTCCGTTGAATATTTAATTGTTTATGTGGGTTCAACCGTGGAGATCTCACTCTACTCACTATAATAAGGTTTACTTCCACCTTTTTATACATAAAATCTCATCTTCTCTTAACTTTCAGTTCTTAAAATTAAAATTCAACCAAATACAATTTTTACAAATCCTAAAAAATAGTAATCATGACTTGTCATTCTCAAGAAGTAACTTTTTAGAAATTACACTTTTTATGATCAACAGAATCCTAAGTTTGAATATATATTCGTCATTATGATATAATGATATAGTTGTTTATAGACGGAAAATTTTATTTTTTGTGTCTAATATAAAAACAATTTCAATGAATTGTCTAAGTGATGGTTAATTAAGTGTAGTTTACCCATAGTCTAATCATAATCAAATTAAAGCTCCACTCCAAATGTAATTTATAGTCTAATCATGTTAATCAGTATATTTGAACTCCTAATATCTTGTGATCGATTGGTTTAAACTGGTAGTATGATTCAAGCCGTGCCCCAAAAGGAGCACCAATCCTTGTGTTAGTTTCTCAAATCACTACATGTATTAATTAGCTAGATATCGTGCGTATATAGCTAGATATCGTGTTATATGTTGCAAAAACGGGGTATTAAACACAATCATAACTTTTTGTTATTTATATTCGACCATTGTATGTATGCGGGATGCACAAGCATATATATTGACTTACGGATGCGGAATGCGTATACGTGTATTTATGCATTCGAAAACCAAAGGCTTGTGTACGCGGGATGCACATACATACCCGTGCGCATGCGTGCTGCGCATACATACGCGTGCACACTGCGCATACATACGCGTGCACACTGCGCATATATACGCGTGCGCACTGCGCATGCACATAGAGTATATTGCTGTTAATGAACGTTAACGATCCTGTTGATAACGAATGTTTCAGATTTTTTTATTCAAGCGATGTAAGTTTACTATGTTTATTATATAACTTTATGGTAAAATTAGTTATTTGATAGTTTGTTGTACATTTAACGGTTTTTCTAGTGTGTGCTCATGAGTACATGCTAACAAGTTAAAATATAGACAAATATATTTTTTATTGTACAACTTATTTAAGTTAATATAAATCTTCTATATAATAAATACAGTATACTGCTAAATCCATATACATTATTATTGAACTTTACACCGATATTATATGCATATATGTCGAAATTATACCAGACCTGTTAAAATATGATCCTAAGATTTTTTGTACCTGATGCTGGACCTAGAAAACAATTGATGATCGAATTCGACGAACCCGAAAATCTTTGTGTTGGATGCGCCCAACCCGCTAGGTTAACTTGACAATATATTTCATCATTATCACATTTATAATGAATATTGTAGTATTCTTTTAATGAAAAATATATAATATTAATAAAAAAATTACACAACTTATTATAATAGTTGTAGAACTTTTGGCCTGTTAGGTTAACTGAAACCCATAACAAATCTGTTACGGTCAAATTTGACCAATCCATAAATTTTAACAACTGAATCGACCCAAGTCAATTTTAACCGAAACTGATGGACCTGAATCCAAATATGACCCGTCTGAGTCAATTGATAAATCTAATTATTGATATACATGATATATGTAAATATTATATACATACTCTATATATATCAATAACACATACATACATAATACATTGTTTTTTTCTTAATGAGATCAAAATTTTGTTTTTAAAAGTGGAGGAAAACAGAGACTTATATTTTTCTTTCTTTGGTTTGTCATCCTAATTAATGTTTGGTTATATGTATCACTTACTTTTAATTTTCTTTTTCCTTAGAAATATGAAAGCAGAAGAAACAAAGAGGTTTTAATTATTTTATTCATGCAAAGGCAAGTCGCTGGAATGCACATCGGATTATTTTCAGGTAGTCGCATTTTTTCAGCGACTTTGTCCCAGCCTAATAGTGTAACACCCCTAAATTACCTTAGGAATATTACCGTCAGTGACCTCGGATCCACTACAAGAAAAACGTCTTTGGGCGACGAAAAATAAAAATTTGGGCGACAAATTATATTTCGTCGCCCAAAGTATCTCTTGGGCGACGAAAACACAATTTTATCGCCAAATATTTTTTGGGGCGACGAAATATCACTTTCGTCGCCCATAGTATAAGTTTGGGCGATAAACATGAACTTTCGTCGCCCAAAAATAAAATTAATAAAGAAAAAGTTTTTGTCGAAATATTTTGGGCGACAAACATGAACTTTCGTCGCCCATAGTATAAGTTTGGGCGATAAACATGAACTTTCGTCGCCCAAAAATAAAATTAATAAAGAAAAAGTTTTTGTCAAAATATTTTTTTCGACAACGAAATATCACTTTCGTCGCCCATAGTATAAGTTTGGGCGACAAACATGAACTTGCGTCGCCCATAGTATAAGTTTGGGCGATAAACATGAACTTTCGTCGCCCAAAGTATCTCTTGGGCGACGAAAACACAATTTCATCGCCAAATATTTTTTGGGGCGACGAAATATCACTTTCGTCGCCCATAGTATAAGTTTGGGCGATAAACATGAACTTTCGTCGCCCAAAAATAAAATTAATAAAGAAAAAGTTTTTGTCAAAATATTTTGGGCGACAAACACTGTAACACCCCCAATTTACACCGGAGATATTACATGCCAGTGACCTCAGACTTTACCGTCCAAAGTCACCCCAGACTTTTCCAGAACAGACATGCTTAAATACATACACAAATACATATTAATTGAAAGATTAAACAACGGAAGACTTTAAATAGCCAACTTATAACATGGCTTAAATTATGAAGATACATCAAGGTAACACTTAACAAACTTAAAACACTTAACAACTTAAATACTGACTTTAAATCTTCGTCTACAAGCTTCTTATCCTTCAATAGGTTACTTAAACTCCAGGAATCAACTCCTGATGTGCCGAATCGAACGGATGACACCAGCCCACATGCAGAGAACAAAGTTCGTGGGTTAGTCTACTGAATAGACTAGCAAGGGTACAAAGCAGAGTGGTTCGAGTGATCGTGACCGTTTACTATCATTGTCCCTTGAATAAAAACCGAAGGAACGATATATAACCCGACACTTTCACGGAATGATTTAACAATTAAGATATGCACTGAAGAGAAGACTCCAACTGAAATGAGCCTTATAGGAAATTATGACAACTGCTAGGGAACATTAAAGTTACACACACAAATGATTTAAAAGTTGACTGAGATGCTTCAGTTCACAACCAACCTCATCGCATACAGCGAATCCAGATTGAAAAGAGAACGTACTATGATCAAAGTCGAGACAAGTTTTCCTAGCTGCACTATAACTTAGCTGCACTACTCGTCGAAGGTTTATTAATCATGTGCACTCGGGCACATATCTTATTTAATTACCAAACACACTTTACTGAAACACGTTAATGTTATTAAGAGCGACACAAAGCTTAAATCTCAGGGTGACAATCATGTCGACCCAAATTAACACAACACACAAACACACACACGAGACTTAACATTATTCCGAGAACAACTGAGTTATTATTACACATGGTGATCTTACGTTCACCCAGATTGCACTGCCACAGTGCTTACACTTTAATTTACAGGGTGACAGTACGTCCACCCTAATTGCACTAGCTAAGTGCTTAATACACAGGACTGCAATTATGCTCATCCAATGGCGCTTGCAAGGCGCTTAAAATACTTCAGATCCTTAACGATGGATAAGAAGCATAGGTCATGACCCTTAAATTATTATCCGGAAATTAACCCGAGGAGTATTACGATTTAAAGAAACGACAAATCCTTACTTGGATTAGCGTTCCTACGAACATTAAGTTATAAAGAAACGACTAATCCTTACTTGGATTAGCGTTCCTACGAACACTCGTGTTAACTAAACAGTCTAACACAACAATTATTCACATTAAAGCCATTCAGGCAATCAACTTAAACATAGAGATAATAGAAACGGCTAATCCTTACTTGGATTAGTTTTCCTATTAACCCACATGCTATTCTAGCATTAAGATTAGATTCACAATAATACCATCATGGTAATTATCACATATAATAGCGTTGTTCTAACAGATATACAACCTATCATAACATTACTTTAATCACGTTTATTTATGAAATTAGTTCCCAAACAAAACAACAGTTCACTCCAATTTAATTAACAATTAAATAATTAATAATTAATGAAACATGGAATGATTAAGCAAGAGCGAACCGCCACTTGCCTTAATCCGCAGAGTTGGAACAAGCCTAACGACGACGGAAATTCCGGGCTCGACACGGGTATAGCTCCGACAGCACAACAACCTTCGAGCCGACCCAAAAAGAAACCCTAAGTTAGATTCGACATAAACTAGTACGAATCTAAGGAAAGATGAAAGAAACCGAAAGAAACGACGCCACAACGACGACCACCAAGACCAAGCCAACAAAGGGGCTTCTGGCCACTGGCGGCGGTCGCCGTGTTCATCACGGCGGCCAACAGAACGGCAAGAAAACTCACCAACACACACACGAGGGTCACTCTTTTGGCCTGACTTTGGGTTCAGACCTCCACTAAGCTTCCAAAGGGACCTCTAGGCTACTGGAAAACACACCAAACGACCTCCGGCGAAAGCTCCAGAATCCGGCGAGGCAACGAATCCGGCGAGAGGGAAATTTGAGGGATTTTGGCTTGAATCTGTGCCAAATCCGACTTTCAAATGCCCCCTATTTATAGCCAAATGCAAGGGGACAATATCATGGCTACGAACGTGACATGGAGGGCTAAATCGGCGCCCGTCAGACGTTGCCGGCGACTTCGCAAGGCTACGCCCCTGCTAGTTCGCGGCGGGCGCCGCGATCAGCCTGGTCGCCGTAGCACAATTACACGGCGGCGGGCAGTTCACGGCGGGCTCCGCATTTCACGGCGATCGCCGTTTCCTAGCCTGTCGCCAAGCTAGAAGACGATTCCTCGAGCCCAGCGACGGCGGGCGCCGTCATTAATGCGGCGGGCGCCGCCCTTGGGCCTTGCGACGGCGGGCGCCGTCACCCACGGCGGGCGCCGCCCTTGGCTTTGCCGTCTCTCTCAGCTTAGGACGAAATCAGATAAAACCCGGGATAAAAATAATCATACACGAACGAGTATTAAAATCCAAAGTACGTTGTCTGTATTTTATTTCACTGAGAAAAATATTACAGATACAGAGCACATTACAGAATGCCTCCAACTTTCTGAATTAAATCCGACGTACTAAACGGGTGTTCGGGAAAATTCCCAAAATTCCCAAAATAATCCTTACAGAATTACGGGGTATCACAAACACGAACTTTCGTCGCCCATAGTATAAGTTTGGGCGACAAACATGAACTTTCGTCGCCCAAAAATAAAATTAATAAAGAAAAAGCTTTTGTCGAAATATTTTGGGCGACAAACATGAACTTTCGTCGCCCATAGTATAAGTTTGGGTGACAAACATGAACTTGCGTCGCCCATAGTATAAGTTTGGGCGACAAACATGAACTTTCGTCGCCCAAAAATAAAATTAATAAAGAAAAAGTTTTTGTCGAAATATTTTGGACGACAAACATGAACTTTCGTCGCCCATATTATTTACTAGTACAAAAATGTCTACCATTGGCCTTGGATTCCTCTAAGTCGACACTGTCATTATAACTTGGGTTGGGTTATTAATTTGATTAATTGTAATATTTTTTCTAGTATGTGGAATGGTTAAAAACAAAAAAAAATCAATTGATATATTTCGTATAAGGATATGTTTGGATCGCATAAAAAATGTATTATCTTGTATTATAATATTTAAAATAATATTAAATCTTAGGATTTAATATCTTGTTAGATATTGTAATGTAAGATAATGTATTTTTAATACAATTTAAATAGACTCCGAATCATCAACATTACGTACTACTATATTTTAGCACCCCGCGTAATTACAAGGTTGATAACTTAACACGTAAATTAACGTATATTTGTTTGGTTATATGGTTAATCTGACCTACTTAGTTTGGCAGTACACATTGCTAGAAACACGCTAAATTGCCACGAAAATTTGCCCATGAAATTTTTTGAGGTTAAATTCGTGCCTATGTCATATAACATCAAAATTCTATTTGAGGATATATTTCGAGGTTAAATAGCATCAAAATTCTATTCGAGGTCAAATTCGAGTCTAATATCTCTTAGATAAATTCAAGGCTATATTTGAGGTCAAATTCGAGGCTAATATCCTAGAACATACCCTCGAATTCCTTTGAAGGTTCAATTCGAGGCTATGTCATATAACAAATGAAACATTCGATTTCTAAACTAATTTGTACCTAGTATCCAACTATTGGTTTTAGAACTTCATAGATGAAACAATGTTTATTTTCTTCCATAGAAACAAACCTCCATTGCTTTGTCTTCTCATATATTAAATGAAACATTCAAGTTAATGTAGTGATTGTTGATGGTCAACGATCTTCATTAGTATATGCAATATTTATTTTATTAATTTCTCATTAACATAAGTAAATCCAAGCTAGACATGTTATGTATCTGTCATATTGAGAATGTTTAGTTTTCGGACATATTCACGAAAAGATGAACTCGGGGCTACTTGCTGTAATTGGAATTGAAACAAAATTAACTTCAAAAACGATTACAATGTTTATAATTGAACTTGTTACATGTGCGCCGTGCTACGCACATGTCCGTGACATGTTTAATTCCATTTTATTTATAATTATATTAATTGATATTTTTAATATATTAGTGTACTTTATAAAATTTGTACAATCAAATTTATCGTAATTTACGATCGTTTTTTAATCAACGAATGATATATATAAGGTATTCCACTATACTTTACTAATTACTATGTTATTAATGTAAAATGAGATGAAACAAAACCACTTTGTGGACTTTATAACAAAAGTTGTATAATTATATCTCATATCAAATTATTATATATAAGTAGTTAAAACATTCACTATCTTGGTGTTATTTCAAGTGTATACATTAATTATTTATGTTCTCTTCATTTTGCTTGTATGCCGAAGGATATATGTTGGTTTCCAACTCATCTTTTAAAAACAAAGAGATAAAAAATTAATTAAACACATTTATTAAGATAGAAGATTAAAGAGAATTGGTTTTATGTAAAATAGACTATAATTTTTAAAACATTGTGTAAAAGAGGTCATTAATCGTGACAAATATGTCAACTTTTATATATAGATAGATGATTTAACAATGCAAAATAGGAATCCTAATCGTAATCCTATCCTATATATATAAAAGATAGATTTTGATGTAATAAATGAGTGACTTTAATGCTTTACTCCCTTTGTGATTTTGCAATTTCGAATTATAAGATTTTGGAAAAGGAATTGGTTGATTTCATTTAAACATTTAAATAATTTAAAGCTACAAAAGAAATTGACCGGTTTCATTTTATTGGTAGTATTTAGTAACGTACAAGTGGTACAACAATAAAAGAAATTTGAAGAAAAGAAGTTGTTATTTTATATAATTTAAAAATGCATATATTATCATCTTTATTTTATCTAGATTTTTTTATCATAAATAAACTATGGGCAAGTTTATAAATTTTATAATTCTAAGTTGATATTATAAAAAGTTCAACTCTTAATGTCTTAATGTCCTCTATTGTACAACAAATGACATTACTTCTTATTTGAAGTGCATAATATAAATACTTAGCACAATTATTAGAAAAACATTGATATAAAAATGAAACTAAACCTAAATTACATAATCATAGAGCGTTTAATAAATCGTCCCTAAATCTTAAAAAAAAAAACGCCTTTTATGAAATAAAAAACAAAAACATTATGTATATATTATACAAAAACAAAACAATAATCTAATTATCTAGTAGAAATAAAATATGCCCCAAACAAGTATTGGCGGGAGTATATTTACACGGTGGGATTGATGTGCAATTTTCCCGGGTTCTCAAACTTTAGTCTCGAATATAGCCACAAATAATTTCCCTTTGCTCTCTTGGCATTGTTCTTCACCTGCATTCTCCCTTTTTTCTATCAATCGTGGTATGATTTCTATGGTTTTCGGCCCAATTCCAATGTTCCAAACCCTAAACATTCCTTCCCCTACTCAATCCCTCTCCTTCGCCGTCACCGCATCGCTGAATCCCACCTCTCTTCACTTTCTCCGCCGTGCATCCTCCTGTAATACCCCTCATTTTTAGTAAGGGTATTTGGATAATTTACTCAACCCTCGTTCTGTGATCGTATCGTTTTTGGAGAGGTTCAGATTTCTGTATCGAGATTGATCTCTGTAAAATCCCCTGAGTGATATAAAATACATTCGGCGTATTTTCGGGTCTTAGAATACTCGTTCGGGTACGAATATATTTAACCCGGGGTTTAAACCCACGCCAAACCTTTCCCCGGGCAAACAGACGCGGAAAAGGTATTTCCGCGACCGCGGCGGCATTTCCGCGACCGCGGCGGCATTTCCGCGACCGCGGAAATGTGGGCTTCAGAAGGGCTGGGCACATGAATTTTCCGCGACCGCGGATAAAGTTCCGCGACCACGGAAAACTCCAACACGCCAACGTCGCGTCGCTCAGAGCCTCGCCGTTCGCGCCACCGTTGACCTTCTGGCTGGCCGTTGATCTGGGCAGGGAGAGCTCCTTCCCTTGGCTATAAAAGGGGGTCGGATTGAGGGTTGAAGGGCACACCGAAATCACTCTCTCCCTCTCAGATTCTCTCTCGTTTTCGTGCTCGCCAGAGGTCGAAGCTCTCGCCGGAAATCTTCAAGCTGTCGTCGGAGCTCTTGTTGGAGGTGGTGGTGCTCTCAAGGTGGTGCATTGGAGGTGCAAGGTGCCCAGGAGTCGAGCCCCATCCGAATCGAGCCCCGTCGTGTCGCCCCCGATGAGATTTCTCCCTTTCGAGTCGTCGGAGTTCATGTCCGCGATCGCGGACATGAACTACCGCGACCGCTGCCGTGACATAGGCGACCACGTTGGAGGCCACTGTCATCTGTGCTCGCGGACACTCGTCCTCGACGACCGCGACCGCGGCAGTGCCCACCACGATCGCGGATTGCCTGGGCAATCGTGATCGTGGCTTTGGGCTTGTCGGTCTCGGTCGGGGCCTTCGTTCCTTCGATTTGGTTCGTTCCTTCTTCGATTCGTATCATTTTAAATGTCGAATATAACCTAGGGTTTCGTTATGGGTCATTTCGTAGGAATCTGTAATCCAAGTTATATTCCCGTTCCGGACCCAGAAACCCGTCTTCGTCAATCGTTCGTCTAATCTAAGGCAAGTGACGGTTCACTCTTGCTTATCATTCCATATTTCTATTAATTATCAATTGTTTTAATTGTTAATTAAATGGGATGAATATTGTTTTCGTTGGGAACAGTTTTGATAAACGTATTTGATACGATTAAAAGAGATATTATAATAGGTTGTATATATTGCTAGAAACAACGCTATTATAGATATATATATATATATATACTGTTGCCATGATGGCATTGAGGTGGATTATTATGTGGTTTTAACTGTTTAGTTAGAATGAATAATATCCTTTTGTATATGGCCAGAGAATGTGTACTTATATGGTTGTCTAATTTGGCTGCTCTTAAGATATTGTTTATCTAATTCTTTATAGGTTAGTTTGTACTTAGAAAAACTCATTATATAGTTAATTCACTATCTTTTTCCCCCTCATTCACAAGTAAGCCTGTCTCAATTTTGCTCCTTAAATTACAGGTAATAAATCTATGTGATTTTGGTTGGATGAGATTTTCTTTCGCTTTGCAATTTGTGTATCTATAAAACTTCAAGGATCTATGGACTTCAGGGTCACTTACTATAGCTAGCTAGCTATCGAGTCATATATGTTATTGTATGTATGTGATGAATTTGCTTAAATAGTATGTCTTCTAAAAAGAGTTTTATAAGAAGGTAGTTTAACTTTGTTTATTTGTGTGAACTTGTTCTGGCAAATCTCCTTAATTTAGAGCATTTTAGAGTGAGAATAGTGTGAGTCAATATTTTTGCTACATACCTATATCACGTTAGACATGTTGATATTGTGGATGTTATAAGGCTACATAAGTATTTGTAATGCCTAAATACCTATATCATGTTAGACATGTTGATATTGTGGATGTTATAAGGCTACATAAGTATTTGTAACGCCTAAGATTACTATAATTATTTATCAACTTCCTATTTTTTTTTCTAGCTTCATGTCTCAAGAGACTCCAGACTTGGACAATATACCTTGAGGTGCCTGAATACCTTTTTTATTGTTAGTATAAAAAGTGTACAGTTTGACTTATCATTTTTTTTAAATGTATTCGTTGGCAAACTTTGTAATTTGTACATACATTTTTTTGTATGCATAAATTTAAGTACATTTGAGAGATCTATGTAAATAAGGTGGTTCTGAATACAAATTTTGGAATTTTATTATCTTTGTATGCTTAAAACTGTGTATGTGTAATGTGTTACGTTTGTATAGGCACCTAGCAAAAACATTTTAGCAAACAAATTAACAGTGAATATCAATATATAAATAAGTGAATGAGCTTACCACGAAAATAAACCGGCTACAAAAAAAATCAATTTGGGCGACAAAACCACATTTTTGTGGCCCAAAGGTTTGGGCGACAAAACCACATTTTCGTGACCCAAAGGTTTGGGCGACAAAATCACATTTTCGTGGCCCAAAGGTTTGGGCGACAAAACCACATTTTCGTGGCCCAAAGGTTCGGGCGACAAAACCACAGTTTCGTGGCCCAAAGGTTCGGGCGACAAAACACATTTTTTGTAGCCCAAAGACATTGGTGACAAAAGAAACATTTCGTGGCCCAAAGACATTGGCGACGGTAAACACATTTCGAAGCCCATAGTCATCGGCGACAAAAAAAAAATTTGTAGCACAAACTTTGGGCGACAAAAACTTTATTTGTCGTAGTTGTTTTCTTTGTGCGACAAAGTCGATTTTCGTCGCCCTAGGAAAGGGCGACTCGTATACGGCGACGGCCCCGCGACGAACTCTTTTTTGTCACGGAAAGTTTTGGGTGACGAAATATTAGCTTTGGGCGACGAACTTTTTTGTCGCCCAAAGTGATTTTTCTTGTAGTGATCCCATATCCATAATCACCCAAGACATTACAGTATTGATCGCCAAATAATAATTTAAAACGAACAATAACATATATAAAATCAAACTCAACATTGTATTATAAATCGACGTTGCAAAAACGACAACCCAAATGTATATCAAAGTATCAACGGAAGACTTAAATATTCAAAACACAAACAAGATCTAAACCTTATTCAACAATTATTCAAACGAAAAAGGAAATGCAGTTGCCTTTCAACATCTTCATTCCATGGCTTCAATCTGAGAAGTTGTACCTGATGTGCCGTATAGGACGAATGACACCAACCAACCATGCAAGGAAAATGAAATGTTAGTTAGTCTAATGAAAGACTAAACAAGGGCTCAAACATAATGGTTCTTGTGATTGTATTCGGTTACTATCATTGTCTCTCGAATAAAAATCGTTAGACGATACATAACCTAGATACTCTCACTGAAACGATAGAAAATGAATTCAACAAGAGAAGACTCTAAAGGAAGTGAGTCTAATGGAAAATTAATGAATTTGTTTGGGAACATTATATTTATCACAACAAAGTTTGAAAACCGACCTTGATTATTTGGGTCCACAACCAACCTCACCACATAATGTGAATCTAGATTGGAAATAAGACTTACTTTAATACAAGAGTCCGGACAGGTTCCACATTGTACTTCTCGCCCGATGGTATATTAATTATGTGCAACAAGACACTTATCTTATTTAATTTCAAAACGTGCATTAACGTTGAAGCTTTTAATTTCCACAACAGATCTTGCAATAAGATATGGGATGTGAATAAATCCCGAAGATTGTGAATAAATCCCGAAGATTGGCACTAGCTAAGTGCACCACCACCTATATTCAATTCGGATAAGGGTAGGTCATGACCAAAAGCGTTAGGGCATTTAACCTCCTAACACAAAGTTATAAAGAAACAGCTAAACCTCGCAAGAAAATAGCGTTCTTACGAATACTCGTGCTAAACTAGCATTTATATATCCACACCAATGCACAACAAATCCACACCAAGTATATCTAGCACCCTATAATAATAATATATATATAAGGGTCGTAGCTAGCATATTATACAACCTAATAATAAAGTTCAATTAAACACACCATTTATTCACACAAGTTCCCAAACAAGAAAAAAATTATTTATTGCAACTTAATAGCACAACCGATTCATTGGAAATTAAGATAAAAATGGAATAAATATGCAAGAGCGAACCACCACTTGCCTTGAATCACAGAGAGATGAACGGTATAACAGGGATGGTTGTCTCCGAGTAGCAACTTGAATCCCGACTCTATTTCCGTTCCAGAAGCAAATCCGAGACATACCCAAATCACACATAAAAATAAATTATAATTAGATAATTTATTTAATATCGAATTTTGAAGGGTATATGTCACAAGATTTAAATTGAATTAATTTATCCCCAACTAATTCAATTATCAAGGCTTAATCGGTGGAACGATTATTTATACGACTAAAAATCAATTAGTCGTATATTCTAAATAGTCTTTTCATGAATAAATAAATCTAATAATTTATTTATAAGTCTAGAAATTTCACTCCAAAATATTATCCAAATGAAAAGTTAATATTTTAACCATTTATAGTTTAAGATAATACCCAAAGTAATTTTAATTAATTTTATTTTAATTTTATAAAATCAAATTAATTCCATCTTATTATTCAGTAATTAATTTTAATTTAATTAACCTTAATTAAGCCAGCTAATAATCAAATAAAATAAAATAAAATAAAATGAAAATCGAACCAAAAATCCAAAAATACCCAATCGGTTCGTCGTTGGTGGCAGCCGACGGAAATCATCACAATTGGAGGCCCGACGGTGGTTGTCCGGCGGCTTCACCTTAGGGCTTTTGAAGTAGACTCCTAGACGGTCCTATTGGTGACGGAAATTGCGGCAATGGAGCTCCGGTGTGGCGGAAATCGCCCATGCAACAGAGAGCTGCGATTTTTAGGGTTCTTGAACTTATAGGATGAAATTGGATGTCAAAACCACCATGATTGGAGTCTTATTTATAGGGTTTGCATAGGTCTCGGAGATAGCTTAGATTCCATATAAAATTTACAAGGAAACTCGGATTGGCCTCGATTTCCCAAAGTTTCCAAATCGCCCAAAACGTTTATCCACTTGTCTTATATGATAAAATTCGATCTCGTTTTTTATTGTTTCCTTTCGATTCCACCGATATAATGTACGTATGAGTCTCCTATATAAAGCCCACGAGTTAATTGATCGGGTAGAGCCCAAACGAGTCTGCATTTTTGGGCGAAACCGCCATGGATGGAGCTTAAGGAGCTCGTGGCTGAAGCTTGGAGGCGATGATGAACAGTACCCTCCAGCTTTTGGCATATTTGCAATTTTGGCCTCGATTTCCCAAAGTTTACAAAAACTACCCAAACTTAATTATTTTAATAATTCTATGTTTCTACTCTTATTTTAGCCCAAAATTTATATTTAAAAAAATTACCTTAGGCTAAAATAAGCTTAAGTTACAATTCCTATAGCTTTAACCATATTTAAATCTTTTAACAAAAATTGTTAAACTTGATTTAAATTTAGAATCAACATAATGTTAACAATAAATTTAAATAACTCACAACTTTAAAGTTGTAACAACTTATAATAAGAATCTCCATTTCCTTTCTATTTTTGGAATTATGAAATAAATACCAAAATTTCCTTTATTAGAAATAGAGTTGAGAAATTACATAAATATCCTTACTAAAATTGAGGGTTATTACATCACTACCCCCTTAAGAAATAGATTCGACCGCGAAACTAGGCCGAAAACAGCTCAAGAAAACGACTACGCATATTAGCTTCGGTCTCCCAAGTTTCCCAAGTTACTTCATCCGTTCCAGACTTCGACCAAAGAATCCTCACCAATGGAACCACTTTGTTCCGCAAGTGTTTCTCTCGACGCTCTAGGATACGCACCAGTCTCTCCTCGTATGTACCATTGGACTGAATCTCGATGTCATCGTAACACAGAACATGAGACTCATCTGGCATGTATTTTCTCAGCAGAGAGACATGAAACACATTATGCATTGGATGTGCTGAAGGTGGTAACGCCAAACGATAAGCCAAAGATCCGACTCTGTCAAGGATCTCAAATGGTCCAACATAGCGCGGATTTAGCTTCTCACGCTTTCCGAACCTGAACACACCCTTAGTTGGCGATACCCTGACAAAGACCTTATCTCCAACGTCGAACTCGACATTCCTTCGCTTTAAATCAGCGTAAGACTTTTGTCGACTTTGTGCTATAAGCATCCTTTGTCTAATCAAAGCAATGTCCGAGGCAGTTCTTTTGACCAACTCGGATCCGAAAAGAATCTTGTCGGCATTCTCATCCCAACAGATTGGAGATCTGCACTTTCGACCATACAAGGCTTCAAACGGAGCCATCTTGATGGTTAAAAGCCAGCTATTATTGTACGTGAACTCTATCAGACTCAAGTTGTTCTCCTAACTAGTCGGACGATCCAACATTGTCCTTTCTGACTGTCCATCCATCTGAGGATGAAACGCGGTACTGGATCTTAACTCAGTCCCCATGGCCTATTGCAGTTCTTTCCAGAATCTTGACATGAAACGTCCACCATGATCAGATACAATGGTTTTGGGCGTTCCATGCAAATGAACTATCTCGTGCAAAAACACTTCAGACAGCTTCTGGGTTCCCCAAGTTGACTTAATGGCCACAAAATGAGCACTTTTTGTGAGCCGGTCAATGATCACCCATATAGCATCTTTCTGACTCTGTGTCTTGGGCAGTCACGTAACAAAGTCCATTGCAATATCCTCTCACTTCCATTCTGGCACCGGAAGAGGTTGTAATTCACCATCTGGTCTGCGGTGTTCAATCTTCACCTTCTACAAGTCAAGCATTTTGCCACAAATTCTGCTACATCCCACTTCATGTTGGGCCATCAGAATTTCTTTCTCATATCTTTGTACATCTTGCTAGAGTCTGGATGTACAAAATATGTGGAAGAATGAGCCTCTCTCATTATCAACTGCCGAATCTCAACATTGTCAGGCACACAAATTCGGTCCTGAAACCACATTGATCCATCCTCCTGAATCACAAATCCTGGAGCCTTCCCATCCAGAACTTCACTACTCGGCTTCACCAAAACCAAGTCATCAACTTGTTTTTCCTTAATCTGATCAAGCAATGTAGCCTGGATCTCGAGCATGCTCAGTTGACCTTGTCGATGAGCGTATAAGACCTCTATTTTGCACAGTCCTTGCTGCAACTTGGTATGGGCAGTAAGTAAGATTACTATCGTCTCATGCGGCGTCTTTCGGCTCAATGCGTCTGCTACTACATTAGCCTTGCCCGGATGATACAACAATTCTATATCATAATCCTTGAGCAACTCTAACCAGCGTCGTTGCCTCATGTTTAACTCCTTTTGAGTAAAAACATACTTCAGACTCTTGTGGTCGGTGAATATCTGACATCTGACACCGTAGAGATAGTGTCTCCAAATCTTCACCGCAAAGACCACAACTGCTAACTCCAAATCATGGGTCAGGTAGTTTGCTTCATAAGGCTTTAGCTGCCGAGATGCGTATGCAATGACTTTCCCCTTTTGCATCAATACACATCCCATACCTTGTTTTGAAGCGTCACTATAGACCACATACCCATCAGTTCCTTCTGGAAGTGCCAACAC
The DNA here is from genome assembly GCA_027886185.1 of Rheum nobile. NCBI lineage: Eukaryota > Viridiplantae > Streptophyta > Magnoliopsida > Caryophyllales > Polygonaceae > Rheum > Rheum nobile. The sequence continues at coordinate 644,915 of WOAB01000309.1, forward strand.
CGACGCTGACGTCAAGTACTCTTTCAACTTCTGAAAGCCGGCTTCACACTTCTCATCCCATACGAACTTCTTGTGGACCTTACGGAGCAAACCGGTCATAGGTAGGGCAATTTTGGAAAACCCCTCTACAAACCGTCTGTAATAGCCCGCAAGTCCTAGAAAACTGTGCACCTCCTTCACATTTTGATGTCGCTTCCATTCAACCACTGCTTCTATCTTCTGAGGGTCAACCATTACCTCTTTCTCGCTAATCACATGGCCTAGAAATGCTACTTCCTTCAACCAAAAGTCACACTTAGACAACTGATACGCTCTACTTTGTAGTGCATTACTAGGGATCGTTAGTACACTATTGGGGATGTTGGTACTAGTTTAGGAGCTAATTTATGATTGGGGAGTTGGGAAGAATTAGTACAGGACATGGTGGAGTTTAGGGAGTTTTGGAGCGTTAGAGAAGCCGAGGAAGGCAAAGTCGCGGGCGCGGCAAAGGAAGCCGCGGGCGCGGCCAAGGAAGAGTTCGTCAGAGGTGATGAGAAGGCAAAGCCGCGATCGCGGCCTATGAAGAAAATGCTGAAGTCAAAGACAAGCAAAGCCGCGACCGTGGCCTAAAAACCGCGATCGCGACCATTGAAGAAAAATCAGCAGACTTGCTTTTTCGGATTTCCTTAGTTATTTTATAAGTTTTTATTAAATATTTTAATTACGTTTTTTATGGAAATTGTTATCTTTAGCCTAGGATATAAATACTTTGCTAAACCTAGTTTTCATTATATTATTCATTAGAGAACGGCAGTTCAGTTTTTCTTAGAGAGCTTTTGTGTTTTGCAAGACCATGAAGAACTAAGTTTTCTTTGCTTAGTCAGACTATTGAAGCCTTCGTTTGTTTTGGTTGTGAGATTATAACTCTTGTTCTTTTCCTTTGAATGTCATTGATTCTCTTGTGCTTAATCTCATTGAGTTTTATTGATTATACTAGTCTGATCAACTAGTGGTCATTGGTATTATTCTTATGCTAGAGTTAGACTGTTTCTGGTTGAAATACCTAATTCAGAGTAGCAACTACGATATTCTAGAACTGGTTGTTTTATGTTGCATGTATCTGTTGAAATTCATGAACTTACTGATGCTATTGAATTGAATCTGGATAGTTTCTTGGTTGTTTGATAGTTAGTATTATCAGGGTCTGGTTGTCTTGTTAATAACTTAAGAAAAGGAATAAGAACATTCACTGGTCTAAAGAACTAGAGATAATCAAGAATCAACCAATCAAACTAAAGTGTGGATATCTGTCTGGCTGAGTTCTTTCGTCAATATATGTTTACATCTTTGTTACTTCTGTTAGTTAATTTTGTAGTTTAGAACAAAAAGCCAAAACCCCCCTTGGTTACTGTTGATAAACGATTTTTTGCAAACGGGATAGATAGATAGATTCTCTATGGGTTCGACCCTTACTTGCCAGACTACATTAGTTGGGTTTTTAAGGTTTCTTTGATAGGTACATACGACAAAAAGCCTCATCAACAACTTAGCATAAAGCTGGTTTTGTCTAAGGATTGATAACGCGATGCGAAGATGCTCCTCGTGAACTTCTTCATTTGGCGAGTAGATCAGAATGTCATCAATAAATACCACCATGAACTTATCCAGATACTGATGAAAGCATATGTGCATTAAGTCCATAAAAACAGCTGGAGCATTAGTAAGTCCAAATGGCATGACTACGAACTCGTAGTGACCATATCTTGTCCGACATACAGTCCTCAGAATATCTTCCTCACGAATTCTAAGTTGATGATAACTAGACCTCAAATCGATCTTGGAAAAGACTTTAGCTCCCTGTAGCTGATCCAGAAGATCATCTATCCGTGGTAACGGGTATTTATTCTTGATGGTGACCTTGTTCAGTTCCCGGTAATCAATACACAGCCGGAACGAACCATCATTTTTCTTGACAAATAATACCGGAGCACCCCAAGGTGACGCACTTGGTCTTATATAGCCCTTCTCAAGCAACTCTTCAAGTTGATTCTTCAGTTCTTGCATCTCCACTGGAGCCATACGATAAGGTGCCTTGGAAATCGGTGTCGTACCAAGTAGGGCTGTCAAAACTTGACTCGATCCGAACGTCCCGCCCGACCCGCCCAAAACCGAACTCGTTCGATATCCGAAAAGAATAAAAAAAATGTATACCCGAGCCTGACCCGACCCAAACCGAGTAGCATGAACCCAAAAAATAACGCAAACGGACTCGCCTATTATCAACCCGATACCCGAAGTCACCTAACCCAAAATCACCCGAAAACTCGAAGTTGCCTGATCCGATATCACCTGAAAACCCAAATTTGCCCGATCCGAAATTACCTGAAAATCTGAAGTTCCCCGATTCGAGATAACCCGAAAACCCAAAGTTGACTGATTTGAAATCACATAAAAACACAAGCTCGATAGCCCGAAATCACAGAAAAAATCAATGCCACTTGATCCTAAATCATCCGGAAAAAAAAGACTCAACCCGAAATCATCCGAAAAACTCAAAATCACCCACGACCCATCGACCTATCATCCCTACAATCAGTATTCATCTATTCTCAACAAAAACGCACACCTACATTAATTTGATGGATGTATTACGAGCAATTGATAAGAGTTATTTTTATTCCATTGAATTGAAGTTATTTTTCTTCCAAGTTAAAAGATATGCACAAATAAGATCATTATATATGATTTTATTGAAAATAAAAATTCACACGGTTCTTTTTTCTTCCATTGAAATACATTGCAAACCAAAATTCGATTTATACGAAATGCGATTCTTTTGAGATCGTACTTAAACAAAATCTTATTCATTCAAACTCATGTTTATCTGAAATCCGACTCAACCGAAATTTTATTTACACCAAATCTAGTTTTGTCATAATCAGAAATAACTCATCGAAATTGACCCAAATATCCGACTTCGCCCTACTAAATGAACAATTGACCCGACCGACCCAAATTGGATCGGATTGTCAAAATACATGTGAATATGTCATTAGCCTTGATCTGGATTAACCCGAAACCAAAATGACCTGACCCGAAACTGATCTGACTCGTCCGATTGACAACCCTAAGTTTGATTGAAATCCAAATTAACACAATCGAAATTGACTCGAATACCCGATCTCACCTGATAAAAGAATATCTGACCTGACCCGATATGATCTGACTTGTTGTAATATCGAACATTGGCCCGAATCTGAACTGACCCGAATCCGAAATTACCCGACATGAACCTGACCCGCCCGATTGACACCCCTAGTACCAGGTTCCAACTCGATAGTAAACTCCACGTCACGATTCGGGGACAACCCTGGAATTTCCTCCGGAAAAACGTCGGCAAATTCACACACGGTAGGAATATCGTGAACTAAGACTTCATCCTTTTTGGGTTTATCCAGATAACACAAGTACCCGACACAACCTTGTCGAAGTAACTTAAACACAACCATCGCATTGATCAGCTTTCCGTTATCGGCATCATTACGACCCTTGAACTTACACACAAACTGGCCGCCAGATGAAACTGTCACTGTCCTCGTGTTGAAGTCGATTACCGCCCCGTGACGCATCAACTAGTCCATCCCGAGAATAATGTCGTATGGAGCCATGGCTATACAAATCAAGTCAGCTTCGAACTTTCGACCCTGAATGGTCACTGGAAAACCCGACAACCGCTTGGTTCCGACTAAATGTTCCCCATTGGGAAGATTAACCACAAACGGTTCACACACCTCATTGCATTCAAGTCCTAACTTATCTACGCAACTCTCATACACAAACGAATGTGTAGCATCAGAATCAAATAATATGTAGACTGATGTAGAGTGTAGATATAGAGTACCTTGAGCAACAAGAGCGTTTGGTCCATCGGCTTCACGCATCTCGTAGAGCCGCTGACCCTGACTGCCTGATGCAATCAGAGCCTTTCTCTTATTCTGCGCGGTAGACTACGTAGCAGCACTTCCGACATGCCTTGGTTGAGGTCGGTTATTTTGGCTCACTGACCCTTGCTGGGACTCGGCCTCCTGATTTCTCCGCTTAGGGCAATAAGCTTGCGGATGCCCTTCCTTTTCTCAAGTAAAGCACGTCCGCTTCCCCTTCCTACATTCAGTGCTCTTATGTCTAGGTGTCCCACAATTGTAACACTGGACAGAGCCCTTACTCTGACCCGATCGTTGAGTAGAACCAGATTGGGTCATTTCTGTCTTAGGCCGACTAGCCTTCGAGAAATTGGACGGCGGAGCTGGCCGCTTGAACCCACCATTCTGTTGGCTACCACTCATCGACCTTTGTCGATTGCGCTTCTTTGTTGACACCTCTAGAGTCACTTATAGCTTGTAAGCAACGTCCACATACCGCTCCAGAGTGGTACAACCATGCCACACCATCAACGGCTTAATGTCTGGGTTCATCCACTCGTGGAAATGTCAGATCTTTTGCTCCTCGGTCGCCACCTCACTTCCAGCATAGTGCATCATGTGGTTAAACTTGGCCGCCAAAGCAGTTACCTTCAACCCTTCAGTCTTTGGGTAGAGTAACTCCTTATGTTTCTCTTCCCTCATAGCTCTGGAAAAGAAATGATCCGTCATTTTGGTCTTAAACATTGCCCAAGTCAGCTCGGAATGGTTAGCTAATTCGTGCTCTCCCACCATTCACTCACCCCATCCTTCAGCTGTAAAGAGGCGATGTGCTCCTTCTCAGCTTCGGTGCAAACAATGTTCCTAAAGAGCCATTCCATATGCAGGAGCCAGTAGGGCATCTTGACAGGTTCTCCAGTACCGTCGTAGGAATCGGGCCTCATAGAGTTGATCGCCTTCAAAGGGCAATCATAGCTCCCCTCATCTCTATTCACTGGCATAGGAGGCGCGACATACACCGACTCCTCTACATTAGGAACAACCTGAGGTATAGGGATCCCCCTGAGCTCGTGGAATCCCCTGACCATCCATCTTTGTGACTGCTTGTATCACAATTTAACTGATCGCTTCGACAATAGCATTGTAGAAGACAATTGGGGCAACAAGAGGTAATTGTACCCTTTCTCCTCCTACCTGAGGGTTAGCCTGAGGCGGGACATTCTCAGCTAGATTGATATGGGATCCAGACCCAGTTTCGTCTTCCTGGTTCGCCACACTCCTTATCTAAATTCTGGAGGCGTTGCTCGGACCAGCTTCTTGACGAGTGGTGTTTCTAGTATTCACCATTTGGTTGCGTTTTTTTATTAGATATAAGCCAATCAATTATGTTATTGCTAGTAATAAATACTTTAAATGTAATAATTAAGACAACCATCTAATAAACTCAACTTTTCATTTAATGAAAAACACACCAAATGTCAAACAACAACCAAAAGGAAAAAGGAAACAGCATGAGGAGACTACTGCTCCATTATTATCTAAGTGGGAAAAACTGGAAAGAAAACTAATGCACTATAAATCAATGTTTCTTCTCAGGGTCCCGAAACAGGTCTCTTTAGGCCTTAGCCGTCATCCTCTTCCTCGAAGGTAGCTCTTCCTCCGAGTCATCAGTTGACCTCTTCTGTTTTGGATCACTTGATCCCTCAGCAGGCACTGATGGCTCACTAATGTATTCTGGTCTCCCAAAACACGAGTCAGAGTGGATCTAGGTAGAAGGCGGACGAAACAACTCTTGCTCGCTGAATATCGAAACGATTTGCTGAAGTTCGGGATCTGTCGCAGGAAGAAATCCGCGGTCGTGAAACTGGATCCGCGGTCGCGGTTTGCGTTCTGTTGCTGCGTTTGCGAAGTCGCGAAGGGGCTCGATCGGGGGATCTCGGCTCGGGCCGAGAGCCACATTGGTTCGAAGGGGTTCGTGCTCAGTGTTTGGGTTCGATGATGGTTCAATCGTGGGGTCGGGAATTGGTTAGGAAGGTTCGGTGAAGGCTTAGTTGAAGGAGCTAGACCTAGGGGCGGGAGCTTGGCTCAACGGCGACGCTAGGTTTTACTCTCAAATCAACTTATCATTAATTAGGTTTAAGGCTGGCTTATATAGCAGCCAAACAAAGGTCTTGCCCTAATGGGCCTAAAACATAAATGGATCGCCCCTCTTGGCACAAGAGAGGCCCGACATCCAAAAATAGAAACTATCTAAAAACGGAAACATCTAAAAATAGTAAATACTAAAAACGATAAGTTTTCAAACTTAGAAACATTCTAAGAATGGAAACTGCTAATAAAGGAAACTGCGAAATACCGAAAAACTGCTAAAAATAGTAAATGTCTCAAATAACTCAGATGGCACTCGTAGTGCCGAGTGACGTCGTGACCGGGGTCACATCACTCACCCGACGTGCCCATATCGTCCTTCTGAGGCTCAGAGCCTTTCCACGCTTGCCCCCAAAGATCCTCATTGTCGGGCTGATGCAATAGCCATAATGTCTCCTCCCAATACTCGTGGAAGGGATCTAACGGCTCCTTCTCATTCTCTGAATCCTTTATCGGGTCCTCATCTTCATCAACGACCTCAGAGGTAGGGGATTGCTTGGATTGCACTTCCCTCTCTTCCCCACTCTCGGACTTAGAGCCTTCGATCAGCGGGGCGAACTCAAGCACTGAGGCGTCATTCACAACAAGCTCTACATAATCAGGCTTAGACATGATTGTCAGAGCGGTCTCAGATTCTCCCTTAGCCCTTAGCTGAGCTCTCGTAAACACAATTGTCTGAAATGAGACAAGGAGAGGTTAGAACTCTTCCTTATATTGAAATTCTATTATCTATAATAGGCATGAGTGGTTGAACTACCATTGTTGGCAAAAGTTTGAAAAGAGAATTTCACACAAACTCGACTCGTTGTTAAACCCAACCTTGTCTTCCACTTCAAAACCCGTTATAGAAACTTATAGTAATATAATTTGGAATAAACCCCACCAAATCATTGAGATTTAAAATCTCCTTAAAGACATTTTATTCTAAGCCTTACTTAGGGCATATAATAAAGAAAAGTTTTCACACCAAAATTTTGTTTTATAAAACTCAAATAAACACAAATGGTTTAAAATTTTTGAGTTTAAAACTTCGCTCTGATACCACAACTGTAACAATCCTAAATTACCTTAGGAATATTACCGCCAGTGACCTCGGATCACATATCCGAAATCACCCAAGGCTTTATAGTATTGATCGCCAAATAATAATTTAAAACGAACAATAGCATATAAAAAATAAAACTCAACATTGTATTATAAATCGACGTTGCAAAAACGGCAACCCAAATGTATATCAAAGTATCAGCGGAAGACTTAAATATTCAAAACACAAACATGATCTAAATCTTGTTCAACAATTATTCAAACGACAAAGGAAATGCAGCTGCCTTTCAACGTCTTCGTTCCATGGCTTCAATCTGAGAAGTTGTACCTGATGTGGCGTATAAGACGGATGACACCAGCCAACCATGAAAGGAAAATGAAAGGTTTAGTCTAATGAAAGACTAAACAAGGGCTCAAACAGAATGGTTCTTGTGATTGTATACGGTTACTATCATTGTCTCTCAAATAAAAGTCGATAGACGATGCATAACCCAGATGCTCTCACTGAAACGATAGAAAAGGAATGCAACAAGTAAAGACTCCAAAGGAAGTGAGTCTTATGGGAAATTAATGAATTTGTTTGGGAACATTATATTTATCACAACAAAGTTTGAAAACCGAACTTGATTATTTGAGTCTACAACCAACCTCACCGCATAATGCGAATCCAGATTGGAAAGATTACTTACTTTAATACAAGAGTCCGGACGGGTTGCACGTTGTACTTTTCGCCCGAGGGTATATTAATTATGTGCAACTAGGCACTTATCTTATTTAATTTCAAAACGTGCATTAACGTTGAAGCTTTTAATTTCCACAACATATCTCGCAATGAGGTGCATGTTACTTTGGGAATTGTTTAATAATTATTAAGCTATAAATTACCATTATTTGCACTTTGAAAAATGGAATATTAAATAAAAGATATTAAAAACAATCTACAAGGACACATATATCAAATCAATTTTAAACATAAAAAACGTCAGTTATAAAAAATCGGAGGGAGTACTAAACAATCATTAAATATATAACAAGATATTAAGTTAATTATATTATATGTAGAAGTAACTAATCTTATCATATGGTTTTTATAATAGTATAAGTATAGAAAATTTACCTCACTCAAATAAAAAAATTCGGAACAATCATTATCAGCAGAGTTATGCGTATGCCGTATGATGAAGAACATAAATTTAGAGAAATTTATGATATATAATGAATGATAGAAGATGAACTAGTATGTATATATAGAAAGAACAACGATAAAAATATTCTAAATACTCGGTTCAAGGCGCCATATCCAAAATTTGCCGTTCAATGAGAATCTTGTTAACGTTTAATTTTGAACTTGTGCGTATGCGCATATAATACGCATATGTATGTACAGTGCGCATGAGCACGCATATATATGTATGTGTGGTGTGTAGACCTGTCAAACGGGTCGGGTTCGGGTTTAAGCACATCGGGTCGGGTTGGGTCGATTGCGGGTCAAAATTTGCGAGTCGATTATGGGTCGGGTCGTTGCGGGTAAGGTACGGGTTCGGGTCGACCCAGCGGGTCGAGAGCGCCATGTCAAAATTTTATAAAATGATTATGAAAATAATATTTTAATTAAAACAAAAAATCAAAAAAAATAATTATATAATATTTTAATAACAAAATATATTATAATATTTAATATATAAAATAAAAACACATTTGTAATGACCCAACGGGTCAATGACCCAACCCAAAAATTTTTGGGTCGAACGGGTCGGGTCACTTTTGACCCAATATTTTCCGGGTCGGGTTTGTGGGTCGGTCAAATTTTGTCAGCTCTAGTGGTGCGCATGTGCACGCGTATGTATGCGCATTCCGCGTACGTAGGCCTATGATTTTCGAATGCATAAACACACGTATACGCATTCCACATCCGTAGGTCAATATATATGCTTGTACATTCTGCATACATACAGTGGGTATAAATAACAAAAAGTTACGGGTGTGTTTAACGACACCCGTTGCAAAAACGATCAATTAGTTTGATGAAATATCTAGCATTCAATACCCTAAGATTGGGTAAATATCAACAAAGAAGATAAATAAAGAAGGCAAAACCTATTTGCACAGGGACACAGTGCCACTGACACACACTGGCTGCCGCGCGGCGATGGATGCCGACGGTGAATGTCGGAGGTGGCCGGTGGTGGATCGATCGAGTCGTACAAATTTTCGGGTTGAGTTCGGGTCGGGTTTAGGTCGAGTCGGGTTCTTCTTCAATATTTAAAAAATATTGAATTTTAAAATTATATCGATTCTTAAAAAATATCGAGTCAGGTTCGGGTCGGGTTCTTAAAATTCAAAGAAAAATTGTGATTGAAATCCACCGAAAGTAATTCATTCACGGACGCAACAATAATTCTGATTGAAATCCACCAAATATTCTACCCTAAATCCTAAACCCTAAAACCATTACCGGCGAGATCGAACTCCCGGTATCACCACCGCGCGGCGGCGCTAGATCGAACTCCCTACACGCGGCGCCCAGGGCACCCGTCGCCGGAGATTCCGCTGACACCCACCGCCGGCCGGAACTCACTACCGCGCGGCAGTAAGTGTCGTGTGCCACTGACACGGTGCAAATAACACCGTGTCAGGACGCAAGTAGCCTCTCCGATAAAGAAACAATCAAAAATAGGTTTATCGAAAAAATAAATGTTGAATTCCTTATAATTTTTTTAAAATCTCTAAAAGTATATGATATTAATCAATCTGTTTAAAATAAGCTTTTTGACCAGTGACCTTAAAAAATGCGATAGAGAAAAGATAATTTGATTAGGCGCAGGGACGAACGCAACATTTTAGTTTAGTGGAGGCTAAAATTTTGAAGAGTAGAATACGAATGCTCACTAAATATTCTCAAGTGAAATTATTTTGCTCATCTGATATCATTTAGCTAATTGCAAAAATCCTACAGCGATAATGGGAAACCTATTACCACTCCCAACTCGAACGAGGAAATTTGTACCACGCTTAGCTTTGATAATGCAAATAAAAAGTTCTATCAATCTTTTATTTTTCTTATAAATAAGATATTTTAGCCGGTGGATAAAAATTTATTGTTTACACTAAGTCTACTGTTACCTTACACAACCAACCCCAATTTCAAACAATAAACCCTATATTCGAACCTCAAATGAAATTTTGCTCAAAATTGATCCAAAAGTTACACAATTTAAACAAATTTCATCATTATTGACTATTTTTTCTATGTAATTTCAACAAATTTGTATAAAATAATTAATTTCAAAAATTTTAAATCCATTAACCCTAAATTTAGAAAATTATGTCATAAATAAGAATAGATATAAAAGACGTGGTGTATATTTTATTGAAGGACTTGTGTGTAAATTTTGTATAAACTTGTATTTTTTAGTTACTTTTTGGGTTATATATAACAAATTCCTAATTAAAAGATTATTATTTTAAAAACTATAATATATAAGCAATTTTTCAAAAAATTACAAAAAAAAATATAAATTAAAAAAAATCATTTTTATTTTTTAAAATTCCAGTATTGTGACCATAGGTTCGTCCATGATTAGGTGCTAAAATAAACCAATCTAAACCATGCCAAATGAAAAACAACATCTATAGGTTCACAATCCACATGCACGGCTGAATTTGGCTAATAGCACTCGAACTGGTTATCCACACAAGCCCTTTTTTTTTTTAGAAAAGAATTAGACTGGCTTTAGTTTTTTTATGAAGATCAGCCTAGGACATTCTTACGGATGAGAATCTGAAGTTATGAATCGAGACTAGGGTTAGACATAAATGGTGAAAAACTGAGTTTAACAATGTAATTAACCGTACAATTCACCTTTCTGAAAATGTGTCTAAGTTTGACGTCATGAAAAGAGTGGATATGGACCAAGATGTTCGCGACAACCATTTCAATTTATCCAAACACGCCCTTAACCCTTCTATGCTGATCTTTTTTTCTTTCTTTTTTAATAAGGAAAGAATTCCAATTATCCTATATATGATGATCTTGATTTCTCATAAGAGGGATGGAAAAATAAAGGTGGAGGTGTGAACTCCTTAATTTCATAACAAGAACTACAAACTGAAGTTCAATTTTTCAAGTACTCAGAACAACGAAAATACCACTACATTTCGTGCAAATGGTACGTAATTAACCTCCCTTAATCGAAACAGTACTCTAAATTACGTTCTGATAGGAAGCTGAAGAACACGTCTGATATGATCCAACTAAAGAAGAACAAACTTCAAAAGACACGATACGATGAACTAGTACTGCAACATAGTTAGAATCTCACATTCTTGATTCATCATCACTTGTTCACTTCTTCCTCTTCTTAGGGGGTTGAAGCGCCTCCTCGTCTTCATCCTCCTCCTCGTCTTCTTCATCGTCTGGGTCCTCTTCGTTGTCTTCTTCCTCAACAACTTCCTCTTCATCTTCCTCTCCTCCATCATCATCTTCTCCATCATCATCATCGTCGTCATCATCATCCCCATCATCTCGCCCCTCACCGTCTCCATTCTCATCCTCATCCTCCCCATTCTCTTCAGCGGTTTCCTTGGCCTTGTCGCTTTTCCCGTTGCTCGGGTTCTTGCCTTCGTGCGTGGCTTCTCCTCCATCCTCAGACGTCTCCTCGCCTTCCCCGTATCCACCATCGTTGTCGCCGTCTCCATCTTCCTCGTCTCCATCAGCATCCTCAGGCTTGCCCTCGCAAGTTGGGATCATGGACGACCCACTTTGATCCTGCAATAAAACCAAAAAGGAAAAAAACTATACTTCAATTTTCCAACAAAATAAAAATAAGGATTTTTTTAACCTATGCCCTTAAAATATAGGATAAGCATTCATGTTTAGAAAGATTATGTAAATTTGTAATTAAAATTTCTATTAAACTTTTTTGATTTTAGTGTTTACAATTTCTAATTTCTGGTTCTTATTATATGCATTTAAAACATAGGATAGAAAAACCGTAAAAATAAAAATATTCCTAGTTTAATTTCATTATTAGTATGATTTAGATCAACAGGGGAGTCCCATAAGAAGATCAGATTCGATCTCGCAGGCCACAATCATAAAAGAAGAGAATCAGATACTTCTATTCGCTATATATATAGCATCAAGCATCGATGATCCAACGGCTCAAAATAGAAGCTTCAAATGTACTAAAAAGACCTTAAAGTGGCACAACAAAATGCACTCGCAACAGTATGCTTTACGAGCAAGTGTCTTGTTCATCCCACCCTATATGTCAAAGAGATTCTAACGCATGAAAAAGGAACCTTAAGCATTTTTTATACAAGCAAATAGTACTTAGGATGCGTTTGGATTTCAAAAATAATATATTAAAATGTATTATTTTTAGAGATCCAAACGAACCCTTAATTTTGTGCTGAAAAAGTATCAATTTCAACAATGTTTATAAGGGATTTTCAACTTTAAAGCCTTACTAGCTTAGCTAGGAAGATAACATTTTGGACCGAGATCTATTCTATCACATCGAATCAATAACATGAAAATATGGGATTTTTTTAATAAAAAAATTTGTCAAAAGAAAACTTTATTTGATGAAAAATATATGATACACCAATGCAAAAAAATGGAGATCGATTTCTGTCTGTAAAGTAATGTTGAAGATGGAGCTGGTAGTAGATGTCGACTAGTAGTATACAGTAAAAGAACTGTTTATCCTCTTTCTCTGTCTAGTATTTAATAATCAAATTATGTCCCTATCTATCTACTACAATAAATAAGCTTCTACAATGGAGTAATAAATACTCCGTAATAGACATATTGCAATAATTAAAATCAACGCGAGGTTAGAATATGGAGGAAAGAATGAAAAATGAAGATTTCCCCATTTTTGACGACATCATTGAGCACATATGCCACGGCATATTCCAACACTAGTCATCATTCAGATTCATTACCTGTTGATTATTTAGCCTATTGTATATAATAAATACTAAAATTTTCTAAGAATAATTACTTTTAATTTCATTTTTTTTAAACCTAATTATTCACATTTTTCATTAAATTACTCATAAAAATACTCAACTAATTATTATTTCTAATTTATTTTAAAACGTTGCATTGAGTAAAATGAAAAATATTATAAAACGAGGGAGTAATGCAATATTTTATGATACTAATTTATAAATTAAAAAAAATACATTTGACCTCTGCGGAACAAAATTAATCCTCTTCCAAAACCCAGAAGATAGATTTGAAAATTCGTACGAGATTATACGAGCCGCTGCTAAAAAAAAAATTATGGACCATTTGATTTAATTGGTAAAAAAATTATAAAAAATACATACACTTATTTAATAAAAAATTAAAAAATAATTATGAACCGGACACCGTTTGAGACGCCCAAAAACCATTTGAAATACCGAGGTGGGACATGATTTGGACCATAAATAAAACAGGTATCTCAAACTTCCCAGCTCAGAAAATTCACCAAATACGCCAAAAGAACAGATTATAAAATATCTTTAGTTTTGGACTATCTCACGCGTATGTTAGCAAAAGACGATTTTCTACTACATCACCAAAAGATTTCAATGACTTTTTTTTAATAATATTTTCTGTTTTTTCCTCACCATAAATATTCTTTTAAGAAAAATATCTACTTTCTTAAGTGTAATTTTCTTATTTGACCGGTACAGCACATATTGCATAAGTTCAAAAATTGGAACAAGGAAATCTTTATAGTAATATTCAAAATTTCAATCGCATGAAATTTGATTTCCCGTTTAAAAAAATGTATATCTTGTTACAAAGAAAACTATGTATTAAAGAAGAAGCAAAAAAATTCCATGGATGATGGATTATTATAAAAAGCGCATGATAGTGGAAAACTGAAGTTCTTAAAATTAAAAATCGAGATGATTTTGAAACTTACCCCACCGGAGAAGGTTTTGAGCAGGGCGGAAACAAGCATGGCCGCCACGACACCCCTGGCGCACGTTAGTGTCAGGCTGTCTGTTACTACAGAATCAGCTACACTGTTAACCTCCATAGTTATCCGTACACCGAAACCGAACAAATCAAATCAACGAAATGAAGAAACCACCACCTGCAGAAGAAACAAATCTCCGTTACCGTTGACAAATTATCGGCTAAAATGCGAAAATACATAAACACACGAAGAGCTTGAAAGATTCCGCGTTTCCTTTTCTTAACAACTGCTTCTTTTAGGTTTTTTTACTTCCACAAACACTTCAGAGAGAACGACGGAACCGCAGGAGGCGAGCTAAGGTGTGTGTTTACTCAATTTCCGGCGAATTTCGCCGGAAAAAGAGCTAACTAGCGCTCGCCGTGAAAGAAAGCTATAAATTCAAACAACTGAAGAAAAAATCAATGGAGGAAGCGATAGCGTGAGAGGAAGCATACCAGAGAGAAGCTTCGGAGGGAGGAAAGAGCGCAGATCTGGAGTTTCCGAAAACTAAAAGCTCGAAGAACAGGCGACAGAGGCTCCGCTCATTTTGGACCGTTGGATCGCGATCGTAGGGACTAGAATGGAGCGATCAGGGGGATTTTATCGGAGGAAAAAGAGAGGGGTGAAAGAGAGAGAAAGAGAGAGTATCGGCATCGCTATTGTGGGTTTACTGGGAGAGGCTGCCCGCTGCCCGTGGCTTTTCAGTGAGTACGCTGCAAGGGTATTACGGGCAGCTCGGGCACGGGTTCGATTCGGTTCGGTACGGCGCGCAGGCTTGGGCTCGCTGGTGGGGACAACTTGGTTAGTAAACACAGCAACTAATTATCCTTTTAATATTAAGTTTATGGTGAGGTGTAGTTTTCTACAATTAAAAAAAAAAAAAAAAATTGTGCGTAAAACATAATATCTGGTGAGTGGGGGAGAAACTAACCATGGTTAGTTAGATAGGCAACGAGTAACCATAGCAAGTCTGAGGCTGAGGTAGGTGTACTAACCAGAGTAATTGGAAGGATATTATTGGATGAGTGGTGGCATATACCCACTAACTTGTAGAATAAAGAACGCGTTAGTTCAAACAGAACAAAAGTTATATATGACTTATATTAAACATATAAACTATTTGAACTATCATAGTGATTAGTTGAGCTTATAGAATTTAATTTGGGGTTTTGAGCACATCCAATAAATTACAAAATTAAACTCTTATCTTAGGATGATTTTGCAAGTGTCAGATTTATGTTTAGCATTAAAAACACCCATGTGAAAAGTTATAAAGGTAATATAGAAACAGTGGATTTCTAGTCATGTGCATTGAATTTTACATATGAGTTGTGGTGGGACATGGAAGAGTAACGTAAGAAGTATTACTGTGTGGAATACTTTTTCACAGGGAATATAATATTATAAAATCACTGAATTTTTGTAGGTGGGCCGAGGCCCAATACAGGATATTGGGCCTTGGTGATGGCTGAACAGCCATAATGGCAAAATACTTCGGAATACACAAAACAAAAATTGTTGTTCCATTAAAGTCATCATGATTGTGTGATTTCTGTAGACTTCTTCTGACAGACAATTTCTATGAATATCAATACACTTTTCCAAGAAATAGTCATGCATATTGACCCAATTTTATGTGGGTCTATGTTATTTTGGTGCAATACTTACTTCCTCTTCAAGTTTCTCTTTATGTGACCGTTCTCATGTTATTCTCTCATACCAAATTTGTACGACTACATACAAGTTATTCATTTTCTCGTTATATCAAGCTTGTCTACTAAATTTTAAGGGATTTTTCTAATATCTGTCCATGAACAAAAAAAAAAATCATATTTAGTAATAATATCCTTTAGTCAATAGTTTAACATTTTTTCTATATTCTATTTTAAGAAATATTTTAAAAATAATTTTTAAACTATTAACATGTGAACATAAAACAGAAAAAACAATTTTTATAACTTCTATACAAAAGTTATATTTTAGGAATTTGCTAGTAGATGCCCAATATGTGGAGACACGTGAATGAGAGTCACATCTCTCAATCACCAATCATTAAAATAATCATTACGTAGTATTAATTACCATACACTGAAAACATTTTAAAATCTACTCCCTCCGTCCCATAATGTTTATCATGTTTTCGTTTTGCGTGTCCCTTTTTGTTTGTCTTACTTTCTTTTTTTATCCATTTTTTTTTCAATATTACCCTTATTCATTTCATCTTTTATACAATTTTATCTTTATCTTACACATTCAATCATTCTCACCTACCATCTTCATCCATCTCAAACTCCATTAATATCCACCATTTTTATAACCTAAAACTTAATAAACCATTTTCCATTAACCTAATTAATTAAAATGTTAATTAATTAATTAAACTAATAAAATTAACAAAATTAACCAAACTACTCCTAAATTCATTAACTTAACCCAAATCCATTTTTTTAACCAAACTAACCCAAACCCATAATTTACCCAAACCCAATATCCGTAACCCATATTAACCTACCCCTAATCTACCCATTTAACCCGGCCTAATCTACCCAGCCCAATTACCGAAACCCTAATCTACCCAGTCCAGCCCATTTCCCACCCTAACCCTAAATACCCCCTTCTGAGCTCTCACTCTTCACTCTCTCGTCTCACTCTTCGCCGTTCTCTTCTCTTTTCTTCTGAGCTCTCTCATTCTCTCTGAAACCCTAGATCTGAGCTCTCTCGTCTGAGCTCTCTTCACCTCTAGTTCTCCTTTGTGCTCTCATCTGACTTCTCGCTCTCCAGAGAAGGTGCCTCTCCTTCTCTACGCTCTCGTCTGAGCCCTCTCTTCTATTCTGAGCTCTCTCTGAAACCCTAACTCACAAAAATGATCTCGATCTGTTGCAGATCTGCTCGTCGGCGGTTAATCTGCTCCGGCTGCCCCCAAAACACAGAAAAGGCTTGCTCCTCGTCTAGATCTACCCAGATCTCCCAAAACCCGCCCAAAAAACCCTAAATCTCAGAGATCGTTGCTTTGAAAACCCCGGTCCCCTGGGTTCCCTTCTCTGTTTGCATAAAAAATGGGTGATTCGGACATATTTAAGTCCGATGAGTCCTGGACTTCTGATGCACTTTTTGTTGCTTGCTCTCAAGCTCCACAGTGCGAGTGGGGTGGCGATTGTGTTGGGGATCACAGCTTCACTCTTGTTGGCTCAGAGAAAACTGTGGAGGGGAAGCTGCGCGAAAAGCCCCCAGAGATCGTTGAGCTCCCTGCTACCCCTGAGTTCGATGAGCTCTTTCCTACCCCTGAGATCGTCGTCCTCCCTGATTCCCCTGAGATTATCTTCATCCCTGATTCCTCTGACGATGAAGCTGCGGGATGAATCGTCCCCGGTTATGGTGATGTTGCCTCTAATTCTGATTTTTAGCCAAGTCTCACTCTTTTTTAGTTGTTTATGCATGGGTACTTTTGCTGAGATTATTGCTCTGAATTATTCATGTTGTTGAATGAGTTTGTTGTGCTGTTGACTGAGCCATTGGTATTCTGTTTTGTTGTTGATGTTCTGATGACTAAGACATTGGTATTCTGTTTAAGTTGATTCTCTGTTTTGGTGTGTTGGTGTTCTGTTTTGGTGTTGTTGTTCTGATGTTGGATTATGTTGTGTTGCCTCTGTGTTGTGATCGGTGATGATGCATGATAACTGTGATGCAAAACCTTTATGTTCACTGGACTTCTGATGTGCCATGGCAACACTGTGTCACATGTAATTGATTGATGCTTATGTGTATGTTAAGGTATTGTGATTGGTATTGTATCTATGAGGGTTATGGGGACATCCGAGATAAAGTCTTGAAACTGAGATGCAATACCTTTAATGTCACTGCCTTAATATGCCATAGGAACACTTTTACATGTGGTTGATTGTTGCTTATGTGTATGTTGAGTCTTGTGATTGGTCTTGCGTCTATGATGGCTATGGGGACATCTGAGATTATTTGTGCATTTCAATGATGAAGTCTTTTTGCTGAGATGCAAGACCTTAATATCACTGCCTTAATGTGCCATAGGAACACTTTCACATGTGATTGACTGATGTCTATGTGTATGTTAAGGTCTTGTGATTGGTCTTGTGTCTATGATGGCTATGGGGACATCTGAGATTATTTATGCATTTCTCTTGTCTGTCCCGAAATGTTTGTCCTAAAGTTCTAAAAGCTCTTGTGATTGGTGGTGTTATTCTCCTTGAGTCTATCTATGATGAAGTCTTGAAATTGAGATGCATTCCCTGCATGTTCACTGTCTTAGTGTGCCATTAGAACACAGTCAAATGACTGATTGATGCTTATGTGTATGCTAAGGTATTGTGAATGGGTTTGTGTCTATGATGGTATTAGGGACATCTGAGATCAAAGCTATGTCATTGTTGTGCCATTACTTGTGCTTGTTTACAAAACTATAAAAGTTCTTGCTCTGTACACAAAATGTTCAATCTTTGTCATATATTGCTAAATAAACTGACTGTCTTCAAGTGCTTCTTCAGTGTCTTGATCTTCAACTTATGTTGTCCCTTGTTGACTCTGTTGACCTGCTATTGATGTTCCTGCTTGATCTGCTTGTTGTGCACCCCCATGCACTATGTCCCATGCTTCTATGATAGCCCACATAGGTGCCTTGATCTCTCTTGGTATATTTCCTTGAGCCATTAATTTCTTCTTGTTTACATGTGGCAAATCATACTCATTGCCTCCCTTGCTTTTAAGTATTTCATTCATAACAAATTGTAGTGTCATCCACACATCTCTTAGAGTTGTAGGGGCCAATTCAAAAAATGCTTCATGCACTGCTTCTATCATATGATCAATACTTTTTGGCATCTTCTTGTGCATGAGTGACTGAATGATTCTGAAAAATCCTAGATCTAAGATGTTTACATCTGGACTATTAGCTGGCTGTTGTATTAAGATGAAAGTGAATCCATCCTGAATGTATACCTGTTGCCATTCTGGATCTCTTTGAGTTATATGGGCCTTTGCATTGTCTTGTTATATGAATATAACTCTTTGAGCTCCATCTTGTGGCCACTTTGCCTTGATTGCTGGAATGATTTGGTTTATCAACATGTTCCTTGTCACTTGCTTGTTGACTGATTCAACTAGCTTTGTAACTAGTGTCCCCTTCTCTCTGTTTTTGGATGACATTTTTGCTGCTTGTTGATATGTGAATGGAAAGATTCCTATCTTCCCATCAAAAATGCACTGTCCCTCTGCATCAAATCTAGGCCTTGCTACAACTGCAATGAACATAACTTTGGGAATGAATTTAGATGAATTTGCAGCTCTGTACTTGCCCCTTTCATTCTGTGCTAGATATACTCTCTGTGATTTCTTTGATAGAAAAAACCACTTCTCATCCAAGTGTACAAAATCAAACATTGGATAATACACTGATTTTTCTTCTACTGTATCCCCACAAAGTAACTTCAGTACCCAATCTAACCTAGCCTTCTTATGTCCCTCACTCAAACCAGGATGTATTGGATTTGTATGTGGCTTTATTGTACCTTGCTTGACCATCCTATGCACTTTGGTCTTTGAAAGACTAAGCTTGCTAGCTAAGTCTCTAATGCATGACCTGTCTCCCATGCCGAGTGCTGTAATTGAATCCATCTCTACTTGAATTCCTTTTCTACCACAGTTGTGATATTTTGTGCTTAGATTGTACCTTTGTTGTGCATTATGTTGCTTCTTTGTTGTGTTCCAAAGTCTGCCTATGCACCTTGTTGACATTTTGAACTCTTCTGCAGCTTTCTTTATTACACCATGTGGTAATTGTCCCTCTCTAGATATTGCTAACAGAGCATTCAAAATGTGCATTTTTTTATCACTGCTGAGCCTGGTATTATGTGTTGGCTGATGATGTTGTGTTGCCTCTGTGTTGTGCTCTGCTTCTGATGACTGTCCCTCTTCATCTCCTGGTTCCTGGTTGAGATCAAAGCTATGTTCACTATCTTGTTCCATGTCCCCTGATGAATGTCCCTCTTCGAACTCTTCTCCATCATAAATGTATTGTTCATCTGGAAGTGGAGCTTCATTTAAGTCCCATAAAGCTGAGGCCATGACACCACCAGGCTGTGATGCAGAGACTGTTTACTTGCTTAATTTTGCTCTGAATTTTACTGTAAATTTGAATGCAAATTCTGTAAATTCATTTCCCAAAGCTGTAATCCCCTTTTATACTCTGTTTAGGGGCAATTTTGTCAGGGCAATTATGCCCTAAGTCCCCTTTTGTTTAGGGCAATTCTGTCCCCAAAAATTGCAAGTGATCCGTGTGCCCCTAAAATCAGCCTTCTCATTGGCTGAAATTTGATCTGTGGTAAATAACCACAGATTGCACTGTAGCAGGTCATGTCCCCTTGTGTACTTTGTTAATTTTCACTATAGCAGGTCATGTCCCCAATTGTACTTTGTTAATTTTCTTAATCCAAGAGCTTTTTGTACTTTAGGACAAACATTTCGGGACAGAGGGAGTACTATATATCTACTAACGTAGAATACCTAATACGCCATGTGACGTCCCCAAAATGAACCGATAATTTATGTTGCTACGTGGCATCATGGTATTGAATTTGCCACGTGTCAAGCTCTCATTTTTTTCGTTGGTTTTTCGAAAATCAAAGAAAATAAAATCTCTGCCCATATTAGCCGGATATGCATACAATATGAATATTTTGTATAATCGATTCTTTCCAAAAACGTAGCAAACAATATTATCGGCCATATAAAAAATTTGTACGTAATCTACAATATATCTACTAAAGTAGAATACCTAATATGCCACATGTCGCCCCCAAAACGAACCAAAATTTTATGTTGTCGCGTGACATCACGGTATTGAATTTGCCACGTGTCCAGCTCTTTTTTTTTTTGTTGGTTTTTCAAAAATCAAATAAAATCATAGAAAATAAAATCTCTGCCCATATTAGCCTGATATGCATACAATAATAATATTTTGTATAATCTATTCATTCTAAAAAAGTAGCAAACAATATTATCGGCCATATATTTGTTGTATTTAATCTACTATATATCTACTAAAGTAGAATACCTACTACGCCACGTGGTGCCCCCAAAATGAACCAAATTTTTTTGCTGCCACGTGGCATCATGATATTGAATTTGTCATGTATCAAGCTCTCATTTTTTTTTCGTTGATTTTTCAAAAATCAAATAAAATCAAAGAAAATAAAATGTATGCCCATATTAGTCGGATATGCATACAATAAGAATATTTTGTATAATCTATTCTTTCCAACAACGTAGCAAACAATATTCTCGGCCATATATTTTGTATACGTAATCTACTATATACCTACTAAAGTAGAATACCTACTGCGTCACGTGACACCCCCAAAATGAACCAAAATTTTCAATGGGCCTGGGCCAAATTTATTTGTAGTAATCAACTGTGTGGAATACTTTTTCACAGGGAATATAATATTAAAAAGAGAAAATTGGGCTCGAAGGGCCCAATTTACACATAAATAGCACGCACAAGTCCCTTTAGTTCGAAATTACAAGCGTGATCCCCTATTTTTTCTAACACGCAGGACAGTTGTTCCCAAAGGCATTTTGGAAGTGTCTTTTTTAGGGACAGTTGTTTAACAATATTTTTTCTCTAGGGACAGTTGGAAATTGTCTCTTTAGGGACAGTTAGAAACTGTCCCCATATGCTTCTTGAAGTGCCTCTTTAGGGACAGTTGTCCTCAAAGGCATTTTGAAAGTGTCTTTTTTAGGGACAATTGTTTAACAATACTTTCTCTCTAGGGACAGTTAGAAATTGTCTATTTAGGGACAGTTAGAAATTGTTTAACAATACTAAAGTAGAATACCTACTGCGTCACGTGACACCCCCAAAATGAACCAAAATTTTCAATGGGCCTGGGCCAAATTTATTTGTAGTAATCAACTGTGTGGAATACTTTTTCACATGGAATATAATATTATAAAGAGAAAATTGGGCCCGAAGGGCCCAATTTACACATAAATAGCACGCACAAGTCCCTTTAGTTCGAAATTACAAGCGTGACCCCCTATTTTTTCTAACACGCAGGACAGTTGTTCCCAAATGTATTTTGGAAGTGTCTTTTTTAGGGACAGTTGTTTAACAATATTTTCTCTCTAGGGACAGTTGGAAATTGTCTCTTTAGGGACAGTTGGAAATTATCCCCATATGCTTCTTGAAGTGCCTCTTTAGGGATAGTTGTCCCCAAAGGCATTTTGAAAGTGTCTTTTTTAGGGACAATTGTTTAACAATACTTTCTCTCTAGGGACAGTTAGAAATTGTCTATTTAGGGATAGTTTCCAACTGTCCCCATATGCTTCTTGAAGTGTCTCTTTAGAGACAGTTGTCCCCAAAGGCATTTTGGAAATGTCTTTTTTAGGGACAGTTGTTTAATAATATTTTCTCTAGGAACAGTTGAAAATTGTCTCTTTAGGGACAGTTGAGAATTGTCCCAGATGCGTTTCAGAAGTGCCTCTTTAGGGACAGTTGTCCCCAAAGTCATTTTGAAAGTGTCTTTTTCAGGGACAGTTGTTCAACAATACTTTCTCTTTCGGGACAGTTGAAAACTGTCCGAGAGACTTCTTTGAAGTGCCTTTATTGGGACCCAGATGTCTCTTGGAAGTGGGGACAGAATCGGCTCTCTCCCAACACGAATGAAGATTTTTAGATCCAGTGATGTTGGGAGATACCAGTTCCTTATACTCTATTTTCCTCCCAGCATGCTTTCTTCTGGATGTGATGTTCAACTCTGGTTGTGTAAGAACCATCTCCTAAAACCATATCGCTTTAGGAACCAAACATCAACAAACCAAGTACGGAAGCCTAACTCAATCCTGAATTTCTCATAACATACCAGTTCCTTATACTCGGCTTGCAACAAACAATACTCATGAGTCATATCCTGTAACATGCTGAAAGAAAATGACTCAGATTGCACCGCTTGCAGGAACTCAATAGATTTAATTACCAAAGCATCATAGAATGAGTGTCAGAGCTTTGATTATTACATGAAGCTGCATTCCAGTGACCAATAACTCAATAAGCAATGTTAATAATATAGGAAATGCACATTTTAAGTACTAAACTCTCTTGGAAGATATTACTAATCCAGCTAAACAAGATATAGATGCTCAAAGACGTATGCACACAAGAGATAAGTGAACAAGAGTCCTTCCAAACAAGTTGATAAATATTGATTTCAAGGTCACATTAACACCAACATTTCTTCAATCTATTCATAGTTCCACGATAGCAGCAAACAAACTTTTGCTTTTATGTTCAAATTCTCACACACATAGCATAATTAAAGTCCAAACCACGCTTCAAGAATCCCTAAATAGACAGGAATAAGAAAAAGGACGAAAGCTTAAAACCTGGTAGATAGTAAGCCCTAAAAGTTAGTCTTGGAGTTGAATACGAACAAATTCTCAGTAAAGATGGTTTAGAGAGAGAGAGAGAGAGAGAGAGAGAGAGAGAGAGAGAGAGAGAGAGAGAGAGAGAGAGAGAGAGAGAGAGAGAGAGTGTACAAAGGGATTTGGTGATGCATGAAGAGAAGGAAGGCTAAAACGTCGGAGATGACATGGTAAATCGCAGAGCAGTCGATGGAGTCGGAACTAACTTCGATCTCCATTTCCACGTCCTCCATTTTCATCGAAATTCCGTCTCGCTTCTTCATCTCGAACCTGTCCAAAATAGAGAAGATGTCTCAATTTTGAAAACCCTTGCTCCGTTCGTGTTGGGAGAGAACTGAGAAAAGAAGTCTCTCGGACAGTTTTATACTTCCTCTAGAAATTGAATCGTAGAGTAGTTTCGGTTATCTCTCTTCGTTCCCTTCGAGAGAGAGAGATGAGACGGAGAAGGCAAAACACTCTGGGATCGTTGAGTTGTCACTCGACTCGATTCAGAGATTTTTAGATCCGGTGACTATCTCGATCGGCGTCGTTCAAGAGACTGCGACGCCGTCAGATCCGCGACGGAGGAAGAAGCGGGAAGGTCGCGGCTGGAAATCGCGCCGACGTTGGAGATCGTGGTTCGACGGCTTGATGACCTGGAGGAGGAACGCCTTCAAGGACTTGGCCTTCGCCGTCGGCGACATTCTCTCCCACTGGATCTGGATTTGCGAAGCGGAGGCCATCGCCGGCCTTTTCCGCCGCCTGGGGAGGATGAGGCGTTGCGATGGAGATGGTAGCGGAAGGAGCCGGAGTGGTTCGTCGAAGAACAAAGGAGGAGGACGAGGCCTGGGACGGGGGTGGTTTCTTCTAACCTAGGGGGTCAAGCAGCTAGTATACATAATTAGGACCCCAAATCTGCTATTATAGGCCCCTTAAGGGGTCATATATCCTAAGGACGGTATTATAAAATCACTGATTTTTTGTAGGTGGGCCGAGGCCCAATACAGAATATTGGACCTTGGTGATGGCTGAACAGCCCTAATGGCAAAATACTTTCGAGTACACAAAACAAAAATTGTTGTTCCATTAAAGTCATCATGATTGTGTGATTTCTTGAGGCTTCTTCCGACAGACAATTTCTATGAATATCAATACACTTTTCCAAGAAATAGTCATGCATATTGACCCAATTTTATGCGAGTCTATGTTATTTTGGTGCAATACTTACTTCCTCTTCAAGTTTCTCTTTTTTTTTTTTTATGAGGAAAGAATTCGAAGTACCCGACATAATAACGTCGGGTAGATCGAGAGACCGATAAATTGGCGCCGGTCAAACCAGACAGAAAGAACAATACAACAAGAATGAAAATTACAACAAAACAAAATAGAGCTAAAACAACCTAAAACGAGAGCTGAGCAAGCACGATCAGACGAAAGCGTCACCGGTAGAATAGTTTCTTTTTGATGTGACTGTTCTCGTGTTGTTCTCTCATACCAAATTTGTATGACTACATACAAGTTATTCATTTTCTCGTTATACCAAGCTTGTCCACTAAATTTCAAAGGATTTTTCTAATATGGGATCATAAACACACACAAAAAATTCTTATTTAATAATAATATTTTTAATTACTAGTTTAACTTTTTTCCTACCTTTTACTTTAAAAAATATTTTAAATATATTTTTTAAGACTCTTAACATGTGAGGAGGACACAAAATACTATTTTTAAAACTTCTATACAAAAGTTATTGTTTTAGAAGACACGTGAATGAGAGTCAGATCTCTTAATCACCAATCATTAAAACATTTTAAATATAAAATAAGGTGATTCAAATCTACATACAAACAACGAAGAACAGTAAAGAAAGAATTTACAAATCGCAAGAGCTCTTATTTGCACATTTGACTCTTGAATAGGAAAGTGGCGTCCTCCTTCAGTCATCTCTCTTTCATTTGACCTCCACGTCAGCCCCAACCTTGAACAGGCCACCGCCGATTCGGATCCGGCAACCAACTCGATCCGAATTTCCGTTTCTTCTTCCCCGCCCGATCGCCGCCAATTCGACCGCCCTCGGCGGCGTCGCCGGATTTGCGGAACGAGAAAACCTTCGATATGAAGCCCCAAGCAGCGGCGCTCTTCTTCTGCTTATTCCTCGTCTTCAGCCTCTCCATCACCGAATCCGGCTCGTCGCTGAGCCTCATGGATTCCGATAGACGCTCGTAAGCGGTGAATCGCCCCGATTCAAAGGGGATCGAATCGGAGAATAGCACCGAGCTTCGCGATCTTCCGAGCCTGAACGACGACGACGAGAGCTTGCTTCGTGTTCTGAGCTTCAGATTCGAGACGATCGCTTCTGAATCTTCTCCGTCCACCTCCATCGTCGATCTCTCCAATTTTCGCTCAATTTGTTAAGTTTCAGTTTATCAGGATTCAGGAAGTGATGTATGTGAACCGTATTTATTTGTGTTAGTTTTTTTTTTGGGTAGAAAATTTGTTGTTTAATTTCTAAGGAAGAGGATTCAATTGATCGAATTGGATAATTAACTAATTGAATTATATTGTATATACACCTGCTCAGTTTTATAATGTTTTGCTTCCTTTTGATAACTTCATCGTCGACTTTTAAATTACAAGTTATTTCCGTGTCGGCACGTATAGTCTTATTGTTTGGTTACAAGATAATAATTCTTGATTATTCTTTTTATTGATGACTTCATGTAGAGAAGTCCGATAAACCTTAATTAATCATTAATAAGACGTTATAGTGACTGGATTAAGAATCATAAATTTTATAAAGAGTGATAAAACTAAGTTAATCACATATACGGAGTATATGATTAATGATATTTTGTGTCCAAATATGATTAATGATTAGTAACTAGCTAGCAAAGTAGCAAGCCTTTCGGCTAATACAAAAAAAAAAAAAGCCTACCGGCTACAAATTTTCCTGGCCTTGTCGAAGTTATCCTGGACTTGCCTATATATAAGAATCTTTTGTCTTTGTTTTATTGTGATATTTTTCATTTACATGATAATAATAGGAAGAAAATGAAATAATATAAATTTATAGTCAAGTTATGTTCATATTTTGTAAAAAGTGATAAAGTCTATTTTCAGCAGGTCATTTTGCACGTGTACGTCAATCTCTAAAAAAGAATATTACATATCATTTATTTTAAAGAGAACAAAATCGCGTTAAAATTTTGTAATATTATAACACTAACCTTAAGGGAAGTTTTCCAACTAGCAAGACTGATGCAACTTCGGTCGTGACATTGACGGAGGCCTAAGAAGATGACATGTTAAGTGTCAGAACCGAAGGCCCGGCCCGATCACCAGAGCCCGTGCCAGGGCCATAGCCCAGGCCACGCAGAGCATCACGACGAAGGGCCTTGCGCGCGACAGCCGCGCCACTCTCCACGCGCCTCGCACCGCGCTATGTGCCATCATCGACGACGCTGCGGCAACGACATCGACATTATGACTTGGCCGCGGCGCGACTTGTTTGTTTGACCTATTTTTGGCATTTTGAGGTTCACTTGCTAGTTTTGGGACATTTTGAGACACTTGCTATTTTTAGTAATTTTCCTTTCTTAACAGTTTCCACTTTTAGTATGTTACTAATTGTGGATAATTTCTATTTTTAGTATTTTCTACTTTTAGTACTTTCCACTTTTGGCAGATTTCCATTTTCGGGTACGGGCCTCTTTTGTGCCTAAGAAGGCTGGCCCAAATAGCTAGCTCTTGGCCCATGGCCGAGCTCTAGGTCTTATTGGCTACTATAAGTACCAAAACACTTGTAATATTTTGGCACGTTGAAATTAAGAGCTTTAGCCTGCCATTGAGTAATACTCTGCCCTAAAGCCTCGACGTCACCCCATGTTCCCGTCGGCCGCCGCCCTCGCCGACCATCCTTCCTCCATCGCGCGCGATCCCTCACTCGCGAGAACCTCTCGCCCAACCTCGTGCACGCGAGTGCAAGAGAGTCGACCGTCTTCACCACGTGAAGGTTGTCACTTATCCAACCCCGAAGAGACGGAGTGCCTCGGTCCACTTTCTACCTAGATCCGCCCCGACAACGCGCGGACGGAGACGTTTACGCATCAAAGGCCAATATGACATTTTAACAAGAAGGAAACGTTTCGTCGCGATCTCAACATATGCTTCGCTGCATAGAACTGGCTCGAAGTGATGCATGTGCTCTAGCCTCGGAAAGGAGAGGCAGACCATCGTGAGAGAATTGTCGAGGAAAGTATATGAATTGTAGGGGATGAAGGAGCTTCTCAACGATTACAAGGCGCATAATATTTCCTTTGTCCCTTATTCTTTTTAATATTACAAAAAATTCAACCAAATCTCATTCTCTTTAAGATCAGTGATGTGTAATAACTTTTCTATTGGGCCTAATTTTCGGTGTTAACGCGTGCCAAAACACCGAAAAGTTGGTTGGAAAATGACATCTATCAGTTTTTAATAAATTTTGACGTTGTTTGGCTATGAATTTAAATTTTCTAAAGTTAGTATTATTTTTTATTCAATACTGATAGTTCTTATTATTTAAAGTCATTTTTCCATAATAATATGATGAAATAATAATGTAATTTTATATTCTTTATTTAGAACCTTTTGTTTCTTTGTGGTATTTAACTTTTTAAATAATTTCTAAATTGTTCCTAACATATCAATTATTTTTCATTTTAGTTCTTCCGGCTTGAGAATGACACAAGTTGAGGTTATGGACTAATATAATATACAAACACAAAGTTATAGTCCAAAATGAGACAAACAAAAAAGTGGGAGATCCAATCTTTTTATCATTTTGATATGCAAGGGATCAAAGTACCAAGTATATCAGGTAAATTGTGAAGGCAATAAAATCGACAACCAGATGAACCGGGTATGAAAAAACAAACAAGAAAAACAAGACAAGGAGAATACAACAAAATGATCAAAGAGCCTAAGCGATCTCAAGAGTATGGTGAGCAAAGCACAACAAAAGAAACGCCATCGGTACGCAAGTCAGATAGGGCATCACCCGGGAAAATACAAAATGGTCCATCTCGACGTTGTGTCCACCTAAATGGAGGATTTTCAAGAGGCTCAAACTATCGAACACGACCCGACCGGAACAGCTTGGTCCACATTCAAGATCAACTCTACATTCACAAAATTAGAGATCCAAATTAAACATGAACAAAAGGTTAATAATTGTAAAAAAAAATCAAAAACCATGAACCAAAATAATACAAAGATAAAAAAGGTAATAACAAAAATAATCTCTATCAAACTAATATATGTTGTTTGGTATTGATATCATAATATCGGGTATGGCCATGGATATAAGTCATATGAGCCATATATGTGTTTGGTATAATCTTGATATCAATATCAAAGTGATATCTGCTATTTGGCATCAAGATATGGATATGAGTGATATCATAGTGTTATTTTGATATTTTCCACAGAATATGTATATCAAAATTATAACTCAAATCCATACTCATATCTGATACATTAGTATTGAACTCATTTGATATTGATACCAAAGAGTAGAAATACATTGAAATATACCTGCTCACTTTATATCTCAGCGGAGTAGAGAACTCTCAATTTGGTAGTAGAGGTTAAGTTGTCGATCATCACGTACAACCCTGTTATCTTTTTTTTATCGAAAAACAAGGCAAAGCCCCTGGGAGAATTAATTAAGGCTTAAATGTCTTGCTCCAAAGGAGCTACAATAGAGGCAACATCAAAAATAATCAATGAATTGAGCAAAATAGGGGGATTAGGGAAAACATGAAAAGCATCGGGAAGGTCTAAGGCTAAATTAGCCAAGTAGTCAACCGCTTTATTAGTCGAGCGATAGGCGTGGTTGATCGTGAACTCCCAAGTGCGCGACGAGAGGAGCCGCTTGCAACGATCAATCAGGTAAAACTCACTATGGGTCGATAATATCGGTGCTTGAAGGAGGGAGACAATGGCGAGTGAGTCAGTTTCAATCGAAAGACGATCGACGTTCATGGTGGAAACCATACATATATCATGGTAGACAGCCCAGAGTTCAGCAGTTAGGGCCGAGCAAGATCCATATTGGAAGGCAAAGGCCCTGACAAAGGCACCCGAGGAATCTCTGAAAAGGCCACCGCCTCCTGCTAAGCCTGGGTTCCCTTTAGACACGGCGTCGCAATTAACTTTGAACCACGAGGGAGGAGATTTGGCCCACCGCCTCATTCTCCATTCTCACCCTCGACTTGTGCGGTGTACACATTCTCATCCTCGATTGATGGCATTGATTCTCCTCCTTGACTGCGGCATTGCATGTCTGGTGAAACGGTTGGACAATTGCATGCACCGATTCTACTTCTCTACAGCCATGAAAACATGCGGTGGTGGCAGCAAGGCTTCAGAAGGAAGCGATGGTTGTGAGCGGCGCAAGGTGGTGGCGACGTGGACCCTTTGATAAGTTAGGCAAAATTGAGAAGAAATTGGACAATTTTTGGTGAAATTGGAGACATTGGGCAAATTTGGTAAATTTGAGCCAACTAGTTCCTTATAAAAACTTGTATGAATTGTTGGCTAAATTAGCCAATCAGTGACGTGCCCAATTAGCCATTAGTCATTAACATCAACCATTATCACTGCCGTCGGTTTGTGGAAGCATGGTGGATCCAGAAAATCTCGCATATGGGGCTCAAAGACATAAAAAAAGCTTAAACATAATTAGTTGAGATTTACAAAATAGCGACACAAGAAGTTCATTACAAAAAAATTGTCGCTTCTGACTCTTCAAACTACAAGGGGTAAATCCATCATGTGGGTTCTCATAGTCTGGAAATATTGATTGATAACTTCATTATCAATGCTTCTGAAAACATCATTCTCCACATATCAAACTAGAAAATTTGTGATAAACTCATCTCTCATCTTGTTACGCAAATGTGACTTAATGAGTATCATTGCAGAGAAGGCTCTTTCTACAATGGTAGTCACAACATGTAACACTGGATCCAACTCAATAAGACAATATATCAAGTGAAAAGCGCTATGAATTTCTACCTCATCTTCTTTGCAAGAGCTCTAATATTTTGCAAATTTGAAAAAAATTCATTTCGTCTCATTTCTTGAATCCATGACTTCAGTTGTACTTTAAGATCAACTAGATCACACATTAAGAAGTCTTGTGGACATAATTCCGCAATTCGAAGTAGCTTTGACTCATTGAAATGAGAGAATGAATCTTTTGGATCAAGGCATATACTTATGTGCTTGTCTCACTGAAACGACTCTCCATTTTTGTATTGATTTGGTCAATAACCTAAAAATGTAGCATAATATTAATTCTACTGATATGAAAAATTAGTTAAACATTTAAAAAAACAAAAAATAAAGTAGC
Source organism: Rheum nobile (assembly GCA_027886185.1). NCBI lineage: Eukaryota > Viridiplantae > Streptophyta > Magnoliopsida > Caryophyllales > Polygonaceae > Rheum > Rheum nobile. The sequence continues at coordinate 675,793 of WOAB01000309.1, forward strand.
TCACAGAATATTTCAACTCGAAATTGGTGGTAATATGTAATAGCATGTTCAGCGCGTCTAGAAAGATACTCGGAGCATTATCTTCCATGTTGGGAATGATGATATCATTCTTAGCACAAAGATCTTTGACAACTTCTAATAACTCATTCCATCCATTTCCCCTCAAATATTGCAATTTCTCTTTAGAGCTTTAACCTAAACTCATGGCCTCAATAATATCTTGATCTTTTCGTTGCAAGAATTATGATAAAATATGCAAATGTGCAACAAATACAAATAGATAGTTCTCCAACTTTTTTGCCCCAAGCTACCGGCCACTCCTTGAGTTCTCTCGTCAGTTCCATCATCGTATAAATTTTACTTGAGTGGTTGACAATCACATAGATAGGAGAATAACAATGGTAGTATAATGGGAACCCTAACGTGTAACTCCAAACCGAGTTAAGCTAATTTTTTAATTCAATCCTCTCCCACTAGCAATTTTACCATTTTCAACCTTTCCACCATGTCTTCATGTTGCTTTTGCCGAAACTCATCCTTTCTTTTGCAAGAAGCTCCAAACATGTTAGTAATCATGCACATATACTCAAAAAAATCACACACAAATTGGTTATTTTGTGAAAACTCCACGACAACTAATTAGAGTTGATGAGCAAAAAATATATACCCCACACTTGGATTTTCATTCAATATAAGAGTCTTCAATCCATTAAGCTCGCTTCACATATTAGAAGCCCCATAATATTCTTGACCTCTAAGTTTAGAGATTGATAATCCATGTCTAGAAAAAATTCATCAATACCTCTCTTTTCAAAGACAGTGCGGTGGTTTCAACAACATGAACAACTCCAAGAAACATTTCCATCACTACTCCATGGCTGTTCACATATCTCAAGACAATAGTCATTTGGTCTTTCACCGAACTATCACCGGCTTCATCAACAAACAAACAAAAGAATTTGTCTCCAATATCACTGATTATGGCGTTTATTATCTCAGATGACAAGCACTAATTATTTTCTTTTGAATGGAAGGACTAGTAAGTTGGTGATCGGCGCATTCTCCTTCACCACCTTACCAACCTTAAGATTGTGTGAGTTATACCAATCAAGAACTTCAAGGAAATTTCCTTTAATTCGTATGCTTGACGTCTCGTCATGCCCTTGAAAAGGCAACCCTTGATTAATTAGCAATCTAGCAACATCCACACTTGCGATCAAACAAGTATGATATGCCTCACCCAATACTTGCTTTCCCAAAATCATCTTCCTTGTCATTTGTCTTTGATCTCTGAAGGCAAATAATAGTGTCCGAGCCTCATTTTTTACACTATCGACAACTCCCACATGTTTTTTAAATTTATCACAAGCCTTCTTCCAATTACAAAATCTTGTTTTCACAAATACATCATCTCCATGTCTTTTTCATACCTCCCTTTAAACAAGTAGCACCAAAAGAAAATACGGCATCCTTAGAAGCACTAAACTCCAACTAATCTCATCTCTTGAACCACTCAACATGAAAACACCTCCAAGTCTTACCAAATTAACTTCGTTTAAAATCATGAGAAATTGGTCGACAAGGAGCTATAACGATATACTCTCTCCTAACATCGTCTATAATCTGAGGATTATATTCGTTGATGGGTTTTCACAATACCGAGTCACTAACAATATCCTCTTCACATATAGTCTCCATTCTAGCTCTTTTGAGACTGGATCCACCCACATTGTTATCAACATTTTGAGACTCATTCGATTTGCCCACATTCATATCAACTTGAGGCTCATCCGATCCACCATTCCACCCACATTCATATCAACTTGAGGAACATTTGATCCACCCCCACCCACATTCATATCAAAATTACTTGAAGTTGAAATTGACGTCCTTTTACTCTGAATAACATACTTATCCATTTTCCTAAGCATCAATAATTCAATTTAAACAATATCAATTAAAATATTCAAGTATTCAACCAATGTTCAACATTTCCATCAATCCAACTAATTCCCTAAAAAAACTACTATAAACAAACATTTCAACTAGTATTCAATATAATTATAGATTTCTTAACTTATTAATGTAATTTTTGAACAAATATAAATATAATTCGTACAAAATTTTCATTAAACTCTAAAACACTTATAACTTATAATTTTTGGCGGACTATTGGTGGCTGGACGCGGACGCGATGGGCTGGTGGCGCTGGGGGAACGAGAAGCAAGCGTCAGGGATCCCTGATGAAAGGCAGGATCGTGAAGTCCACAGTGCAAGGTGAAGCCCCCTAGACCTCCAAGGAATCGACAGCAAATTCCAGAAAATCTGGCCTGTCTTCAACTGGCTCGTTCTCTTTGGTCCGGACTCCGAATTGGGTGATTCTAAAGCCCAGAGTTAGATCCGAAAGTCTAAATGATTCCCTCAAAATGAAAGCGTGAAAGGATCGGGGAATCAGAAGTTATGCGGAATCTACTGAAGGGTCGCAGGCAGTTCAACGAAGGAGGTGTTGATGATGATGGATCTGGTTTTGATGAAGTGGATGATGGTGATGAATAGATCTGGATGTGGGGATTGATTTGTGATGGAGATCGAAGGGATAAGTATCCTAGACTCGCATGGATATGACTCACCACAAGAGAATAGAACAAAATCAAAGAGCATATATAGGGATATTACGCACCCTAAACTAGTCGATCAAAAGCCCGATATTACACATGAGCAAAAGACTGAATTTTCTGGAAAAATTCAAAGGAGATATCTCTGGTTTTTTATTAAGCATCTGATGATTACAAAAGGCTCATGAGGCATGCTTAAATAGGCATACAAAACTGGAGTTTAATACTCTTGAACTAGCCTAGTAAAAGCTTCCTCTAATTAGTGTCTTCTAGATCTAATAACTCTTAAATCGAAAGTCTTTTGAGCTTTCCCTTCTAGAACATGGTAGCTGGATGAGTTAAGTGGGCCTCCTCAAAAAATGGGCCCAAATGCACGAGGGAATTGAAATTGAGCCCATGAGGAATGAAGGTATGTCACTCTAGCCCGAGTGCGAGTGTGTCACTGGCTTAGCGCACTAGAACCACCGAGCACCCTTCACATTTGCTCGGCACTCCTTGGATCATATGGCTTCTTTTGAGTTATAATTAATGATAGACAAGCTATGGCTCGAGCAAAGTTTCCATGATGGTGGAGAATGCCGAGAAGGAACATGAAAACCCTAGAAAGTGCGCGCGTCCGGGAAGCCAACTGGAGGTGGTTGAACATTTGATCATTTTCCTCAAACAACCTTGGTTGTGGGGCCTTCTTGGGTCTAGTGGATCCTTATGGATCATTGGTTTGCGAGCCAAGTGATGGCGGGGTCGGTGGAGTCGGGGTTGGAGTAGTTATGAGCGCCACAGCCGAGAAAGGAGGCCCTAGAAGGAACAAAGCAGCTTGAGGATCTTGGCCTTCTTGATCTTCATGATTGATCCTAAGCAGGGTCACATCAATCCCGAAATCAAGGAGATGACCGAGATTGGGGGCGGTTCGATGGAGAAACCGAGCCTGTTTCCTGCGGAAGGGGGAACGAGCAACAAGTCTTTGACCTTAAAAAAAGAAATAGCAGGTCGTAAAAAAAAAGCCCGGTGCTTTTTTTATATCAAAACGAAATCATTTTGATATTTAAAAAAAAATGAACAGGGGTCGTCTTCTCCGACCCTATGTTCGGTTGCTCCTCTTTTTACATAGCTCAAATATGTCTTTCATGGGGGGGGGGGGGGTCTGATGAATGTTCCAACGGGTTGCTCAACGTCCCGACTATGCTGTTTGCTTGAGCTAACCAGGGACGGCCGCCCCCTAGCTTCGCCTCTGGCTGTACGCATCCCCAATGAGCATGCAGAGAGCTAGGTTTTGCTTTAGGGTCGTGTCCACATCCCCAATGAGCAGACAAGAGATTAGGCATGCCTATGTAGGTGCGTATAACAAAGAAAATGAGCAGACGAGAGATTAGGCCCCCAAAAAATATATTTTTTTCTAACTTTTGTTGTGTCACAACAACCTATAAAATCATACTTCAAGTGCATATATAAGCACCAAAAGTGCATCTATAAGAAATCAAAGTGCATATATAACTATATAAGCATCTTTTTTAATGTTCACATAGAGTATAAAAAGTGCATCTTTAATATGGTAAAGTGCATGTGTGAATATGTAAATGTGCATGTTTCACATGTATATCAAAAGTGCATATTTTAATACTCACATAATGTGTGTTTATTATATTAATACGACTATGTTAGTATATTAAAGTGCATGTTTAGTATGTTATAGTGCATGGTTAAGATGTTAAAGTGCATAGTACAAAAATAAAATTTGAGGGGGAAATTCAAGAAAAAAAATTGAGGGAAAAATCCAAAAAAAAAATTAAAATTTTAAATAATAAAGTTCGTTGTAATTCAAATTTGTCACTCTAGGTCTCTTACTCATAACTCTTCATTTCCTAGATCTAATGGTTACCATTGCTCCTCACTTTACACCACAAGCCTCCTCATCGTATGATTCATACTCTTTAACCATAACTTAATCATTATTAAAAATTAAATTATAGTTATAAGGTTTGATACATTACTAAACTTCTTAGATTGTAGAATGAGAAATAAAAACGGGATTATCCGGCATTTTATGTTTTTCTAGTATGGTGAGTTAGGTAAATGACCATTTGACAAATCTTTTTTTAAACTAATGGACCCTTAGTAAAAATGGACCCCTCTCCCTAAACCCTACTCCCTACCCCCTAAACCCTACCCCTTAAACCCTAAACCCTAAACCCTAAAAAACAATATTTTAGAGAGAGAAAAAACAAAGAAGAGGGAGAAAAAATAATAATAAAATAAGCTAGTAAGGGATAGGAAAAATACATAAAAACTAGTAGGGGGTAATTTTATTAATTGAAAACTCTTAAATGGCCAATGGGCCCAAAATCCTCTTTCTAGTACGGGAAACAACAACCGGTGAGTTAGGTAAATGACCATTTGACAATTTTTTTTTTAAACTAATGGACTCCTCTCCCTCTCCCTAAACCCTACTCCCTATCCCCTAAACCCTATCCCTTAAACCCTAAATTCCAAAAAACAATATTTTAGAGAGAGAAAAAACAAAGAAAATGGAGGAAAAATAATAATAAAATAAGCTAGTAGAGGATATGAAAAATACATAAAAACTAGTAGGAGTCTATTTTATTAATTAAAAACTCTTAAAGGGTCAATGAGTCCAAAACCCTCAAACAACAACTGTAGATATGACAAATAGGCCCACACGATTTGTTGGGCCGAAGTAATGCAAATGGGCCTACAATTTGATTTGATTTTCTTACATGTAAATCCAAGACTTCATATTCGCTTAAAAAGATAGCCTAAATCATCATTCTGATGCTTTTTACAAGATCAAAAGTACTACTCCTATTGGTATTCTCGTCGAGATCTCTCGATCTGAGCTGAAAACCTGTGTTGTAGAAAATTAGAAATTCGTCATGAATCTTCTCAAGACGCATGGATTAATGTCAATTGTTGCAAGAAGTCAGCAATCTTGTTAGATTCCCTAAAAAAAAATAAAAAACGAAGAATGAACCAAAGTAATTCATTGGAGATATAATATCAAGTATTATGGTTCTTATTTCTCAATTTCAAATTTCTTTTAAACTATTAATAACCAGTAAGGTATCCCCTTCAATGATTATTTCTTACTCCAAATATTTAGCGAAATTTATTTCTTATTCCTTCTAATAAAGCATATACTTCAGGTTAAAAAAAGTGTGGTATTTGGTATTTTTTTTTTATCAACAATTAAAATTGAATTTAAAAGGAGTATGTGAAGCATAGGTGAAAAATCATGAGATAAAAACGGTTTTGGAAAGATTTTTTATGAATTATTTATTTTAAGGTTTTTTTTAAAATAGATATTTCTTTTAGAATAACAGTTTTTTTTTTATAAAAATCTTAAAATATAGCAGGTTAAAATGTCCCTAAAAAAGAGAGAAGAAAATCAAATCAGTGTGAATATAAAACTAGATCACACTAGTTCACCCTGCCATATACAAAGGAGAAGGTGATGATGATTATAAAATTAGATTTTTCTAAATATTAAATTAGATAACATCTGATTTTGAATACTAATAAATAATTAAATACTAGTGGTGGAAGTAGATGGATCTTGAATACTACAGTATTAAATAGTTGTTGGAAGTAGATGGATTTTGAATAAGATTTCACATCTTACCAGTCTCACTTCGAGAAGGTGACGACAAGTTAAATATTGATCAGTTTAAAATACCCTTCCAGAAGGTGACTTCATCCTCCACCACTACTTTTTTTTTAACATCCTTATTTTTATTGAAGCATAGAAATTCAAATCTGTTATGAACATGATCGATCATCCTTGAATAGCGTCACCCTAACTGCATGCATCAAAAGAAAAAAAGAAAAATCATGTTATTACAATCTCAATTTAAAAATTACATGGACTACATATCATATAAAATATTATATTAAACGTGCTTGGGATATCAAATTTCAGCTGATTTCAAGTTTTCACCTCTTTCATATTTTCGTCGTCTCTCTCTCGTGCTTCCCTCGTCAGGTGCGACTGTCTAGAGTCTAGACTAGCGTTGTTTCTCTCCTACAATCGATCTGATCTGTTTTCTTTTCTCCTAATTTCCTATCTTTTCTGGATTTGTGTTGAATTCTCAATTCTCCAGTTTCTGTTGCTGATTTGTGATTGGAGAGTAAAACAGAATTGCAGTTTCTGACTTTCTGCAGACCTTAATCTAAAACTCCGGCGGATTCAATTGCTTCCGATCAGCTATCTGCAATACTACCTCACCGGTTAAAACTCAATCTGATTGAACGGAGCTGACTAATTTTGATTCTAATCCTTAATTATGATATATTCAGCCATGAGAGTTGACTTTGTTGGGGCTTTCTGATCACGTTTCTTGCAGCTGTAGCTTGAATTATATATAGCTGGGAATTCATTTGCAGTGATGATGTTTTGGAGGAGGCATCATGATGAAAATGATTCTCTTCAACCAGATGCCAAGGTAATTGCTCATTTTGTTGGGTTTCTTTTACAGTTTGACCACATCTTTACTTTCTTCTTAGATGAATCTTTGTTCCTAAAATATATAGAGTCATGCTTAGTAGCCAAATCAATGTTAGACATTGATTTATTTATTTTTGGAAATAGGTGAAGGAGCTTAGGGTTGCCCTTGGACCGTTATCTGGGCGAAGCTTAAGATACTGCACAGATGCATGCCTTGTGAGGTACCTGGAGGCGAGGAATTGGAGTGTGGATAAGGCGAAGAAGATGTTGGAAGAGACTCTAAAATGGAGGGCAACCTACAAGCCAGATGAAATCCAATGGGTAATCACCATTTTATCTACTACTTTTCATGCATAAAATCTGCAAAAAAAAACTCACAATTTCAAATGGTGTTGTTTGGGCTTGCTAGAGTGAAGTTGCATTCGAAGGTGAAACTGGCAAACTATTCAGGGCAGGCTTTCATGATCGTTTGGGTAGACCTGTGCTTATCATGAGGCCGGGGAAGCAGGTAGCCGCCGTCTTTGTCCCTTAACCGTCGTCTTTTCTTTGTTGTAAATCTCACCTTATCTCTTGTTTCAGAATTCAACATCAGCAGAAGGAAATATTCGTCAGCTCGTATATATGTTGGAGAACGCGATCCTCAATCTTCCGGAGGGGCAGGAGCAGATGGTGTGGTTGATAGACTTCGCAGGCTTGTCATTGAGCAACATCACACCTATGAAAACATCACGAGAGACGATTAACATATTACAGAATCATTATCCAGAGAGGCTTGCTATAGCTTTTCTTTACAACCCACCAAGGATTTTCGAGACATTCTGGAGGGTCAGTAATCTTTCTAGATGCACATTTATATCTTCACAAGTAACCTCATTCAGAAATAACCTTGCTGTGACTTTTAACCAGGCGGTCAAGTATTTCCTAGACACAAAGACATTCCAAAAGGTGCAGTTTGTTCACCCCAACAAGGAGGAGAGTGTGGAGATAATGAGGTCTCATTTTGACATTGAGAATCTTCCTGCAGAGTTTGGTGGCAATGCCACACTGGAATACGACCACCAGGAGTTCTCGAGATTGATGGTTGAGGACGATGTCAGAAGTGCCAAGTTCTGGGGACTTGAGAATAGCCACACAGGGGCCGAGCCAGCTCTGCTTGACAACAAGCACTCAAAAGCAGAGGTGGCTCCAGAGCCAGATTTCCTTGCCTAGTAGTTGAAAAGGGAACAAAAGCTGGAAAAGGCAAAATTTCTAACTAGTAATGGGAGGTTTAACTTGATTTATATAGAGGGTGAAAACAAAAGACTGGAATGGACATTGCTCGTGATTTAACACTGCTGGTCTGGAAAAGGGAAGGAAAGTGTGAAATTCATCCTATTTGTAATAAAGGAATGGCAATTCAGAACTATAATTGAGATAATGGATCTTTTGATATTCATCTTAGATCAGTGTTGTGCCTAGATATTGTAATGAATGCCAAGAAAACTCACTTGAGTACTATTAATTTAATTCTGCGTATCAGAAAGAACAACATGTGCAGCATTGCGACCAGGTGCACCAGTGACACCACCACCAGGATGAGCTCCGCTCCCGCACATATACAATCCTCGTACAGGTGTTCGGTAGCTCGACCTGCAAGAAAAGCACACAAAAATGATAGATAGCTTGTTCACAATGTTCTCTGGAAGAAGGCAAATTCAATGATATAGATCAAGATAGTGCAGTTGAGGTTAGAAAATTGCTACCATCCTTTCACTGGTCTCATTAAGAAGAGAGAATCCAGCCCCATAGCACCATGGAAGATATTGCCGCCTGATGAAATCATTGGGAATAGATTGAGCTCAGATTCATAATAATTTCTAGAGGAGCTATCAATTTGTTATGTTTGAATCTTGTCACATCTGGGTTGATTCTCTTAAGAGTGTCGACAGTACAAAAAAGAGGAAAATGTGGTTCTGGTCAAGTGGGAATTGGAAATTACCTGTCAGCCCAATTTCTCGCTCAAGGTCTGGTGGAGTCAGCATGTCGTAGCCAACAATTGATGAGCTGAAGCCGGGTGCATGTTCGTCGATCAAGGAGAAACAACGCTTTGCAAATGCTTCCTAGACAAATCGATAATTTATCAGATTATGATGACACTGAAACCTTTCATCAAGAAAAGTTATGTTGATCACAAAAGGACACTCACCCTGTATGCAGAATCTTCCCAGCTGCCATCTGTGGGCTTGTAAGGGGTATATTGGATAAATAAGTTAATCACATGCTTACCTACAAGGCAGAAAAAGCATTCACCACCATAACAGACTAACAGCGCAAAATTTCTTTGTACGAGTGCAACTAGACAAACACATAACATGTAAGCTGTGCTAGACTTCCTATTAAAGTAGGAAATTTGAGAAGAAACATGTAATGAAAGATAATAGATGTACATAAAATAAAAGCTTCAAGCTCTTGAGGAAGGACGAGAGAAAGATGAGGAGCAGAATCTTCATATCAGTTGTTGCAAGAAATACCATAATTAACTTTGTGCAGATGTACAAATAGTACCAGGTGGAGAGATCGTTTCATCCAATGCAGAAGGAATCGTCATTTCAATAACAGGTCTTCTTGAAGGTTGACCATTCACAGCATCTTGACATGCAGAATGAATTTCCTCCATGCTGCAAGAACAAACCATAATAGCAAATAAAGATAACAGTCACTACAGGAGTTGAGGCTAAACCATAGACAATTTGTTGTGAATCTTGACATAGAATTCACCAAAACAAAGCATGTTATTATAAACTAATACATTGCAGTGGAATAAGGGTAGAACATCATGCAACACTTCCATATTAAACAGAAAATATGTTCTTATAACTTGAACAAATAAAACATGATCAGAAATATTGTAGCAAAACTAGTTATAAAAGCTCAATATATGACGTGCTGGAAAAGGAACAGCACACATTAACCTTCAGACTGACCTCCAAATCTACTGTAAGTTAAACCACCTAAAAGATCAAGCTACTATCTCTTCCTAGACCATCTATTGGGGACTCAATAAAAACAGTATTTGTCCCTCACCAACCCCTTCAGTTATCACACTTAAGTAGCATCTTTTGGTAACTCTCAATATGAGATGTAACATACAGTGCAGAGACATGGATTCTGATTAATTAAATGATAAGATTACAGTATTAGCATACCTTTCAGAACCTATATGAATTGTTCCCATGTGTTCAGGACCGATGTTTCGATGATCCTTCACGCTCTTGCAACAATGAAATTGTGGTAGCTTATCAACAGCTAGATTTATTTTTGTTGTTGCCTGACACATAGTAACTCAATTAGCAAACCTAATCGTAAAGCAGACACCATATATAGACAAGTAACACTGAGAATATCCTACGCTGACTTATGTCGAGTTTAAGACACTGAACCTCACTGAATTGGTAAGATACTATGATTTTGATGTTCAATTTTATAAATGTGGTAAAGAATATAAACCAAGTTTCAGTTGCTAGCTAAAACTTTTATAAGTTCACCTGCAGACTTAATATCATTAAATATAGACAAGAAATGAATGAAGAAACCCAAAATATATTGATCTAGTATTGAAATATCTCAGCCTGCAAATATTGAGAGTCGAAATGAAAAGTTCTATGAAAATAGAATCATTCCTGAAAAATTGGAAAGTTAATTAACGTTAAATTAGTGCCTTACAGAGCTGTAATCAATGTTTCTAATGGCAAGGATGAAATCATCAGGAAGAACATTGCTGGGCGTAAGTTCCTGTTTCAAACAAACAATAACAAGGACATTGAATTACATAGAAGTTGAAGTACGCAGGTGATATGTAAATTCTATGTTCTGAACTACGGATGTTGAGAGCAAATAAATACTTGACAACATAAACTTACCAAGAAGGTTTTATATGCTGTGGCATTTGATAGTACAACAGAGGAATAAACCTCTCTTCCATCAGCCAGCAAAACCTAGAATGATAATGACTGTCACTCCTGACATTGCATAAAGCTGATACTTGAAACCACGAGAATTTCCAATTCTAATTTAGAAACAAACCCCTTTTACTGTGCCAGAATCTTCAATCATCAGCTGTGAAACCTAAACCACAGACAGAGAGTTCAGAAGGTTCATTAATTACCATCGATAGAAAAGAAACCTAATATCAAAGTTGACTTTGTGATTGTGCATACGTTTGACGCAAGAGCTTATAATGCACTCACGTAGGATGTCCAATCTCTACTCACACAGTTTGGAAAAGCAATTCAAGAATTTTTGGGGAAATTAACAAAAAAAAATCAACTTCAAATATGAATGTGGTACTGACATCATAGATAAAACATCTTTCTCAAAGAAATTATCCACATGGAGGGAAATTACTCAGGGTTTCCAATTAAAGATAAACTTACTTCAGCATCAGTCACTATATGAGCCCCAGCTTCTGTTGCAGCTCTACTAATAGCTAAGGATACAGCGCCCATTCCACCTTCCACATATCTTCAGAAACACAATTCTCGAATTATTATTACTTCTACTAAGAACTGTATTAATATTAAGGTAACAACTGGGGAGCGAAAACAGACTGGCAGAACTTATGCAATAGATTCAGTCACACTCCTTCAGAAATGCAGAGTTGAAATATTTCTGGTTATACAGTTAAGATACTTACGACCATATGCCACGATGGCCACTTGTTTGTCCCAATAAATGATGTAGCAAAACATATCCACTCCCTGGTGTATGGGCGCTTACCTGAACGAGCAAAAAGTTAAATCATCATGATTTTGACCAACAGTTCGAATAAAAATAAGCTATATGGCACAACTTGTTCAACAGATATAGAAACAACATGCAAGGGTAGTAACAGTAGCACTATCCTATAGAATTCAGCAGAAACCAAGTCTAAGACTAAGCAGTTGCATCCAATAATGAAACTCTTACCGTACTTCCAATTACAGCATCAGTTGCTAGCGTTGCTTTTAGTACATCTGCCTGAAAGTATCAACATATGCTAGAAATCAATTAGGTAAGAAGTTGAAGGCCCATGTATGAAGTACCTACTTAAGTCTAACAAAGAGGTCACATTGAACAAAATAATTGAAAAGGTCAACAAATGAAAGATTTTTTTTCTGAAAAATAGTATTCTAGGTGCTCATATGGTTATTTTTTCTCACAAGTGTAAGCATGTCAAGGATATTTATTTATTTTGCACAATTAGGACATGAAACTCATCAAGCAAGTTCAAAATATGCAGAGGATAATATAAAGTCAAATACATAAGTACCTCAAACCAATTATTCAAAACCTTCGATGCAGGGGAGAGTAGAAGGTCTAGAAAATTCCTGTGACCAGAAATAATGTCTTATTACTAAAATATATTTTCCACACATTCAAATTTTAATCATGAAGGCCAACATGATTACATGATGACAAAACAAAATTCCTTTATATAGATATAAGTATATAAATTAACTTGTGAAAACATTGAAAGAAAACCAGGGCAATACCTCAACTGTAAGGATTTACTGAGAAAAAAAAAAGTATCTTACACCATATCCTTTTGTCCCAAGGAAGCAGCACGGCGTAGACACTGTTGCCAGAACGCCAATTTGCTTAAGTTATGTTTTCCTCTATCAACAAAAGATAAATGGCCTTGGAAACTTTCAGGAGGTGCGGAGTCAAAAACTGGTTCCAGAAACTTACAGAAGTTCTCCAACTGATCTTCATATCTGCATACATTAAGTTTGAAAAAGGAATACCAATACACAAAACTTAGGGACATCACAGTCTTACAGTGATCCATGATGAATGTCATCTAGCACTCTAGCAGCAAAAGTGTAGCAGATCCATATTACTTAGCTTAGAGTCTTAGACATGACTGAACGAAATTTCAGTGACCTAAATGTCCAAAATCTCAGCTATCATGTTTATAGAAGTGAAATAATGTGGCAGTAAAAAATAAAGTTGCATATAAGAGACAAAACCGGATCTTTGAGATACTGTTCCTTCCTTCCAATAATGGTTCATAATATCAGCAAAACCATTGTTTGGAACTAGCATATTAGTTTGAACGTGGAGAAGTAGAAAGACATGCCAATGCTGGAAAGTGAAAGAGCTACAAATGAAAAACTAGACCATTAGTTACTGCATCCACATTAATACATTCATAACTCAGTCAATTTTACTTGAACTTTGCCATTAGAATGATCGAATGGACAAGCAGATTCAATTGTATTGAAAACAAAACCAAATGAAGACATGAAAGGCACGCTAAACTCCAAAAGAAAGAGCAATCACCTTGGATAAGCATCAGCATCTTTCTTAGAGAATTTCGAAATCTCTGAATGATTAAGTTCTTCATCCATCCCTAATAGAAGATATCGCCCGTCCAGACACGGTGTGAATGAGGACGGATTCCTTCTTAGCAATTTCATGCCATGCCTCTCCAATTCCAGCTCCCTATCAACAATCAACAACAAAAAAAAGCGACAAATAAGATAAAAACGCCCCAATTCATCATTCTCAGCACTCAGCATAACTTACACAAATCTTATTTGGAATTGTTCAAAATCATTTTCTATTCCATTTCTTACAAACCAATTCCATCAATCCAACCTTTTCAATAAACACTGTCGTCCAAAAATTAAACAGGCGTGAAGCAACAAATAGATAAATAGTAACATCCAGGCCTCTGTAGAAAGCGACAAAAAGAGGATCGCGAACGAACTTGATGACGGCAGGTCGAAGAAGGCTCTGGAGATAGCTGCATCGGGAGAACTTGAATCCATCGACGAGCTCTTCGGTGACGGCGGCACCACCGATGACGTGACGGCGCTCGAGGACAGCCACGGATCGGCCAGCTCGCGCCAGGTAAGCGGCGGCCGTGAGACCGTTGTGGCCGCCGCCGATCACCAGCGCGTCCCACTTCTTGTTAGTCAACGCGCCACAAGCGCCGGAACTGAATTGCCTCCGCCACATCATCTCTCCTCAAGCTTTTGCAATTTGCATGTGAGGGAACGGTTGCAGGAGTATATTTACAGATTTACAGGATTACTACTAGTATAGTGTGCCGTTCTCTGTCCTTTTGCGGTTGCTTTTTATCTACTTTTCGTGGTGACGGAAGCAGCGAGATGATGGATGGTGGTGGGCCTAGTGGCCCGCACGTTTGGGCCTATTTAAGGCCCATTTAGAAAATGGACTGGTTTGTGAAGCTTGAGTTGGGCCAGTATCATCTGAAAATGAATCCAATGCACTTTTGAATAATATTTATCTTTTTCTATAAAGAAATAGCTGGTTCATTCATCAAAATATTTGTATCTATATACTACTACTAAAGCCCAATTATCTCTTTTACGTGTTGTTCATCTAAGTATGTCATGTCATCAAATAATTATGTACATTTACATATTCACTATTATTCTATTTATAATTTATTTTATCTTTTATTTATACAAATTTCCTAAATTACCACCCCAAAATATTTCTCATTATACATGATAATTTTACACTTATCAAAAACATTATTATCATACTTAATTAGTGTCCATAATATAATATGTATGCTAATGGTCCGTAAACTCCATTATAAAGATATGTATATAGATAGATGGTCCATAAATAGTTAACATTATACGGTTCATCCACCAACATACATATAATTATGCACTTACCAAAAACATTATTATCATACTTAATTAGTGTTCATGATTTAATAATGGTGAATAGATTGTAGGTAATTAAACTTCATTATAAATAATACAATATGTAGTTTTATTTTAGTGTAGTTTTATTTTTAATAATTATATAAAAAATTTAATTTATATTTTCTTCTATTAATATAAATTCACACATCTACCTTCAATTTTCATCATACAATACACCTTATAAATTATTCTAATCAAGAAATTATCTTTCTGATACATCATGTTAATTTTCCTACATAATTCTCTTTATATTTTATATACTATAAATAAATTTAAATTCATTCTTAAAATATATGGTTATACCCGTGCAAGGCACGGGTCATGCTAGTTTCTATCCTATATTCAAATTTTAATAAAAAAAATCCATATTTATTGATTTAAATTTTCTATAGGATTTCTCTTTCTAGATATGTAATATTAGTTTTTAATTTAAAAAAATTATATTTATTGATTAAAAATTAAGGGTGTGTTTATATGGCTTGCGATCCAAACTTGCCTTAAATACTAGTTTGACAAACATGTAGAAAAACGCAATTGTCTTTACCTTGTCATTTAAGCATCCCATGTACCATGTCATACATGTGTTTTGGGTGAGTAGTAATTTTGTGGGTTCCTTGGTATTAAAATCTGCGTTTATTCTTCTTGAACGTTAAAAAAGGCCGCTGCTATATACACGACAAACTTGTACGTTAAAATGTGGCGTATAAGTTTTTCGCATGTACGCCACATTTTGGCGTACAGATTTGGGTTTTTTTTTCCTGTACGCCAAAGTCTGACGTACATGCGTCATGTGTATGTCAAAATTTCATCGTGCATATAGCAGTCACGTTAAAAAAGGGGAAAATGCAATATTTCTTGCCTTGTAAGCAACACCCTTGACCAAAGCTTTTAGTGGTGGCAAGTAGGGAACTCATTTTGAAGTGGTGAAAAAGGGGGAATTCAAAGACAAAAGAGAAGATGGCTATGCTGGGAACTCATAATATATTCTTTTTTTTGCTCCCAAGTATATGGTATTCAAAAGCTAGACAATAAAATGGCTGCTTCTCTTCTTATTCATCTTTTTCTTTTTTTGACCAGATGTGGGTTGTGGTCCAAAATTAGTTTCGAGTTAAAGCTACAAACACACTTATATGCAGGTTTTAATTTGTTGGAAACCAACATTTCTTTAATCTTAACTAATTTGTGGTGCTTTTGGGAGAATTTAAGACTTGTGATTCTTGTGAATGAAGTATAATGTTTTATCTTAGTTTTCTTTTTTAATAAAAAGAGAAAGAGATTGAGTTTCCAGCTGTCTCTATCTGATCGAAATGAGATCCGTACAAAAGTTCCATCAGAGAGGAGACAATCTAGCTAGGCTGTAATCTACAAACAGCTTTAATGTAGTGAATATTCCTTTTGCCTAGTTTGTCCTTATCATTTGAGATCGATCCAAAAAAAAAGAAAAAAAAGATAAAGCTTGTGATATGACCAAGCTAAGTTATTTGGTAAAGCATATATATGAAAGTAAAACTAAATAAATTACAATAGAGCAATCTTATTGATTTTTTTGTTGTACTTCATCATACGTACACTTTAGATAGTTATCATTTATACTCTATCAAGGATTCTTTTCAATGTTACATAAAAAGTGAGACATGTGTAATAATTCGAATTCCAGATTCAAGTTTAGGTGTGATAACCCTAACTTGGAATAAATCCACAACACGGTGGATTATATTGATTGAAAGATTTATATGATGAATTTAATATTCATCTAATTTTTAAAATAACCCATCTTGCAACAACAAATATATAGCACTTATTTGTAACCCGGCCTATACGTAGTAGTATAACACATCAACAAAAGATTAACACTTGTGTGTGTTATTGTAGATAATGTTGTTTCCCAATATGGTCAACTCAATAATTATAATATCTTTTTTGAAATCCTGGCTTGCCAGATGTACATCTATTCCAAGATACTGTTTACCTTTAGCATAGATCCTTCTATGGACAAGATCGATAACTACACTTATGCAAAAGAAAATCAGCTGTGGGTTCAATCTTGAGTTTCTTTAATTATATTTTTATTTCCCTGATTTTTTTTACTGTAGTTTCCAGTTGTTTCTTGTTGCTTTTGAGGAAATATATTTGTTAAATGTCAATTATTATTCTCACATTGACGAGGAATATTTCAAACCTAATATATAAATCGATAAATTATTTATTTTATTATCAATTAATTTTTGAATGAAATTTCATTAGTCTTATATAATGAGTTTCACGGTTGGGTCCAAAAATATCATATGTTATTTTTTTGGTCAGAAAAAGTGCTATTAAATGTAGTTTTTATTAATATGTACGAACATTTTGTTTTACATTTCAAATTTCAGATTTATTTGTCGGAATTATACATATATAAATGGTCAATATTTAAATCACATATTCAAAGTCCGTAGAAGAACATGTTAATGAGAGTATATAATGTGGTGACATCCTTTTAAGAATGGTGTGGATCAAAGTGTAAATGAAACCTCATGATCAATATACATAAAAAGCAACATAAAGTGATATATGTTCAATCGATGGGGTACGTTAAGTTGGTGGCGTTGGAGTGTGAGAAGAGACCAGACTATTTTCTTTTTCTCTCTCCCCCCCAATACAAGAATAATTAAATAAGCTAGGTAGAAAATTAATACTCCCTAATCTTAAAATTAACTACGTACATCTATCAATTATCAATTACTATATACTAGTAATTTCTGTCAAGTGTCGTATGTTGAATAGCGTCATATCATCCCATATTAAAATAATTGATTGGTTGAAATTTTACTTGATTCCACTTATTTAAAAAATAAATAAATTAATAATTATTTTATTTTTGGATAAAGTAGTATATATCTAGATATTGTCAGTTCATAATCTAGATATTGTAAAATAATATTAATTATTTGTTTTTCAAAAAATCTCCCGTGTGTATATATAAGATGAGAGAATTTTGATTAATATCTAATAAATAACACTCTCTTAATAAGTAAAGGTGATCAATTTTATTTTCCTTTTTTTATTATACTTGATAATTTATTGCAACTAATCACATATATATGGCATGTTTATTAAGAGTTTTGTACATGTGTTATACGTATATATATGTGTTTAGACTACCAGATTGTTATCAAAAAACATATTAATATAAAATTTGTCGAATAACTAAAACTTCAGAATAATCTAGCAAGCTATTGTCAATTAATATTGTTATATGTAAAAACCTGATAATTTATATACTATTAACTAATGTTATATGTTTGTTTGTTTTTCAAAAGATTCTAATGTGCGTATCTTAGAGGAAAATTTAATCAATTATATTATAATTAACACTCTCTGTCCACCATATATATCAAAATCGATAAACAATATATTTACAAAATCTTATAGCAATTACAAAAATAAACAATTTCTTTTCACCACTCTCTTTTCACCTAATATTATCTTTAGTTTTCTGAAATAGACCGAATAAATCTCATAGCACTTAAACAAATAAGAAATCTCTTTTTACTACTCTCTTTTCACTTTTAGTATCCTTAGAATTTTTTTACTTGGCCCCACTTAATTAAAATTTTAATTAAGAAAATATCTAGATATTATCAAAATATTATTATATTTCAATATATATGATAATAACATATTTTGAATAACGGCCCCGTGCAGGGAACGGGTCTTCAACTAGTATATATATTAAAACAAAGGAATTTAAAGTCACCATATTGATTCTGACCCTATAAATCATATGTGTTAATTTGTGATTAATCCACTTTTTTATTAACAATCTATTTAATTTAAATCACAATATCTAATCACAACTAACTTCAAATATTTAAAATTTAAATCACAAAATCTAATTATAACTAACTTCAAATATTTAAAAACTACATATAACTTTTTTATAAAATTTAATTTCTATAAATTACACATACAATAAGCTTATGATATATGTCAAAATAATATATGATAGATTTCCTACTAAACTTATATATAAAATATATTTTATAGTAATTAAATCCTCACTCGAATGTTGATTGACTTCACAATTCATTTTAAAATTTTAAAAAAGTTCCCATTTGTTATTTTTGTGCATCAAAATTTAAAATTGTATTTTATATTTTTAGCTTTAAAAATTTAGAATAATAAGTGTTCGGTACATAATTGTAATCTTCATCACAATATCTTTCGAAAAAATATACAATTGTTGTTGAGATTGTGACACCAACTATTTACATTGACATATTTATGTTTTTAATTTTCTAAATATTATATTATCTTCATTGATCAAATCTCATCATTCATCATCAATATTACCTTTCTTTCTTTTTTCTATTAAATCTTAAATCATTTACCCAAATCCATTATAATATCTATCTATATATCATTAATATATATATATATGAAAGCTCACACTTTTTGAGCCATGAGAGTGTTTTTAGGTCCAAGTTGTTAAGGTTTTTTTTTTTTAATTTATTATTATATTAATAATTTAACAAAATATACATCATAATTCTTAACCAAGTCTCAACATATAGATATTGTGGATTTGAATTATTATTTCTAATTCGAAATTCAAAGTTATTTAAATAATTTTTGCTAACGCAACCAAACTTACGTAATTTTAACATATCTAATTTAAAAATTAAACTTGACATTCAAGGTTGAGATTATATATAGATATTTTATGATTGATCTTATGATAATTGACTTTCATAATTTTAATTAACTTTTTTCCACCTATTAACATTGTCAAGTTCTAACCAACAAATCATAATAACATTTTTTAGATTGTCAACTATGAATTTTCACTAAAATTTACATATATGTTAACATCTAATCCACCAATTATTTTAGTAGAAAAGTTCATCTATAAAAATTAATATACATGTCATTAATTTTTGAGATTTTTTTGATATTAAATAGGTAATTCATTTATAGATAAAGTGAAATAAATTATAACTTAGAGCGTCTTAAGTGTTATATTATTTCTTCTTCAATCGATATATTCTACCATCAACTACATTCTTTAATATTTCCCCTTCATTTACAATATATATTTGAATATATTATGTTGATAAATACTATTTTTTTCTTGAGTATTAGGAGAAAAGAATTCTAAATATAAGATTTTCATTTATTAGATGGTCTTTAAAATCTCATATTTGATTTGCATTTGTCATTGTTTTATAATAAAATTTTACTATAGTTTCAAAGCAATCTTAAGTCTAGATTGTTAACATACTATATGTAGAAAACTTATGTACATTAAGCTATCAACTTAGTAAATCATGACACTCTTAAATTCTCATTGGTTTTCAAATTCTTATCATGCCATTAAATTAAATATATTGAACTAAACTTATTTAAGAATATATATAAAAGTTTCCCCTTTTGAGCCACTAGAATAATTCTAGGCCCAATTTTATTTTATTTTAGTTTTCTTAGTCTATTATTATATCAATAATTAAATTAATAAATCTAAACAATATTTTTTTGAGCATAAATCTTAACAATATTTGATTTTTCGATCATGTGCAAATATATTTTTAAAACGGTTTATATTATTTGTTTTGGTACTTAGAATTACTTCAACCATATTTTAAATTTACTAAAATAATTTATTTTTTTACATTTAGTTAACAAACTAGATATACCAAAGTACGTAATATGAATATATATACGTATGAAAACCATTCTAAATGAGATAAATATTGAATAACTTGACTTTATTTAATAATAATCACATGATAAATTTACATAAAATTCCACGAACTAACCAAAGATAATATTCTGCATGATTTAAAAATTAATATTATCAATCTTTCAATTCTTAACCTTATTCAAACCAGTGCATAGTACGAAAACTCAAATTAGATATTTTGTGACCAATTTAGATACTTACATATTTAATTAATTAATTTTAATATAATATGTTTTTAAACATGTTTTCTTTTAATACACATAGTATTGTTGAACCTACAATCCTACAACTAAGTATCTAAAAGTCATTTTCTTAAAACGAAAAACCTATAAATTTGTTTATTGAAAATTCTGCATAGCTACAAGGTTTTATGAATTTTGTGTGATACATTACATCTTCGGCAATTTCGCGTGATAATCATGAATATTTTTAAATCCCGCTTGGTAATCATGGAACATTATGAAGAACATCAAATATTTGCAAATATTGTTGAATCTACGATCCTACAATCACGAAACATTAGAAAATTGTCATGACCCGATTATGGGTTTGGGCCAGTATTGTAGTGGGCTCGGGTCGTATGATTGGAGAGCATTGGTAACAACCTTTATAAGGCCATGTAAGCTTGAGGGCTTGGTATGGAATAACAGATGCATCGTCTTCTTCCTCTATCCTCCTATCCCTCTCTCTCTGAATCTCCCTTTCCCTCTATCTTTTCCCTTCATATATCTCGGTTCTTTACAAAAATGTCATACATGCATCATCATGATCATTCCCATTTAAATTTAAATTTAAATTTGGGCATTTATAAGTTTAAGAGTTTTAATATATAGATGAAAAGGTGCATAATATGTATAATCAGTCACTTATAACTATTTAACCTAATTTTATATGTAATGATACTTTAATATAAATTAGTGTTATTTTTTCAAAAAAATGTGTAAAATTGTTGTGCAAATATTTTTATAAAAAACACTAAAAAGTTGTTTTCATATGTGTTATTTTATCTATACTTCTAATTATTAATTTATTTTATTTGACTAATCTATATCATATATTTGTTATGCTTATCAGTTATCACATATAATAGTTTGTCAATTTTATAAAAAAATATTAGATACATTTTCAAGTTTAATATATTCGCATCAAGCACATGACTCTCCTTTTATGGTACACACATCTCCACCATTGTATAAACTTTCAAACTTATTAGGTTACGATATTATTCACGATAAGTGTGTTTTTCTTTTTCATACAAATATACAATAACTTTTTTAACGGAATAAATGTAATGTTCTAACAATGTAAAATTTAAATAATTAAACGTAAACTACATGTGATATTTTAAATTTTATACTCCCTATGTCCCGATATATAAGCCCCACTTTGACCGGGTTCAAATGTCGAGGCGGGTTTTGTATCGTTAATATCTCTAATTACATAACCCTAAAAATTATAATTTTTTGATATTATCAAAGTACTCGTTGAGACGAATCAAACAAGACCCCACATGACTATGTTTTTTCCTATATATTGGAAGAAATCTTGAAGAATCCCTTCAACTGTGAATAGTGTCGGTTGGTCAAATAGGGCTTATATTTTGGGACGGAGGGAGTATTTCTCACCATATCCGTGCATGGTACGGGTAATACACTAATACATATATTATCCTCTCGCCGTTTTGTACTCCGTATAAGTACAGTATCGATTTAGCTTAATTACTTTATAGATCCAGCTATTGATATCATTTAATGCAAACAGTATAAAGTACAGTAAAGAGTTGAAGTAATTGGAGTACTAATTAACATATACGAGGTACTCCCTCCGTCCCATAATATAAGCCCCATTTGTCAAAAGTGTCGTCCCAAAATGTTTGCCCCATTTACTTTTCGACCCAATCATTAAATTTGTTTTATTCTCATTAATTTACCTACCCACATTTACTTTTATTACTCTTTCCCATAAAATCAACTTACCTACCCACATTACCCCTCTCCCCCCATCTCTCTCTCTCTCTCTCTCTCTCTCTCTCTCTCTCTCTCTCTCTCTCTCTCTCTCTCTCTCTCTCTCTCACACCCTCATTTCTCCGATACTCTCTCGAACCCTCTATTTGCTTTTGCTGCTGCTGCTGCTGCTGCTCTCTCTCTCTCTCTCTCTCTCTCTCTCTCTCTCTCTCTCTCTCTCTCTCTCTCTCTCTCTCTCTCTCTCTCTCTCTCTCTCTCACACACTCAACCCTAATCTCTCTCTCGAATTCTCACTCTCGAACTCTCTAATCTCTCTCTGCTTCTCTGCTCTCGCTCTATCTCACACTCAAACCCTAATCTGTCTCTCACACTCAAACGCCGCTCGGACCCTAATCTCTCCCTCTCACACTCTCGATTCACTGGATCTTGGTTTCTGGATCTCGTCCCCTCTTCGATCTCATCTCTGGATCTTGCTTTGTGGGTTAGGGTTTCTGGATCTCGTCCCCTCTTCGATCTCATCTCTGGATCTTGCTTTCTCGGTTAGGGTTTTTGGATCTCGTCCCCTCTTCGATCTCATCTCTGGATCTTGCTTTGTGGGTTAGGGTTTCTGGATCTCGTCCCCTCTTTGATCTCATCTCTGGATCTTGCTTTCTGGGTTAGGGTTTCTGGATTCAGAGCCGCTTCTTCATCATCTATGGATCTCATCATCTCTGGGTTAGGGTTTCTGGATCTCATCTCTGGGTTAGGGTTTCTGGATCTGGTCTCGTGTCCTCTAGATCTGCTTTTTGAGAATCCAGAGATGAGCTTCCATTGGACTAGCTGCTCTGATGATGGCAAGGCGGCCCCGAAGTAGAAGAAGAAATCTTCTTCTCACTGCTCTCAATACCCTAAGTGTGAATGGGGAAACCAGTGCCAAGGATTTCACAGCTTCAGTCCCCATTACTCTGAAGATACTGTTGAGTGCTCCTGGAAACCTGAGGCCAAGGTGAATGAAGAAGTTGTCGATCAGCTCTCCAAGTCCCCGGAGAAGGAAGCAGGACCCTCCAGAAAAAAAATCCATGCAAATGTAGTTGTGTCAGTGATGATTGGGGACAACTGAGATTATAAGTCTATAATCAAGGATGAAGTCTTCTTAAAATGAGATGCAACTTCATGTAATTCACTGCATTAATGTCCCATGAGAAACCGGTTGATATAACTGAATGAGGCTTATGGTATTCTTAGTGGGCTTGTGTCTGTGATGATTGGGGACATCTGAGATTAAATTGTTAAATATTTCTTAGGTTTTTAAAAAGATGCAACTTCATTGTTTGACTTTTACTTCTTCTATGTTCCTGTATGACTACAAAATATCAACCATGTTCCTGCATGACTACAAAATATAGTTCTTGCATGCTTACTTACAAAATATCAACCATGTGCAAATGAAAACTATGTTCTTGCATGCTTACTTACAAAATATAGTGAGATGCAACTTATTTGCTATGTGCATGCTTACAAAATGTATTGATGTGCAAAATACCAGACTAGTCTAGATAATAATATCCTCTTCTTCTTCTTGAGTTTCTTCTTCTCTGTGTTGCTGTGTATTTGATGGACCTGCTTCTGCTTGCATTCCTTGTGCACCCCCATGAACAATGCCCCCATGCTTCCATAACTGCCCACATTGGTGCATGAACTTCTCTTGGCATAATTCCTTGAGCTTCCAATCTCTTTTTATTATTATGTGGAACATCATAATCATTGCCCCCTTTTCTTTTGAGTATTTCATTCATAACATATTGTAATGTCATCCACACATTACCTAATGTTTTAGAGTCTAGTTCATAAAATGCTTCATGAATTGCATCTAACATGTGATCAACATCCTTAGGCATCTTTTTGTGCATCAGTGATTGAATGCTCCTAAAAAACCCTAGATCTAATATGTTTAAATCAGGGCTATTAGGTGGTTGTTGAGTCAAAATAAATGTAAATCCTTCCTCTTGATATACATGCTGCCATTCTGCATCTGCTTGAGTTATATGAGCTTTTGCATTGTCCTGTTATATAAATATCACCTTGTGATGTCCATCTTGTGGCCACTTTGCCTTGATTGCTGGAACTATTTGGTTGATTAACATGCTCCTTGTCACCTTCTTGTTTACTGATTTAACTAGCTTGGTCACCAATGTCCCCTTTCTTCTGTTTTTTGATGATCTCTTTGCTGGCTTTGTGTATGTGAATGAAAAAATACCAATTTTTCCATCAAAGGTACATTGCCCTTCTGAATTGAACCTTGGTCTTGCTACTGCAGCAGTGAACATTAATTTTGGAATGAACTTGATTGAACTAGCTGCTCTGTATTTGCCTTTCTCATGTTGTGCTAGATAGACCCTGTGTGACTTCTTGCTCAAATAAAATCATTTCTCATCCAATTGAACAAAGTCATACATTGGAATGTATTCTCTCTTTGTTTCTGCTGTATCACCTTGTAGTAGCCTTAGCACCCAATCCAGTCTTGTCACTTTGTTGTTGTCATTCAATCCTGGATGGAGTGAATTTGTGTGTGGCTTGATTTCTCCCCTCTTGATCATTCTATGAGCTGTGCTCTTTGATATGTTAAGGTTGCCTGCTAAATCTTTGATGCATGATCTCTCCCCCATATTCAGATTTGTAATAGACCCAATTGATACCTGAACTCTCTTTCTACCTGAGTTGTGATATTTTGGTGTCAGATTGTACATTTGGTTTGCATCCCTCTGTCTCTTGCTTATGCTCCATATGCTTTGTATGCACCATCTTGATACATTAAATTGTGATGTTGCAGTATTTATTGCACCATATTGTAGCTTTCCATTTACTGATCTCTCTACAAGCCACACCAAAATGTTCATTCTCTGTAATGTGTTGAGCCTGCTTCTGTTTGTCTGATGATGACTTGTTGCTTCACTGTGATGCTCTGTTTCTGCATGAATTGTTGCCTCTGTTTCTGGTTCTTGGTTGAGATCAAATAAAACTTCATCTTGTTCCATGTCCCCATATGGCTGGTTGAGATCAAAGAGAACTTCATCTTGTTCCATGTCCCCATATGGCTGGTTGAGATCAAAGAGAACTTCATCTTCTTCCATGTCCCCAACTGACTGGTTGAGATCAAACAGAACTTCGTCTTCTTCCATGTCTTCATCATCAGTCAGAAAATCATGTACCTGGTCTACATCATCATGTGGAAACAGAGCTGGAATATTAAGATTAAAGTCTGAAGACATTCTGGAGCAGGCAGTGATGCTGTTAAATGCAGTTTTCAGAGATGAAATGGTGTTAAATGCTTCAACAGAGATTCAATGGTGTTTTTTGGAGTATTTTAGAGTTGCAGTGATGTAAATGGCTGGCTTTGCAGGAATTTGTAATGTTTAGACTGGATCTTGGCAATCCGTGTGACCCTAATCCTGTGTTTCTATTGGTTGAAAATATCAACCATGGATTTGCAGGTTTACTTAGTATCTGTCCCCATTTGTCAACAATTTTCCCTGCAAATTTTTTGTACTTACTGAGCAACTTGTACTTGATTTTCAATGTAAAATTTCTCCTTAATAAATGTGTCCATTCTCAAATGGGGATTATATTACGGGACAGAGGGAATAGTATTTAATAGTCTTTGTGAAAAATCCAAAAATTTCACATAATGTGAAATAGATGGGTATATATTTGTCACATACTTTCATTCGATAAAACCAATCTAATTAAATGAAATTGATAACCAGGGTCGGACCCACGTTCTCCACTTAATTTTTTTTTAAATATATTTATTTCTTTCATAAATTTTTTAACTTGTACTTCTGTGTTTTTTATTTTTTTAATTAAATGTTTGTTTTGCATAACGCCAAAAAATATTTAAAAAATATAATTTTACCTTAATTGCACACAAGTCTTTCAATAGAAGAAATACTCTCTCTTCTATATCTTTCTATGATGAACAATTTTGGGGACAAAACAAAAAACACACCAGCTTCAGACTCTTGACAATTTTTCGTCGACAATCTTTGATCCCTATATATGTGATCATCTACATTCAATATTGTTAAAGAATCGAGATGAATCAGTTATACACTCATCAAATCTCTTCTTATTTGTGTTAGAATTTTTAAAATTTAGAATTTATGGGTTTGGGAAAAAATTAGAAAAATTCTACAAAAAAAAAGACAAATTGATTGAAATTATTATGTAGAGAAAGAAGTAATTAATGATGAAATTTATTTAAATTATGTAGTTTTTGGACCAATTTTGAGTGAAATTCTATTTGGGGTTCGAATATAGGGTTTATAGTTTAAATTTAAGGTTGTTTGTGCAATATAGACGGTAGACTTAGTATAAACAATAATATTTTAGCCTCGTGCTAGAATATTCAATTTATAAGAAAAATTGAAAATTGATAGGACTTTTTGTTTGCATTATCTAAGTTCAGCGTGGTATAAAGTTTCATGGTCGGGGTTTTGCCTATTATTGCTATAGAGCCTTTACATTTAACTCAATAACTAGGCTAAAATCCTACATCCATCGCTGTTGATAATTAAAAATAGTAATTTTAAGACATTGTCGTTCAAATAAAGTATAATTTTATGTATAGATCGAAACGATGAGCTAGCTTTGTGTGGATATAATTTGACACATATCGTATGAAACTTAGGTAACTAATAAGGTCTTGTTAATGATGAGTTTTTTTTATCATATGAAATTCCATATATAAGTCTTAGATTCTGTTATAATCTTACTTGTGGGTGTGGGGAGTGTTGTGGGTTTTGCATCTGCCTTTAAACGCCAATCTCAAGGCGATCCGATTCCTTGTGTCTTTTCCTAATTCCATAGTTTCCTTTATCCCTTTGAGTAGTTTTCATTTCATGGTCGGAGAGTAGTACTTTAGTGTAAGCTTGGAGGCCCAAGTTTGAATCTTTTGGGGTTGGTAGTCCCTCATGTTGAGTTGATGATTCCGGACCTACCCAAGTGGGACCCGTTTTCACCCTTTGCTTCTTTTACTACTTTTTTTATCCTACTTCCTAGGGATGACAGCGGGGCGGGTTTGGGGCAGGGGTACTCTCCCCGTCCCCGTTTTTGGCCCCAGTCCCCGTCCCCGCTCCCGAATGGGGATCAAAAACTTTCCCTGTCCCCGTCCCCGTCCCCGTTTCACTATACATAAATTTTTTAAATTTTGTTTTAATTTATACGGAGTATATTATTAAGATTTAGGGTATAAATAATTTTAGATTTATGGTTTAACGTCTAAAGGGTATAAGGTTTAGGGACTAAATAATATAAAATTTAGGATTTAAGGTTAAGAAAACCACAAAAATAATGTATTCGTCGGGGATCCCCGACGGGGATGGGGACGGGGCGGGGAACGGGGTGGGGACCTCTATCCCCGCCCCGCTCTCCGTCCCCGCTCGGGGTTTAAATCCCCCCCCCCCCTGATATGATCGATCCCCATGGAGCAAGACCGATCTAGATTCGGATCGTTTGTTCTTCCCAAGCAAGCACTCGTTCTTCGTATTCTTGGCTTTCTTCAAGAACTCCTTCAAAGGAAACAACGTTATGTTCCCCCTTCTTGGGTTTGGCGGATCAAACCCTGGCGGCGGATGGAAGGAGAGGTTCAACGTGATGAACATCCGAGGTGGTGGAAGGAGGCTAACGTTATGGCTCCTTAGAGAACTTTGAGAAAATGCTAGAAAGCCTTCAAAGAGAGAGAGAGAGAGAGAGAGAGAGAGAGAGAGAGAGAGAGAGAGAGAGAGAGAGAGAGAGGTGAAGCCAAGGGACAAACTAGGAGTGACTCTCAACTATGTTTGTCTTAACTTAACTTGAGAAATACAATGAGAGTTCAAGCCTATTTATAGAAAAACAAGGGGAAAACTAGGGTTGAAGAGGAAACTCTAATGGGCTTGGGCCCAAGACATCAAGGCCCAACCCATTACATCATTCTAAAAAGGGAAAGCAAAACATAACAAGCAAAGCTAGAAATGGTAAGTGGGCCTAGGGCAGAATCGTAAGATAACCCCCTAGAAATCAAGGGTCGAAAGGGAGACCCACGAACAACTTGGCTCAGACCCGAAGCTCGCAAACATGCGGGTGACTAGAGATTGAGTAGCTCTGGCAATGCTTCTAGCACGGGCTCTAGTCATCGGCCCATCGGAACGCACCCTAAGGAGGTCCTCTTCGTCTCTCTCCGTCATGGGGGTAGGCATGGAGTCATCATTCTCCCTTTCTTGGCTACGAAGCGTCCTCGCTTCGTCCTCGTCGTACTTGGGGGGGGGGGGGCATATGGAGAGAGATCTGAAACATTGAAGCTCAGATAGGCACCATACTCTTCTGGCAGCTCGAGGCGGTATGCATTGTCACCAAGGCGTGCCAAGATGCGGAATGGTCCATCTCCTCGGGGATCCAACTTGCTGCAACGCTTGGCTGGAAAGCGCTCCTTGCGCAGATGGAGCCACACCACGTCTCCTTCCTCAAAGGTGATGTTGCTCCGCCCCTTGTCCACTTGGCGATTGTACTGCTCAGCTCGGCGCTCAAGTTGCACACGGGTACGCTCATGGAGGCTCTTGACAAACTCAGCTCGGTCAAGACATGTGGCGCTCTCGGCATCGTGAAGCGGCCGTGGTATCAAATCAAGCGGGGTGGCAGGGTTGAGGCCATAGATGACCTCGAATGGTGTCTTCTTGGTTGCCGAGTGCATGTATAACACCCCCAAATCTTAACCCATTTGGAAAGGTATTACCGCCAGTGACCTTAGTGTTCCTTACCGAGATCACCCAAGGCTTTACCGTTTAAATACAAATCATGAAATACAATGATACAAAATGATAACCTTATTTATATAAAACATGAGTCCCAGGATTACATCCCAATCCCGAATAGGACAAACACAGAGTTTAAATAAATTACAGTGGAAGTCTTAAACAAAGTACAGCGGAAGTCTTTTAAATGTATTACAAACAAGGATCTTGACCACAATGGTCATCTCCCAAGGATCTCAACCTGATTAAAAGAAATTATTAAAAACATTCAAAAATAACCGTCGTCTTCATAGTCAATCTAGTCCCCTCATCTTCGTTCTATCTGATGTGCCGAATTGAACGGATGACACCAGCCAACCATGCAGAGAACAATTGCGGTTGGTTAGTCTACTGAATAGACTATGCAAGGGTAAAAAGCAGAGTGGTTCGAATGATCGTAACCGTTTACTATCATTGTCCCTCGAATAATAACCGAAGGAACGATACATAACCCGGCACTTTCACGGAATAACAACAAGAGGTATGCACAAGAGAAGATTCTGGAAGACTTAATCTTCACAAAAATCGACCCGACCTCATCGCTTAAAGACTGAGTCTTTAAGGAAATATGACAAATCTGGAACATTTAAAGAATCAGACAATCAGTGATTTAAAAGCTGACTTAGATGTTTCGGTTCATGACCAACCTCATCGCTTACAGCGAATCCAGATTGGAAAGAGAACGTACTCTGATCAAAAGTCGAGACGAGCTTTCCTAGCTACACTATTTACTTAGCTGCACTACTCGCCAAAGGTATATTAATTATGTGCACTCGGGCACTTTATCTTATTAAATTCAAAAACCCACATGACATTATAAGCTTTTAAACATCCCTCGGGAACTAAATCCCTAAGGCAGAGTTGACTCGGGAACTAAATCCCAAGAGTCGAATCGAGAACTAAATCTCGCGGGAACTATATCCCTCAGGCGGAATCAGGAACTAAATCCTTACAACGGCACTAAAGAAGAATGGTAGGAACTAAATCCTAACCACCAGGTTATCAAGAAACGACTAGCACTCGTACTGAGATACACAGTAGCGTTCCTACGAATACTCGTTCTAACCAAACAGTTACAAACGCAGCAATAACTCATATCAATGCCCTCAAGGCCAGTTATAAATAAAATAGCGTTGTTCTAACAATATACAACCTATAATAATATCTGTATTAATTCACATATATATATATATAATAGCGTTGTTCTAACAGATATACAACCTATTATAACATCATATTTTAGTTTTCCAAAACAGTTAACAAAACCGTTTCCAGATGAACACAATAATCATTCCAAATTAATTACTCAGATAAACAACTGATAATTAATGTAAATATAGAACGATGAGCAAGAGCGAACCGCCACTTGCCTTAATCCGTATAGTAGAAACAAGCCTAACGACAACGATGACATTCCGGGCTCGACACGGGTATAGCTCCGACAGCACAACGACCTTCGAGTCGACCCATAAAAGGAACCCTAAGTTAGATCCGACATAACAACAGTACGAATCTAAAAACGGCGAAAGAAATCGAAAGGAAAGACGCCACGACGACAACCAACCAAGCCAAAGCCACGAAGGCATTCTGGGCACTGGCGGCGGTCGCCGTTCTTGGCGGCGGTCGCCGCATTCATCATGGCAGGCGCCGTAAAGAACACGACGGTCGCCGTGAAGAACTCCGACGACAGAACGAGAGAAAAACTCACCCAAATGATGCGCGTTTCGACCCCTTTTTGCCTTGCCTGGGTTCCAACCTCCAAAGGCAACCAAAAGGCTTCACAAGGGCTTCTGGAAACACCACCAACCGACACCAACGAAGCTTCCGAAATCCGGCGAAACTAACACTCCGACGAGGCGAAATTTTGGCAGAGATTCGGTGCTGGGATGGCTCAAAACCCTTCCCCCAACACCTCCTTTTATAGCCAAAGCAATGGGAACATCATCATCACCCTAGACGAGGCCTAGCAGGGCTAGATCGGTATGGCCAGAGCTCGCCGGCGACCAACGGGTAATGACTTCTGGGTAATCATCCACAAGATTACCATTGCCTTAACCAAAGTATCTATTACAAAAATCTCCAATGAATCTTCGCTGATATGCTTTATAATAGATACTCTGGTTAAGACAATGGTAATCTTGTGGATGATTACATCTATTTCTAATGAAAGTAAGGATGGTAGACTATATGTTGTAAGCGGTTACAAAAGCGAATAGGAAGTTCGATGTTGGCAATATAAGTTATGAAGACCAGATTAGTTAAGGATACCGACCTAAGGAGGTTTGGGTATATACTTCGAGAGAAGTTAGAGACAAATGGTACCTATGAAGAGATGCGTGTGCGCATTCTGGAGCGCCGTGAGAAGAAACTGCGCAACAAGATCGTACCATTGGTACGGATTCAGTGGTCCAAGTCTAGATCGGAGGAAGTTACTTGGGAAACGTGGGAAACCGAGTCAGATATGCTCAGGCGTTTTCCCGAGTTATTCTCGACCTAAGTTTCGGGGTCGAAACTTCTTTTAAGGGGGAGGAGATGTGATACCCCGTATTTTTGTAAGGTTATTTTGGGAATTTTGGAATTTTCCCGAGTACCCGTTTAGTACGTCAGATTTAATTCAGGTAGCTTGAGACATTCTGTAATGTGCTCTGTATCTGTAATATTTTTCTCAGTGAAATAAACTACAGACGACATGCTTCAGATGTTTATACGCGTTCACGTACGATAATTTTTATCCCGGGTTAATGTCTTGCTCGTTCAAAAGCTGAATGGGCGGGAAAAGGCAAAAACGGTGACCGTCGTACAGTAACGGCGCCCGCCATCGTTGGGCCTGAGGTGTCAGGCCGTCGTCTCCTACTCTGGGCTCGCCAGGGCTAGGAACGGCGACCGCCGTAGTTACGGCGCCCGCCGCGGCCCGTCGTAGGCAAAGTTACGGCGGTTACAAAAGCGAATTTGGACCAAAGATCTTTGACTTGTGGTCTTCGCGGCCCGCCGCGGCCCGCCGTAGGCAAACTGAAGTTGCCAAGAGTACGATTGATCACTTCAGTTTGACCATCAGTCTGAGGGTGGCAACGAGTGGAGAACAAAAGTCGCGTCCCCAATTTGGACCAAAGAGTCTTCCAAAAGTGACTCACAAACTTAGCATCGCGATCCGACACAATGCTACGAGGAATGCCATGTAGCTTGACTACATGCTCAAAGAACAAAGTGGCAACCTCCTGAGCATTGTTGGTCGGCTTGCATGCAATAAAGTGAGCCATTTTGGAAAATCTATCCACCACAACAAAAATTGAGTCCCTCCCCTTCTTAGACATGGGCAACCCCGTTATGAAGTCCATAGAAATGTCCTCCCAAGGGGCTGTCGGAATTGGCAAAGGGGTATACAAGCCAAAGGGACTCGGCTGCTTTTGGCCTTATGGCATGTTACACAGCTATTGTAGAACGTAGTGACATGGTCAAGCATTTTGGGCCAAAAGAAATGCTCTTTGAGCGCGGCCAAAGTTTTGGCGATGCCGAAGTGGTCGCGCCCTTCGTGGGCTTCTTGGATAAGAAGTCTACGAATGGAGGTGTCGGGTATGCACTTACCAGCTTTGTACAAAAACCCATTGTCCACATAAAATCCCTCAGATTCTCCCTTTTGTATGCACGAGTCAAAGATTGCACCAAAGAAAACATCTTATGCATACAATTCCTTAATAAGAGAGAACCCAAGGACATTGGCATCAAGGTGGGAGAGAAGAGTGTACCTCCGAGACAACGCGTCGGCGACCACATTGTCCTTGCCCTTCTTGTACTTCACCACATATGGAAAGGTCTCCATGAATTCAACCCATCGGGCGTGGCGCCGGCCGAGGTGCACTTGGCTCTTCAAATACTTGAGAGCCTCATGGTCAGAATGGATCACAAACTCCTTCGGCCAGAGGTAATATTGCCATGTCTTCAAGACCCGGATCAAGGCGTAGAGCTCCTTGTCATATGTCGGGTAATTGAGAGTGGCACCGGTGAGCTTCTCGCTGAAGTAGACAATGGGGCGTCAGTCTTGGAGAAGCACACCACATATGCCGTAGTTGGAGGCATCACATTCCACCTCAAAGGTCTTGGAGAAATCTGGCAGCTGAAGCAAGGAGCATTGCATAAGCGATCCTTGAGTGTAGTGAATGTCACCTCGTGCGCATCACTCCACTCCACTATAGCTCTCTTCTTGGTCAACTCATGCAGTGGCGCGGCAATTGTGCTGAAATCCCGCACAAAACGCTGGTAGAACCCAGCCAAGCCAAGGAAAGAACGGACCATGGTGGTCGTTGTTGGCTGAGGCCACTCTCGAATGGCGCACACCTTTTCTTCATCGACGCGCAAGCCGTCACGTCCCACCACAAAACCTAGAAAGATAGTAGAAGGGGCACAAAAAGAGCATTTGGAAAGGTTAGCAAATAATTTTTCCTTTCGGAGGCATTCGAGCACGGACCTGAGATGGCTAACATGTTCTTCCAAACTCTTGCTGTAGATCAGGATGTCGTCAAAGTAGACGACCACAAACTTGCCCAAGTAAGCCCGAAGAACCTGGTTCATGAGGCGCATAAAGGTGCTTGGGGCATTGGTGAGGCCGAAAGGCATCACGAGCCACTCATTGTGATACCCCGTATTTCTGTAAGATTTATTTGGGAATTTTGGAACTTTTCCCGAACACCTGTTTTGTACGTCGGATTTAATTCAGAGAGTTTAAGACATTCTGTGATGTGCTCTATCTCTGTAATATTTTTCTCAGTGAAATAATATACAGACGACGTGCTTTGGATGTTAATACTCGTTCGTGTACGATTATTTTTATCCCGAGTTAAGTCGATATCGTCCAAAAGCTGAGAAGGGCAAAGCCACGGTGGCGGCGACCGCCACAATTAAGGTGGCGACCGCCGCGAAGGGCTCGAGGCAACAATGCCCTCGTCTTCTAGCTGGGCGCGAAGACCAGAAAACGGCGACCACCGCATTAAGGGCAGCGACCGCCGCAAGCTAGCGGGGGCATAGACCTGCGAGTCATCGGCGACGTCTAACGACGCCGAACTAGCCCCGCCACGCCTCCATTTAGGCCATCATTGTGTTCCCCTGGGCTTTGGCTATAAATTGGCGCCTTTGGTGAGCGGATTTGGCACACAATCAGAAGCTCAATCTCAAAATCTCTCTCGCCGGAGTTTTGTGCCCTCGCCGGATTTCTGAAGCAATCGCCGGGGTGTTGTTTGGTGTGTTTCCAGTGGCCCTTGTGAAGCCTTTTGGTTGCCTTTGAAGGTCAGAACCCAAAGCAAGGCAAAGGGGGGTCGAAACGCGTACCAATTGGTGAGTGTTCTCGCCATTTCTGTTTTCTGGGTTCATCGCGGCGCCCGCCGTGTTCATGGCGGCGACCGCCGTGATGAACAGCGGCGCCCGTCGTAAGGCTGCCGGCGACCGCCGCCAGAAGGCTGATGGCCTAGTTAGGCCTCGGCTTTGGTGGTCGTCGTTCGGACGTCGTTCCTTTCGTATCCTTTCGTCTTCCTTTAGATTCATACTGTTGTTATGTCGGATCTAACTTAGGGTTTCTTTATGGGTCAACTCGAAGGTTGTTGTGTTGTCGGAGCTATACCCGTGTCAAGCCCGGAATCCCGTCGTCGTTAGGCTTGTTCCAATTCAGCGGATTAAGGCAAGTGACGGTTCGCTCTTGCTCATCGTTCCATATTTACATTAATTATCAGTAGTTCATCTGAGTAATTAATTTGGAATGATTATTATGTTTGTCTGGAAATGGTTTTGTAAACTGTTTTGGAAAACTAAAAGATGATATTATAATAGGTTGTATATCTGTTAGAACAACGCTATTATTTATGTTCGCCTTGAGGGCATTTATGTGGATTTATCCCGAACTATTGTTGTGCTAGAACTGTTTAGTTAGCACTAGTGGTTAGAAACACTATGTACCTTGTGGGGGTTTAGCTGTTTCTTTATAACTGGTACTTGGTGGATTTTCCCCAGTACTTTCTCTCTGGTCATGACCATACCCTTACTTGGGGTTGGCGCACTTCGCTAGTGCCAAATCTTCTAAGGTTCATCCTTTCTATATCTCTTGTGGGGAGGTCTGATATCTCTTGCAGGGAGATCCGATATCTCTCGGGTGGAGATTTAAAAGCTTATAACGTAATGCTCGTTTTGGAATTTAATAAGATAAAGTGCCCGAGTGCACATAATTAATATACCTTTGGCGAGTAGTGCAGCTAAGTAAATAGTGCAGCTAGGAAAGCTCGTCTCGATTTTTGATCAGAGTACGTTCTCTTTCTAATCTGGATTCGCTGTAAACGGTGAGGTTGGTCGTGAACCGAAACATCTAAGTCAGCTTTTAAATCACTGATGTCTGATTCTGTAAACGTTCCAGATTTGTCATTTTTCCTTAAAGACTCACTTCCGTTGGAGTCTTCTTTCGAGTCGATTTCTGTGAAGATTCAGTCTTCCAGAATCTTCTCTTGTGCATGCCTTTTGTCATATTCAAGTATAGTATGGTGGTTGACTAACGTACTCGATTATTATTCGAGAGACGAGAAGTCTAACCTAATACGACTGCTTAGAACCACTCTGCTTTGTTCCCTTGCTAGTCTATTCATTTAGACTAACCAACCAAAATTATTCTCTGCATGGTTGGCTGGTGTCATCCGTTCGATTCGGCACATCAGATAGAGCGATCCCCGTGGAGCAAGATCGGTCTAGATTCATATCGTTTGTTCTTCCCAAGAAAGCACTCGTTCTTCGCGTTCTTCGTGTTCTTGGCTTTCTTCAAGAACTCCTTCAAGGGAAACAACGTTATGTTCCCCTTTCTTGGGTTTGGCGGATCAAACCCTAGTGGCGGATGGGAGGAGGTGTTCAACGTGATGAACACCCGAGGTGGTGGAAGGAGGCCAACGTTATGGCTCCTTAGAGAACTTTGAGAAAAGGCTAGAAAGCCTTCAAAAAGAGAGAGATGAAGAGGTGAAGCCAAGGGACAAACTAGGAGTGACTCTCAACTATTTTTGTCTTAACTTAACTTGAGAAATACAATGAGAGTTCAAGCCTATTTATAGAAAAACAAGGGGAAAACTAGGGTTGAAGAGAAAACCCTAATGGACTTGGGCCCAAGACATCAAGGCCCAACCCATTACATCATTCTAAAAAGGGGAAGCAAAACATAACAAGCAAAGCTATAAATGGTAAGTGGGCCCGGGGCAGAATCGTAAGATAACCCCCTAGAAATCAAGGGTCGAAAGGGAGACCCACGAACAACTTGGCTCAGACCCGAAGCTCGCAAACATGCGGGTGACTAGAGATTGAGTAGCTCTGGCATTGCTTCTAGCACGGGCTCTAGTCATCGGCCCATTGGAACACACCCTAAGGAGGTCCTCTTCGTCTCTCGCCGTCATGGGGGTAGGCATGGAGTCATCACCCCCCCTCCCCCATCCTCGTTTAAACGCCCAGTCCCCGTAGCGGGGATTCCCCATGGGGAATAGGAAATCCCCTCCCCGTTGCCATCCCTACTACTTCCTTGTATATTTTGCTTTTGTTTTTACCGATCGATCGGCATTCTGCAATCCGGATTCGAGTATTGTAGAGGTTTTTTCAAAGACGATCCTAGCGTCTAACTCAACATGCTTTGTTCACAATACTAAGATTAAACCTAAACTCTCGCTTATGAAACCTCGATTTCGAACATGTTGGTAATTTTAGTGAAATTATTATCATTTAGTGTGATCGGATTATATATGACATTATGAAAACTCTTTTCGTTATAAAACATGTTTTTGGGGTGTGGGGTATATATACGCTTGTGTAAGAGGAGAATTTCGTAGGAAAACAATAAGAAATTAATTGTTAAATGTGTACAACAAATACCCTAGCCATGGAGGAAGATTTGTTGTTTTGTTCCCTTCGAGGCCAGGAAATGTACCCATAAGGCTGGTTGATTTTGAGCACATTGAACACGTGCTTGAATTAAGAGCATAGTTTGCAACTGTTGTGACAACTTCCTTTTATAACCACCATAACTTATGTAACTTTCTTGTAACCGTCGTGGACAATGCAATTTCCTCAAATGATAATTGCCTCTAGAGCGGTTATAACTGTTTGGTTTCCTATAACTTTCTTAAACTGTTATGGAAGATTCTGAAATCATATTTAAAGTATTACATGACATTAGTGTTTGGTTGATCGAATTAATTTCTCTTGTGACTTAAACCATACGAAGTCTTAATTCAAGACACATTTTTTATAGGTTTAGTTTTTGCCAAAAGCCTTGGTTAGAATTTTTGGTTTTGTCTTTTGTAGAATTCCTAAACTTTGTAATTAAAGAGTAAAATTCTGATTTCGAAAAGTGTTCAAATCCTATCCGGATTATAGGATTTAGTTGTCATTGATCGAGTTACTGAAGCGCCATCTTCCGATTCAAGTTCTTACAATACGCTCGGCATTGGTTTTTTACATACGTATTGAGTCTAACTAGTGTTCACATGTGTACGTACGTACGTTTTTTTTTTTTTGATAAAGTAAGAATTCAAGATTCAGGACAAAACCCTGAAAACTTGAGAGGCCGATTAAACGGCAGATCCAACAACAACAACACACAAACAAAAACAACATAAAGAAAAGGAACAACAAACAAAGCCAAAGGCAATAACAACTGAAGCAAGCACACCAAAAGGCTAAACAAAGAGAAAGTCTTCAAGCAGTGGTTGAAAAAACTCCAACAAAGTCGCTTGAAGCAGCCGGAAAGAAGAGAAAAGACACATTCTGATGGCAAATCGTCAGTAGACACCACCAGGGATCACACGATCACTGTCAAATCTCGAACCGAAACAACAGTCTCTCATCAACCCAGGTCACCTGCACAGTCGAGAAACCACACCAGCAAACAACAAAAACAACAGAACATAAAAAAATTAAGGGGGGGGGGGCAGAGGGGGGGAAAAGGGCAGATCTGGAGGGGAAGGGGAAAAAAGAAAGGGAGGCGGGGGGATTAGGTTCGAACATGAAGGCGGAAGGGAGGTCTGGGAGGAGGACGGAGGGGCCAGAGATGGGGTCGGCGACGGCGGGTCTGAGAAGGGGAAGTCGGAGGCGGTTCTGGACAAGGAAGAAGGAGGAGGGGCGGAGAGGAGGTCGGGTGAGGAGGACAGAGGGGGCAGAGAAGGGGGTCGGCGGCTACGGGTCGGAGGAGGAGGACGGGGAAGGTTGGTGGCGGATCAGGGCAAGGAGGAAAGAAGAGGGGGCGGAGAGGAGGACGGAGGTCGGGTAGAGAGGAGGAGGCCGGAGACCGGAGAGGAGGAGGTCGGGGAGGAGGACGGATGGGCAGAGAGGGGAGCGGCGGCGTCGGGCTCCAAGGCGGTGAGGGAAATGTCGCGGGTGCCGGTGAGGCAGGGTGCCGGAGAGGCGGGGCCGGTGAGGCGGGGCCGGTGAGGCAGGCTCATCGGAGGCTGCTAGGCCGGTGGGAATTTCTGCCCGTTGGGAGCAAAGCCGCTAGGGCCGGCTCAGTGTTTCTTGGGCCGGTGGGAATTAACGTACGTACGTACGTTAATTAGCTGGGAAACGTATAAGTGGTACTATAGATAATAGATTTAAAAAAGCCCTACCTACTCAAAGATTATTTCCTATAGTCCTAGGAATTCAGCTACACTGCCTACATACAATAGTACATATGTCTTAGCTTGCAGCTGGATTCAAATTCAATGCAACGTACGTAGTATACTGTATCCATGATAGAGGCTAATTAAGCTAGCTAGCTAGCTTCTTTGAAACTCGGAGTTTTTTTTTACTGCTCCGAATTTGACTAATCAAGGAATCAGCTGCTGCAGTCATCAAAGTAGTGAAGTCATCAATTAACCGAGAAAGAGAGAGGAGGAGATGATCAGAAAAACAAGTGCTATATTGTGTAGTGTGGGTTTGATGATTGCACATATATCTCCATTGCAGGGGAATCTCGTTCATTTTCAAAACCCTAGCCTTTTCCCTTGTCCCCTCCACTTTTTCTCTACATCTCCCAATACTTATCATCTAACCTATGTATGCAATCTAACTACAAATTATATCTATATATTTGATTGATTTTGAAGTAACGAAACATGACACTGGGCATTAATCTTCCTCACATGTTCTAGATGTACTATATGGCTAATTAACCGTGAAAGTCTCTGGACCGATAGATTAGAGTCGTGCATACACGAGTGCATGTCCACAGACAAGTCTAGTGCATAAATTAAATGTAATTTCATTATAAACCAGTTTTTAATAGCAGAAATAACTCATCAACCTTATATACTATACTTAGTTATATGTTGTAAAAAATTATTTCTCACATTTAAAGTTGAGACATAACTTGTCTAATATGTAAGCTTGAATTATGCTTATATATATATATTCTAGGATGAAACTCGACTGAGCTTATGTACTGGGTCTATCTACGCATATGCGCTTGTGTACATCCGCACGACTCTCAGTTAATGGGCCCACTTTTACATGGTATTAGAGCGAGTTCGGTCTTGGGCCCATTGGGTTGATAGGTTCTGGTTAAGAGCAGATTGAGAATGTCCATCACTCCACCCACACCCGTTTATCCAAGTGTCAACTGGGTCAGGCTAATTGTCGATCCGTTGTACTTGACGGGACGTGTTGGAATATAATTTCTCACGTCTAAGGTTGAGACATACCTTGCCAAGTTTATAAGCTTGATAAGCTATTTCTCCGATTGTCAATTGATTTTATAATGGAACTCTACTGAGCTTATATATTGGGCATATATGCGCTTATACGCTCGTGTATCTCAGTTAATGAGCCTACGAGACTTTCACATTAAGGATTTTAACATGGGAGAACCTTTAAACTTCATTTAATTTGTATATCTAAGTACGCAATATTCATTTATATGCGTAAGTAGGCAATTAGGGTGTGATCAAAGGGGAAGAGATATAACGAGCAAGGGATCTTGGGGTTGCTTGTAATGCCATCAAACACGTACATATATAGGAGTACGTACTTTTGTAAAAGGGCGTTGGTTTGGGAGATGTTTTTGGTGTAGCCAAGAAAGATATGTAAATATATTTGGTGGGAGAGGGTAATCCAGGAATTAATGATTATCCAAGGACCGGATCGAGGATTAAGAGAAGACCAGCCCAGCCCCATGCAAATTAAAATCATCACTGCAGCGCTTGCTTTCGAATATCCCACATTCCGATTCAACCTAATCTACTGTATATATCAGGGCGTGACGTTCACGCTCTTTCTTCGGCGCGTGAACGGGGCTCTACTACGCAAACTCCCCCAATATTCCATCTCGGGAGCTGCGTTTACTTGGCTGCAGAGTAAAGTTTTCTACAACCATACTATCAAGGACTATCAATCCTATATCAACATCTGGCCTAGACATATTTGAATAAAATTGTTTTTTTAAGTAAATATCTAATGTATATTCTCAATGTGGGTTTTTTTTTCTGTAAAAGAATTTTATTGTTTATAATGAGTTTTTTTTTTGAAAAATTAATTTTTGAAATTTATGAGATATAAAAATTTGTATAAGATTGAAAAAAACACTTTTATTTATTTTTAAAGTGTTTATAAACACTTTGCCCCGTGATCTCTTGGATTTGTATTTTATGTTTTAATTGACACAACAGATTACATCTCACAAAAAAAATCAGAAATTAATGTCTACAGTAATGTATGACACTCTTTTATATCAAGCAAAATAAAATGATTTAGAACAAACAAAATGACAAACATTTTATATTTGAATCAGAAGTTTAGAGTGACAATATTTTAGATTAGAGTTGGGATGAACATCTTATAAGGTATGGCAAACAAGTTATTATTTGACGTAGTATTATTACAATAACAAAATTTTCAACCTAAACCTTTTCAATTTTTTTGCCAAATCAAAACTTTCATTGTATAGGCTAATGGAGTATATAACTTTAAAAAATAGGAGTAATTGGAGAATCTGTTTGGAATTAAGATGAATTGAAGAATTTCAAACCTCATATTTTTTATTTGTTTGAAAGACTTTGGATAGAATATTCATTTTTCAACCCTTAGTATGAAATTTGAAAATCCTTCAAGTCATTAAAGGTTGAAAAATAAAAAAGAATTTATGAGTTGAAATATCATATATATTTAATTATAATTTAAATACCTTAATAAATTAGTAGATTTAGCTTGTTTTTTGTTTTATAAAAAAAAATTATGGTAATGAGATAATACTACCGACAAAGAAGCGTCCAAAACTAACACTTAAAAAAAAGACTTACATATATCTCACTTCAGAGATATTAGTGAAAACTTAAACCTTCAACAACTTTGACATTTTGAAGGTTTAAGTTTTTAGCTAGCTTGGATTCAATACATGCTACATCATCAAGATTTGTCGTAGCTCATCATTTTTCCGACTTAAGTCACGTGGGTTCTTTTTGACCAACCGCGGGCCCCACCACCACATTCTTCCAAACTCTCCTATATAAACGATTCATCACGCAATTACTCCTCCATCTCCCTCGATCTGCCCTGTTTCTCTAACTCCCAATTCATCACTCCCCTGTTTCTTTAAATATCAATTCATCACACTCCTTTTCAAATCCATCTCCAAATATCACAACATCACTCCAAAATCAAGCTAAACAGCACATTAAACCCCAACAAAAAAATGGCGGGCCCCTGTCCATGTGGCATGTTCCCCTGCCACGGCGGCTACCAATGCTGCTCCTCCTGGCCGCCAGCGCCGCCCCCATCCTCCCACTTATACACCCCGTACGACGACGCCGGCGACTACTACTCCTCCCCCTCCGTCGACTGCACGCTCTCCCTCGGCACCCCCGCCACTCGCCGGAGCTCCGCCTCCGATACTCAAGAACGGCGCCGCTCTAACTTCTGCGGCTGGGACTTCCTCCAGTCCAAACACTCCTCTTCGTCGTCATCCTCGTCCTCCAAGAAATCCTCTTCCCACCGTAGCGGGAATAGCAGCAGCAATGGCAGCTCCGGCGCCGATCCTCTGCTCGCCCGCCGCTGCACTAATTGCGACACCACCTCCACTCCTCTCTGGCGCAACGGCCCCAGGGGTCCCAAGGTAATTATTCCCTTCTTCAGAGATTTTCTAATAATCAATCCATTATTTTGAATAATGAATTAAATGGTATGTGTATTGTTTGGTGGCAGTCGCTTTGCAATGCGTGTGGGATAAGGTACAAGAAGGAAGAGAGAAGAGCAACGGCGGCGGCGGCCAGCAACGCGGCCTACTTAGGCGGAGGAGAGACGGTGGAGAGCCACGTGGCGCCGGTGGGAGCCGGATACTACAACGGCGGATGGGGCCAGTACCACCAGCCGGAGAAGGTGCAGTACTTTTTGCATGTGCACGACTTTAGCCACTGAAATTAACAGACGGAATTAGAACAAATACGACGCCGTTTTGGGCGAGATCGATGGCGGTAGTTAAGATTCAGAGGAGAGGTCCGTCAAAAAAGCTGCTGTTGCCTCCTTTTTCTTTTCTCAAACACAATACTCTGCAAATCGGATAATTCTCCAATATTAATGCTGTTAGATTCACTTTTCCTTTTTCTTTTCTTTTTTGTCTTTTTTTTTCCAATTTTTGTTTTTCCGATGAGATGAGCCTGATGATACACTAGTAGGATATGTGACCCCTTCCTTTTGTTAGCTTTGGTTATATATATTAATCAATGAAATCGCAATACGTTAAGTAGTTATATATCTTGTCGCGAATTTAGTTTACAAAATTCTTTAGGTGTTTTAATGTTATTCAATTATAAAGTAATTTAGTATACCATGATCGGAGTGCAGGGATGTTTGTATTGTAGGACCATAGAATTTGCAGTATTTGAATCGGAATTCAGCAATGGGGCGTTGAGACACCAAAACCTGGTGTCTCATTACCAGGACTTGAAAATTGAAATACCATATTAACGAAAATTTATATCCGTGTTTTTGAATTTAAGGTTATTTTTATCGGTATCACTTGATTATTATTATTTTGATCGGTACTTTTAACATATTGTATTTGTTTTTGAATTCTTAAGGTTGAAAATAAATTATTGTTTCAAACTTTAAAATTAAGATGGTTAGGATATGGATTTGAGTGTTTTACAAGTCAAATGCTTAAGAGCACAAACAAAATAATAATAATCATGTGACACCAATATAAATAATTCTTAATTCAGAGATATTAACAATATTTTTCCTAATATGAATAATTTTAATAAATAATGTATTCAATGAGGATGAGTGATTCTACGAGGAGTGACGACTTAGCTCTAACTTCTATAGAGTAAAACTAGTGTAATATCCGTGCCTTG
Source organism: Rheum nobile (assembly GCA_027886185.1). NCBI lineage: Eukaryota > Viridiplantae > Streptophyta > Magnoliopsida > Caryophyllales > Polygonaceae > Rheum > Rheum nobile. Next base: position 719,383 of record WOAB01000309.1, read on the forward strand.
CACGTGATTTGTTTTTGTTTTTTTACATTTGTAAGACAGTAACCTACTTAAATTATGGATGAGTCATTTGTTCAATATTTTTTGTATTAGTTATTTGAAGAAAACATGACTAACCGAAAATTAAAACATATTCAAGATATACGAAAGACTAATTATATAAAGAGAGACGGCACTCTACATGTAATATCCCCAAAACTTAACCCTTTTGGAAAGGTATTACCGCCAGTGACCCCAGTGTTCCTTACCGAGATCACCCAAGGCTTTACCATTTAAATACAATTTATGAAATACAAATGATACATAATGATCAAAGCATTCAATTTCAAAACATAACATTGTCAAGGAAACAAGAGTTACGGGATTACAACCCAATCCCGAATAGGCTAACACAGAGTTTAAACCAAAAACAACGGAAGTATTAGAAAGTACATTACAACCAACGTCATTGTCCAAAAGATCTCAACCTGATTAAAGAAATAATTAAAACGTTCAAAAACCACCGTCGACTCCATAGTCCTTCTATTCTTCTGAGCTACTTTCGATCTGATGTGCCGAATCGAACGGATGACACCAGCCAACATGCAGAGAACAAAGTTTGTGGGTTAGTCTACTTGAATAGACTAGCAAGGGTACAAAGCAGAATAGTTCGAAGCAGTCGTATTAGGTTAGACTCATCGCTTCTCGAATAACAATCGATGACGATAGTCAACCATCATACTCCTACTGGAATAAACAAGAGGTATGCACAAGAGAAGATTCTGGAAGACTGAACCTTCACAGAAATCGCCTCGAAAAGAAGACTCCAACGGAAAATGAGTCTTTAAGGAAGTATGACAAATCTGGAATGTTACAGAATCATACAACAATGATTTAAAAGTTGACTGAGATGCTTCGGTTCACGACCAACCTCACCGCATACAGCGAGTCCAGATTGGAAAGAGAACGTACTATGATCAAAGTCGAGACGAGTTTTCCTAGCTACACTATAACTTAGCTGCACTACTCGCCGACGGTTTATTAATTATGTGCATCAGAGTAGCACTTATCTGATTTATGTTTCAAAAACACACATCACGTTATTAGACTTTTACATGTGTACCCCACCAATGGGACGACACATCTTAGTATACGTTTCGTCGAGAGTGACGTATACCGGAAGGTTTGTGACACCAGCTAAGTGTCCTGTCTCTACACACTTGTGAAAGAGACCGATCATGATCTTAGAATAGTACCAGATGGAGACGAGCCACCCCGATACCAGATTATAAAGAAACGACTGGACAGAGTCCGAGTAACGTTCCTATCTAACAGTGCTAACTAAACAGTTACAGCACAATAACAGTTACATGATAAATCCACATAAAGGCCCGAAAGGCGATCACAGATAATAGCGTTGTTCTAACAGATATACAACCTATTATATGATTTTCAAAACAGTTTATCAAAACCGCTTCCAGACAAACAGAGTATTCATTCCAAATTAATTACTCAGATAAACTACTGATAATTAATGTAAATATGGAACGAATGAGCAAGAGCAAACCGCCACTTGCCTTAATCCGCAGAATAGAAACAAGCCTAACGACGACAACTGGATTCCGGGCTCGACACGGGTATAGCTCCGACAGCACAACAACCTTCGAGTCGACCCATAAGAGAAACCCTAAGTTAGATCCGACATAACCGCAGTACGAATCTAAAATGACGAAAGAGAACGAAAGGAAAGACGCCACAACCAACCAAGCCAAAGCCACGAAGGCATTCTGGGCACTGGCGGCGGTCGCAGTTCTTGGCGGCGGTCTCCGTGAAGAACACGGACGACTGAAATGAGAGAAATCTCACCAAAACGATGCGCGTTTTGACCCCTTTCCGCCTTGCTTGGGTTCTGACCTCCAAAGGCAACCAAAAGGCTTCTAAAGGGCTGTTGGAAACACCACCAAACGACACCGACGAGAGCTTGCAAACTCCGGCGAAACACAACTCCGACGACACGAAAATTTGGCAGAGGTTCGGTGTTTGGGATGGCTCAAATCTCTCCCCCAACACCTCCTTTTATAGCCAAAACATCTGGAGCACGAAAAATGGGCCTATGAAGGCTAGTTCGGCGCTCGCCAGAACCACGCCGGCGACCATCGGGCAAAGACTGCCGGACAACGACGACGGCAATTACGGCGGGCGCCGTAATTTACGACGGTCGCCGCCATAGCCTGGCACGCCAGCTACCACCTCGAGCATTGGGACGGCGGGCGCCGTGACTGTACGGTGGTCGCCGTTCTTGGATCCGCGACGGCGGTCGCCGCGACTGTACGGCGGTCGCCGTGATCAGCTTTTCCCGCTCGTTCAACTTTGAACGAACATGACATTAAACCGAGATAAAAATTATCGTACGCGAACGAATATTAAAATCCAAGGCATGTTGTCTGTATATTATTTCACTGAGAAAAATATTACAGATACAGAGCACATTACAGAATGTCTCAAACTCTCTGTATTAAATCCGACGTACACAACGGGTACTCGAGAAAATTCCAAAATTCCCAAAATAACCTTACAAAAATACGGGGTATCACATCTCCTCCCCCTTAAAAGAAGTTTCGACCCCGAAACTTAGGTCGAGAATAACTCGGGAAAACGCCTGAGCATATCTGACTCGATTTCCCACGTCTCCCAAGTAACTTATTCGGTCCCTGACTTAGACCACATCACTCGTACCAACAGCACGATCTTGTTGCGCAAACGCTTCTCCCGACGCTCCAAAATGCGCACGGACAACTCTTCATAAGTACCATTAGCTTGAATCTCGATGTCCTCATAACTAAGCACATGAGACTCATCTGGCACATACTTTCTGAGCAAGGATACGTGGAACACGTTATGCATCGGGTGAGCCGATGGCGGCAATGCCAAGCGGTACGCTAGAGATCCTACTCTATCCAGAATCTCGAATGGTCCCACGTAGCGAGGGTTAAGCTTCCCACGCTTACCAAATCTGAAAACTCCTTTGGATGGCGATACCTTGACAAAACCCTTGTCACCGACCTCGAACTCGACAGTCATGCGCTTCCGATCTGCGTAGGATTTCTGTCGACTCTGAGCGGTCAACATCCTTTGTCTGATCAAAGCAATGTCTGAGGCCGTCCTTTCGACCAACTCTGGTCCAAGCAGAATTTTGTCGGTATTATCATCCCAACAAATCGGAGATCTGCATCTGCGACCATACAAAGCTTCGAACGGAGCCATCTTGATTGTAGCATGCCAGCTATTGTTGTACGTGAACTCAATCAGACTCAAGCTGTCCTCCCAGCTAGTCGGACGATCGAGTACACAAGCTCTAAGCATATCCTCCAGGGTCTGGATGGTCCTTTCAGACTGGCCATCTGTCTGAGGATGAAACGCGGTGATGAACCTCAACTCGGTTCCCATAGCCTTATGAAGTTTCTGCCAGAACCTTGACATGAAACGGCCATCTCGGTCCGATACAATGGTCTTAGGAATGCCATGTAAGCGGACAATCTCCTTCTGGTAGACTTTTGCTAACTTCTGGGTTTCCCATGTGGTCTTGATGGCTATGAAATGAGCACTCTTCGTAAGCCTATCCACAATTACCCAGATATCATCCCTCTGACTTCGAGTCTTTGGTAGCCCAGTGACGAAGTCCATGGCGATGTCCTCCCATTTCCATTCTGGCACTGGGAGAGGTAGCAACTCACCACCTGGCCTGCAGTGTTCGATCTTGACCTTCTGGCAAGTTAAGCACTTTGCCACAAAGTCTGCTATGTCCCACTTCATGTTTGGCCACCAAAACTTCTTCCTGAGGTCCTTGTACATCTTGCTAGAGCCAGGATGCACAGAATAAGCGGATGAATGAACTTCTCTCATCACCAACTGACGAAGACCTTCTGTGTCAGGCACACAGATCCGATCCTGAAACCAAAGTGATCCATCATCCTGAACCACAAAACTGGGAGCTTTCCCATCCATCACTTCACTGCTTAACTTCACCAAGATGATGTCATCGACTTGCTTTTCTTTGATCTGATCCAGCAGTGTAGCCTGAATTTCCATCATACTCAGGTACCCTCTACGCTGGTCATACAAGACTTCAATGTCGCATGACTCTTGGTTTAGCTTGGTCTGAGCAGTAAGTAGAGCAACTACAGTCTCGTGTATTGTCTTCCGGCTTAGTGCATCAGCTACTACATTAGCCTTGCCCGGATGATACACCAACTCCATGTCGTAGTCTTTGAGTAACTCTAGCCAGCGGCATTGTCTCATATTTAGCTCCTTTTGAGTAAATATATACTTGAGACTTTTGTGGTCAGTGAAGACTTGGCATATTATACCGTAGAGGTAATGCCTCCAAATCTTTAGCGCAAAGACAACTGCTGCTAACTCAAGATCATGGGTCGGATAGTTTTCTTCGTAAGTCTTGAGTTGTCTAGATGCGTAAGCAATAACTCTGCCTCTCTGCATCAGTACACAACCCAGACCACACTTTGAAGCATCACTATAGACCACATACTCGTCATTCCCTTCTGGGAGTGCTAACACGGGTGTCGAGGTCAGCCGTCGCTTCAACTCCTGGAAACTGGCCTCGCACTTGTCATTCCAGACAAACTTCTTGTGGACCTTGCGGAGTAGATTGGTCATAGGTAGAGCGATCATTGAAAATCCTTCTACGAACCTTCTATAATACCCGGCAAGTCTAAGAAAACTGCGCACCTCCTTCACGTTCTGGGGCTGTGTCCATTTAGCCACCGCTTCAATCTTTTGGGGATCAACCATAACCCCATTTTTATTGATCACGTGGCCTAAGAAAGCCACTTCTATTATCCAGAATTCACATTTAGACAATTTAGCAAAAAGCTGGTGTTGTCTAAGGATTGACAAGGCAATCCGCAGATGTTCCTCGTGGACTTCTTCATTCGGAGAATAGATCAGAATGTCGTCGATGAAGACCACCACGAACTTATCCAAGTACTGGTGAAAACATCGGTTCATCAAATCCATAAAGACAGCTGGAGCATTTGTAAGAACAAAAGGCATCACTACGAACTCATAATGACCATATCTGGTCCTAAACGCAGTTCTAGGAATGTCCTGCTCACGAATTCTGAGCTGGTGATATCCAGATCTCAAGTCGATCTTGGAGAAAACCTTTGTTCCCTGCAACTGGTCCAACAAGTCATCAATCCTAGGCAAAGGATACTTATTCTTGATCGTCACCTTGTTCAACTCTCGGTAGTCGATACAAAGTCGGAACGATCCGTCCTTCTTTTTGACGAATAATACCGGAGCACCCCACGACGATGCACTCGGCCTGACATAACCTTTGTCAAGAAGATCTTCAAGTTGATTCTTCAACTCTTGCATCTCAGCTGGAGCCATCCGATACTGTGATTTGGAAATCGGCGCCGTACCAGGCTCAAGGTCAATTGAAAACTCTACGTCACGGTTCGGGGGTAATCCAGGAATTTCTTCCGGAAAGACATCCGAAAACTCCCTAACTACAGGAATATCAAGAACCTCAGGTCCATCCTTCGCAGGTGAATCCAAGTAGCAAAGGTACCCGACACATCCTTGTCGTAGTAGCTTAAACGCAGCCATCGCATTGATCAGCTTGCCGTTATCAGCGTCATTTCGACCTTTGAACTTGCACACGAACTGGCCCCCAGATGACACCGTCACCGTTCTTGAATCGAAGTCGATCACCGCCTTGTGACGCGTCAGCCAATCCATACCGAGGATAATGTTGTATGGAGCCATGGCTATGCAGATTAAATCTGCCTCGAATTCCTTACCCTGAATGGTAATCGGAAAGTCGGACAAATGCTTGGTTCCCACTAAACGTTCTCCATTAGGAAGATTAACGACAAAAGGGTCGCACGAATCGTTGCACACTAAATCTAACTTGCTAACACAACTATCCGAAATAAAGGAATGCGTAGCACCAGAATCAAACAGAATACACACTGAAGTAGAGTGAAGGTATAGAGTACCTTGAGCAATTGGAGCGTTAGGTCCATCTGCTTCACGCATCTCGTACAAGCGTTGGCCCTGACTTCCAGAAACAGTTGGGGCCTTTCCCCTGTTCTGAGCAGTCGTCTGCACTGAAGGGCTAGGGGTCTCTGCAGGCTTGAATCTAGGTCGGTTGCTCTGATGAACTGACCCTTGTTGCGACTCTACTCCCTTATGCTTGCCCTGCTTGTAGAACTTCTACAGATGACCATCACGTCCACACCCAAAGCACGACCTCTTTTCCTTCTGACACTCATTGCTCTTGTGCCCAGCCGTACCACAGTTATAACATTGAACTGAACTCCGGGTCTGCCCTGACTGCTGAGTCGATCCTCCTTGCGTCATCTCCGTCTTAGCTCGGCCGGACTTGGCAAAGTTAGACGGTGGCGCAGGGCGCTTAAAACCACCTCCCTGGTTCTGGTTGTGCATCGACTTCTGTCGGTTGCGCCTCTTGGTCGACTCCTCTAGAGTTATCTCCAGCTTATAGGCACAATCCACATACTGCTCCAAGGTAGAGCATGTGTGGTGCACCATTAACGGCTTGATATCCGAGCTCATCCACTCGTGGAAGTACCAGATCTTTTGGGCCTCGCTGGTGATCTCGGCAGTGGCGTACTGTAAAAGATGATTGAACTTAGACGCCAACTCGGTCACTTTCAGACCATCCCTCTTTGGGTACAAAAACTCTTTATGCTTCTCCTCTCTCATAGCACGAGAGAAAAAACGATCAACCATCTTGGTCTTGAACATCGACCAAGTCAACACTGGGCTCTCAGCCAAACCTGTGTTCTCCCACCACTCGCTAGCCTCCTCCTTCAGCTGAATGGGAAGCGATATGGACCTTCTCGGCCTCAGTACACTCCACGTTCCGAAATAGCCTCTCCATATGGGAGAACCAATGAGTCACTGCTACTGGCTCCCCTTTCCCGTTATAGCAATCGGGCCTCATGGAAGTGATGGTCTTAAGAGCGCGACCATAGCTGTCTCTAGCCCTGACGGCATTCTCCTGAACCACAGGGTTTATGGGCTCCACAACATCAGGAACCGCTGGATGAGTAGGCACTTCTTGCGCTTGAGGCACACTGGGTCTCAATACATCTGCAATTGCCTGCATCACAATCCCGCGAATCGTCTCAACAGTTGCGGCATCAAACAGTGCCGGCGCTTGGGTCTGATCTTGACCTTCACGCCTCTGCTGGACGCGAGACTCTGACTCGTGCTCATCCTGAACACCTCTTCCTGCTGGCCTGGGATCTTGACTAGTCCCAGCACCGGCTCGAATCGAGTTTCTCGTGCTTCTTGGGTTCACCATCTGTTTACCGATCCAATTCCAAGCATTCAATACATTAATATTATGCAATATACTTATGCAATATACCAACGTAAAGGAATTACTCAGAATAGATCAACTTGGCATTTTATAGATGAACATTCGAACTGTTACACAAGCTACACATAAGTCTATCATCCGAGCGCTAGGACAACATTGCTCGAAGATATAAGTGTTTCTCAGAGTACTTGCCGCAATACTGAAATATTACACATAGTACAAACTTGGAATACTAAGAAATGAAACTACTGCGATAGGCAACGCCAATCCTCCTCAAGGCGTTCCAACACGTCTTCCATAAGACTGGCTACTCGTGCACGGTCTCTTCGGACTAGGCTCACCATCGAGCTCTGGCGATGGGTTTCGCACCCGGCTTGACCCTGAAGCACATGGTCCTATCTCAGTCATGGTAAGGTATGGGTCGTCCATGACTGGCCCTCCTATCCCAGTCCTCCTCTGAGTACTGGCGATTAGCTCATCCCTCCGACACTGTTGTTCTGCAGAGATTACCTCGCTCTGGCGGAGGATCTCCTGCAGCTCGGATTCTGACCTCCTTCTTCTTGGAGTAGGGATATGTTGAGATTCCCTGTCACTTCTCCTAATACCGTACTCGGTATACAGTGCCTTCCAATCAGCTTCTGACATGGGTGCGTACTCTAGCACTGGTGGCAACTCTTGCATAGGTGGTAACTTTGTACTGGGGTGAATAAATTGCATCCTCGTTTCCTGACTATCCACCAGCAAGTGCCTCAAGTCATCGGACTCCTGGTTTTGCCCGCTGAGGTCCATCTCGGTATTCTCCTCGGGATCATCCTCGATGGGGTCCTCTTCCTCTTCGGGGTCATCCTCTATGGGGTCCTCTTCTTCATCTTCCTCCTCGCTCCCTTCAATAATCACATCCATTAGGTAATCGCCATTGTAGTACCCTCTCGCGTACCTAGACGATTCATAATCTTGCATTGCTTCCTCCCTTGGTGGTTCCACTGGCGCTGTCACAGGAACTACAGCATTCCTTGACACCAGAACTACCGACTCAGGAAGCACATGCTTGATCTCCTCAGATGGGCTGCTCGGGCCTCCAATCTCGAAGCATCTCTGTGGTATAGGGAAGTCTAGCCTCTCGGTAGACGGTGAATCCATCTCGACATCTTCCGACCCCTTCTTCAGAGATATACATGCACCCATCTCGTATAGGATAACGATGAAGGAATTAGTCTTTCTAGACATAGAAGCAAGGTTACTATATCAGACTATCCAGAAGACATGACTATGAACGGTGTTTTTAAATTCTCTTTACTTTGAAAATTCAGAGCCATTTTTAAAGCATTTTTGAAAACGGATAAATGGTTTATAAAAATCCTAAACTCGTTTTAAAACCTTTGGCTCTGATACCACAACTGTAACACCCCCAAAACTTAACCCTTTTGGAAAGGTATTACCGCTAGTGACCCCAGTGTTCCTTACCGAGATCACCCAAGGCTTTACCATTTAAATACAATTTATGAAATACAAATGATACATAATGATCAAAGCATTCAATTTCAAAACATAACATTGTCAAGGAAACAAGAGTTACGGGATTACAACCCAATCCCGAATAGGCTAACACAGAGTTTAAACCAAAAACAGCGGAAGTCTTAGAAAGTACATTACAACCAACGTCATTGTCCAAAAGATCTCAACCTGATTAAAGAAATAATTAAAACGTTCAAAAACCACCGTCGACTCCATAGTCCTTCTATTCTTCTGAGCTACTTTCGATCTGATGTGCCGAATCGAACGGATGACACCAGCCCACATGCAGAGAACAAAGTTCGTGGGTTAGTCTACTTGAATAGACTAACAAGGGTACAAAGCAGAATGGTTCGAAGCAGTCGTATTAGGTTAGACTCATCGCTTCTCGAATAACAACCGATGACGATAGTCAACCATCATACTCCTATTGGAATAAACAAGAGGTATGCACAAGAGAAGATTCTGGAAGACTGAACCTTCACAGAAATCGACTCGAAAAGAAGACTCCAACGGAAAATGAGTCTTTAAGGAAGTATGACAAATCTGGAATGTTACAGAATCATACAACAATGATTTAAAAGTTGACTGAGATGCTTTGGTTCACGACCAACCTCACCGCATACAGCGAGTCCAGATTGGAAAGAGAACGTACTATGATCAAAGTCGAGACGAGTTTTCCTAACTGCACTACTCGCCGACGGTTTATTAATTATGTGCGTCAGAGTAGCACTTATCTGATTTATGTTTCAAAAACACACATCACGTTATTAGACTTTTACATGTGTACCCCACCAATGGGACGACACATCTTAGTATACGTTTCGTCGAGAGTGACGTATACCAGAAGGTTTGTGATACCAGCTAAGTGTCCTGTCTCTACACACTTGTGAAAGAGACCGATCATGATCTTAGAATAGTACCAGATGGAGACGAGCCACCCCGATACCAAATTATAAAGAAACGACTGGACAGTGTCCGAGTAATGTTCCTATCTAACAGTGCTAACTAAACAGTTACAGGATAAATCCACATAAAGGCCCGAAAGACGATCACAGATAATAGCGTTGTTCTAACATATATACAACCTATTATATGATTTTCAAAACAGTTTATCAAAACCGCTTCCAGACAAACAGAGTATTCATTCCAAATTAATTACTCAGATAAACTACTGATAATTAATGTAAATATGGAACGAATGAGCAAGAGCGAACCGCCGCTTGCCTTAATCCGTAGAATAGAAACAAGCCTAACGACGACAACTGGATTCCGGGCTCGACACGGGTATAACTCCGACAGCACAACAACATTCGAGTCGACCCATAAGAGGAATCCTAAGTTAGATCCGACATAACCGCAGTACGAATCTAAAACGACGAAAGAGAACGAAAGGAAAGACGCCACGACCACAACCAACCAAGCCAAAGCCACGAAGGCATTCTGGGCACTGGCGGCGGTCGCTGTTCTTGGCGGCGGTCGCCGCATTCATCACGGTGGGCGCCGTGAAGAACACGGCGGTCGCCGTGAAGAACACGGCGGTCACCGTGAAGAACACGGATGACTGAAACGAGAGAAATCTCACCAAAACGATGCGCGTTTCGACCCCTTTCCGCCTTGCTTGGGTTCTGACCTCCAAAGGCAACCAAAAGGCTTCTAAAGGGCTGCTGGAAACACCACCAAACGACACCGACGAGAGCTTGCAAACTCCGGCGAAACACAACTCCGACGACACGAAAATTTGGCAGAGGTTCGGTGTTTGGGATGGCTCAAATCTCTCCCCCAACACCTCCTTTTATAGCCAAAGCATCTAGAGCACGAAAAATGGGCCTACGAAGGCTAGTTCGGCGCTCGCCAGAACCACGCCGGCGACCATCGGGCAAAGACTGTCGGACAACGACGACGACAATTACGACGGGCGCCATAATTTACGGCGGTCGCCGCCATAGCCTGGCACGCCAGCTACCACCTCGAGCATTGGGACGGCGGGCGCCGTGACTGTACGGCGGTCGCCGTTCTTGGATCCGCAACGACGGTCGCCGTGATCAGCTTTTCTCGCCCGTTCAGCTTTGAACGAACATGACATTAAACCGGGATAAAAATTATCGTACGCGAACGAATATTAAAATCCAAGGCATGTTGTCTGTATATTATTTCACTGAGAAAAATATTACAGATACAGAGCACATTACAGAATGTCTCAAACTCTCTGTATTAAATCCGACGTACACAACAGGTACTCGGGAAAATTCCAAAATTCCCAAAATAACCTTACAAAAATACGGGGTATCACACTACATAACTTTATTAATAATAAAATTGGCTAATTAGTGTTTCAAATAGGTATAGTCATACCACTTACATCAATACTACTAAAAGCATCAAAAATACTAAAAATGATCATATAATACATGAAAATGAAACTAAAAACATTCAATGTGGAACGATGTTCAAAATGACTATAAATTATTAAAAACTTCCTTATATACTACATTGGTTGTAGTATTATACCTCTCCTTATCTTTGTCGTAAATCAATATCTTCAAATCTTTCTTGCTAGTTACCCTTGATGATGCAACATAAAACTGACCATGACTGAAAACAAGGCGTGGAAGATACAAACCGACATTTGCAAGAGATTGGCCTTAGCTTTTGTTTATGGTCATAGAAAAACATACACTCAAGGGAAATTGTCTTCGTTGAAACTTGAAAGTGAATGAAGTGTCTGATGGTGACATTATCATGCGAGGAATCAACACCGTATGTCCGATATTGTTGCCTGAAATAATTCTCTCTTGTATAACATGACTGCCAAGTTGCGTGGTTATCAATCTCGTCCCATTGCATAAGCCTAATGATTGATCAATATTTCGAAGCAGTATAATAGGCACCCCAACCTTTAGTTTGAGCACATGATTTGGCAGACCATAACATCTAATACTGTTCAAAAAATCAGACGTATAAATACTCGCATCACTGTCTTTAACATAACCTGCCTTGCACAAACTATCTGAGCTGAGATATATCTTTTCATCACCATGCAGCGAAGACAATATATACTCATTAACTTTATCTACCTCTTCGTGTGTTGGAGCAAGAATTGCTCGTTCTTCAAAGTATGCAGGAGACAAATGATCTTCCATTAGAGAGGGATAAACAGATTTAACAACTGTTGGAATTTGATCTAATTCATAATCCTTGACCAATAGTTCATCGGGGATTTCTATTTGCGCTTCTCCGTCGTTATCAACACCCGCAGTCCCATCTCTGATGCTTAATATCCATTCAGAAAATTCTTTTTCCTCTTGGATCTGAGATTTAGATGTACCTTGTTGAATCCTCATGTTCCTTGTCAGCGTAAGAACTTTGCATTGATCCCACAAATAAGAGGAATTAATGGTGTCAACAACAACATCTTGCCTGCTCCCTTTAGAGATAACGGGTAGAATTTGCCTAAAGTCTCCACCAAATACTACAACTTTTCCTCCAAAAGGTTGCTCTAAACTAAGCGGATTTGTAGCCCGTAAAATATCTCTTAACGTCCTGTCTAAAGCTTCAAAACGGAACCTATTCGTCATGACAACTTCATCCCATATAATAAGTGTGGCGGCACAGATCAACTCTGAAAGTTCAGTACCTGAACATATATGACACGTGGAATCCTGCAAAAGTATTTTAAACCTCGAATGAGCAGTTCTGCCGCCAGGTATTAGGAGAGCTGCATTTCCACTTGAAGCAACGGTAATGACTATTTCACCTTTTGACCTTATAGCCGCCGAAAGTGCCCTCCATATATACGTTTTGCCTGTACCACCATAACCATATAAAAAGAAGACATCCCCGTTATTTGATAAAACAGCATTCATGATCTCATCGTACACTCCTTTTTGCTCAATTGTAAATCTAGAAAGTAATTGTGAATGTTCCTCGTCTAGACATGATTTATCATATCGAAGTTCATCTTGTATAAGCTTGTTGAAACCTTCAGATGTGAGGCTTGAATCTACAGAAGACATGGTTTTATAGTGACTCAAACTACTACCATTTCGTCGTAATAACGTGTCAATTTCGGCAAGAGCGTAGTTTTGTAATTGGTCATCTGTAACATGCAAATCTGCATATAAATAGAACTCATATGTCAGTACAATTAAATGAGTACAATATATTCCCCAAAAAATATATCAAATGCAGTTAGGATTATGATCAAGTCAACAACATTAATGAAATACATACCCTTAATTCGTAGAATTCTCCTCTGTTTATCGACAATGTCATCTGCTAGAAGTCTCCATGTTTGTTCCCAAACAAACTCTGGTTTTGCCATGCAATCAGACACCAAAAGAAATACAAATAAACTCCTAATATAGTTTGTTGATCCCCCAAAACTTGCTTCAGTTATCCCGTCAATATATTCTATGTCATCATCTAACAACCCCAATGCATAGCAAGCTTCTTTAAATGTACTATAAACTGAACCATCAACAGTCCTTAAATCTTTGTAGCATGTTGGCCCTTTTATATGATTCAACAAAATTCTAAGATAGTACTTCTCTCTAGTACCAGGAGCTACGTGATAAATCCTTCCAATAGAACCACGCCTGACACGTTTTTTCCACTGCCTAGTTGAAGCTACCCAAACAAATTTCTTTGGAAATTCAGAATAAGTCAATTCTTTAGCTTCTGGGAACTTTTTATTAGACTCCATCCATTGCAGAAAAATTGACTTATCACTTTCATGATCATTTAAGACAACATCAATAGGATCATCATCATTGAATAAAATGATTTCCTCACCGAGAAGGTGCAAATTCAAACGTTGAACAGCAGGAGTCTTGTAATGAATATCAAAGGCAAAAATCCTCCAAGCCGCTTCACACGCAGATACATATCGGGCGGTGTAGTAGTTTTTTATTTCGTCCATGCAATTTTCACCGACATTGTTTGCATCAGAGTTTGTAATTGCAACAGTGACGCGATCATGCCCTTTGTTTATGTATTTGAACAAATACTTGATAGAGCCCGATCGGTTACACCATTCAACATTTATATGTGCATTGTATTTTAGAAGAAGAAATGCATTGTAAGGAATCACATACCGATTATCAAGGAGAACTCCACTTTTTTCTATCGTTCTACCATCGTCACGTCTTCTGTACACGGGGTACCCATCGTCATCAACAAAAGTCTGCTCAACAATTTTTTTTGGAAAGTACTTTCTACACTTTCCATCAGCCATACAAGGAGACGATGGTTTAGAAGCTCCGCATGGACCATGCATCATGAAATTTCTCACAACATTGAATAAATCAGCATCCTCAGTTGGGTGTGGAATTTCAGCAGAAATGACCGTATCGATATCTGTAGTAGTTGGCAACTTAGATTCCTTATCCAGAAATAATAAAATATGTGCATGAGGCAGACCACGCTTTTGGAATTCGATTGTGTAAATAACTGCAAAAGATCCATAAGTCAAAGTTATATGTTAAACTTAATTAATACATTTAAAAAAAGCCAAAAATAATACATTTAATAGACTATAAACATGTCAGGAAAATACTATATTTTATAATCAGTTAAACAATAACTAAAATGAGGACAGTAAAAGAGACATTACCGGAATTAACCTTGCCAAATATTTTGTTTACTTTGAAATCTTTGATCATGGACTCCAATTTCATGTGGAATACTCTACATATAATGTCTGGGCGATCCTCTGGTTGTAGACCCATTTCTTCGCAAAACTTGACAATTTCAGGCCATTTTGAATTGCATGTGACTGTTATGAATAGATTAGGATAACCATGGTGTTTGCATATTACCATTGCATCTTGATAGTTCTCCTGCATATATCTAGGACCACCCGTAAATGAAGATGGCAACACTATTCGCTTTCCAGATGATGCCGGTGTTGTATGACCCTTGCTCGTTGCTGAAGCAAGATTTGTATATAAATCAGCACGTATGTTCTTATGATGAAATCGATGGTAGTTCAACCTTTCTGATTCAATCATTGTATAAACATCAACAAAAAATTGTTGAAACAACTTTCTAGATGACCTTAGAATTTTGGCTTCGCCTCGACGCTCGTGAATTCGAAACTGACAGAATTTCGGCTTCGCCTCGACGCCCGTAACCTGGTGTCTCATTACCAGTACTTGAAAATTGAAATACCATATTAACGAAAATTTATATCGGTGTTTTTGAATTTAAGGTTATTTTTATCGGTATCACTTGATTATTATTATTTTGATTGGTACTTTTAACATATTGTATTTGTTTTTGAATTCTTAAGGTTGAAAATAAATTATTGTTTCAAACTTTAAAATTAAGATGGTTAGGATATGGATTTGAGTGTTTTACAAGTCAAATCCTTAAGAGCACAAACAAAAAAATAATAATCATGTGACACCAACATAAATAATTCTTAATTCAGAGATATTAACAATAATTTCCCTAATATGAATAATTTTAATAAATAATGTATTCAATGAGGATGAGTGATTCTACGAGGAGTGACGACTTAGCTCTAACTTCTATAGAGTAAAATTCTATAGGTAGATTTGAAGAAATCTTTAAATAAAAATTGAATAGTTTAAAATAATTGTCTTCGCTCTTCATATCTGCTTATATTTTCTTTCTTTTTATTTATTTTTTGACATGGTTTACCTTTTTACTATAGGGTTTTAGAATCTATCAATAGAGATTCTTTAATACTCCACTAGAATATGACCCAATGAATGAGTATGTCTCGTAGCTTTTAGATGATAATAAAATAACGCGAGTGCTAGATACGTTCAAATTCTTTGATTTTTACACTCAAAATAGTCATGTGTACGCAATGCGGGAGCGAGATATTTTATTAAAAAAATATTAATTTTTTTTTAATAAGTCATGTCCACGCATTATTATATTAAAAAATAAAAAAATTATAATTGTTTATTATTATCAATTTTTTACTTATTAATTATTTTGTTTTAATTTTTTTTTTAAATTATTCTATATTCAAGATATGAGATTTAGGGTCTTTGGCACACCGAAAACAAAAAAAGAAATGTTATGGACGCTCTATGAGTTTCAAGATTAAGATTATGAAAAGAATAAGTTAAGTATAGTGTAATTTTGACTTCATTATCATATTATTCGAATGTATCAACTCCGTATGTGCTACAAGCATGATAGAGTATGAAAATAATATGGTTGTAATGTCCTAAATCTGAAACCTTACTTACCCTAAGGTTTCTAGGATATAAGATTTAAGGTATCCCGAAACCCTGAAACAAGATGAAAATTGGCATCAAATATATATGTGCTACAAGCATGATAGGGTATGAAAATAAAATCGGTTTGAAAACCTTAAATCCAAAGAGTCACGCCCTCATAGAGCATCCATAACCTGTCTTGTCTTATTTTCGGAGTCTTAAAGACCGTAAATCTCATATCTTGAATATATAATTTTTTTTTAAAAATGTAATACAAAATAATTTATAAATAAAAAATAATAATAATAAATTTTTAAAATTTTTTAATATTAAAACAGTCACGTTCAGGTATTGCGGGGACGTGACTTTTTTTTTTATATTAAAAGAGTCTCGCCCTCGCATTGCGAGGGCGTGAATCTAGAGTCTCGCTCACGCAAAGCGTGAGCGAGACTAGTTGAGCTTATTTAGTAAAAAAATGTGGGCGTATCTAGCACCTCTCTAAAATAAAGGGGTATGAGACTAGGAGTAGAGCACCGTCATGCACATGACCTCATTTAAAGTATTCTCTGCATTGACTGATCAATTTTATTTTTCTGAGCCCAAATTTCAACCTCGCCTTTTTCCTCACCAGATTAATTTTTTGCACAAAATAAATATTTGCTTATGTTTATATACTATGTGTTTATTTATTATTATAAGAAAATCAATACTGTGTACTTAAATTTCTTCTTGTGTGTTCATTTATTACCATTTATGTGTTTTTATGTTTATATCATCGGTTTGTCTAACCTATGCCCTTAGGGCATAAGTTAAGAATTCATATTAAGGAAAATAAACCTTAAATAAGAAAGGGTAAACTCATTTAAAAAAAATAGAAAATTCTAAAAGCTTAACATATAATCAAAACTTTCTATATAAGGGATCTTAACCTATGTCCTTAGAAGGGTATTATCAAAAATTTCTTGTTTGTTCATTTATTATTATGAGAAAATAAAAAAAAATTTATATAAGGGATCTTAACCTATGCCCTTAAAAACTTAACATATAATCAAAATTTCTTCTTGTGTGTTCATTTATTATTATGAGAAAATCATTATTATGTAATAACTCACCTTAGAAGGATATTATCGTAATTTTATTTGATAATGATTAAGGTTATAAAATCTGTTTTATTTCTTTTAATGAAGAATAATTTAAATTGTCATTAACTTAAGTCCAAAACTTATGCTTAGGATAATTTTTGTACAAATAATAAAAAATCTACACTAATATAATTTGGTGGTGGTTAAATAGGTGTAATAAAGGTGATAAATAAAGTTTGGGAAATTTATAACATTTTTGTAATTTAAAATGGAACGTTTTTGCCATAATTTGGAAAAGTTTGACAAAAGTTGTAGTTTATCCTAAACTAGGGGTGGTCATGTGGAAGTTTTGGAAATTCGGTTGAACGACTAGTTCATTCTCTGTTCTTGCTCTCGCGTTAGGGCTTTGAATTCCAAGCCAAAATTCGACCACTTGGGGAAGAATTGGCGCGTTATACTGAATGAGAATTGAAGATCTAAACGAGATCAATCAAAACCCTCTAATTTCAGGGTTGATTGGATTCGGCCCAAGAAGTGAAGGACGTGTGTGTGAGTCATTCGTCCATAATTTGTGAGACCTGACCGTTATCAAATCAATTCGAGCGAGTGATTTGCGTGATTGTGTTGTATGAGTTACACGAAGCAATTCCTCTATAAATTCCAGTCCGTCCTCGAATTTGAGATCCAAAATCAAGCAAATCCACTCGAAACCCCTCTTCGCTGTTCTGTTTTTTGTTTGCTTCTATTGTGTTGGTTTTTCAACGCCGGTGATCCCCGTGGTATCCTGAAATGAAATGTCATGAGAGCCGACCATGTTCCGTTTGGACGTCGTTAGAGCCACCAACGAACCGCTCGAACCTTGCTCAATGCGTGTTCTGTTTCGCGAATGCCAGCCGTTGAGCGCATTGCCGAAGCTCCGACGACCGCCACTCCCGAGGGAATTGTGTTGCTACCGTGACGCCTCCACTCCCAGGAGTTGCCGCCTCCTCGAGCCACCCCGTCAAGGCGCGCACCAGTGTTGTTGTTGTTGTGCTGTTGTTGTGGAAGAGAGGAGACGTGGGACCTACCCGCATATGTGTTGGGCTTAAAATCCCAATTATCATCAATTCAACCCAGCCATATAATTTTCGACCCATTTCGTACCGGTACTATAACAAGCTTATTACATAATTAAATATGAACTAATTTATGTTTTATTTTTTGTCGTGAATCGTTTGAGAAATGGAACCTCGACGATGGATTCGTAAGATCTGACACTCACGCCACTTAATCAACGATAACCGTCTCGTCTAGATTTACCCCTAAATGTAGTTAATGTAAGTGGTCGTTTGTTCTTGTCATTTTTTACCGACAAATAATATTGAAATTAATTGTTATTTCATTGGAATTTCTGAAAGCTCATTAAATATTTGGAAACATTTGTGTAGTTGTGTGCTTTAAATAATTTTGTATATAGGTTGATACTTATTATATATATATATTTATACATGTTAGATTATTTAATGTATTATTGTCTTAATGACAATATTGTGTGTGGATGTTATTTGTTTAAGTGTGAACTTTATATTCGATAGTTGTAAGGGATGTTACGGCCTAGCAAGACGTAGTGATCTTTTTATTACTCTGTATTCGTCGAGATAATTTCCTAATACTTTTCAGGTTATGAGCATTGTCTCTTATGCATCCGTTAAGGATAAGTGTGTTTAAGCACCTTGCTAGTGCAATTGGATTGAACATAATGTTGCCTTGTGTTTTTCTCATTTTATTCGAGATTGTGTTAAAAGCTATAAGATAATACATGATGTGTTGAACGAAATAAGATAAGTATTGCGGACACATAATTAATGAATCATAGCGATAAGAACCTTCCCTTAGATTGTTACATTATCAAGAATTCCGCTTGATAATCTAATGTAATTGGTGATATGTATCAAAGTTTAACATAATTCGCTTGATAATCCTGGAATTTGACATAATTCGCGTGATAACACCGGGGTTTGTGCAAAATTCTCCTCATATCCAAGTTTAACATAAACTTACGTGTCCTTCTAACATATGAATTTTGTTAATCAATAATCACTAGTGTAATACACGTGCCTTGCACGAGATTTTTTTATTTTATTTTACATTTGTAAAAATTATATATTTTTATTATCGAATAATCATTGTTTTGATATATACTTGATTAGTTATTTAAATTAAAAATGACAAATTGACTAAACAAATTAAAGATATAAAAAATTACATTATATAAAGAGAGACAGTACTCTCCATAACTTTATTAATCGTAAAAATTGGTTAAGTAGTCTTACAAACATGCATATATAGCGACAATCTTTTACATCAATACTTCTAAAACGATAAAACATAATAAAAAAGTCATTTAACTCTAATACATGAAAATGACACGCTAAACATAATAAATGGCACGATGTTCAAAATTGCTACAAATTATCAAAAACTTCCTTGTATACTACATTAGTTGTAGTATTATATCTCTTATTGTCTTTGTCACAAATCAAGATCTTCAAACCTTTATTGCTAGTCACCCTTGAAGAAGCAACATAAAACTGACCATGACTGAAAACAGGGCGTGGAAGATACAAACCAACATTGGCAAGAGATTGGCCTTGGCTCTTGTTTATGGTCATAGCAAAACACACACTCAAGGAAAATTATCTTCGTTGAAACTTAAAAGGAAATAAAGTGTCTGACGGTGACATTATCATGCGAGGAATCAAAACCGTATGTCCAATATTGTTGCCTGAAATAATTCTACCTTGTATGACATGACTGCCACGCTGCGTGATTATCAATCTCGTCCCGTTGCATAAACCTGAAGTCTGATCAATATTGCGAAGCAGCATAATAGGGACCCCAACCTTAAGTTTCAGTATATGATTCGACAGACCAGAACATCTAATACTATTCAAGAAGTCAGATGAATAAATATCAGCATCACTATTTTTAACAGAACCTGTCTTGCACAAACTATCGGAACTGAGATAGACCTTTTCATCACCAGGCAACGAAGACAATATATACTCATTAACTTTATCTACCTCTTCGTGTGTTGGAGCAAGAATTGCTCGTTCTTCAAAGTATGCCGGAGTCAACTGATCTTCCATAAGAGAGGGATAAACAGATTTGACAACTGCTGGAATTGGATCTAATTCAAAATCCTTCACCAATAGTTCATCGGGAATTTCAATTTGCGCTTCCCCATCATTGTCAACACCTACAGTCCCATCTCCGATGCTTAATATCCAAGCAGAAAATTTATTTGCCTCTTGGATCTCAGATTCAGATGTACCTTGTTGAATCCCCATGTTTCTTGTTAGAGTAAGAACTTTGCAATGATCCCACAAATAAGAGGAATTAACTATAGCAAAAACAACATCTTGCCTGCTACCTTTTGAGATAACGGGTAGGATTTGCCTAAAGTCTCCACCAAATACTATGACTTTCCCTCCAAAAGGTTGTTCTAAACTAAGAGGATTTGTAGCCCGTAAAATATCTCGTAATGTCCTGTCTAAAGCTTCAAAACATAACTTATTCATCATGACAGCTTCATCCCAGATAATAAGTTTGGCGGCACATATCAACTCAGAAAGTTCCATACCTGAACATATATGACACGTTGAATCCTCATTAACTTGCAAAAGGTATTTTAAAACTCGAATGAGCAGTTCTGCCGCCGGGTATTAGGAGAGCCACATTTCCACTTGAAGCAATGATAACAGGTTTTTATCGTGTAAAAACTGCTATGCAAAATATCCAAACAAACCTTAAACCGTAGTCCTAGGTAAGTACAGGTCGAATCCATAGGGAGGCGAATTCTATCTAAATATGCAATTTATATGTCAAACTAAAGTAACCAAATGGGGTTTTTTGTTTGTTTTAAGTAACTAAGCATGCAAAGGTAAACAAAGTAAAAGTTGATTAATTCAGTGATGGGAAAAGCACTTAGTCAAACAACATCCACTATTCGTATGACAAGTTGATCCTAGAAACTCATTCAAAATCTCATGCAATGGAAATTCCAATTCCTTTTCAGATATAACTAATAGCACAACCAGATACTATTAGCACTAACTAATTAAACAACCCTGAAACTATCAAGATTCAGTTTAACAGCAGCCTTACGGATAGGAATATAGTTGGATACAACTCTAGCATAAAACAGCCAGATATTATCCTAGAATGTAAATCAGTTCTCTTCTGCATAAGACTAGCACAACCAGATACTAGTACGATGCAGTTGCTACTCTGAAATAGATATGCTCAACCAGTAACAATCTAGATCTAGCAATAGATCAATAACAATAAACCCTAGTTGATCAGACTAGAAATTATCAATATCAATCATAAGCAACTTAAGCAAGAGAATAGATAAAATCCATGCAATAGATTAAGAACGAGAATCTCACAGCTTTATCGAAACGAAAGCTTCAGCGTCTGACTAAGCCAGGGAGGCTTAGTTCTTCATAACGTAGAAAGAGAAATTAGGATTTCAGAGAGTTGATGATCAGATTGGCAAACAAGCCTTTTCTCTACCCTAATATACTAAAGGAAATATAAATTCTAAATTAATCTAAAACAAAATAATAAAATAATAATAATTAAACAAATGAAAACAGGGAAATTAATCCCGTAATCTCGGCCTTGAATCTCGCGTTCAGCAGCTGCTCGGCATCACGTGATGGCCCACACCATCTCGGCAGACATCTCGGCTTCAAAAAAGCACCAGCTCGGCCCACTTTTTCGGCCCAACGTCAACCATCAGCAACACGACCCACCTCCAATTTGCTTCAATTTCACGCTGATGTCGTGGATGACATCACCTCCAATTTGCTTCAATTCACCAGCTTCAATTTGACGCGCGCATCGATTCTTCATTTCACGTGGGTACAATTCTTCATGTGGGCCGAACTTCTCCTTTTTGGGCCGAGCTTCCATGGCCTTTCTTCCAACTTGGCCCAGCATTTAAAAGCATAATCACGTGGCTTGTTAATTCCACTTGGGCCTAATTCATCCAATTCGCCCATCAATTACGTGGCATTTAATTAATTACCAAACTTCGCCCCCAAACGCCATGCACATGAATGTGTCTAAATCTACCCGAATGGCACCAATAAAACCTCTAATGACTCTTACTTAAGCCCTACAAAGTAATGCTTATCAAACCACCCCATGCTTATACCTTTGCTCGTCCTCGAGTAAATTAATAAAGAGTCTACTCCTCCAATGTAGCATCCAAGGTCTCAGGAAGCATATCCTCCAACTAAGAGTCACCTAACCCATGCCAAGCTCCTAGCACCAATCTCATTCACAACACATCCACAACTCAACAAGCTTAAGGGGCAAGCAGAGTACTTCCCCAAAGCTAACCCGGACATCCAATAGTGTGAGTAACCTCTAATCCTAGCCTCCATCTATTGCTCCTTATGTCTCCCAGAGTGACCTACCCGACAATCTTTCTTTGACTCCTCTTCTTATGACGTCTCGCCAAGAATAGTGAGAAATCCTAAAATCACTCTTCTTCTTTTCGCTCATTTTGCCAAGACGCCCTTTCGGGTTTTCACCAAGCCACTCATTTCATTTTCCAATAGATGTACTCACATAAGCTCACGTCACTCTTGACCTCATATTACCCCAGCCTAATGCTAGTCCAAGCCACCTGCTTATTGCCTAGGCCGCCCTTTCGGGTTTTCGACCTATCCCAAGATTTCAATGATAGCCTTTTTTCAATTTTTGGCTCTTTTCATTTTTTTTTTCATTTGTTTCCTCAGTAGCGTAGCAAGTAGAAAACCCCACCCCATGCTTAAACATTGCATTGTCCTCAATGTAATGAAAGACAAAAGAATAAAGCACAGGGAAAAGCAAAAAATAACTCACAACGTTGCCGAGTTGGCTTGGACACTTCCTTGTCGCTGGCGGTGTACTCATGAAAGCTCATGTCCTGGATGTCTGGCATCAACGCCATTATCTTCATCTACCGTGCAACCATAAGAAACCATTGTAGGGTGTGGTGGTTATGTAGGAAATCAGGGTTGCACGGCCTTCAACTCCATCAACTCCTACCATGCAACCAAAATGGACCACTCTGGGGAAGTAGTGGTCAATCAAGGGAACAGGGTTGCATGGCCTTCAAAAATGGGCCCAGATGTCATCGTGGTTGGGCCTTGGTGTACCTCCTCTCCAACTGTCGACTGCAGGGCCATCATCGTTGCCAAGTAAAAGTAGGGTGAATGTAATCTTCCGTTAGCAACATGATGCGCACCTCTCCGTGGAGAATCTGGACAGCTGGGTAATTTATTTATTTTTTTTGAATTTTTTTTTGGACTTTTTCTCCCCGTTTAAGGTCTTTTCGGGGTATCTTATTTTCGTCTTTTGCTCCCCGTTTAAGGTTTTTTCGGGGTCCATTTTTTTTCGATTTGTTTTTTTTTTTACCTGAGAAAGTGCGGCGGTCGCCGTTTTTAGGTCGTAGCAAACTTTCTTGGCGAGGAAATTGCGGCGGTCGCCGTAAGGTTGGCGGCGGGCGCCGTGAATTGCGGCGGTCGCCGTAATTAAACGGCGGTCGCCGTTTTTAGGCCGTAGCCAACTTGCTTGGCGGGGCATTTACGACGGGCGCCGTGAACTTTGCAGCGGGCGCCGTGAACACCAGTTTCGTTTTTTCGCTCTTCCTGCAGGTTAGTTCGACACAGAAAGGAAAAACTAAAAGGAAAAACAAAAGAAAAGACTAAGGGAAAGGGAAATAAACTAACTAACCTCGGGTTGCCTCCCGAGTAGCGCCTTAGTTAGTGTCGTGGCGCGACATACTACTTGAACAACCTCAATCCATATCGTCAGGTTCCTTGGGAACCTTCTTAATCCATACCTCCTTTCTGAACCAATCATAGAAAGGTTTGAACCTTAGACCATGCTTCTTCTTCCTTGGCTTCTCCATCTTGACCTTCTTGGTCGCGTCTACCCCATGCTTAGATCGATCCGGGGGGTGTTTAACCTTAACTTCAGGGACCTACACCAAAGAGGGAGCGAGCTTCTCGCTCGGAGTTAGCAGTAAAGGCGATTTACCTGGTAGCTCCGGAGGGAGCTTATAGCAAGCGTCCCACTCAGCAACACCTTCCTGCAAGTGAGTAGATATAGCAATATCCAAGCTAGAATCAACAAAAAATGGTGGGTCATCTAGGTGGTCCTCATCAAAAACATCTTTCACCACAGGCTCAAGGGTATCAATTGCACACAAAGAAAGATCATTAGAAGGAAATTTTATGGCTTCATAGATATTGTAGTTAATAGTTTCTCCATCAAATTCCATGGTTAAAGAACCAGTACTCACGTTGATCTTAGTGTTGGCAGTTTTCAAGAATGGTCTCTCTAACAGAATAGGGGCTGCATGCATATCATGTTCCATATCAAGCACATAGAAATCAGCAGGAAAATTAAGATCACCAACCCTAACCAAGCCATCCTCCACAATCCCTATAGGACGCACACTAGATCTATCAGCTAACTGAATGGAAATATTGGTCGCATGCATGGGTCCTAATCCTAAGGATTCACAAAGAGATGACGGTAAGACATTAATGGAAGCACCCAAATCTAACATAGCTTTGGGAAACTTGGTGCTTCCAATAGTGACTGGGATGGTAAACATACCTGGGTCGCCACACTTCTTGGGTAGGCGCTTCTGAAAAATAGCGGAGACATATTCGCTTACCTTGACCTTCTTCTTGCTATTCCGGTCCTGATTCCTCTTTGTAGTGCACATCTGCTTTAAGAACTTGGCATAACGAGGGACAGACTTGATCAAATTTAGGAGAGGCATGTTGACCTCAACGTTACCGAACATCTCAAACATGTCTTTGTCCTGCGCAAGTGGCTTGGTACGCTTCAATGCAGATGGGAATGGTGCAACAGGCTTCCACTCAGGAAAAATCGGAGTTCCAGACTCTTTCTCAGCATCAGCTTCGACGACAGAGGGGCGGCGGGCGCCGCAATTAGTACGGCGGTCGCCGTGATTTTCCTCAGACAGGTCGAGAGCTATATCAGATTCGTGGCGGTCGCCGTAAGTTTCGCGGCGATCCCCGTGAATTGCTTCCGGATTTCTGAGAAAATGTTCACCGTCACGGCGGTCGCCGTAATTGTTGCGGCGGTCGTCGTGATTTTTTTCCTCCAGGTCGAGAGCAGCTTCCATTTTACGGCGGTCACCGTGTGTCTCGCGGCGGTCGCCGCTTTCACGGTGGTCGCCGTTCTGCTCCAAATCTGTACTTTCTTCCTCATTGCCCTCAGACTTATCTTCCTTAAGCTTCTTCCCACTTCTCAAAGTCACAGCACTGACATTTCGAATGTTCGGGTTCACCTCAGTTTGAGATGGGAGTTTACCAGAGTCCTTGGCGTCCAGTTTATTCACCACTTGAGAGATTTGACCAAATTATCTTTCCAGGTTCTGAATGCTTGCTTGCGTACTTTGAATGCTAGCGTGCGTACTTTCCTGGAACTGCATGTGGCTCTTGGTCAGCTTAGCAACATTCTCATTAAGACTCATGTTGCTTTGCATTAGCATTTTCATCATATTATCCACAGACTGCGAAGGGTTCGAGCTCTGCCCTTGAGGTCTTGGCACATAGGATGGCCTAGGTTGTGGAGGGTTACCCTGTTGTTGGTTTTGCTCTGGGTCTCTCCATCTGAAGTTAGGATGATCCCTCCAGCCAGGATTGTATGTACTAGAGTAGGGATCATGCCTGGGCCTCTGCTGATATCCTCCCACTGCATTCACCTCCTCTTGCAGAGTAGGACATGAATCAGTAGGATGCAAGTCGTCATGACAAATTTCACAGGCCTTAGCCTGCTGAGGCGTACCTTTCAGTTTCAAACGCCGCACCTCCTCTCTCAGCACATCAAAGTCAGCTTGATCAATTTTGGATTGAGAACTTGCAACCACCAAGCTTTGGGAACCTCTCCCACTGTATTGTCTGGAGTCATCTGCCAGAGTAGCAAATATCTCTAGGGCCTCTTCATAAGTCCTCTTCAGAATATTTCCACCACATGAAGAGTTCACCATTCGACGATCATCTTCACGGAGTCCTCCATGTAAATAGAGAATCAGATCATGCTTTTCGTAACCATGGTAGGGACAACTCTTCACCAGTTTCTTGAAGCGCTCATAATATTCATAGAGAGACTCATTAGACAGTTGCTCTATGTTGCAGATCTTCTTCTTGAGCTGATTAGACTTGATAGCTGGAAAGTATTTGTCAAGAAACACCTTCTTCAAATTTACCCAAGTAGTGATGCTTCCTGGGGGTAAAGAATGATACCAGTCCTTCACTGAGTCCTTCAGAGAAAAGGAAAATACCCTCAACCGCATATGATCTTCAGTAATCTCAGATGGTCGCATACTGGTGTAGACCTCAAGGAACTCATCCAAATGCTGAATAGGATCCTCGAGCGGGGTTCCACTGAATTTCGGGAGTAAATGGACTACTCCTGTCTTGAGCTCAAATTTAACCCCTTCACCCAGAGCAGGGAATTGCACAGCACGAGTTGGTTGCTCCAAGTTAGGAGTTGTCAGAGACTCAAGAGTAACACGAGCTGCCATTCTGTCAGC
Organism: Rheum nobile; assembly: GCA_027886185.1. NCBI lineage: Eukaryota > Viridiplantae > Streptophyta > Magnoliopsida > Caryophyllales > Polygonaceae > Rheum > Rheum nobile. The sequence continues at coordinate 746,137 of WOAB01000309.1, forward strand.
CTCCTGAAGTAGTAAATTCGCAGCCCTACGAGCCTGAAGAAAAGTTCTTTCGATTTCTGGATCAAAAACTAGAGGTAGATTATTAGTAGCACGGGTGTGAACCATAAGATAGGTTCACACCAAGATTGGCACACAAATCACACACACAAAATAGATTATTGCCTCCCCGGCAACGGCGCCAATTTGATAACAGGTTTTTGTCGTGTAAAAACTACTATGCAAAATATCCAAACAAACCTTAAACTATAGTCCTAGGTAAGTACAGGTCGAATCCACAGGGAGGCGAATTCTATCTAAATATGCAATTTATATGTCAAACTAAAGTAACCAAATGAGGGGTTTTGTTTGTTTTAAGTAACTAAGCATGCAAAGGTAAACAAAGTAAAAGTTGATTAATTCAGTGATGGGAAAATCACTTAGTCAAACAACATCCACTATTCGTATGACAAGTTGATCCTAGAAACTCATTCAAAATCTCATGCAATGGAAATTCCAATTCCTTTTCAGATATAACTAATAGCACAACCAGATACTATTAGCACTAACTAATTAAACAACCCTGAAACTATCAAGATTCAGTTTAACAGCAGCCTTACGGATAGGAATATAGTTGGATACAACTCTAGAATAAAACAACCAGATATTATCCTAGAATGTAAATCAGTTCTCTTCTGCATAAGACTAGCACAACCAAATACTAGTACGATGCAGTTGCTACTCTGAAATAGATATGCTCAACCAGTAACAATCTAGATCTAGCAATAGATCAATAACAATAAACCCTAGTTGATCAGACTAGAAATTATCAATATCAATCATAAGCAACTTAAGCAAGAGAATAGATAAAATACATGCAATAGATTAAGAACGAGAATCTCACAACTTTATCGAAACGAAAGCTTCAGCGTCTGACTAAGCCAGGGAGGCTTAGTTCTTCATAACGTAGAAAGGGAAATTAGGGTTTCAGAGAGTTGATGATCAGATTGGCAAACAAGCCTTTTTTCTACCCTAATATACTAAAGGAAATATAAATTCTAAATTAATCTAAAACGAAATAATAATAATTAAACAAATGAAAACAGGGAAATTAATCCCGTAATCTCGGCCTTGAATCTCGCATTCAGCAGCTGCTCGGCATCACGTGATGGCCCACACCATCTCGGCAGACATCTCGGCTTCAACAAAGCACCGGCTCGGCCCACTTTTTTGGCCCAACTTCAACCAGCAGCAACACGGCCCACCTCCAATTTGCTTCAATTTCACGCTGATGTCGTGGATGACATCACCTCCAATTTGCTTCAATTCACCAGCTTCAATTTGATGCGCGCATCGATTCTTCATTTCACGTGGGTACAATTCTTCATGTGGGCCGAACTTCTCCTTTTTGGGCCGAGCTTCCATGGCCTTTCTTCCAACTTGGCCCAGCATTTAAAAGCATAATCACGTGGCTTGTTAATTCCACTTGGGCCTAATTCATCCAATTCGCCCATCAATTACGTGGCATTTAATTAATTACCAAACTTCGCCCCCAAACGCCATGCACATGAATGTGTCTAAATCTACCCGAATGGCACCAATAAAACCTCTAATGACTCTTACTTAAGCCCTACAAAGTAGTGCTTATCAAGCAACAATAAGGACTATTTCACCTTTTGACCTTATAGCCGACGAAAGTGCCCTCTATATATAAGTTTTGCATGTTCCACCATAACCATATAAGAGAAAGACACCCCCGTTATTTGATATAACAGCATTCATTATCTCATCATAAACCCCTTTCTGTTCCATTGTAAATCTAGAAAGTAATTGAGCATGCTCCTCGGCTAGAATTGTCGTGTCATATCGAAGTTCATCTTGTATAAGCTTGTTGTCACCTTCACTAATAAGACTTGAATCTACAAGAGGCATGGTTTTATAGTGACTCAAACTACTACCATTCCGTTGTAATAACTTGTCAATTTCGGCAAGTGCGTAGTTTTGTAGTTGCTCATCTGTTAGATGCATATCTGCATATATATAGCATGCACGTGTCACAACAATTAAATTAATACAAAATCTGCATGTAAGAGTAAATGCAGTTAACATTATGATCATTTAAATATTATTACTGAAATGCATACCCTCAATTCGTAGAATTCGCCTCTGTTTGTTGACAATATCGTCTGCTAGAAGCCTCTATGTTTGTTCCCAAACAAACTCTGGTTGTGCCATGCTATCAGACAACAAAAGAAAAACATATAGACTCCTAATGTAGTACGCTGATCCCCAAAAACTTGCTTCAGTTATCCCGTCGATGTATTCTCTGTCATCATCTAACAACCCCAATGCATAGCAAGCTTCTTTAAATGTAGAATAAACTATACCCTCAACAGTACGTAAATCTTCATAGCATGTGGGTCCTTTAATATGATTCAACATAATTCTAAGATAGTACTTCTCGCCACTACCTGGAGGTACATGATAAATCCTTCCAATTGAACCACGTTTATCACGTTTTTTTTCAATGTTTAGATGAAGGTACCCAAACAAATTTCTCTCGAAATTCAGAATATGTCAAATCTTTACCTTCTGGAAACTTCTTGTTAGACGTCATCCATTGGAGAAACATTGATTTTTCACTTTCATGATCATTTAAGACTGCATCAATAGGATCATCATCATCAAATAAAACGTTTTCCTCACCAGGAAGGTGCAAATTCAACCGTTGAACAGCAGGAGTCCTGTAATGAATATCAAAGCCAAAAATCCTCCAAGCAGCTTCACACGCCGATATATAGCGGCAATTGTAGTAGTTTTTTATTTCGTCAATGCCACCATCACCCAAATTATTTGCATCAGACCTTGTTATTGCAACAGTGACACGATCATGCCCTTTATTTATGTACTTGAACAGATACTTGATAGAGCCCGATCGATTGCACCATTCAACGTTTATATATGCATTGTACTTTAATAGAAGAAATGCATTGTAAGGAACCACATACCGATTATCAAGAGGAACTCCACTCTTTTCGATCGTTCTACCATCTTCACGCCGTCTATATACAGGGTATCCATCTTCATCAACAACCGTATGTTCAACAAATTGTTTTGGAAAGTACTTTATACACTTTCCATCTGCCATACACGGAGATGATGGATTAGAAGCTCCGCATGGACCATGCATCATGAAATTTGACACCGCATTGTATAACTCAACATCCTCTATTGGGTGTGGTATTTCAGCCGAGATGACCTTATCAATATCTGTAGTGGTTGACAACTTAGATTCCTTATCCAGAAACAACAAAATATGGGCATGAGCAAACCACGCTTTTGAAATTCGATTGTGTAAATAACTGCACAACATCCAAATGACTTAATAAATACAAATTATCAAATATATTAAAATAAATAATAAATTGAAAATATATAGAGAAATTACCCGAATTAACCTTGCCAAATATTTGTTTAACTTTGAAATCTTTTACCATGGACTCCAGTTTCATGTGGAAGACTCTACATATAATGTCTGGACGATCCTCTGGATGTAGACACCTTTCTTCGCAAAACTTTACAATTTCAGGCCATTTTGAATTGCATGTGAATGTTATGAATAGATCGGGATAACCATGGTGTTTGCATATTGTCATTGCATCTTGATAGTTCTGCTGCATGTATCTCGGACCGCCTGTAAATGAAGATGGCAATACTATTCGCTTTCCAGATGAACCTGGTGTTGTCTGACCCTTGCTTGTTGCCGCTGAAAGATTTTTATATGAATCAGCATGTATGGTATGCTGATTAGTTCGATGGTAGTTCAACCTCTCTGCTTCAATCATCGTATAAACATCAACCAAGAATTGTTGATACAATTTTCTAGATAACCTCAAAGTCCCGGCTTCGCCTCGACGCTCGTGGATTCTAAACTGACAGAATTATTTAAGCGTCACCCTTGTCCTCTTCCTTGCAGAAGTACTGCATCTTTCACTTAAACCTATGTCAATCCTATAGCCATCCTCACCGTAAGGGAATGCCAATGGATATTGAAGCGCAAGGTACAAAGGATGCAATTCGTGAATCCGTTGTAATTGATCAGACCTTGTCTGAAGTATAATGTCCATGTGCGAGTGATTTGTATCAATATCACCAAGAATAAGAGAAACAACCTCGGAGCAGGTTGGGAGATTATATCTCCGAGCATCAGTGTTTCTTGTGCTAAGTAGGCGCAACTTAAGATCTGCCACACCTTCATCCTTAAATCTATCTCGGGCCATTCTAAATGCCTTTGCATGGGGGTTGTGTTGATCTATCATCTTTCTCAACTCAGTCACAAGAGAATCATCAACTTTTTTGACCCTAGAGCTGTCATAATTAAACATCACAATAATATCTTAATAATAAAAATAATATTAAATAATCATCCATATTAACAAAATGAATATAAATATACATAATCGACATACCTAATGACACTGATTCTGTTTGAATCCTCGTTTTGAGTATCATATATATAGAGTTGCGAAAACTTTGGTGTTTCGCCAGGAACTGGTAACAAACTCCCTATTATGTGGAAATTCTGGCCATGCATTCGATAACAATAAGGTCCACGACCTTTCTTGATGGGTAAGACCTTTTCTCCCAAAGAGGTGAAAGCAAACATCATATTATAAGCTATAATATTCTCACAAAATTGTTTGCTTTTTGGATGCCTATTTGTCAAAAGATTCTTCAGCAACGGTGGTGGCTGTTGCAGCAATGACAGCTCAATTTTTCCTTTCATGCAACATAAGGAAGATATATGACATATACCTTCGCTTGAATGGTCTTGTATATTTAATCTTTCAGTATGCCACAGTAATGCACCACAATGTAGACATTCATACACAACTTGACCGTGATCTAGGTATTGGACTACGGAATATAGATGAGCATTAAACAATATACAAACTAATATTACAAATTCACCAAATAATACAAATGAAGTACGTGGTTTACCAGTATGATTTCTCATTGTTCTATTCACTTCTGCGACAGGAACTGTAGAGTATAATATTGTAATACCAAAATAAATGTCGATAAATCAAGTACACACTCCTAAACATTATAAATATTTTGAAATCAAGATAGGACATTATAACGTGTTAAACAATCTTAATGTAATACAGAAAAAATGGTTTTATCAGTATATAATAATACAAATATTGATATAAAAAATACCATTACTAATGTTTGGTAACGTAGATGAACGCCCTCGCAACGCAGACGAACTGGTAGGACCTGAAAATTACGTGAAAAGAAAATGACATATTATAAACAACATCGGAATTAATATAATATATGTATGTATAGCGATATATGCGACCGAAAAAATTCATAAGGAATTACCATTAACCGTAATAGATAAGGGTGTAGCTTCGGTACGTATAGAGTTCTCAATATTTCCAAGTATAACTCCTGCACAAATGTCGCTACTTGTAGGTTATATATTATTTTGTAATGTTCATTTACTACGACAAATTTTATGCTTACCTGATTCAATTAGTGGTGTTCCATGCCTCTTATGCCTAATCGTATTCATTCTCACCATTCTCTTGCGTCGAGCTAATTTGTAAAAGAAAAATAATTACAAATATTGTACGGCAAAAAATGAATTTTTTTATTGAACAACATCATACCTTGTTCAACTTTTGTTACGTCAATTTGATTGGTAAGACTCGCGTTTTGTAACGGATCTGTAAATGATAAATAAATATATCATAGTATAAATATTGATGTAAGATAAAATATAGTATAATCCTTAATATACATGACTTTATAAAACATAAATTTGTTACCATCATTTTCCTTGTCATTGAGGCTTATAGGTAGAAGCAAGTTTTTAGGAGTTTGATCCAGTAATGGTAAATGTAAATCTTTCGGCGTAACGTTGATGCACACTGCATAAATACATGGATATTAAAATTTATCTTTGTAAATTAAACCTAATCGACGATTATAACATAACTACTATATTTAGTATACTTATAACTATAATTGAATACTACCATCACTTATATGCGGTATATTAGATGAACATCCTGACAATGTAGATGAATTTCTTATACCTGAACATTAAAGTATTAAATAATGATAGATTAGTAATAATCTCAAACTTAAGATCATACATGTCTACCCATTAAAAAACTTAGAAAAACAATGTAGGTTAATGACTAACCATTAAATGAAATAGACAATGGTCTAGCTTGGATAAGTACGGAGTCGCTCATATTTCCAAATATATTTTCTGCATAAAATTATGGTTACGCATGGTACCCTTGAGTGTTTTCCATTGTAATTAAATATAATATATTTTTTCTAACCTGATTCGATTAGCGGTGTTCCATGCCGCTTATGCCTTATCACATTCATTCGCAATTTCCTCCTCAATCGAGCTAATTTTAGCATGAAAATAAATATTAAGTATTATAAATTAATAAATCACTCATTTCATACCACTTTAAAAAATACCATACCTTGTTCGACATTTTGCAAATGATTTTGTTCTGTAAGCATGACATTTTGCAATTGAGTTGCACCATAGTTTTCTTTGTCACGAACACTAATAGGTAAATGTGAATTATGAACGTTTTGATTAGTTCTGTAATGCAAAGTCATCGGAGTAGATGAATTTCTTCTACCTGAACATTAAAGAATTAAATAACGATAGATAGTTTTTTTTTTAAATAATCAAACAATCTAATCTAAATAATTTTTGTTCTAATTAAAAAAAAATTTTAAATTTAATTTAAACATTAATTTTTTTCCAACACAATGATATTATGTCTTCGAGGAATATCAAACACTAACTACCATATAAATGAAAAATTGAAGTAAATAGATAATCTACTGTAACAAACATTACTAACCATTTGAAATATCGGACATTGGGATACGATCATTAACGGAATAATTGAGAGTACCTGAACATTAAAGTATTAAATAATGATAGATTGGTAATAATCTCAAACTTAAGATCATGCATGTATACCCATTAAAAAATTAGAAAAACAATTTCATTAATGACTAACCATTAAATGAAATAGATAATGGTCTAGCTTGGATAAGTACGGAGCCGCTCATATTTCCAAGTATATTTGCTGCATAAAATTATGGTTACGCACGGTACCCTTTAGTGATTTACATTGTAATTAAATATAATATATTTTTCTAACCTGATTCGATTAGCGGTGTTCCATGCCGCTTATGCCTTATCACATTCATTCGCAATTTCCTCCTCAATCGAGCTAATTTTAGCATGAAAATTAAATATTAAATATTATAAATTAATAAATCACTAATTTCATACCACTTTTAAAAATACCATACCTTGTTCGACATTTTGCATATGATTTTGTTCTGTAAGCATGACATTTTGCAATTGAGTTGCATTATAGTTTTCTTTGTCTCGAACACTAATAGGTAAATGTGAATTATGAACGTTTTGATCAGTTCTGTAGTGCAGAGTCGTCGGAGTAGATGAATTTCCTCTACCTGAACATTAAAGAATAAAATAATGATATATAGTTTTTGTTTATAAATAAGCAAACAATCTAATCTAAATAATTTTTGTTCTAATTAAAAAAAAAGAAATTAAATTTATTTTAAACATTAATTTTGTTCAGACACAATGCTATTATGTCTTAGAGGAATATTTGACACTAACTACCATATAAACGAAAAAATTAAAGTAAATAGATAATCTACTGTAACAAACATTACTAACCATTTGAAATATCGGACATTGGGATACGATCATTAACAGAATAATTGGCAGTACCTCCAAGTGTAGATCCTGCATAATTAGTATTTATATTAAAGTTCATATTACTATTTAGTAGACAAAATTTAAACAAAAAAATGCAAAATATTAACCTGATCCATTAGAAAATATCCGTTGTCGTTTCTCTCTAATAACAGGCAATCTCAACGTTCTATTATGTCGGGTTAATTCGTCTATAACAAAATCACCCTGACAAACTAAGATATAAATATTTAAATAAATATATCTACATAAGAATAATTTAATTTTCATCTTATTCAAATACATTAACATGTTTACCTACATAATTTATAATATTAATTAAATAAGACATAGTATTTTACAAATCTAATATTGGATATTAAAAATAACAAATTAATACATGAAAATACTTTAAAAAAATTATTCAACATTGCATTAATAAATGTCATTATTTATTTTTTATTTTATTACTATATAATTGCAAAAAAAAAGTGTAAAAAAAGTTATTGACTTATGGGCCGAATTTACTTATGGATAGATGAGTTATTAATACATCATTTTGCCATTAAACCAGAAGCCCACAAAATTAACATGTAACCCGGCCCAAAACCCACTCCCTCACTCTGGGCCACATTTCTCAACCAAGACCATTAGCCCAAAACCTTCACCAATGTAACCCGTGCCATAACCAACAAACTTGCCTCATTTGTCTCGGCCTCAAACCCTAGCTTTCCAGAAACCTCTCTTTCCTTTTCCAGATCTCGTCACCCTGTCTCTCGTTCCATTTCCAGATCTCGCCATCCATGGCGATTTCAATCCGAGTTGTCGCCATTTCCAGACCTCTCGTCATCCTCTCTTTCGCTCCATTTCCAGCCTCAAACCCTAGCTTTCTAGAAACCTCTCTTTCCTTTTCCAGATCTCGTCACCCTATCTCTCGTTCCATTTCCAGATCTCGCCATCCATGGCGATTTCAATCCGAGCTGTCGCCATTTCCAGATCATATACCTTACTCTAGATAAAACCTAATTTGTTCGTTCCATTTCCAGATCTCGCCATCCATGGCGATTTCAATCTGGAAATCTCATTTTTTTCCTTTTCCCGAAACTCTCTCTTACTCTTTCTATTTCTCTCGAAACGTCAATGATCGCAAGGAAGCGCAGATCTGGTAGTCGGATGTTCTGCAGAGCTAAATAACCCCAAAAAACGTAAGATCTCTCTCTCTCTCTCAATATTTTTTTTTATTCTCTGGATTTTCTTTTCGATTTTGCAGATCATCTGGAAGTCGGAGGTTGTGGAGAGCTCAATATTACAGAAACATAAGATCTCTTTCTCTCTATGTCTCTCTCGCACCTTCGTCTCCCTCTCTCTCTCTGAGTATGTATGTCTTTTTTTTTATTCTCTGGATTTCCCTTTCGATTTAAAAATCACCAAAAATTTGTTTCAATGCTTTGTTTAACTATCATTCATGCTTGTTCTTCATCATGTTTTAATATTCATTTGATCTGCTATGTTACCTTGCTTTGAAATAAACCCTAAATCATCAATCTCGTCCATGAATCATTAAAGATCTGTTTGAAAATTGTGTTTGGTTTTTTTTTCATGTCTGCATTGATTAGGATACTGTGTTTCTATTATAAGTTTTATATCTAGAATCTTCTCGCTCAATCTATACATTATATTTGTTATAATTATATTTGTTATAATGGGTTCAGTAATAATAATATATAAACCAGGTTCAATAATAGAATAACTATTAAATTTATATTTGATACGAATTGAATTGGATTCAGATAAAAACATTGATTTGCTATAACGGGTTAGTGGGCCAAGTTTATATTGGGCTTGATTAAATGACGACTTTAGGCCCAGTCATTTATAACTTAATTTCTATCTTTGATATAATGGCTAAGTGGCCCATTTTTTGTATGCGCTTCTTTAACGACGGCCCAAATGTGTAACCAATTATGGCCCAATTTAAAAAAAAATCGGCTTACTGGTCCAATCTTTAAATAACGGCAACAATTAATGGCATTAAAAAAATTAACAGATGGGACTAGAAGTCAATGGTCTTATCGGCCAATTTCATTTCGTTATCGTTATTGGGCTTAGTGGTCCAATCTTTAAATATTGGCAACAATTAATGACATTAAAAAAAATAACAGATGGGCCTAGAAGTCAATGGGCTTATAGCCCCATTTCATTTGGGTATCGTTATTGGGTTTGTAAGTGAAATTCTTCTGGAATGTAGGCCCGATAAATAATTGTAGTCGTTCACATTTTAGGAAACCCTACCACATTAAGAAATTTCTTATTGCGCCGCTTTCATTTCTTCTCTCTATACTTGTTCTTCATACATCTACTTCACCATTTCCTATTGTTGTTGCTTTTAATCTCTCTCTCTATTGCGCTGTTTATCTAATTCTTTGGTTCTTCTCTAATTACTTTTAGAAATACTAACATCAGTACTTTATTCTGAGGATATGAGGAGATCATTCACTGTAGAGTGGAATTTGAAGAAGAAGAAGATAGATTTACCTGCGTGCGACCATGTAAGTTATCTCTCTCTCTCTCTCAAAATTTCTCTCGTTCTAGAAATCCATGTATGTGTAGATCTGTAAATATATGTGTCTCATTCTCTCTGTGTCGCTGTATCTACCCAATTTCCTCATGTTTTAAACCCTAAAACATAAATGATTTAATGAAGTGCGAAAAAATGTAGTTTTAATTGTTTTCTTCTTGTTGCATACTGTTAGTACTTTGGATACTTTGTAGCATTTTAGGTAAATGAAGAATGTTAATGTCTGAAAACAATGATTAAACCACACTCTTAGAGTATGAAAACATTTATTAATCTATAATCTTCTTCATTCACTGTTCTTCGTATAAAAAATATATATGTTTTTAGTTTAATGGATTAATTAATATAATTATATTACCTACAACAGGAATGACTTATGCTAATTGTTTAATGTTACAATTTATAATCTTAATACTATCATTTTTAAAATCAAATCTATAACTGTAGCAAAAAAATAAGTTAAATGTTTAATAAAACTATACTTGTTTAAACTTGACTATTATTGTCTGAAAACATCGATAATTTTTTTACATGGGCCGGCCCAAAATTGACTTTAGGCCCATTTAGTAATAACTGAAATTCTATCTTTCATATAACGACTTCGTGGCCCAAGTTTCTTATGGCCTTGATTAATTCTGGCCCAACATGTGTAACAATTTAGGCACATCTACTCTATTTCTATCTTTCATATAAATATAGCGCTCTCTCTCTCTCTCTCTCTCTCTCTCTCTCTCTCTCTCTCTCTCTCTCTCTCTCTCTCTCTCTCTCTCTCTCTCTCTCTCTCTCTCTCTCTCTCTCTCTCTCAAGATAAACAGAACAAAATAATACGATTAATGTAACATGTAGTTGCAACTTAAATATATACTGAATCATTATTTCATCTAGTACACAACTAACCTTTGCAATTACTCTACTCTATCTGAATGCAGGTAATCACTCCACGTGGTTCTGATAACAGCAGTCAAAAATAATAATGAATTAATAAAGTTCACTGAAGCTTCAAATCTGCAAGGTAGAACATTCGAAATTGGGACCATTTAATTTGTTAATAATATGAAATGTATTATTACTATTCTAGTATATATAAATCATGTACATTTAATGTATTAACCTTATTATTTTCCTTTATAGGTTTGAAGGAATCAATATCCATGATATCTGCTTCTATAAATGTGGATCAATAATATATACACAGGTATTTTTCTTATACAACTTACAATATATACAATTTGTTTATTACTTTTAATTCATATACTAATTAATGATTGCATATTGTGCAAGTGCAAATACTAAAAACCATAATTTGAACTGCACTGGAAGTAAGATAGCTCTCTGGGTGATATAATATTGCAAGGTATTATTATTTACACTGCAAGTTATATATTTCTTTCAGCTTTATTTTGATCATTACAATACATAATATAATTCATATATTAATTAGTGGTTGTTCTACTTATTTCAGTTTAAACAACTTAAACCATAAATTGATATGCACTTGAAGTGGAATGGCCTTCTTGTTGTTATAATATTTCAAGGTAATTGTAGTAATTTACATTGGAAGTTATACATTTCTTTCAGCTTTATATTGTTTATGTGCATACAAAATATTAACTATATGATCCTATTCCTTGAAAATACAGGTTTTAGCACTGGTCTCCAATCTACATATATTACTGGGTTTGAAGATAAACATTGAGGTCATGTCTTTATTTGTATACTTGTTCAAATTACTACAACTTTTCTAAATCTTTGAACTAATAAAGATTATTTAATCTTAGTGTAGGTTAACACTAATATTAGTAGTGTTTATCAAAGATAATAGATTAGAATCAATGCATGTTTCAGAAATCTTACAAAGTAGAAAGCAACCTAGATATTATACATGAACCCTAGACACCAAATACAATTTTGAAATAGAAATACTTAAAACACTAAAATACCTTCACAATCGAATCTCTGCTCAAAATCTCTAGGTTTCAGCCGTTTTCTTTGTTTTGTCTTTGTGTCTTGGTCTACAATCAGCGAACCTTATATACAACTCCATGATAATTCGATCAATAAAGGAAATTATAGAAATTGACTTAATTATACTTATAATCAACTATATAATCTGATTTGGTAGTCGTATATGGACTTAAATAATATATAAACTGATTTGGTAATCATATATGGACTCTAAATTATACTACACTGGATAACGATTTCTATAAGGCCCAAATATGTTACATTTATTAATGCTTAAATTTATTCGATCAATGGGCTTTAAGGTACAGCTATGACATTTTCTAAACATTTATTCATTGGGTTAATGGACAGATTAGATTAATGGGCTTGTAAACATTTTCTAAACATTTATTCATTGGGTTAATATATGTCTTTGTTTGTTTATTTCTTTTTCTCTCCTGGATCATATAATTCAAAAAACTAATGAAATACTTCATTTCATATGAGCAGATCTAGAGGTTGGTGAAGAAATATCAAACAGGACATATTCTGCCAAGCTCAAAACGTAAGCTATCTATGTCTATATATATATTTGCTCATGGCTCCCATGTCATATAGTAATGAAAATTATCAATATTTAAATGTGTTGCAATGTATATATGAAATACATCTTTTTTAAAGTTGATAGAAATTTGTAAGTAGATAGCAGAATTGAAGATAAATGACATTGTTGAAAATTGAGGGGGTATTATTAGTCGGTGTAGAAGTTGCTCCGAGAGAGTATTTGTTTCATTGGCAAAAGGACTAATGTAATTGTCTCTCGGAGCATCTTCTACACCGACTTGGTAAACATGCCTCCTCATTAAAGAACAAAAATAGTAATAAGGTTACAAAACTGTAAAAAAACATATAAGCATTCTCATCTCAATTCATATCTTATATAGAGGGGGTATTATTAGTCGATGTAGAAGTTGCTCCGAGAGAGTATTTGTTTCATTGGCAAAAGGACTAATTCAATAGTCTCTCGTAGCAATTTCTACACCGACTTAGGATGTATCTGTATCTGTCTTTATTTTTTCTACTTTGTTTCTCATTGTTACATCCTTTTTTTTCTTCCCTTGATGAGGATGTCTGGAGGCTGGGAACAGATCATTGACTGTCCTAGTTGATTGTCTATGGAGTGGACTTTGAAGAAGAGGATGTAGTTATCTGCATGCGACCATGTATGTTCCTCTCTCTCTCTCTCTCTCTCTCTCTCTCTCTCTCTCTCTCTCTCTCTCTCTCTCTCTCTCTCTCTCTCTCTCTCTCTCTCTCTCTCATCGTAGAACATTAGTCATATATCCATCCTTGTTTTTTGATTTAGGTTAAGTAACAAAATTTCATTAAGCAAAAACAAAATCATGGATGCAAAATTATATAAATTAAATAGAATTCTGCAATAGAATAAAAAAAAATAGCCTAACTTGGAGGAATTAATATACATGAAACTTATATGAAAACTGTCATTCTGAACTTTAAAAATAAACGGTCATACGAAATAATGCAATTAAATCCTAATATGAAATTATTTATTCATCTAGCTTTTCCTCTTTCAATTTCTTGAATATAAGCCTCTTCCTGGTACTTGAGTGCTCCCCACGATTAACTAAAGGAAAATCATCAGCTTTAGTAATCTCCTCTTCATCCGATTCACCATTCTCTCTCTCTCTCTCTCTCTCTCTCTCTCTCTCTCTCTCTCTCTCTCTCTCTCTCTCTCTCTCTCTCTCTCTCTCTCTCTCTCTCTCTCTCTCTCTCTCTAAATTCTATATTTAAAAAATAATAACTGAATATCAGATATGAAGGTATATTATTTCTAGATATTAGAACTGTTGGATTACATCTCTCTGAGGGTATTAGTTACTGCAGAGTAGGCTTGGAGAAGTTAATAGTTTCATCACCAAAAGGAATAAACTATAACTGCTATAAGCGTATTCTGCACTGACATTCAATTAATTATGCCTACTTGTAAAAGTCTGAAAACATCAAGTGAAAAGAACAAACAAATTAACAAATCAAACTTTAGTAAATAAAAAGTGAAAAAAACTTAAACACGCAAAATCAGTATTAATAATAATGTAATAGCTAAAGCAAACATAACTAAGAGTTAAATGATTTTAAAACACGACATACTGGAAATTAAAAACAGCAAAGTTTAAAACAAATAACACTAATGCTACCCTAATCTTAATTGCCTTCTTCTTCCTCAAATGGTTCTTCATCTTCATCGTCTGCTTGTTCAATATCTTCTTCTTCCTCTAAGTTGACTTGTTCTTCTTCGTCTCCTTGTTGAATATCGTCTTCTTCCTCTTCGTTGACTTGTTCTTCTTCATCACTTAAATTAATCACTTCCTCTCTCCCGTTTAAGTATTGCCAAGGTAGAAAATTAAGCCTTGCAAATTCATCCAAAGTACTCCATAGTAGAAGTCCGGATATTTCATTATCCACTTCATAAATACATGAAAGTTGCCACGCTTCAACAGACTTGCTTCTGAATTTCAATATATAATCATTTCCTTCCCTGTCAATCCATATATTTACATCACGGCTGCGCCATGTGATGTAATTGTGTTCATTGTTGTATAATGAATCAATACGTATATAGCGGTCATGGCCATATGGTAAAAACATTTGTTCAAGAAGACTTTCTCCCAATTCAGCATGTGTAAGCACAATAATCATAGGATTATAGGATGTAAATGTTGAATGAAATCCTGCCAGTTGAGTTGGACCGAAAAAACCTACCACATTTCTTATTACAACATTCATATGAATGTTTGGGAATAGAATAGGATCTCTCTCATAAATAAATGGAGTATATCTCTTGTTCATTTCATCCAAAGCATCTTTCAACCTGAACATGCATAAAACAAACAAAAAATAGTTTTTTTTACAATATTACATTAACACAAAATGACATATAATATTATTAAATTACAAAAAACAGTATAATAAAAATACCTTTGTGTTGCATTTGCTAGATCACTCGGCATAGTAACTGAACATTTTATGTAATGTTCATCGTCCGATAAATCAATTGGAAAGGAAAGTCCAATGTAAAAATTGTTTGCGATACTTGGAAACCTAAAAAATGGCTTTTCTGTACAATATCTGTAAGGAAAAGCACCTCAGTGTCAATTGAGACATCATGCGGAATGGGATGCACCATACTGATTACTATAAAATGAGAGCTTGGAGAACTTAACAATGTTGAACGTGATATAAGACTTTAAGAATGTGGTACTTATAGTCTTTATTTAATGATTTGTAATTTTGTCCATATTTTGAGATAGTATAAAAATAAAAACAGGAAAGGAAATTTCTGCATAGTATGAAATCAGTAAATAAACTTTATGACCTAAATTTACTTAAACAAAATTCTGCATTCAACACGTAAGGAAATTTCTATTATAATATTTCCATGTAATATAAATACTATATTATGTAAGTATGATATATACATATAGGGGAATTTATATACCAACAGCGTAATATGAAATAGCTATAATGTTTCCATTTAATATAAAGAATATATTCTGTAAGTATATCAATATACATATATGAACCCCAAAAAAAAGAATTTTTGTATGTTCTGCTTTATTAAATAAGGAAATTTCTGATTTCACGATTCTATAACTCATATTCATTAATACACTTGTATAAAACCTAATTTGTTTCTCCATAGATAATATACTTTACTCTAGACACTAAACCCTAAATCCTATAACCTATATCATATAACTACACTCTATTGATTTAGTTTTAATTTTAATTATTAATATCTAAAATAATCAGACTTTACAAAGCAAACAGAACAAAAATAAAGAATACAGTTTTTGCTTCATTATGCAAAGGAAATTTAAATAATTTAATTTTGCTTGATTATTATAACTAATTTGACTTTTGTGTAACATATTTTAACCTAACAAATAGGTCAGACGTACAACTGAAAACAGAAATTGATATGCACATTATGATAAATAATTTACAATGCAAGTTATACATTTCTTTCAACTTTAAATTGATTATATTTGCATACAAAATATTAACTGTATGATCCTAATCCTTGAAAATACAGAAATTATTGTGTGGATTGCTACCAGCAGACAATTAGGTTAATATTATTATTAGTAGTGTTGTATCAAAGAAAATAGTTTTTCTTCATTGCATGTTTTAGTATCGTAGAACCTTAGTCATATATCCACCCTTGTTTTTGATTTAGGTTAAGTAAACAAATTTCATTAAGCAAAAACAAAATCATGGATGCAAAATTATATAAATTAAACAGAATTCTGCAATAGAATCAAAACAAATAGTCTAACTTGGAGGAATTAATAAACATGAAACTTATATGAAAACTGCCATTCTGAACTTTAAAAATAAATGGTCATACGACATAATGCAATTAAATCCTAATATGAAATTATTTATTCATCTAGCTTTTCCTCTTTCACTTTCTTGAATATAAGCCTCTTCCTGGTACTTGAGTGCTCCCCACGATTAACTAAAGGAAAATCACCAGCTTTAGTAATCTCCTCTTCATCCGATTCACCATTATCATCATCTTCGTCGATATTAATATAACGACGCTTACGGGGTGAAACCATTTCATTTGAAGAAACTTTTGACATAACATCATTGTCTAGGGTGAACGATTCCAGATTTTCCTATCAATAAAAAAATTAAACATGTATTAAATTTGTGATTAGTAATAAAATAACTCATTAATATCATAATCTTAATTCAGCGAAAGATACCTCAGATTCTTTGGTAGTTTGCTCAAATTTCTCAATGAGAGTGCTATAGTCGATCATATTCATCACGGTATATGCAGAAGGTGTAGGAAGTCTACTGATGTTGAATTGCGAAATAAGAACTCTAAATAACATCTTTTTGTTCAGCAAGACATTTAACTCTTTCGGGATATTATTTATGTCCTCATCCTGAAAAAATAATAAGTTCAATAAAAACAGAAATTAATAAGTAATGCATTAAAATTTATGTTTATATACCTTATCCGTTGATTCGAGAATGCTGGAAACACTTTTCTTCAAGATTTGTGAAATTTCCCTATCAAATATAGTGAACTGAGCGGTACCAGATCCGTCTATAACACTAACTTGAACACTAAATCTGCATATTAGAAAAAACTACAATATCATGAACAAACATTAAAATATCTGAATTTAAAGGACAATTTTTTATGAAAGAATTCTGTACCTAGGGACTGCATAGTTAACCAAAGTTTCACATTTTTTACACCAGAACTTTTCCTCTTGCGATTGCACCTTACTTTTACAACGTTTGTAAGAATTATAGTACCATCCGTAGGAATCTTCAATATGATCAATGGTGGCAAGAGTAATAGCTTGCAAAACCTATAGTTTATATATTATATAAATATATAAGATAGTGTACATAAATCTACATACTATTTATTAACACATAATAAGCAAATGTACTGAACTAATCGTTCCCCGATCGTGAAGATGTTCGTAGAGTTCATCTAAAGTTTTTCTCTCTTTTCCGTTTAAGAAAAGGTCAGCTTGGGAGTAGGACGGCTCATTTATCAATTGTACACAACTTTGGCCAGCTTTTGAGCATTCCTTTTTTGAGAAACTACAATATAAAGATATAGTATAGGATAATTAAAAAAAAAATTAGACGATATTGGATATTGAACTACTGCATATTTTATGTAATAATAATAATATTAATTTTTCTTAAATTCAGCAATCTCACATACGCTATCATCATCAAAAAAAATCCTTGTGCCATAATAACCATTTGACACATTAGGTGTATTATTCCATTTTCCCAGCTTTCCAAATTGTATAATAACTACGACCAAATTTTGTGCTGAAGCCCCAACAAATGGGCGACATAATTCGGCATAATCATCCCATAATGTACAATTGATGACATTATCCCTGCAATAGTATACAATATAAAATAACAATGAATTTAACACAACAGAATATAAGATAACATATTAAATTTTATTACCATGGAGAGATTAAAAAAAAACATAAATACCTTGTATCCATCAATTGTATATTGATCCTTTTATCCTCTTTTTCGTTCCTATTAGTGAATGTAACAATGTTGTCTCCAATTCCAACCAATTGCCCAATAACATCTACACAATAAATAATATTATGTGTAAACTAAAATATTAAACCTACTGAAATAATAATTGTTATAATATAACAAATGTTAAATTGAAAGATTTACTAACCATACAGATATACTTGATCCAGTGACTCGTCGAGGATTTTTTCAAAATCAGCGAATTTGAATCCATGAATAGGAATAGAAATTGATGAACTCCGCTTAATTGTAGTGTTGCGATAAAATATTATCTTGTATTTATGATTAGAGAACTTGAAAGATATATCATAAAGAGCAACTCCAAAGTTTGAAATCAAATATACACCTCCTTCCTCTAATATTCCAAGATTCACCATAAAAGCTTCTTTAATTACTCCATGAATTTTCTCACCTTTGAGACAATGAGAAATTTGTGTTAGTCCTATACAAATATTATATATTAAATACAAATTAATAAAGAACTGAAAATTAATACATTTTCATCAATTAAAATGATTTCAGTTGTACTGTATTGGGTACGATCTTCTTTCTTTGGAACCTTAAACAATCGAATTACTCGAACCTTTAGCTCATAATTTCCTCGGGTACCCGTAATATCCTTTATTTATTGTTGCTGTTTTGACATTGCTACAAATGTCCTAAACAAAAAATCATTATTATGTAAATGCAAAAAACCATATGTAATTGCACATTATTTCTGTTCGGCATTTGCATGCTATGTAAATGAAAAATCATTAATGGACAAAATCCATACGAAAATCAGTAATGGAAAATGAGATCAATGTTGGCTGATATGTAAATGCAAAAAATCAGTGCAGATGGGGAAAATGTCCGAACCTTTAGCTCATTATTATGTAAATGCAAAAAACTCAGTCACAGTGTGAGAATATGTTTTTAAAATAACAATTTCTGAAATCTGTTCAGTATTTCCTGGTTTGAGAATATGTTTTTTTATTGAACTTAATTACTGAAATCTGTTGTTGTACGAATATCCATACCTTTATGTATTGAAGCATATGTTCAGTTCATGATTCTATCAATGTAGTCCTTAATTGTTGAGAATATGTATTGAACTTACTTTCTGAAATCTGTCTTTGTTTATTGTTGGTGTAGGAATATGTATGGGAAATCAAACTGGGGTTTCAAACAACTCATGCAGTTCCAAGATGTAAAACTGAAAACCTAAAGGTACGGATACTATATTAACATTTAGATGAACGTGACAAATATATATTCAATGTTGCATAGAGTAGACTGAATGAAAGCCTGAAAAGTAGTTATTCGATGTTGCATATAGGTCCTGAATTATTATCTTGTAACTCTGTTTTGAATTTCCTGAGTAACACTGAACCAAAGAAAATAAAGCAATATCAGTTATGTTTGCAATATATATTCAAAGTTGCAAAGAGTAAACTGAATGAAAGCCTGAAAAGTAGTTATTCGATGTTGCATCTGTTCAGTATTTCCTGGTATGTAAATGGAAAATCAGTAATGGACAAAATACATACGAAAATCAGTAATGGAAAATGAGTTCAATGTTGGCTGAACTGTAAATGCAGAAACTCAGTGGAGATGGGGAAAATGTCTCGATATTATTTATGCCTGTGCTAGAATTCAGAAAGTTTTAGAACATAACTACTATGAATTGCAAAAACATACCTGCTGTCTCGATATTGTTTATGCATGTGCTAGAAGTCAGAAAAGTTTTAGAACATAATTGAGGAAGATGCACTGTATTTATAAGGCATAAGTTGTATTAATTATATTATATTGGATGATTTTATTTGATTGTGCACATATTCAACTGCCATAATGGATTTAATTGATTCTGTACGTGTATTGTATACATCTTCAAATTGGAAAAAATCTTGCCTTGCAGATTACACAATGGAGAAAAAGATATGTCTTGGGCCGAGATTGTTTATTCTCTATGTAATTGTTTATTCTTTATGTAATTTATGTACGTATGCCTATGTTGTTTTTTTAAGGTCATTTGAAGCAGCAACTCAGTGTTGTATCTTTGCATGGATGTAATTTTTATCATTTATGTGTTCTTTGCATATATTGTAGGTTTGTTTGCATGTTTCATGTTGCAGGTTGGGAATTTTTTATGGCTACCCTAATTGAATTAGGGTTGGTAAGATTATTTTGCAGGTTATTCTTACATTAGCAGGGATTTGCATGAATATTTAGACATTCATGTAGTACTGGTACATATGCTATTTTGCAGGTTATTCATAGATTAGCAGGGATTTGCATGAATATTTATTCTGACATTAGCAGGCTGTGCAAATGTATATAAGGATGAAAAACGTGTGGTTTAAATTTATATTCGAAACATTGTTTACAACAATTTAGGTCGAGTTTTAGCCATTTTTAGTGTGCTTGTTTATATATTCAAGATTTTCCAAATATTTGCGCGATTCTGTAATATAATTTCCGAAAAAAAATCACAAAAATAGAGTAGCAGATCTTAAGTAATCAATATGGAAAATATATTCTACAGATTAACTGGAAGATTGAGATTGCAAGATAGAAATGACAAAAAACGGAAAAAACGGATGAAATGACACGTGGCCAAATTGCTGAAAAAATGACATGTGGCAGAAAAGAAACGGTGCATTGTAGGAGCGCCACATGGCGTAGCCGGGCCTTTGCGTTTAGTAGATATATAGTAGATTATTTTAATATTTTAAGTGACATTTTATTCATGAGTTATAAAGATTGTACAAAAATCGGGCATACCTAACCTTTTTTCCTCATGTCTTCAACTATTAGATAAATTAAATATTTCCAATTAACATGTGTTAAAAAATTAACCAAAGAAAGATTTACTTTATTTCAAACAATGACACTCTTAAACATATAAATGACATTTATTATCAAACCAAAAAAGTAATAAATAAAACAATTTATTATATTAAAATATCTATCTTAATAGCCATTATTTTTATTAGGTACTTCATTATATTATCATACTTAAAGTTAAATGATTTAAAGTGTCATCAATTTGATAAAAAAATATATTTTTAACTATAAAATTATCCTAATTGCGAAATCGACATATTTTTATAATTATAAAAATTTATTAAATTAATTAATTTATAAGTGGCTAGTAGGTATATTAAGAATGAAAATAGGATTTACAAAAGGAAGGTTTCATATTAGTATTTGAAAGGAGGGAAATATTTGAATAATTGAAGAAAGCATAGTAGACAAGGAAATACATACAAAGTTGGAAAACAAGTACACCCAACAAAGAGACTCTATTTTCAGAAAAGCCTCAATAAATCTATCAATTAGACACCTCACTAATATAATCTTACTAATTAATGTTTTTTAGTCTAAAATAATAACTTTTTAATAAAGTTAACGTTTTTGGTTAAGTTTAACGAAATTGAATAATAGGCACATTTTATGCAAATCCCAATATTACCCCACAAATTATATAAAATTTCAGAATTATCTGACATTATATGTCAAATTTTAATACACCTTTACAAATTACGTGAAACGTTTACCCCAGGATTACTAACATTCCTATCGTCATAAAACAACTTTAAAAAGAGTATAATGCTTTTTGGTCTAAACAAAAAGTATAATACTTGATATTTATTCACGCCGACTAACATTTCTCCATCTTTGAGGGGCCTCATTTAAGCACACCAATGAAGTTGGACCTCAAAATTTAAGGCCCACTAATCAAATTTTTTCCTCCTCCTTCCGTGCTTATGCTACTATATTTAAACTTGTGAATCAAGAACTTCACACTAGCCAGAAATGTATCTAGAGTGATGTTTATGAATCCCTTTCAAATGCAAATTTGGCCAGTTCAACATGTTTTGTAATAATTCAAATGCATCTAAACATGTAGTTGTTAGTTTCCTTTCAAAACAAAAATTAAAAAAAAAATTGTAGTTGTTAGTTGATTGTTGTATTAATTGCAGCTTCTACCTTTCTCCCTAAATATTCAGGCTAATTTATATTTAGCTCAAGTATGCACCTGATTCCAGATTTTGGAGAGTGACCTCTCAAATGATAGTCACTCAAAACTCAATAAATAAAGAATTATTAAATAACGCTAAATAAATAAATTCCAACCTAATTTTTCTAAATATTGGTTCTTAACCTTTTCATTTATTTAGTGCATATGTTAGAAAAATCAATATATAAGAAAATATTTATAGCTAGCGTAATATTTAGCTAATTTTTTTGTAAGAATAATACATGTAAGTGTGTTTAATTATTAACGAAGTATGTTTGAGTAAGGATTACTTTAACATTTTATATCTTCTCAATGTTATAGTGAATAGTAAAATGTGTTTGATGTTGAAATAGTAACAAGATACGGAGTATAATTAGTATATATTAATGGTGAATACTTACATAAGAGGTGATTTGTGCAATAAATCTCAAAGTTACAAGTCATGGCCGGCATAACAGAAATGGTAAATCAAAGAAGTTAAAAATCATGTAATTTGACATTAGCCAAGTGGACATGCTAATTAGCTAGCTTTTATATCGTAAATCGAATTTTGAACACATGCCGTATAGTAGCAAGAAATGCTTAGTTGATTTTTATAAAAAAATAACAGAAGATAAATGTTAATAATTCAAAGCTGTTTGGTGAAGTTTCAACCGGTCGATCAGTTGAGCCAGCAAAGGATTAATTCCATATCTATGCAATGGATTTTGGTTGGGTTTTTGGGGTATACATATATAATTCAATCACATCCTTAATTTATGGCCCTATATATATTATAAGACGTACACGTCTCTATTATATCTACCGATAAAAATGCTTGATCTTAGACTTATTTTCTTTAAAT
The DNA here is from genome assembly GCA_027886185.1 of Rheum nobile. NCBI lineage: Eukaryota > Viridiplantae > Streptophyta > Magnoliopsida > Caryophyllales > Polygonaceae > Rheum > Rheum nobile. Next base: position 769,397 of record WOAB01000309.1, read on the forward strand.
TGTATTTGTGACCAAACATGAGGATATTAAGTGTTCGTTTGGTTAAATATAAAAAGTGTAATGTTTGAAAAATCACTTTTTATGAAATTACATCATGAGAATGATATTTTATGCATGGAAATTAAAAATTATATTTAGTTAAAATTCAAATTATAGGTAATATGGAACAAAAAATCTTACTTACTCTTTTCTATATAAATAGAATTTCTGTGTTTTGCAAGGATTAAAAATCTTAGATATATAAAAATATGAGTTTTTTTGATAAAAAAATTCAACCAAAATTACCAAACACATATATCTATTATTACTTACTAAGATTTTTTAATTCACGAAAAATTCACTTACTAACCAAATGAGTACCAAGATGTATTCAAATTTACTCACCTCATTAACCGGTAGTATGTAGATTTCCATCCTGTTCATTTATTTCTTTTTTAATTTTAACATAGAAAGAAAAGTTGTTTATATGCAAATGTGAGAGAGAAAAATGTGTGCATATATATATATATATATATATGGTCTGTCAAGTGCTTATATTTATTGAAACTATATGTTTACATACTTTGAATAAATTGTGTTTGCATTTATATTAAATATTATGAGTGTGTGAATATAATTTGTGCTACGTATATATGTATATATTATTCAAAATACATATGCATATATATGTTTTATACTATGTGGATACACATTATCACGTTTGCATATAAGCGTTTATTTTTATCCGTTTTTTTTTTCAATTCTGTTTTGCTACGGTATTTATGGATTTTATTTTATTTTTCATACAAATTTGTCCAATTATTAACGTATTTGGTCACCCAATTCACATTGCTTAACATTGAATGTATTTTGTGTTTCAAACAATAAAAAACAACCATGAGGTTGCCTATCTTCTCACCTAATTTTCTTTATATTTGCAATTGCAACTGTATATATGACTATATTTTATTTTCAAATACATTCTTTTATCGAATGTTATTTTCGAAATACATGCAGTCGTAGCAAGTAATATAGTAGTATATGATTAGACAATTTCACATCCACATTTATTGAGAGCCATTATTATAATTATAATCCATCATTAACAATCAAGATTTGGTAGCTTGAACTAATGGAGTGAGATGCAAGTTTTTATCATATACATATTGGGAGGCCGGATCGGGTATGAAACAGGGATCCCGTGTGAAATACGAAGCAATTCGAGCCTTCCGTTCCGCTTCATCGGACGGTTTGTGTTTTGTTGTGCGCGGCTTGTTTTGGAAAAGGAATAAAAATAATTTACTTTCCTTATAAAACTAAAGAAGCGCCTAATACAACTGGTAGGGACTCTTAAAGAGTATCATCAGGTCTAGCGTTCATTCGTTAATTAATAATAGTTAAATACATATTTGTAATTTTTCTCTCAAAATCGTTACATTTTTTAGCACAAATTTACGTCCAAAATAACTACTGCTTCAGTTAAAAACATCCTTACTATGAACGTTCACGTTATCATATATGAACATTATATGACAATATATGAATATCAACAAATAACATATGACCTCTAATTTTATGAACCTTGATGTTATCATATATGAACATTAGATTAAAATATATGAATATCAACACAAAAAGACAAGTAAAAAGAATTTCAAATATATGAACATGTACATGTTATATATGAACCTCAATGATCAAATTTATAAATTTCAATTCTTTTTACTTGGTTTTTTAGGTTCATATGTAACATGTTTGAATTTTTTTACTTGGTCTTTGATGTTCATATGTAGCATGCACACGTTCATATATTTGTTCTTTAAGGTTCATATGTAACATGTACATGTATGCATGTTTGAAATTCTTTTTACTAGGTCGTTATGTGTCGATGTTCATATATTGTCCTCTAATGTTCATATATGATAATGTCTCATATCTCCCAGATTTAGCTTAAAACAATTCAAGAATAATTGTGATAATTTAAAATTATTTGTGATTTTTGAATTAAAAGAAAAGTGAAAAAAAAACTAGGAAAAAAAATATAACAAAGGAGTGTCATCCGATTGAAGGAGTGTTGTTGGGATTCTCTCCTTCCCCCCACGCTCCTAAACCACCAGGCCAAAATTTTGTTGTTGTTTTCTATAAGAATAAAAAATACACATCACGTGCGCCATCCGATTGAAGCGGAACGAAGAACTGTAATGACTTCGTATTTCGCACCATAAACGGGGTTCGTATATGATCCCGCGTCTACATATTGGTGCTAAAAAAGCAAACTGTGTAACAATATATGTTGGATTGTAGTAGTAAGATAAACAAAGCTGAACTTTAGGTTGACCATTTGAACGAGTGGGTCCATTGTTTCAAAAAGAAAAGTAAACAAACAAATGTAGTGGTTGAGTTATAGACAGTGTAGTTGATCAAATCCTAAACTACCTTTTACAAATATCACAAACAACCCTCCCAACTAACAACCATAATTTCAGTTTTTGTGTAAGAAAATTGTGGTTTAACAATCAAGATTGGGTATGATGAGATCTTGATGGTAGGACGAAATGACCGATATCCTAGGAATGATAATCAATCTGTGATTTCATTCCATGAAATTACAAGGATTAGTGTATATAGATACAAAAATTAAATTAAGCTGGTCATATATACCATGATCCTAACTGTGATAAATTATTAATATCTGCACTACAAGAATCTCAAAATTAATTTAGGAGCATTGTACTACTATGCCCCCTTTTATGGACATAAAGAGGGTAATGTATTCATAATCTATCAAATTCTAGAGTATAACACTTTATAACCACTGGGTCACGAGTAAGTTCTCAAGTAATCCCAATTTAGTTGGCAAGTATTGTTATAACGGAGGCGGGAAAACGAACAAAAACAAGAATACAAATTTACGTGGTTCACCAACGTTATGTTGGCTACGTCCATGGACAGAAGGAGAACCGATTTTGTTAGGAGGCAAACAATTTATATTTCATATTTAACATCGAGAGAAGGGAGAAAGAGAGTATATATGTAACCCTAAATCGACCATAAACTGACTTGGCCCACACGTCTAAGCCCAAGTAGAAAACATAAGCCCAAACTAAAAACCAAATAGGAATTACCCTATACCGTCGGGTCGGGGACGACTCCGCCCCCCAAACCCCCATCTACCGCAAGCAAACGAGAGAACAGATTCAAGGCATATCAACAAGTATAATATTTCATGACCACGAGATCACGAGTTCGAATCTCTCTCCTATTTTACTAGTCTAATGCCTCCTATAAAAAAAGGTCACGAGTTCGCTTCTTTATCTCCGTTGTAATAGACCTTGATCCCTCTATGGACAAAATAAAAAGAACACATACATAATCTTGTAAAATAATTTTACTATCATTGTGCATGTTAAATTTTCAAAAATACTGTTGGGGGTATTGTCCGGGATGCCGATGGGTTTGTTAAGACTTATGTGGCTATCTGTTCGATCCCGGCGACTTTTGGGGGATTTATCACGGTTTGTATGTGGTGTGAGACCTGGGGCATCGATAGATCATCGTGGAGTCGGACTCGGAGTTGGCCATTGGTTTCTTACAGAAGCATTTGGCTCGCTCTCACCCTCTTGCCAGCCTGGTGCGTTTGTGCCAAAGCTTCTTTAGTAAGGATTGGCTTGTCCAGTTCCATCATATTTATCGTGAGGCTAATCGTGTTGCTGATCACCTAGACTCTATTGCTTTTAGTTTCCCTGTTTTGAATGAACCGATTACTATTGTGTTTCATTTTCTATTAGATGATGTAATGAGTGTGGCTATACCCAATATGATTAGATATTTAGATAGTTGAGGTTTTCACAATAAACTATCCGAAAGTGCCACCTCTTTTTTCTTTTCTTTTTTAAATACCAAAGTTGGTCCAATATCTTCACTCAACTAAGCTAATTTCTAGAACAAAAAGTGAGATATATATCACCAAACCAACTTTGGAAGCTCTCCTATAAAAACACATACGTACACTCTTCTCCTCCCTCCATCGCTTTAGCCATCCATCAACAAACGCACGCAGATCGAAGATGGTGAACCTGGTGGCAGCTCAGAAGCCGCTGTTACATGGGCTGATGAAGATGGCCGGAATCTCACCGCAATGCGTGGAGATCGAGGCCGGCACCACCATGAACTTCTGGGTCCCATCCGAAACCCTCAAGCCTCCTAAGAAGACCACCAAACCCCCAAAACCGAAGCCCGCCGTCGTCCTCGTCCATGGCTTCGCCGCCGAAGGCATCGTAACTTGGCAGTTTCAGGTTCTCGTTTATTATATTCATCTTAGCATTTTTATCAATTAATTAAATATAAAGGAAAATCAAAAGAAAAAATTATGTTTGATTTTTATCAATTAATCAAACGAAATTGAATCTTTTGGTTTGATTTATCAAATTAATAGTTCACGTACTAAGATTATTGTAAAAATAAATTGTACAGCAGTATTATTGCAGTGTTACTCATCCTATAATTATACATACAATTGACCATGTTCTAGAGAAAATGGTCGAAAATACATTTTTGTGTGGCTTGTATTGTTTCTCTAAATTTTGTAACTTTTAGTAAATTATGGTAATCTCGTTTGGTTAAACGTGACAAATCAAGTTCATCGAAAAATAGATATTTCATAAGAATTGTAAATTGTTGAAAATTATGAAATCATATTTAGTTTAAATTAAAATTATTGGTTTTTATATTAACACAATAAATAAGAATATTACCATTTAAAAAACGCAAGTTTTAGATTTTACATACATCTTCAATATAATTGCAATTCTTGGAAAAATTGCAACAACCTCCAACTATTTATTTTTAAACCAAACAAATGAAATAAATATATTTTGTAGAAAGTTCAACTGCCTGTACGAACCAAACGAGAGTATAGCCCAGTAATTATCTTTCACATCTTAGTTCATTAACAAATATCATGTGATCGTGCCTACGAGTTCACGAGTTCGATTCTCCAAACTCAGTTATAATAGCCGATATGTGTGGAACGGGTTGATTTCTACTAATTAAGAAAAGTAATTGATAAAGTTTGTTAATTAAATATATATAGGTAGGAGCATTGACGAAGAAGTACTCGGTGTACGTGGTGGACCTGCTGTTCTTCGGGGAGTCGGCGACGGACAGCGCGGACAGGACGCCGGGGTTCCAGGCGGAGTGCCTGGGGAAGGCGCTGGCGAAGCTGGGCGTGGAGAGGTGCACGGTGGTGGGCTTCAGCTACGGCGGCATGGTGGCCTTCAAGCTGGCCGAGAGCCGCCCGGAGATGGTGGAGGCGCTGGTGGTGTCCGGCTCCATCCTCGCCATGACGGAGACCATCAGCGACTCCGAGATCAAGCGCATGGGCTTCCAGTCCTCGTCGGAGCTCCTGCTGCCGGAGTCCGTCAACGGGCTGAAGGCGCTTCTCAAGATCGCCACTTTCAAGAATCTCTGGTTTCCGGATCGTCTTCACAAGGATTATCTTGAGGTAATTAGTTTAGTTTAGCTACTTACTTTCCATAATAATAATAATTAATAAATAAATAATCAGATTTGTCTAACGTAGGTCATTAAGTTTTTGTTTTAGAATCTATTTTCTAAATGAGAATATTTAATTTTGTATTTTTTCAAAATAATAAATTTTAGCAGGATTAACCAGATTAGAAAATTCAATATAGAAATAAAATATAGGACGTTTTAGACCTTCAAAATTAGTTAAAAAAAATTGATGTAAGGAATAAAATTGTTTTTAAGTTATTTTATCTACATTTATTACCCTATTTTCAATCTCTTTTATTTTTTTTCTCATTAAAAAAAGTGTCAATAATAGTTGCTCTCTACATTTTACTAGTGGATAAATACGTTTTATTGGAGGAACTTTTAGCGGGGTATTATATAGTGACGACTCCACATCCTTTCCAAGGTGCTGATAAATGCAATTTAGTGAAAATATCTCCTTTTACTTACGTTTACACTATACATTAAATTGAGTATATTTCTCTAAAGTTTTTCTTAATTCTTGTGCATCAACCTAAAACGTCTTACATATTTGATCATAGGGAGTAAAAAGAAGTGGTTACCTAGCTAGATTCTAGCTACTTTCCTTAGTTTTGGTGTTAAATTCTGAATTTTGTCTTTTTATTAAAACAATATGCGATTCAATAAGTGACCCTAATTAATAACATGCACTATTATATTACACTCTACAAGTAAATTCAAAGCCTCTAATAGTACATTCGTTATACTATGATGATACGTACGTATAGTATTAGTACAAAGGAAGCTACTCCGTATTTAGGGTATACAAAAAAAAAGAGGCTAATTCGATTATACTATACCTTTTTTTAAATATGATAATATACATATTTTTTGGGACCGTGGGTTGTTAAATATAATATTCTTATACGTGCTATAAATAGCTGTATTCTCAAACAAAGTAGGAATTTTCTGAGACTGTTGACAATTAATAAGGTCTGCAAAATGGAGTTATCATGAGCTTGGATTTGTGATGGGCAATGCACCACAAAACACCCATATATACCCATGGCTCTCCCCAAGTGACAGCTACAGGGAGCTACTAAAATACACTCATAAATTGCAATTGAAAACAACGTACATTTCTCAAGAACAGCTCTCTACTCTTTCCCATGTCATGTGCAAACAACTTGTAAAACTACTGTAATTAATCAATGAGTCAAACTGTGACATGTGATCTACTCAAGTTCAGAATATCAGTTCTGATTATTGCTGTAAGGTTTAAATTTACTTCTTGGTGTTTTCCTAGTTTGTGTTAGTATGGTAGTATATTTTTATACCATAATAAAAATTAATCATTGATCTTTAAAGAATGCTCATATCTTCAAAGTCTGCATCCAAGAATAAGTTGGGATCTTCCCTAAGACTCCTCTAACGCCCAAGTTAGTAATTGATCGTTGTAGAAAAATTAAAGAATGAAATTAGGTATAGAATTATGTTACGTATCTTAGCATCTTTAATACCTTCTTAAATATGGTAATGAGATTTTTCCTCCTTGATGAGCTTTTAATGATATAACTCCATTATTCTACTTCTTGAATAGCTGATTGACTTTTCAAGTGATAGAAATTAATGAATAGATAAAAAATAAGTTCAGGGGATATATTTTACCTACACAATTAGTTTTAGCACGTCGTCTTTGTTTGTTTTCTAGCATATTTTTGGGGTCGGTTGAAAAACACTCAATCTCTCGACTTGCTCGGGGTATGAGTCATACGTCTTGACTCCCCAGACCCTACTTTGTGTGGGATTAAACTGGGTTGATTGTTTTTTTTTTTGGATATAAGCTGCCCTCAAATCAAGATGAATTGATATGGTTACGTTGTTAACTTTTTTGTTGTTGTTGGGTAAATTATGTGCAGGTAATGTTTACCAACAGAAAGGAGAGAAGTGAACTCCTAGAGGCTCTAGTGATCACCAACAAAAACTACACTATTCCTACCTTTTCACAGGTGCCACCAAAACTAAAATCCTTCCTTTATTCACATAAATCAATCTTACTTTACTTGTACTAAACATCTACAATGCTAACTTGTTTCACAGAGAATCCATCTTCTGTGGGGCGAAAACGATCAGATCTTCAGAATGGATCTTGCCCAGAACATGAAAGAGTACGTACACTCAGAAAACAAACAACAAATTCTTCACCAAGAAAACAGATTTAAGATTTAGGATGATTAAGATTTTCCCTTGTTGATGAACTGATTTTGCAGGCAACTAGGGGAAAAGGCGACGTATGAAGGAATAAAGAAAGCGGGTCACCTGGTTCATCTGGAGCGGCCCTGCGTCTACAACAGGTGTCTCAAGCGCTTCCTGGCTTCCATGTACCCTGAAGAAGCCCAAAAGTAGAGCTGAATCAAGAAAGGATATGTTGGAACCAGTTTGTGCTATTAGATATATATATACATGTTCATTTATATGTTTGAAGATTTTTTAAAAATGTGGATTGTTAATTAATTCTAGAAGGAATAAGGTGTTATAAAGGATATCTCGGTGATCAATGTCTCGGATAAAGATTGAATCGTGTTTGGACACTTTCCAAAATCAATATTTCGACCCTATAGATGTTGCCTCGGGTTACACGAAATTCGATTCGGGATAAGACAATCTCACACCTCTAAAGATTCAGGCTTAATCAACAGAGAACACTTGAAGATTTTGGTATTGTTCGATATAGAGAGATCGTAAGTTCTCGTATCCGCAAGACTTGCCCCAAACCCGCTCTTATATAGAGCATCAAATTCTAGGCGGTTAGATGTCGGTTTAGGAGGTTAAAAAGTAGTTTTAGCGGTTAAGTTAGATAAAAAACCGCCAAAAACCGCCAAAACTTCCTTCCCGGCAAGCCGCACGGTTTGTCACAAACCGTGCGGCTTTACAGAAGCCAGATTTGTTGCTCCGGGGCACCGCACGGTTTGTCACAAACCGTGCGGCTTTACAGAAGCCAAATCCGGCTTCTGTTTTGTCCTGGCACGGTTTGTCCCCATATGCACGGTTTGTCACAAACCGTGCACGTCCTTAGGACCCCGGAAACACCTTCTCGGTGTCCGCCTCTTGAACCCCGACACGTTTCATAACTCCGAGTCTGAAACCACGCACACGAGTGTGCACTCCGCACCCCCGAAACTCGTTATACGCCGAACGAACTCCTTAAGTCTTGAGCGAATCCCGACTACACTAAATGGCCGATGACACTAAAATCACCAACCTAAGGGATTCAATTTGTTAGTTTCATTTTCTGTCTTCCATCAAATGCTATGTATACACCGCAAGTCTTACAAAATGATGAACTATATTTGTGAAAGAGAAAGATAAAGGCTTGTTCTGTTACCACAAGCTAGTATTGTTCGATATAATTTAAGTATGCAGCTGGTGTACGTGTATGTCATTAGTGGGCTTGGTATTTCATTATCGGTTGGATTTCATTTTTTGAATCCACAAAGAATGTATGTACTGGGAGCAACGTCATCTTTGAGAGGAAGATTTGAAATTTGGGCCACGTGCTCTGCCAATTTGGATTGGACTTGGGCCGGTTTTCTTATACAAAAGGGAGGCATCAGTTAGTTAGAAAGGAGATAATTTAGCTTTTTTATGATAGTTTTTAAGTTTAGTTTTAGGGGAGCTTAATTAGTTTTATTTGATTCCACCCAAAAAAAAATAGTTTTATTTGATTGTTTTATTTTGAGCTTTGGTATTTCAAGTTATAGTCTGTCAATTTGGATTATTTTGATATTGAGATTAAGTTTTTGTTATCTTTTATTTATATTGAATAATTCATATACATTGATGGCTAGTTTAAATCTTTTAAATATGTCTTCAATCATACTTGGATAAATTCATAGTTTTAAGAATGAGTGATCCCGACGATGCGTATATAAATAAAATTATATCTTTGCCTGAATTGAAATAGTATTTGATCCATTCCTAGATGCTTTATGCCTGTGTAATGAATAGATTAAAAGGAAGCTAAAGCCATAGAAAGATAGAAAGGATAGAGAGGAAGAAGAGGAAAAAGAAAGAGAATGAAGCTGTGGTATTTCTGTTATGCCCGTAACAGTATACAAGGCTTGAACCTTATAGATTCAAGTAATTACAATCATGGCCCACAAAAAGGCACTAATGACAAATTCATCCACATTATCTAAAATGGACAATAATGCCCTATCATGACAATACTCCCCCCATAAGAAACCTTGTCCTCAAGGTTTAGGAAGCTCAAAATCAGGAAATTGATGCAGTAAATGGCCAGCTGGTTCCCAAGTGGCTTCGTCCACAGACAAATTCTTCCACTTAATAAGCCATTCAGTGACGGGATCACCATTCTGGAGATGAGTTAAACGAGTCTCCAAGATAGCTTCAGGAGCCACAAGGATATCTCCAGTAGAAGTGGTAGCAGGCAATGTAGGAGAGATAACAACATGAGGACCAATCTTACCCTTAAGTTGAGATACATGAAAAACATGATGTATCTTGGCATCAGGAGGAAGATCTAAGCGGTAGGCAACAGTTCCAACCTTACTCAACACTTGATAAGGACCAAAATACTTGGCACTAAGCTTCAAATTGCGTCGAAGAGCCACTGAAGTCTGACGATAAGGCTGCAATTTCAAGTAAACCCAATCACCCACAGAGAAAACCCGCTCAGTTCTGTGAACATCTGCAAACTGTTTCATCCTAGCTTGAGCTTGCTGCAGATGAAACTTGCATTGTTGAATCATATGATCCCTATTAGCTAACCAAGATTCCACTAAAGCAGTAGTAAGTAATGTCGGCATCAAAGGAACAATGCCAAGCTGAGAAGGAACAGAACCATACAACACCTGGAATGGGGTCATGCCCAAGGATGTATGATAATTGGTGTTATACCACCATTCAGCCAAAGCTAACCACTTAACCCATTGAAGTGGCTTAACAGATGTCATACAACGTAAGTAACTCTCCAGACATTGATTAACCCATTCAGTTTGTCCATCAGATTGCGGATGATAAGCCGATGACAAATGCAATGAAGTACCCAAGGACTTGAATAATTCTTGCCAAAAATGGCTAAGGAAAATTCTATCACGGTCAGAGACAATGCACTCAGGTAGGCCATGCAATTTGAAGACATGATTCATGAATTCAGAAGCAACAGTAGCAGCAGAGAAGGGATGAGACAATGGAATAAAGTGAGCATACTTCGTGAATCTATCCACAACCACCATGATAGAATCCTTGCCGTGAGACTTGGGTAATCCTTCCACAAAATCCATGCTAATTTGTGACCACGAATGAGAAGGAACTGGTAAAGGCTGCAATAAGCCAGCTGGAGAAATATTTTCATGTTTGTGTCTTTGACACACATCACATGACTTGACAAAAGCCTCCACTGCACTCTTCATTTTTGGCCAATAGAATAAAGACTTCAGACGCTGTAATGTCCCAGTGATACCAGAATGACCACCAATTGCCTCTGAGTGCAAGGCTTGAATAAGTTGGTTTCTCAATGCAGCATGAGCACCAATGTACAATTTCCCTTTGAATCTCAAAATATTGTGAACATAAGTATAAGGAGAAGAAGGATCCAGCAAGCATGTAGCAATTAATTCAACTGCTTCTAGATCATCAATATAACTATCAGATACCTGTTTCATCCAAGAAGGTTCAACTGTCATGACAGCTGAACATTGAGCACTTTCAAATTGGCGAGAGAGTGCATCAGCAGCCTTTTTTTCCTTCCCCTTTTTGTAAGAAATGGAGTACGAAAGACCCAAGAGCTTCCTTACAGCTTTTCTTTGAAGATGAGTGGTGATTTGCTGCTCCAAAAGATGTTTTAAGGCATGTTGATTAGTTCTGATATAGAAATGTGAAATCTCCAAATAATGCCTCCATTTGTCCACAGCTAACAGAATAACCAATAACTCCTCATATGTAGACAACAATAAATGTTGACCATGCAGTGCCTTTCTCAGATTGGCTAGAGGTCGACCTTGTTGCATCAATACAACACCAACCCTTGAATCACAAGCATCTATCTCCAATTCAAAAGGAAGACTGAAATCAAGAAGGCCCAACATTGGTGTAGAAGAGAGAAATTTCTTCAATGTGTGAAAAGCAGTATCTGTTGCCAAATTCCATCCAAAAGCATCCTTCTTAAGAAGCTCAGTCAAGGGTCTACTAATGACTCCATACCCTTGAATGAATCTCCTATAATACCCTGTTAAACCAAGGAATCCCCTAAGCTCTTTCAAGGTCTTTGGTGTAGGCCAAGATAACATAGCTTCAACCTTGCTAGGATCTGTAGCCACTCCTGAACCAGAAATCATATGGCCTAAGTAATCAATCTGTTCCTGAGCAAAGACACACTTAGATTTCTTTGCAAAGAAACAGTGTTCCCTGAGCAATTTCAGCACTACAGACAAATGTTGCACATGACTATCCAAGCTGCCACTGTACACAAGTATGTCATCAAAAAATACAAGCACAAACTTCCTCAAATAAGGGCCAAATACCTCATTCATTAATGACTAAAAAGTAGTTGGTGCATTTGTGAGGCCAAAAGGCATCACTTTAAATTCAAAGTGTCCATGATGTGTCCTAAAAGCAGTCTTAAGAACATCCTCTTCTGCCATTCTAACTTGATGATAACTAGCCCTTAAATCCAACTTAGAGAAGATACAAGCTCCATGTAACTCATCCAATAATTCCTCAATGTGAGGAATAGGAAACTTGTCCTTTACAGTCAAATCATTCAGCTGCCTATAATCCACACAAAACCGCCAACTACCATCTTTCTTCTTCACTAAAAGAGTAGGGAAGGCAAAGGGACTGTGACTTGGGCGAATGGTTGAGCTTTGCAACATCTCAGCAACCTGTTTCTCAATCTCATTCTTCTGAAAATAGGGATACCTGTAAGGTTTAGAACAAACTGGTAAGGAATCTGGTTTTAGGTGAATATGGTGTTCATGTCCCCTATTTGGAGGCAGGTCTTTAGGCTCAGCAAACACATCCCCAAATTGATTTAATAACTCTGAAATAACTCCAGGAAGTTGCTGTCCTTGTTCCTCCAACTTAGAACAATAAGCAATATGTGTGATAAACATAGGAACCCTTTTTGTCATCAGTTTCTGTAATTTATGTCCAGTCGTCATTCTTACAGAAGCAGGCTCATGAAACCCTTTCAACTCTACTCTCTGACCCTCCTTCACAAAGGACAACACTAACTGTTTAAAATCAAATGTCAAGGGGCTGAACTCTCGAAGCCAATTAACTCTCAAAATCATGTCACATCCCCCAAGCTTCAAGAGTCTAATGTCAAACTGAAAAGAATGCCCTTGCATTGTCCAATCGCATTTCCTTCATACTTGATGACTGGATAATTTGTGACCATTGGCCACAAACACTGCCATCACACTTGCTTCATGTAGCTCACAGTTCACTTCCTTGGCAATGCGAGGATCTAGGATGCTATGGGTACTTCCAGAATCCACAAGGATCACAATGTGCTTATGCCTAATCATTCCCTTGATCTTGATTGTGTTCAGAGGACTGCTTCCAGTTAAAGTATGCACATACACCTCAGAATCTTCCTCCACACATTCCATCTCTTGACATTGTACCTCTAATTCACTATTCTCAGCTGTTTGCACTTCATCAACTTCACTAGACACAAGACTATGCAGAGTCTGTGTCTTACATTTGTGGCCAACGAAGTATCTATCCCCACATCTATAGCATAGTCCCAGGGTCCTCTTATGCTCTTGAAACTGATTAACTGAATTACTGGAAGGGTGCTTGACTACAAGGCTGGAATTTGTCACCGTGGAATTTGAGTTTGGAATGAAGGGTTTATAAGGTGGTTTAGTATACTGAGTACTAGCTTTGAACACAGGTTTGGGTTGATTTTGAAAGGTTGGTTTCCAAGAACCCTTGCTCAACTTGACAATTGCCTGGACTGCCCCATAGTGCAGCCTTGCCTGCTCATAAACCGTAGCCAAGGAATTAGGACGACTTAACTTGACTAAGGGTTTAATTTCCTCTCGCAACCCACTAATATAGCTAGAAACAAAGTAGGACTCGGGTAATTGAGGATTATAGGCTAACATGTAGGCTCTCAATTCCTCAAATCTTTCATTGTAATCCTCCAAATCATCAGTTTGCACCAGCTTATTGAATTCTTCGATCATCTCTGCCCCTTGCTTCTCACCAAACCTGATACACAGAGCTTCACTAAACTCTGTCCAAGAAACTCCATTCTTTTGCATCAAGAATCCCTGTGCCCACACATCGGCTTTGCCGTTCAAATACATAACTGCTATCTCTACCTTCGGTTCCTCCAAGATTCCGAAAATGCTAAAATACTTCTCACATTTCCTCACCCAACTTCTTGCTTTCTTGCCATCAAAATTAGGGAAGTCCAACTTAGGGAAATGATTAGGAATACCTCCTCGTGATTCTGATCCACTGCCATTGCTTGCACTCGACTGTCCACCTTCGCGTCCTTGTCTAATTGGATCACCTGGCGGATTTGCAGCCTGTTGCGTAATCGGCTTCGACGAACGATCTCACGCCAAATTTCTCACCATTTCAGTGAGAGCTCTTATCTGCTGCTTGGTGTTCTTCTGGTAATTGGCTGAATCCCTTTGCCAAGTATCTACCCGATTGCGGTGCTCCTCGAGTTGCCCTAAGTTTTGTTGAGTTGCGGTGATGAATTGTTACGTCAACGACACAAATTGATTGAAGTTTTGAACCTGCGCATCCGTCTTCTTCAAGTTCTCCTCCATAGTCTTGAGTCTTGTTCCTTCCGCCATATCCGAGAATTTGCGAGCTCTGATACCAAATGTAATGAACAGATCAAAAGGAAGCTAAAGCCATAGAAAGGATAGAGAGGAAGAAGAGGAAAAGAAAGAGAATGAAGCTGTGGTATTTTTGTTATGCCTGTAACAGAATACAAGGCTTGAACCTTATAGGTTCAAGTAATTACAATCATGGCCCACAGAAAGGCACTAATGACAAATTCATCCACATTATCTAAAATGGACAATAATGCCCTATCATGACAGCCTGTATGTAGTAGCCTATGCAAATTGGATTCTTGTTAGGGTTTGAGATCAACAGGGGGTAACAATAATAGGATACACAGATAAGGTATGGAAACAACAAGAGATTATTCTTATCAGATCCCTAAAAGTAGAAATTGAGTGTTATTTGTGGGACAATAACTTAATTACTCTTGAGGATTAATAAGCTATTATAGATGTTATAGGTTTGAGTTGGTTTTAGCGGAAAGCTACATCAAATGTTATTTCAGTTTATCCCTAGACTCTAAGTGCTTAAAGGGTTTGAATGTCATTAGCTCTACACGACAAAAATTATTAGTTAGATTCAAGCACATTTACTATCATCTGAAGAGTTAGTAGATTACCTTAGATTGATTACCTTAAAAAAAATGGACTAGATTCTGGTAAAGTTTGATTTTGTTTACTAAGCATTGTTGCGGTGATCCTTAACCTTAGACACATTTATTCCAGTGATTTTTTTCATTTTTATTTGTTTTTATTAGTTAGCTTAGTTATAGAATTGTTCAATTCCTTATTTTCACGACCTAGTCTATTGGTAGAGTTACAATTAGTAATGTTGGTCTCCGTGAGATCGACACTTGACTACTACAACTGATCTCGTACACTTGCGGCTAGATTTCAGCCACATCAAATTTTTGGTGCAATTATCGGAGAGCAATTTATTAATATTAGCTGTCACCTGATAGATGTTCTAGGGACCAAAATGTTCATCAATCCTTGTGATAAGTAATGATTAATAAACTAATTAAACATCAACCAACATTCAGTTGATCTAGTGGTTTGACACTAGGCTCCCTTAAGCGTTTCATCTAGAGATTTCGAGTTTGATTCTTGTTGGAGGTGTGTATGGAGACACTGATGTTGGAAGGGGTCTACCACTTCGTGTGCCAACAATACCCCGGTCTGGACGTAGAGCGACTCTGGCCGATCGAACCATGCAATCAAGACCAAAAAAATAAAAATAAATAAACTAAACATCTTGAAAATGTACAAACAAAAGCAATTTAATTTACATGTGAAGTGTTTGTGATCTCTTGCGGACAATAAGGGTATGTTTGGATCTCCTTAAATAATACATTAAAATGTACTCCCTCCGTCCCATAATATAAGCCTCATTTGGGAACGCGCCACTGTTCACCGTTGAAGCTTCGGTTTAAGATTTCTTCCAATATATAAGAAAAAACATAGTCATGTGGGGTCTTGTTTGATTCGTCTCAACGAGTACTTTAATAATATCAAAAAATTATAATTTTTAGGGTTATGTAATTAAATATATTAACGATACAAAATCCGCCTCGACGGATGTGTCCGGGTCAAATAGGGCTTATATTTTGGGACATAGAGAGTATTATTTTACATTTCATTTTATTAAAACATTAATTTAATATAAAATAATATATTTTAATACATTTTAAACGGAATCCAAACATATCCTAATTCTATAATGTATCCCAGTTGAATTAAGTTGGAGTTGTGAAGTGTTGATGCCAAAGCCCTTTAATTAGTACACGGCCTATGAGTTGATGCAACCTATTTGTAAACCACGAGCAACACAAGTACCTTAAACTAATCTTCTTCCTTCCTCTTAATTATCTCCTTTTAGTGCAGCATCAGCATGTTTAGTTTCCAACTCTTAGGGTTTGTTTGGATTTTAAAAAATAATACATTATCTTATATTAAATTAATATTAAATTATATTAAATTGTTAATTTAATATAAAATAATATAATTTAATGTATTATTTTAATTATCCAAAAGAACCCTTAAATATAAAATTAAATTTAGATCACAAAACAAAAACCCTAAATAAAAAACCCTTAAATCACATAAGGAAATTAATAAAGCAGTAAACTAAACCATACAAATTCAAAATTGAACGGGAAAGATGGGTAGAAAAATGTACAGATAAAAAAGCGGCGTTTTAGTCCTCGTCTCTGGTGGAGATAATGAACTCGATAAGCGGCAGACGAAAATAATTAAGAATCCGACAGCGAGGATGACGGAGGTGACGTCACAATAGAAAATAAATACATGCAATTCCGAAAAAAACATCTATAAACAAGAAAGAAAAGAATTGATCCAAATCTAAGAGCACGTACAACTTAAAATCAAAGGCAATAAGAATGGAAAAGAAGAGAAGAGAGGAACAAAAACCTGTAGTCCACAGCAACGACAACAGAAGGAGAAAAAAGAGAATAGAGGTGACGATGGCGGTGGAGATGACATACATTTTCAAGCAACAATATTATTCATACATTTTGATTTCTTGCATACTCGATCATTACAACATTGATACTAGATATTTATTCAAGTTTAATGAAAATAATATTTTTGTAGTGTGTTTTGATATGACTGTCAATAAGAGTAGGATCAATTTCTTACAACATTGATTTTGTACTTTTCACGTTATATATTCACTCGTTGTCAAGTAGTGACGGATCCAGGATTACTCGAAAGGGGGACGGAAGTGCGTGTTATACAAAGCCTTTACTCTATTTAGTATTCGATATATTGACATTATTATCAATATTTGATTTATTATGATTATTTGAAGACTAAGTATTTAGAACTAATGACCTCCACAAACAATAAATTTGTCCATAAACTAAACACAAAAAATCTATATAACTAATAATTAACTGATTTAATTAAATAATTAAGAAACAAATCATTAACACAAACATATAATTTTTTTATAGAAAAAAGGCAAATGAATAAATGACTTAGATTAATCAACAAGAGTTTAAAGTAATAAATGATTTAAATTAATCAATAAGAGTTTAAAGTAATCAATGATTTAAATCATAAACAAGAGTTTAAATTAATAAAGTATACAAGAGTTTAAATTAATAGATAATTTAAATAAATAAATCATTAACAACACTTAATAAATGATTTAAACCAATAAAATCATAAGCAACAATTAATAAATGCTTTACATCAAAAAATCATAAACAACGTCAAATAATTTTTTTTAGATTGGTTGGGACAACGGTTGTTTAGGTAAAATGCTCTCTTTAGTGTTGTAAACGTATGGGACAACGCTTTTCTAAAGAAACAGCTGTCTATAGTGTTCCCAAAAAAGGTGTAAAGGTTTGAAAAATCGCTTTTTATAAAAAAACGCTTTCTTTATATGTCTTTTAAAGGGCTGTGAATGGGGGGCGGGACAGCGCTTTTTCGCTAATAACCGCTGTCCCATATAATGATTTTGCGAAAATTACATATCTCGGCGGAACCAAGCAAGGGCGGCCGCCCACTCAAGCCCCCTGGATCTGTGATACCCCGTATTTTTGTAAGGTTATTTTGGGAATTTTGGAATTTTTCCGAGTACCCGTTGTATACGTCAGATTTAATATAGAGAGTTTGAGACATTTTGTAATGTGCTCTGTATCTGTAATATTTTTCTCAGTGAAATAATATACAGACATCATGCCTTGGATTTTAATTGTCGTTCGCGTACGATAATTTTTATCCCGGTTTAACGTCATGTTCGTTCAAGAGCTGAATGGGCGGGAAAGGCAAAAACGGCGACCGCCGTACAGTAACGGCGACCGCCGTCGCTGGGCCCGAAGTGTCAGGTCGTCGTCTCCTACTCTGGGCTCGCCAGAGCTAGGAAGGGCGACCGCCGTAGGCAAAAATGTGGCGCCCGCCGTGATTACCCATCAGTCTTTGCCCGATGGTCGCCGGCACGGTTTCTGGCGAGCGCCGAGCTAGCTTCGTAGGCCCATTTTTCGTGCTCCAGATGCTTTGGCTATAAAAGGAGGTGTTGGGGGAGAGATTTGAGCCATCCCAAACACCGAACCTCTGCCAAATTTTCGTGTCGTCGGAGTTGTGTTTCGCCGGAGTTTTCAAGCTCTCGTCGGTGTCGTTGGTGGTGTTTCCAGAAGCCCTTTAGAAGCCTTTTGGTTGCCTTTGGAGGTCAGAACCCAAGCAAGGCGAAAAGGGGTCGAAACGCGCATCGTTTTGGTGAGATTTCTCTCGTTTCAGTCGTCCGTGTTCTTCATGGCGACCGCCGTGATGAACTGCGGTGACCGCCGCCAAGAACAGCGACCGCCGCCAGTGCCCAGAATGCCTTCGTGGCTTTGGCTTGGTTGGTTGTCGTCGTGGCGTCTTTCCTTTCGTGTTCTTTCGCCGTGATTAGATTCGTACTGTTGTTATGTCGGATCTAACTTAAGGTTCCTTTTATGGGTCGACTCGAAGGTTGTTGTGCTGTCGGAACTATACCCGTGTCGAGCCCGGAATCCAGTTGTCGTCGTTAGACTATTCTGCGGATTAAGGCAAGTGGCGGTTCGCTCTTGCTCATTCGTTCCATATTTATATTAATTATCAGTAGTTTATCTGAGTAATTAATTTGGAATGAATACTCTGTTTGTCTGGAAACGGTTTTGGTAAACTGTTTTGGAAATCATATAATAGGTTGTATATCTGTTAGAACAACGCTATTATCTGTGATCGTCTTTCGGGCCTTTATGTGGATTTATCCTGTAACTGTTATTGTGCTGTAACTGTTTAGTTAGCACTGTAGTTAGGAACGTACTCGGACTTCGTCCGGTCGTTTCTTTATAATCTGGTATCGGGGTGGCTCATCTCCATCTGGTACTATTCTAAGATCATGATCGGTCTCTTTCACAAGTGTGTAGAGACAGGACACTTATCTGGTGTCACAAACCTTCCGGTGTACGTCACTCTCGACGAAACGTATACTAAGATGTGTCGTCCCAATGATGGGGTACACATGTAAAAGTCTATAACATGATGTGTGTGTTTGAAACATAATCAGATAAGTTCTACCTTGACGCACATAATTAATGAACGCTCAGCGAGTAGGGCAGCTAGGAATAGTGCCGCTAGGAAAACTCGTATTGACTTGAATGTAGTACGTCTTCTTTCCGATCTGGATTCGCTAAAAGGCGGTGAGGTTGGTCGTTGACTGAAGCATCTCAGTCAGTTTTAAATTATTGTTGTATGATTCTGTAACATTCCAGACTTGTCATACTTCCGTAAGACTCAATCTCTTGGAGTCTCTTTTCGAGTCGATCTCTGTGAAGATTCAGTCTTCCAGAGTCTTCTCTTGTACATACCTCTTGTTTATTCCAGTAGGAGTATGATGGTTGACTATCGTCATCGATTATTATTCGAGAAGCGATGAGTCTAACCTAATACGACTGCTTCGAACCATTCTGTTTTGTACCCTTGCTAGTCTATTCAGTAGACTAACCCGCTGTATTTTTGTTATCTGCATCGTCATGGTTGGTGCCGTCCGTCCGTTTCGGCACATCAGGAAGAGTGTAGTGAAGACTAGAACGACTATGGAGTCAACTGTGGTTTTCAAACGTTTTAGTTATTTCTTTTATCAGGTTGAGATCTTTTGGACAAGAACTTTGATTGTAATGTGCTTTTTAAGACTTCCGCTGTGTTTGGTTTAAACTCTGTGTTGACCTATTCGGGATTGGGTTGTAATCCCGTAACTCTTGTTTCCTCGACAATGTTATGTTTTGGAATAAATGCTTGATCATTATGCATCATTTGTATCTCTTAAATCATATTTAAATGGTAAAGCCTTGGGTGATCTCGGTAAGGAACACTGGGGTCACTGACGGTAATACATTTCCAAAAGGGTTAAGTTTTGGGGGTGTTACAGGATCCGCCACTGACATCAAGAGTTATTAATAAGAAATGATTGATATCTTTATATATGATATAAGATAAATCTAATTTTACGCAAAACACAGATTCTAAGCTAATCATAGCTATGGCGTTCACTAAATTTAGAATGTGAAAATGTCAAATCATATTCCTTGATACATGTTTTGAAAATAAAATATCATTTGAATATACACTATCAAGAGAGTTACAAAAGCATACATATAAAAAATAGGGAAATTCTAACTGCTAGACACGAGGTATTGTGAATTCCGTGTGGTGCACAAAGTTTTCAAAAGTCATCATCGTAATCTTGATGTTTCACAAATTCCGCATGTACCCTCAAATATTATAAAATGAAAAAAATAATTACAAAGTATCCAGGGGCGGAACTGAGGGGGGGGGGGGGGGGGGGCTAGGAGGTCCCGTGCCTCCCCTTCTGTTCCGAGTTTTTTTTATATTCATTTTTTTAGGAATTTCGGTGGGTATCCTTGAGTTTAAGGATACTCTGGTTCAACTTTACGTATTTCCTACACTCAAATTAAGAGGATTTGCTAATAAAACATCTAAATTCATACACAGACCATCTCAATTTGGATTCTGAAACAACAACTCATTTTCGATCTTATAAATTCGAATCGCGATGGTTACGGTATTTCGATTTAGGTATAGATTTGCTTGAATTGATTTATTTATAATTCAAACTTAATTTAATTTGATTGATGTGTTAATTAACTTTTATTAAATTGAATTATTCTAAAAAGGAATATAGACAAATTTATTGTGCGAGTAAGAGATTATCAATTTCAAGTGTTTGAGTCTCCGACTATTCTTAATAAACCTAAAAACGTTGATGAAGATTAATGTTGATTTTCAAGAAAGAAAAGTATGAAAGGAGAATACATGTGAGATTGATATTAATATTATTTATAACTATTTTATTTAATATTAACATAATATTAAAAAAATTGTGCCCCTTTTTCAGAATTATCTGGTTCCGCCACTGAAAGTATCCATATTTTAAACTTAAATTAATAAAATTATCATATTTTTGTGGTGTTTAATTAAATACCTAATCTTTATCTTTTATAAAACCACAATTTTTTAAGGAAAATTTAAGAAACATTCTCTTATTTACATATCAAATGATAGTTGAAAAAAAAGATATTATTGACAATGAAATTTGATTAAGGGTGTACTTTTATACATATAAATAAGTTAGATTAATTTTTTAACAATAAAAAAATTATGGTGTATGTTGAAAAATGTGTAAATAAGATTAGTTTTTTTAAAATTTCTATATGAAACATATAAAATTTGGTGGTCTTATTGAAAAATAAAGATGAGGCTTTTTTAAATACCACAAAAATATTATGATTTTATGAAATTATGTTTAATATATAGATAATTTGTAATAAAATTTTATTTTTTATAATGCTTAAAGGTACTGAACAAAATTTGTGAAATCTCATAGTTACTGTATGAACCTTTTAAAAGCTTTAAATACCACACAGAATTTACAATATCTTATCACTACCGCACGAAATTTCCCTAAAAATGTCATATGTCCCCGTATATGTGTCACGTTACACCATTGTCCCACTTATCTCCTCGCCTAATTTTCTATATATATGCCTTTGTAACTCTCTTGATAGTGTATATTCATATAGTGATACAGTATTTTATTTTCAAACACCTATAACAAGTAATATGATTTGACATTTTCTACATCAAAATTTAATGAGCGTCATAGCTATGCCCTTAGGTTTATTAATTACTTTTCAATAATAAAATGATATGTAAGCATTTTAATTATATACTTTATTTTTTATCTGGTTACATTGGCCAGAACATCTTTAATAGAGTCCCATAGGATGAGTTTTATATGGGGGTTTTGAGAGAATTATTTGCTATAAGACTAGAGCTGTCAATCGGGTCAGTCAAGTCGGGTTCGGTTCGGTTATTTTCGGTTCGGGTTGAGAACGGGTCGGGTCATTTCAGATAACAGGTCAAGCCGATCGGGTCAATACAGGTCAGCGGGCGGTTCGGGTTAACCAACGGGTCAAGAGCGTCATTTTTTAAATAGTTTGTTCACTATTTAAATATTATTAAATAGTTAAAAACTAATTTAAATATGTCAAAATAAGTTGAAATGGATTAAAGTAATAATAATATTATTAATTAGTTTAATGTAATTGATATTAGTAGACCAAAATCATATTTTATTTTTATTTTTTATTTATTAATTTACAAATTTCTACATTATAAAAAATTATATAAGTACAATAATGTTTTTTTAGGATATTAAGCATATTATCATTATTTATATGTCATTTATCATATTATTTTATGTTATATTTTATTAATACTCCACATTTATTCGTTACTCGGGTCGGGTTCGGTCTCGGTAAATTCGGGTTATCAAAAATTTCGGTCAGGTCGGGTCGGGTCCAAAAGCGGGTCGGTCAGGTCGGTAAAACGGGTTCGGTAACTTTTTGACAGCTCTATATAAGACTCATGGTATATTGGGGGCTTTTATTGGGATCTTTTAGATGGGTCTTTTAGGTTTAGTTTAAATTACAATTATATCCTTTTGTTTATATTAAATTACCAATATATCATTTATTATATTATTATACCCCTTATTATATATTAATGTAAAAAATTTTTTAAAAAAAATCATACATTAAATTTATTAATGCTATTTTAATTATTTAATTATATTATTTATTTAAAATTAAGACAGACAAACATACATTGATAGACAAATCAACAAAAGTGATGCATAAATTTAAGAAAATAAAACAACATGCGAAAACAACATGAACTAAACCAAATGACGAAATTTAACGACAAACATCACATGATACACGACTTAATAATTAAAAACAACACATAAATAGCAAAACAATCTAATTGTTGCCATAACGGTCCCAAATGTGTTTCTTCAAATCTTCCTTCAGCCTGTGATGTATTGTTCTATCCCGAATTTGAGCCCTCCTTGTAATAACTGGATTGTTCATAATCTCCGGTCTATCATTGCTCCAATCCTGGTTATCCATCGATGTATTCTCTCCACTTACTCCTTCACCGAATTATGCGATTTCGTATCCATGATGGGTGTAAGAATCTCGTTCATCTTCTACGATCATATTATGTAGAATGATGCAAGCCCTCATTATCCTTCTAAGCTTTCCAAAATCCCAAGAGAGTGCTGGTTGACGAACTATTGCAAAACGAGATTGCAGCACTCCAAACGCCCTCTCCACATCTTTACGAACAGACTCTTGGTGTTGGGAAAACAACTTGGCTTCATCGCCTTGGGGGAGGCGAATTGATTGAACAAATGTCGCCCAAGGCGGGTAGATGCCATCAGTGAGATAATATCCCATCTTATACTGACTCCCATTAACCGTGAAATTCACATTTGGAGCTCTACCATTCAAAACTTCATCGAAAACAGGAGATCGCTCAAGAACATTAATATCATTAGTGTTGGATCGTTAGAGTTACGTCTGAGGGAACAAAAGCTTTGTTCCCACAGAAGTTGCAGCGGATTTAATATAGCAAGAAAGATAACGAACGAACTCACGATGTATAGTGGAAACCCTGATTAGCAAAACTAGCTTCTCAAGGAAAAACCACTACCTTCAAGCTTCCGTTTGAGAGGATTTTGAAGCGTGTACTTGTCTTATTGATTTCTTGTTCGATTACACTTGTATCCTGGACTTCGACCTCTAAACAACCAGCTAGACTCGAAGACTCTTCTACAACGATGAATCGAACTCAACCCTCAAAAACTCACAAACACTTCCCTCTCTTTCTTTTCTTTTCGTCGTTCTCAGTCGTACGTAGAAATGAATCCTCACTTCACTTAAATAAAACTTCGGCTAAACCCTAATCATAACAAGATAAGTTTGTTCCAAAAATAGTTTTACAAGAAGATATGATTTGGTTGAAGGAATAATATCTCAACCGTCCACATTAATTAAGGAAGGAGTTCCTTTAATTAATGTAACCGGATAAGATATAATTTCCTCTTTCCAATTATCTTATCTTAGGAAGGATTTCCTAAGATAACACAATCGGCTTCTTCTCTCTCCATATCTTCTCGTTCGGCATGATCCTTGCAGTCGAAGTCTTCCATCCTTGACCGCGTGAGCTCTTTGATTTGTTTCCATAGTTATCACGTTGGATATCTTCTTTCCATTCGCAGCTTCAATCTCGTTCGTCACTTCAGTTCCTTGCTGGGTAACAGAGAACATGAACAAAGCTTTGTTCCCCCCCGCGATCCTTTGCTGCAATGGTTCCCTGAGACAACTGTCTTTGTTCCTGAAACACTTAGTACCCAGATTAGTTGAATGTTTTTTACCATCAAAACCTAAGGAATTCAACAATTAGTCGTACCTGGTACACCGAAAAATGCATGCCAAAACCACAGGTCATATGATGCAACAACCTCCAAAATGATTGTTGGATGACCATGATCTCCACGGGCATATTGTCCTTTCCATGCAGTTGGACAATTTTTCCACCCCCAATGCATACAATCGATGCTACATAGCATCCCAGGAAATCCACGAGACTCACCCACACTTAGTAGGCGTTGTATGTCTGCTACGGTTGGCCGCCTGAGATACTCATCACCAAAAAAGGTAATTATTCCATCAACAAAATTCTCTAAGCAATGCCTTGCGGTTCCTTCGGAAATACGAATATACTCATCACAAGCATCAGCAACAGTTCCATATGCCAACATACGTATGACACTAGTACATTTTGTAATACAGATATACTAGGCCTACCTCTTGCATCTGGCCTTTATTGAAAGTACTCCATTCCATTCCCTAGTGTTTCCACAATACGCTTGAAAACTTCCTTGCTCATTCTGAACCTACGTCGGAAGAAATCATCTGGATAAGTTGGTTGATCAAAGAAATAATCTCTGTAAAGCCGCTCATAGCCTTCTTCCCGATTTCTTTCAATATACTTTCGACGACGTCGAGCACGCCCTGCCTTTGCATTGTTTCTTCGTTGTGGAGCACGCTCTTGAAGTGCATCACACGCATCAAGCGCTTCTTGTGTAATTCTTTCGTATTCATCATCTTCAGAGCTAACGCTAGAAAGTACAGGGTTTGAGTTTGAGGAGTTTTGAGGATGAACTAGACATTTTTAGAGATTTCAAGAAATGAGGAGTGACTAAACCATTGTAAATCCTCACTTATATAGATCTCTGTAATTCTAGGAAATGCCAACTAGTTAAACAAAGAAGCATGGTATCACATGCTATGCTTTGCAGAAGCAATCAATTGTTTTCTCTGCATGATTCTACACCACATGAAATTATAGAAAATACCAACTAGTTAAAGCATCTCTATGCTTAGTAAAAAAAAAAAAGCATGGTATCACATGCTTTGATTCGCAGAAGCAATCAATTGCTTTCTCTGCATGATTCTACACCACATGAAATTATAGAAAATGCCAACTAGTTAAAGCATCTCTATGCTTCATAAAAAAACAAAGAAGCATGGTATCACATGCTTTGCTTTGCAGAAGCAATCAATTGCTTTCTCTGCATGATTCTACACCACATGAAATTATAGAAAATGCCAACTAGTTAAAGCATCTCTATGCTTCGTAAAAAAACAAAGAAGCATGGTATCACATGTTTTGCTTTGCAGAAGCAATCAATTGCTTTCTCTGCATGATTCTACACCACATGAAATTATAGAAAATGCCAACTAGTTAAAGCATCTCTATGCTTCGTAAAAAAACAAAGAAGCATGGTATCACATGCTTTGCTTTGCAGAAGCAATCAATTGCTTTCTCTACATGATTCTACACCACATGAAATTATAGAAAATGCCATCTCCTTGGTCTTTTGTTCAATCTCCATGGTCTTGATCTTAAGATATTGCACTTGCTTCTCCCTCTTTTGTGCCACCTTTGCCATCTCCAATTCATAAACGTTACTCTAGATGCGAATTTTTTCTCTTTCGAGCATACTTTCTCCATCATCTTCAGCACAACTTGTGGATGCAAATTTCCCCCCTTTCGTTTAGCCTTCTTGATGCCCTCAGGACGCTCAAAAATCCCAGTGAAACCACTCGTTGGAGTATCTTGATTAGAGCCTTCCATATCAGTAGACGATCTTTTCGAGCCTGGGGCACTTCCCGAGCTTTGGTTTGTCCCGCTGGCCTGGTACAAATAAGAAAAGCTCCATTTTGGCTCGTATCGAAGAGCCTCCCATACATGCTCATATATAAACCTTTTTCCCGTTTCCGTTAAAAACGACTCATGTGCAGTCTTCATAACATCATCCTCCGACTCCCCACTTTTTTTATGAGCACATGCATGTTGATACGTACCAACAAACTTATTCACTAAAAGAGTAACTGTATGCCATCTATTCTTAACACTTTTCAAAGTTCGCTCACCTTGATCTGGTTTCTTGTAAGTGTTCCAGTAGCCTTGAATTCGCTTCTAGAATGCCTCAGATGTCTGATTGGTGTTGGTTACATGATCTTTAGTGGTGTTTAAGTACCCACTGATGAGGAGCACATCATCAGCCTTACTCCAGGCGCATTTCGTGTATTTTTGGGCGTCATCGGCATCACCACCACGAGCAGCACGACCACGACCACGACCACTGCTTTGAGTTTGATCCGGTGACTCAACAACATATTGAGGTTGTCTGCTAAAGCTTGGCATCTCCATTGACTGAGATGCACCTCCGTAAGTGTATTGATTTTGTGAGAGGAGTTGTGTGTAGTTCATATTAGAAGGATCATACACATCTAATGACAAATTCCCAAAATTATTTGGGATGTCATCTTAGTTTTGATTCATGATGAAAGAATAGAAGAGATGAATGAGAGATTACAAGAGATAAATGATAGAGGATTGTGTGAGTTGTGCAATTGGGATGTCAGCTAATTTTTAGGCAAATAAAAAATCATTTACATTTTTTCCTATTTTTTTATATTATTTAAAACAATAGTTAGTACACCATAATATTAAAAAAGTAGTTAGTATACCCTAAAATAGTTTTAGTATACCATAAAATATGATCTATTTGGACTTAATTATATTAAAATTTATAAAAAAATACATTAAATTTCTAAAATTTATTTACAATGTAATTTTCATATTAAATAAATTAAATTGCTATTTATTTTATTTAAACCCCCAATAATAATAATAATAAAATGATTTATTTTCACTTCCTTAAACCCATAATACAAAAAAAAAAAATTCTACCAAATATATCCAAAATGGATGTCTATAGATAGAGAAAAATGTAATTAGAATTATGATATTTTTTTTTTTAACGCACCAATTTTTAAATAAATCAATTTAAAAAAATAAATAAAGGACGACCAGGAACAAATCCTGGCCGTCCATAACGTGCCACGCGGCGTCCATCGGGCGCGCTAGCGCGCGCCAATGAAATGGCGCCGCGTGGCACTGTCCCCCAGCCTTTGTTAAGACTGTGTTTGCTCCCCGCTTGAAAACGGCGTCGTTTTGGCTCTTAACGGAGGCAAAAAAAAATTTCTCTTCAAACGCGCCTTATGTATTATATGTATGAGACGGTCCCTTGAATCAGATGAATCTCGAGACTTTTGTTGGGTCTTATAGCCCAATTGTCTTATTATATTCAAAAAATTCTATGAGACCCTTCTATTAGACCCCGATAAAATTGCCACATCTGGATCGAGTTCGACCACCTTTAGTGGGATAAATTCTCCCAATGCCAATCCTTCCATACACGAAGCATTTTTTAGAAGAGCGGATTTTTTTTGGAAACATATATTTTATGTTTGCATATGTAGTGTAACAATATATTGTTTTCTCAGTTATTTTAACTACTTTCATCATTTTATAGATAGAAAATGATTTTTGAAAGCAAAATAATAATAAAAACTATAGTTTTCAATTGTTTTTTTGGTTATTTCGCCTGTTAATCCCGAAATATCGCTTAATTCGCGGGGTACACCAAAGTTTGACATATTTCGCGTGATAACCCTGAGATTTATATTATTTTTCACGAAATACCCAAATCGTTAAATACAAACGGTTTTCGTTTATTTTTTCTTAAAATAAAATATAAACCCTAAACCTAAACCCAAAAATCCTAAACCCCAAAACCCTAAATCCTAAACCTCTAAATCCTAAACCCCAAATCTTAAACCCCTTAAACCCAAAACCCTAAATTCTAAACCCTAAACCCAAAATCCTAAAAAAATTATAAGGGTTTAGGTTTTTTTAAAATAAAATAAATGAAAACATTTGTATTTAACGATTTGGATATTTCACGAAAAAAATGAAAACCTTAGGGTCACAATGCGAATATGCCAAACTTTGGTGTACCGCGCGAATTAAGCGATACCTCATGGTTACTAGGCAAAAAAACCGTTGTTTTTTTACATTAAAATAAATTAATATACGTGAAAACATTTTAACACCCCCGACTTATGTCGGTAGTGCCACACGCCAGTGACCTCAGACGTTAACGTCCAAAGTCACCTCAGGCTTTAATCGGAACAATTAAGCTTAAATATATACATAAATATTAAATATCGAAAGAATAATCAGCGGAAGACATTTTAAATGAGTAAGACTCAACCTTTCATTAAGATTCCTCTCGTAAAATGAGAAGGACGGTTTTACAACAAAGTATAGTGACATCGGAAGACTTTTAAATTACAACGGAAGACTCTTTTAAAATAGTCCTAATTACATGAGTATGTATTACATTTATTTCAAATTAAATATACACGCCTGGGAAACCTTGCTCCTTAAAACGCAACTTCAACTACAAGCCTTCTCTTCGATTGGTTACTTCAATTATCGGGGACCAACCTCTGATGTGCCGTATAGGACGGATGACACCAGCCAACCATGCAAGGAATAAAATCCGGTTGGTTAGTCTAATGAAAGACTATGCAAGGTTGAAAACAGAATGGTTCTAGTGATCGTAACCGTTTACTATCATTGTTCCTCGAATAATAACCGAAGGAACGATACATAACCCGAAACTTTCACGGAATGATAGAAAAAGATATGCAACGAAAAGAAGACTCCAACGAACTTGAGTCTTATAGGAAACGTATGACAATTGTTTGGGAACGTTAAGTTTTCACACAAGTTTAAAACACGACCTTGATTATTTGGGTCCACGACCAACCTCACCGCGCAGTGCGAATCCAGATTGGAAAGATAACTTACTCTAACAAGAGTCCGGGCGGTTTCACGTTGTACTCCTCTCCCGAGGGTATATTAATTATGTGCATAAAATCACTTATCTTATTTACTTCCAAAAAACGTACATTCACGTTAAGCTTTTAGTTCACATCATCTCGATACGAGAGATATTTTGGGAATGAATCCCAATTGTTGGCACCAGTTGAGTGCACCTACCCTGAATAAGGGTACGATCATGACTAGAAGTACTAGGGAAAAATCCTCCTAATACCAGTTATAAAGAAACGACTAGACCTCGCAAGGTGTATAGCGTTCCTACGAATACTCGTTCTAACTACACATAAGTTCACACATAAATCCACACCAAAATCCATTACAGTAATATCACGAATAACTATATAATAGCGTTGTTTCTAGCAATATATACAACCTATTATAGATTCATATTTTAACACATTGTTTTATTAAATCTGTTCCTAAACAGAAAACAATAACTTTTATCCCATCTTAATTAACAATCAATTAATTGATAATCAAGGGAAACATGGAATAGTGAGCAAGAGCGAACCGCCACTTGCCTTTTAGTTTAGACGAACGAAGAGATCGAGAACTTGAATATGATTATATGAGTACGGATTCCTACAACGACGACGAGTGATAAGACGGAACCCTAAGTTAGATACGATACGAAACGGAGATACGAAACAAAACGAAGGGAAAAGGCCTGAGCCGCGGTCGTGGCTAACATGGCCGCGATCGCGCTTTGCTGGGCCAAGCCCGCGGTCGCGGTGGATGGATCCGCGGTCGCGGATCTCCATCCCGATGTGAGGCTGGGGCAGCTTCGAAGCCTTACCGATGACGAGGAGGAGGCTTCCACTCCACTTCTGAACCACCGCGTAACACCACCACTCCAAGGATCACTTACAAGCCACGAGCGACCTCCGACGACCACCAAAACTCCGGCGAAGGACACAAGAACTTTTGAAGAGAAGAAGATGGAGTTGAGATTGATGAAGGGAATGGCTTCCAAAAGCTCCCTTTTATAGGCATGGAGGAGAAGGAGTTCACCCCACCCCGACAAACCAAACGATCCAGCTCCCCCGGCGTTAGGAGCACGAGGAGAAAGCCGATCGTCGGCCTTTTGGAAGCTGTGAAGAAGGCGAACAGAAGGCTCCCGCGGTCGCGGTTTCAGAACCGCGATCGCGGGTTACCTAGACAAAACCGTGCCCGCGGTTTCAAAACCGCGGTCGCGGATCTGCCGCGCTCGCGCTCCTGACCCTTGCTCGCGGGTTTGATCGCAGACTTTGCTAAACTCTGGTTTTAGCATTCCTCAATTAATTTTAAGACCCCGTAATATTTAGATGTATACGAACTCATTCAAAAGGTCCTTACAGAGGTTACAAAAATTGCCTAACACATTTTGCTTATAGGACGAATGTTTGAAAATTACACAAATACCCCTACTAAAATTGAGGGTTATTACATTACTACCCCCTTAAAAATAGTTTCGACCCCGAAACTAACACTTCGACCCCGAAACTAACACTTCGACCCTGAAACTAACACTACCAAGTTAGAAGGATCGATTTCCACACTAACCTCTCTACTTGAGTTTAGTATCCTCAATTATTTCGTACTCAAATTAATCCTAGGAAAGTCGATCTGTTTCCTCAACCATGACATCCATTATATGTCTCGTTTCCATATATTATCCCATGTGCCAACTCTTAATGTACTCATAAGGTCATGATTACCTTAGAATCATAGTCTTCAAAAATATCACACGACCTTAATACGCTTTAAGCTTGAGAACACATGTTTTCTTTCAACTTTTCTCTTTATAACGACTCTCAAAGTTCATACCTTATCTTCCTTAAGTTGGTATCCTTAAATAATTTTGTCTTCGTAACCTATATCACCAAAGTCGAACTATTTCTTCGGTCATGATTTCACCTACTACATACTGCCTTCGTTCATTACCCTCATTAGAATCGATATATTCATCCATAAGATTATGATTACCTTGATCAGAGTATCCATTATAGTCTCCAATCTAATCTCACTATTATGCCCTACACATCATGAAGATCTTGATATCCTCAAGCAAAAGAATACAATATTTCTCTTCCAACTTTCTTTCGATGATCAGATCCTCAAAGTACATACATAAAACTCACTTATACCCCAACTTAGTACCCCAAATTGTTATGTCGGCTTACTCCTTACATGTGCACCTCATCTAGCTCATTATTTACCTTAGTTAAATTTGGCCCTTATGCCATCTCCAACTTAGAATCTTTCCAGTAATAATTTAGCTCATTCCATTAATCATTCTCTAACTTAAAACCTTTAAGATTCCTTAATTTTTCCCCAAAACGAACCTCATAAGATGTTACTCTTATTTCCTCAAAATATCATATTGATAAATGATTCATTACCAATAAAATCAATCACTTATGTTCTAATTCTTCAATAGATATACACGGGTAACATTTATTACCTTACCCCTTAAGCGCACATAAGACCATCTCTTTACTGCATCCTTTAGTTTATCAAAATCTCCAGAATGACCTATCCTTACACTATAACCTTTAAATTTAAGTGAGCTTTCTCCCAATACAATCGTTTCACAACTTAATCTTCCCAAGAAGTGTTATACCATCAGCCTTATAAACGACACACTCACTTAAAATCCAATTATCAAACCTTGTAAATTTCCAAGTATCATAACTCCATATTCCTTGAAGGTACAACTTACAAATTCAATTATTTGGCCCAATTAAGTTTGGCCCTTATGCCCATTTCTAACTCAAATCCCAAAGATTATTACACTATCTCGAATAACTCATCTCTAACTTAAGACCCTTAGTTTCCTCAAACAAGATATTGATAAATCAATTAACACAATTGTGATCAATTACTTTATTTTCCCTAAACGTGACATAATATCGCCTTAATAGACATAGATCACTTTTCATCCAATCCTTTAGACAAAAATCCATACACTTAAGTTATCACGTACTTTAAATCCTTATAAATTAAAACAAACTTTTATCGACTAAGTTTGTTATTCACCCATAAATCCTTAAACACTTAATCGTCCTCATACGATTTATTATCCAAAATCAAGCGACCTTTTGCTTTATCGGAATTTAATATTTATCCAAGACATAATCGTCTTAATACTCCTCCTATCCTTATATCATTTCTTTAAGAAAGCCTCATAACGAAACCTCAGATAGATCTTCCAAAATAATACTTATGATTTCACACCTTTAGCTTTTCCGAAAGCTTTAACCACTGGTCCCACAATGAGCACACTCACTTATAAACTCTATAACCATAACCCTTGGGTTCTAAAGTTTACTCAAGATCGTAATAGAGTACGATTTTTTATTTTTTTATAGAGAAAACGAACTCCTTATGAAATATCTCTCTTATACATTTATTCACTTAAATATATAATTTATACAACTCACCCCATCTAATGCTCAGAGTATGCCTATGAGGAATAACCTCAAACTCCATAGAGTACTACTACACACACCAAATCCTTATAGCAAGGAATCTTTACAACACTAACCTCTCGAGATAAGGCTCATGAATTCGAGCGAAGGGAACAAACAATGTCAATGCCCAACTTGACATTACTTCCAGAAAATAGAGGGGTTCTTACGAATAATTCCGACCTCGAAACTAGCGCTAACAAGGCAGGGAACAATCACACATGTCCCGACCCACACTATCCTTTATGAGTCCAGACAGTCTTTATCCACACATGACATGTACTACTTTTGGCACTCAAGGATTCTTGTATGCACGAACAACTTGCAATAGTAACAAATCTAGTAATTTCTGGAACAAGGAAACACTTCTTTATTATTCGAAACATTACATTAATACAATTGACAAGATGTCGAACAAATGGATTACTAAACTATGGAGGCTATCGACACAAGTCTCCACTCCTTATTCTTAAAAAGCTTTACAAAAATACCACTACTCGTACATGGTTTCCTTCCCATCGGGGTGACGTATCACAAAGAGTCGCTGCCCTTGACCCGAAGATTCCATAGGCGCCTTGCCTTTATTACGAGTGACAGATTGCTCAGGAGTGAACACTTATGGCTTTGGGTTTTGCCTACTGTCAACATTTGAGGCCTGAAATGACTGTGTTGGCCCTAGACCCTTCTGCCTACAGTATGTTTGCATGTGGCCTTCCTTCCCACAACTAAAACATACCCGCTTCTTCTTTTGGCAACAAGAACTTTTGTGCCCATCTTTACCATAGTTGTGGCATTGAATCACACTGCTACTCCAACCTGATCCTTGGCGGAGCCAAACTAAGTCATCTCGGTCTTAGCACGACCAGACTTCTCAAACTTGGTGGGCGATGCCGGTCGCTTAAATGCATTAAACTTCCGGTTTTGTTGACCACCTTTGGCCTTATTCTGTTCCTCCCGCTTTCGGGTGGATTCTTCCAGCGTAACCTCTACCTTATAGGCCGCATCCACATACTGCTCCAAGGTAGAACAATCGTGATGCACCATCAAAGGTTTGATTTCTAGGCTCATCCATCCATAGAAGTACCAGATCTTCTGCTCTTCTCAATGCACGTCCGAACCAGCATAATGCAGTAAGTGATTAAACTTTGCCGCCAGCTCGGACACTTTTAGTCCTTCAGTCTCTGGGTAGAGGAACTCCTTCAGCTTCTCTTCCCTCATGGCCCGAGAGAAGAAGCGGTCAGTGAGCTTGGCCTTGAACATTGCCCAACTCAGATTTGGGTGGTCGTCCAAACCAGTTCCTTCCCACCAATCACTTGCTCCGTCTTTCATATGTAACGAAGCAATGTGCACCTGCTCAGCCTCGGTGCAGACCACATTCCGAAAGAGTCGCTCCATATGGGAAAACCAATAGGCAACCTCGAATGGTTCCCCGGTCCCATCGTAGCTGTCCGAGCGCATCGAATTGATCGTCTTCAATGCCCGGTTGTAGTTCCCTTCATTTCTCTCGGGAGCCACCATCTGTACAGGACCTTCACGTCCCTCCACATTAGTTGCAACTTGAGGATTGGGAGCCGCTTGAGCTTGCGGTATCCCTTGGGCCGTTAGTACCTCGACCACTTGCCTCACTATTTGCCAATGACCGTCGCATGCAACACGATCGGGGCATGAGGTGGAACTTCCCTCGTAGATTGAGGGTCCACTTGTCCCTGATGAACATCTTGCCGCATGGTCGGGTCATTATTATGCGAGCCAGATCTCGCGTCATCCTCTTGCTGAGTAACACTCCTCAGCTGAACTCGGAAACCGTTGTTAGGACCTTCATTAACTGCTTTGTTGGTGGATCGAGCGTTCACCATCTGTTGATGAACCATAACGTCAGTTTAGAACTTTTCCAACTTGTATGTGATACTTAATCACTTACGTTATGATACGAATTGTAAGGGTCTAACCCAATAACTTTATATTAGTTTGACTGACCCTCCACCATTAACCTTAAACGATCTTTTTCTCCTACTGGAGAATGAATCAATTAGGATAATGTTAACCTCTAAATGACATTAAACCTAAGAATGAACGAGATCTTAAGAATGGATCTAAGGAATAAGTAACAACTCAAAATTTGCAAAAGTTTGAAAACACGCTCTAAAATACTTTAAATCACACTTTAAGTTAACTATTCATTCCCTTATCATTTTACAATACAAATTATTTATAAACTTAATATAATTAAATTACCAGCATTGTCTTTTAAAATCCACAAGACCACAACCACTTTCAAAACTGCACTTTAAAATTATTAAATGAATTTAACTTTCTCGTTTAAACACAATTATTATATAAACTTAAAATATTATAAGTCTCTTTTATATTTAGAACACAAAGTTAACACTTCCTTAAGTACCTTTAACAACTCTCAAAACTACACTTTTAAAATAATAGAAAATAAATTTAATTTCAACCGTTATAACGTCTTTTTAATATGGACTATAAAATAACCATTAACGTCCTAATAGTTAAACCATTATTTTAAATTACATTCTAAGAGGTCATAAAACTTTAAATTTAATACTAACATTTAAACTCTCGAAATTCCAAGAATAAAATAGCTTGAAAATAGTTTCGAAATTAACTTTCGAAAATTCTCAAACCTAACAATAGGCCAAGAATTTTAAAACCATTGCTCTGATACAATAATTGTAACACCCCCAACTTATGTCGGTAGTGCCACATGTCAGTGACCTCAGACGTTAACATCCAAAGTCACCCGAGGCTTTAATCGGAACAATTAAGCTTACATATATACATAAATATTAAATATCGAAAGAATAATTAGCGGAATACATTTTAAATGAGTAAGACTCAACCTTTCATTAAGATTCCTCTCGTAAAATGAGAAGGACGGTTTTACAACAAAGTATAGTGACAACGGAAGACTTTTAAATTACAGTGGAAGACTCTTTTAAAATAGTCCTAATTACATGACTATGTATTACATTTATTTCAAATTAAATATACACGCCTGGGAAACCTTGCTCCTTAAAACGCAACTTCAACTGCAAGCCTTCTCTTCGATTGGTTACTTCAATTATCGGGGACCAACCTCTGATGTGCCGTATAGGACGGATGACACCATCCAACCATGCAAGGAATAAAACCCGGTTGGTTAGTCTAATGAAAGACTATGCAGGGGTGAAAACAGAATGGTTCTAGTGATCGTAACCGTTTACTATCATTGTCCCTCGAATAATAACCGAAGGAATGATACATAACCCGGAACTTTCACGGAATGATAGAAAAAGATATGCAACGAAAAGAAGACTCCAACGAACTTGATTCTTATAGGAAATGTATGGCAATTGTTTGGGAACGTTAAGTTTTCACACAAGTTTAAAACACGACCTTGATTATTTGGGTCCACGACCAACCTCACCGCGTAGTGCGAATCCAGATTGGAAAGAGAACTCACTCTAACAAGAGTCTGGGCGGTTTCCACGTTGTACTCCTCGCCCGAGGGTATATTAATTATGTGCATAAAAACACTTATCTTATTTACTTCCAAAAACATACATTCACGTT
This sequence comes from Rheum nobile, assembly GCA_027886185.1. NCBI lineage: Eukaryota > Viridiplantae > Streptophyta > Magnoliopsida > Caryophyllales > Polygonaceae > Rheum > Rheum nobile. Next base: position 805,911 of record WOAB01000309.1, read on the forward strand.
AAGCTTTTAGTTCACATCATCTCGATACGAGAGATATTTTGGGAATGAATCCCGATTGTTGGCACCAGTTGAGTACACCTACCCTGAATAAGGGTACGGTCATGACCAGAAGTACTAGGGAAAAATCCTCCTAATACCAGTTATAAAGAAACGACTAGACCTCGCAAGGTGTATAGTGTTCCTACGAATACTCGTTCTAACTACACATAAGTTCACACATAAATCCACACCAAAATCCATTACGGTAATATCATGAAGAACTATATAATATCATTGTTTCTAGTAAAGTATACAACCTATTATAGATTCATATTTTAACACATTGTTTTATTAATTCTGTTCCTAAACAGAAAACAACAACTTTTATCCCATCTTAATTAACAATCAATTAATTGATAATCAAGGAAAACATGGAATAGTGAGCAAGAGCGAACCGCCACTTGCCTTTTAGTTTAGACGAACGAAGAGATCGGGTTCGAGATCTGGAACATGAATCCGAGTACGGATTCCTACGACGACGACGAGTGATAAGACGGAACCCTAAGTTAGATACGAAACGAAACGGAGATACGAAACGAAACGTAGATACGAAGGGAAAAAGCCTGAGCCACGGTCGCGGCTAACATGGCCGCGATCGCGGTTTTCTGGGCCAAGCCCACGGTCGTGGTGGATGGAGCCGCGGTCGCGGATCTCCATCCCAACGCGAGGCTGGGGCGGCTTCGAAGCCTTACCGACGACAACGATGACGACGAGGCTTCCACTCCACTTCTGAACCACCGCGTAACACCACCACTCCAAGGATCACTCACAAGCCACGAGCGACCTCCGACGACCACCAAAACTCCGACGACGAGCAACTCCGGCGAAGGACACAAGAACTTTTGAAGAGAAGAAGATAGAGCTGATATTGATGAAGGGAATGGCTGCCAAAAGCTCCCTTTTATAGGCATGGAGGAGAAGGAGTTCACCCCACCCCGGCAAACCAAACGATCCAGCTCCCCCGGTGTTAGGAGCACGAGGAGAAAGCCGATCGTCGGCCTTCTGGAAGCTGGCGAACAGAAGGCTCTCGCGGTCGCGGTTTCAGAACCGCGATCGCGGTTTACCTAGACAAAACCGCGGTCGCGGATCTGCCGCGCTCGCGCTCCTGACCCTTGCTCGCGGACTTTGCTAAACTCCGGTTTTAGCATTCCTCGATTAATTTTAAGACCCCGTAATATTTAGATGTATACGAACTCGTTCAAAAGGTCCTTACAGAGGTTACAGAAATTGCCTAACACATTTTGCTTACAAGACTAAAGTTTGAAAATTACACAAATACCCCTACTAAAATTGAGGGTTATTACAAACATCACTTTAACCAGTAACTAAGGATTTGTTAGGTGATGGGTTTATAAAGTGTTTTTTTATTTATAAGTAGTTGATAAATAGGATTGTATAAAAAAATATTTGATAAAATGTGATTTTTATAGATATGTATATTTTTTATTAAAAAAGTGTGAGTAGTGAAAGAAAAAATAAAGTAATTTTAAACTAGTACTACTCGATCGATCTTCTTCTCCAGAGCTTCAACTATATATCTGTAATTAAGCTGCCTCGATCCGATAGATATTGGATATGGTGAACCTAGTGGCGGTGCAGAAGCCAGTCCTACGCGGGCTGATGAAGATGGCCAGAATCTCCCCTTGCTCCGTGGAAATAAAAAAAATACTACAATTGTCGCTATATATCGGCGTGTGAAGCGGTTTGGAGGATTTTCGGCTTTGATATTCATTACAAGACTCCAGCTGTTCAACGATTGAATTTCTACCTTTCTGGTGAGAAAAGCGTTTTATTTAATGATGATGATCCTATTGACGTCGTCTTAAATAATCATGAAAGTGAGAAATTAATATTTTTGTAATGGATGGAGTGTAACAAAAAAATTACAGAAGGTAAAGATTTGACATACTTTGAATATCAAGAGCAATTTGTTTGGGTAGCTTCATCTAGACATTGGAAAAAACGTGAAAAGCATGGTTCAGTTTGAAGGATTTATCACGTACTTCCAGGTAGTGGCGAGAAGTACTATCTTAGAAATTTGTTGAATCATATTAAATGGTCAACATGCTACGAAGATTTAAGGACTGTTAAAGGTAGAGTTTATCCTACGTTTAAAGAAGTTTACTATGCATTAGGGTTATTAGATGATGACAATGAATATATTGACGGGATAACTGAAACAAGTTTTTGGGAATCGACACACTACATTAGGAGTCTATTTGTATTTCTTTTGTTGTCTGATAGCATGTCAAGGCCAAAGTTTGTTTGGGAACGAACATGGAGGCTTCTAGCAGATGATATTGTCAACAAACAGAAAAGAATTCTCCGAATTGAGGGTATGCATTTATTATCGATGTTTACATGATCATAATCTTAACTCTATTTGATTTACTTTTTCATGTAGATATTTTACTCATGTAATTGTAATGACATGTGCATGCTATATATATGTAGATTTGCATCTAGCAGATGATCAATTACAAAACTATGCTCTTGATGAAATTGACAAGTTATAACAACGAAATGGTAGTAGTTTGAGACACTACAACACCATGCCTCCTGTAGATTCAAGTCTCATATCTAAAGGTGTCAACAAGCTTATACAAGATGAACTTCGATATGACACAACATGTCTAGCTGAGGAGCATACACAATTAATTTCTAGATTTACAATGAAGCAGAAGCCAGAAAGGGGTGTATGATGAGATCATGAATGTTGTTTTATCAAATAACAAATGTGTCATCTTCTTATATGGTTATGGATGTGGTTATCCCCGTTTCAAAAACTACTTAGCCAATTTTTACTATTAATAAAGTTATGAAGAGTTCCGTCTCTCTTTATATATGATAATTTTTTTAATTTTTTTCTTCAATTATTCATTTTCTATATAAGAATTTACCTACTTCTATAATAGTCATTAACTATAAATTTTTATCAATTAATATACTATTTTAATATACTATTTTTTTAAAAGTAAGAAAAAAATAAACAAATCTCGTACAAGACACGGGTACTACACGAGTATATAAGTAAGGTGCAAATGAAATGGTTAACCGGTGGATTGGATGAGGTTATTAGAAATTTTGGATCCGACCAGAACAAAATTTTATCAGTCTGGTCTTCGATTCATAAAATATAAGATTTTGGTTTTGACTTGATTAGTTCACACCATTTTTCTATTTATTTTGATAGTGATAAATTGAGTGTTATAGATAGTTTTAAGAAATTTTGTAGTATAGAAGTAAAAATAAAAAATATCGGAGAAAGATAATTCCGGTGGGTCATTAAATGGGAAATGTGTACGTATATAAACTCATTGATGTTCCAACTAAAAATTAATTATAATAGGTGTAGTAGCTCACTAATTTGTCTAGACAAATATAAAAACAATATCAATCCTTGTGTACATGTGCGTATAAGTCGAATTCTATTCTAAAACCAATTGATAAGAAGAAAAATAACCAATTAACCTTATAAATGTAATTTTCACCCAAGTTCTAATGTGAGATAGGTTATCCTACATAATTTGATTTGTAATTATCAGTTATGGCCTCCTTTCCAAGTGATAGTGATATCTAGAAGGAGGGGCTCACTAAATACACTCGCATTAAGGGTTTGTTTACCTATCTTCTTTTATAGACATTTTTCTAAATAAATACTTTTTTTTCTCCTTATATGATTCCTCATGTCACCCAAATTTCAAAACTATTTTTTAATAAAAAGTACATTATACTTAAAAATGTCTTTATAAAGACATTTGTCAATCAAATTGTAAGTTTTAAGACTTCACCAACTCTTTTTCTTCTTGCCCCCACGGGCGTAGCTCAGTTGGTACTCGGCGTGCAAAAGGGCTTTGAAAAACCCTGGAGATGCGAGTTCGAGCTCCTGCGGCCGCAAGAATGTTCTTAAGTGGAGCTGAGCTCTGCCTCCACGCGCTAGGAGGCCGCTGAGGTCACCGTGATTTAACCCCTCCCGGTGCTGTGGGGCAGGTACACGGGGGGCGCCTCGGGTTAGCATATAACCCTTTTGAACTCTTTTTCTTCTCTTATGTGCAAACAACTTGTAGCAGAACCTGCCCCTGGTATATATGTGCCATGGCTACCTCCAAAAGGACTGGATAGTCCGACTACAACATACGTATCGAGAGTCTAATAGAGTAGCTGATAGTTTAGCCAATTTAGCCTTCCATTTCAGTTTGGGCCTTCATGTACTTGAGGTGCATCCTCATGAGATTTTTACTCTTCTGTTGCATGATCTCAGGGGAGCTAGTATAGCCCGTTTTGTAATTTCGTAATTTTATTTTAATATATGCCAGAGAGTCCCGCCTCTCTTTGACAAAAAAAATAAAATCGTAGCAGCACCAAAATGAGAACATCATATTTACAGCCTTGGGTAAACATTTTGCAGGTAATGTTTACCAACAGAAAGGAGCGAAGCGAGCTCACCCATGAAAACTACACTCTTCCTGCATTTCCACAGGTCACACCAAAACAGAACTCAACCCTTCCTTCTTCCCATCAATCTTACTTCTATAACTAAAAAAACTTCTCTTTTGACAGAGAATCCATCTTATATGGGGCGACAACGATCAGATTCTCACAAAGGAGATTGCCCTGAACTTGATAGAGTACGTTCACTCGAAAACATAGAAACAATTAAGAATTCAGGATCATTAAGATTTTCCTTTGTTCATGAACTGATGTGCAGGCAACTAGGAGAAAAGGTGACGTTTGAAGGGATAAAGAAGGCGGGTCACCTGGTTCATCTGGAGCGGCTCTGCGTCTACAACAGGCATCTCAAGCGGTTCCTTGCTTCCTTGGTACTCTGGAGAAGTCCACAAGAAAAGCTGAAACAAGAAATGATATCTTGGAACCAAGTTGTGCTATCAGTTATACATGTTGATTCATATGTTTGAAGATTCAAAAACAAAAATAAATGTGGATTGTTAATTCTATAAGGAATTCAATACCTTATTCTGTGCAAAATGATGAACAATATATATGAAGTAATAAAGGTGAAGGGAATTAGATGCGTATAAGCGGAATTGCAGGAACCTATTTCCTTACATCTAACAAGGATCTCATGCATGAATTGATACGAATCAATTAGGAGTTAGAGTTACATACCGTTTGATACGAGCCTGAAACGTTCCTACATGATTTCAACGGAGATCGAAAGCCTCAAGTGTGACTTCTCTAATTGGTCCACACGAGTCTGGAATCTGGATCGCCTTTGATCTCGTCTGCTAGAACGACGAACGAAGGAAAGCGAACGAGACTTGAATTGGGAGATACGGCCGTGCTTGATATGAAGGCAGAAGAGAGATATATTCACATGTGTTTCCAAAACACAATTTCCATATATATGATGTACATGTGTACTTGTAATCATATTCAACTTATTTAAGATATTATATATATATTATCTTTAGTTATGGATACAATATCTATATATTGTTTTCATATATCTTCTAATAAGATATTTCATTATCAAGTAATTATGAATGGTAACTTTTACCCATTAATAATAAAAGCCTATCTCCCAATTAAAGTCAATGGGCCGAAATCCATGTCCCACATGGGCTTCCGGTTCGGTTTGATCCAGCCCGATAACTCTATGTGTGTGACCTCATAGGACCCGGTTATTATAGCCGTGAGCCTAACCCGATTAAGCCCATCGATCGTAGTTGGCTTCTAGCAAAGCACTACGACCCCTAAAATTCCCGGATTGTAAATCTCCATTAATGGTCCTATTCCATGTTCGGTAATTGCACCTTTGATTAAAGGACACAATTCCTTCAATCTCCCACTTGTCCTTAAAACAAGTGTGCAATGTTAAATTCCTTTGTCTCTTAGTGTCTTATTTGATGATATGTTGACATTCATATCTCTTATCAAATGTGTTTCTTGAACTCTTGAGTTCGAACTGTCAAATAACGGATGATTACATATAATCCATCCGAGCATGGCCATGCATTTTTCAGTTCTCGCTCTTCAAGTGGCCGAGACACTATTCCTGTCCAATGTATCACAGTATACATGAAGCAGGAGGACTTCTCCAGTCTTGCATGACTATAGCTCCCACTCAACTTTTGGCAATCCCAATCACTGCCTTTATAACTGCCTGTTACAGTCAGCGTTTAACAGCGTCAAAGACATACCAATCATCAAGAGAAACTATATCATACTCATGTCTGAGGAATCTACCAATCATGGTTTAACTTAAAGATTCTTCAAGTCTTTAATGAAAACCTTTAAGGTAGGTCAGTCCCATACGTATCATCCATACATATCTATGTAATTGACTAGACATCTCAATGTCCCTATAGCCCATGAAACCCGGCGCTATCCGTCAACTTACAATATAGTCTTTAAAGGAGTCATTTATGTCCTGGTTAATGACTTAGACTACGGACTTTGAATAATTTATAACTTCAGTTCACTTAATGGGGTTTCATTCACCAAAACACTTATGATGAGCCCATTTGCGAGTTATAAGTTATTTGGACATTTTATTCAACTCCAAGCAACGATTGAATAAGAATGACAGTGTATGTCATATAATCAAGCATAAGACATGTCTAACATACATGAAACAAGGTTCATTATATAAGACAATACAATCTCAAAGTCATTCTCCAATGCGCTTGAGGCCCTTGGCCCTAGTGTGACCCTCACGTTTGGGCCTAGGCATAAGCTTGGTTAGTGGATCTGCAATAACGTCATCTGTGTGCACTTTGCACATTTTGACATCTCCTCTATCCTGACGTCCTTGAACGACTAATTCATCATCACCCTCACACACCAAGAAGTCATCATTGGTTCTTCTCAAGTACTTCATGATGTTCTTGGCTGTACATCAATGTGCCTCTCCGGGTGCTACACATGCTCAGAGCAAATGCAACATCAGGGCGTGTACATATCATGACAAACATGATAGAAACCCTTTCTTAGAGTCCTGCATTTTAAATCTGCCAAGAACCTTATCTATATAAGTTTATTGACTTAATCTTAGCAACCTCCCAGATCTATCTCTATAGATCTTGATACTCATTATGTACTTCGCATCTCCTAAGTTCTTCATTGAGAAACATTTCTTCAGCCATCCCTTAACGGACTCTAGCATCGGAATGTCATTTCCAATGAGCAGTATGTGATAAGCACTACTTTGTAGGGCTTAACTAAGAGTCATTAGAGGGTTTATTGGTGCCATTCGGGTAGATTTAGACACATTCATGTGTATGGCGTTTGGGGGCAAAGTTGGTGTTTTTGGAGGTGTTTGAGCTGTTTTGGAGATCATAGGAAACACTGAGGATGAAGCCACCAGTAGAAGACGCCAAGGAGTTATGAAGTATTGGCGAGGAGGTGCTGAAGACACACTTTTGGAGGCTTTGGGAGCATTCGGAGCTGAAGAGCTGAAGAGACTGAAGAAATGGCTTCACGGCGACCGCCCGCCACATTGCGGCGACCGCCGCCAAAGCCCTCCCAGCTAGTTTGGCTATGGAATTGATCCGGAGACCGCCGTTTAAAGACGGCGACCGCCACGATTACGGCGACCGCCGCAGATGATGCAGCGACCGCCGCCGCTGTCAGAAGCGCCACCGAGCCCGTTTTCCTTATTTGTTTTATTTGGATTATTTTATTACGGTTTTAGTATTTTCGTTTTAGGTTAATTTAGACTGATTTACTTTTAGTATTTAAGGGATAGAAGGGAGCTTGGCCTCCCTAGAGACTCTCGAACCCTAATTTCATTCTACGTACTTTGCTATGAAGAACTAAGTCTCCCTGGCTTAGTCAGGCGCTGAAGCTTTCGTTTTGATTCAGTTGTGATATTCTCGTTCTTAATCTATTGCATGGATTTTATCTATTCTCTTGCTTGATTGCTTATGATTGATATTGATAATTTCTAGTCTGATCAACTAGGGTTTGTTGTTATTGATCTATTGCTAGATTTAGATTGTTACTGGTTGAGCATATCTTTATCGGAGTAGCAACTGCATCGTACTAGTATCTGGTTGTGCTAGTCTTATGCAGAAGAGAACCGATTTACATTCTAGGATAAAAGCTGGTTGTTTTATGCTAGAATTGTATCCAACTATATTCCTATCCGTAAAGCTGCTGTTAAACTGAATCTTGATAGTTTCAGGGTTGTTTAATTAGTTAGTGCTAATAGTATCTGGTTGTGCTATTTGTTATATCTGAAAAGGAATTGGAATTTCCATTGCATGAGATTTTGAATGAGTATCTAGGATCAACTTGTCATACGAATTGTGAATGTTGTTTGACTAAGTGATTTTTCCCATCACTGAATTCATCAACTTTTAGTTTGTTTACTTTTGCATGCTTAGATTCGTTAAAACATACAAAACCCCCCATTTGGTTACTTTGGATTGACATACAAATTGCATATTAAGATAGACTATGTCTCCCTGTGGACTCGACCCTTACTTGCCTAGGACTACGTATTAGGTTTGTTTGGATAACTTGCATAGCAGTAATTAACACGACAAATTCTTGTTATCAAATTGGCGTCGTTGTCGGGGAGCAATACTCTATTTTATGTGTGTGATTTGTGTGCCAATCTTGGTGTGAACCTATCTTATGGTTCACACCCGTGTTACTAATAATCTACCTCTAGTTTTTGATCCAGAAATTGAGAGAACTTTTCTTCAAGCTCGCAAGGCTGCGAATATACTACTTCAGGAAGCTGAAAGAATGGCAGCTCGTGTTACTCTTGAGTCCTTGACAGCTCCTAACTTGGAGCAACCAACTCGTGCTGTGCAATTCCCTGCCCTTGGTGATGGGGTTAAATTTGAGCTCAAGACAGGAGTAGTCCATTTACTCCCGAAATTCAGTGGAACCCCGCTTGAGGATCCTATTCAGTACTTGGATGAATTCCTTGAGGTCTGCACCAGTATACGGCCATCTGACATTACTGAAGATCATATGAGGTTGAGAGTCTTTTCCTTTTCTCTGAAGGACTCTGCTAAGGACTGGTATCATTCTTTACCCCCAGGAAGCATCACTACTTGGGTGAATTTGAAGAAGGTGTTTCTTGATAAATACTTTCCGACAATCAAGTCCAATCAGCTCAAGAAGAAGATCTGCAACGTAGAGCAACTGTCTAATGAGTCTCTCTATGACTACTATGAACGCTTCAAGAAACTGGTGAAGAGTTGCCCCTACCATGGTTATGCTAATCATGATCTGATTCTTTATCTGCATGGAGGACTCCGTGAAGATGATCGTCGGATGGTAAATTCTGCATGTAGTGGGAATATTCTGAAGAGGACTTATGAAGAGGCTCAAGAGATATTTGCTACTCTGGCTGATGACTCTAGACAGTACAGTGGGAGAGGTTCCCAAAGCTTGGTAGTTGCTACTTCTCAATCAAAGATTGATCAGGCTGATTTTGATGTGCTGAGAGAGGAGGTGAGGCGTCTGAAACTGAAAGGTACACCTCATCAGGCTAAGGCCTATGAGATTTGTCATGATGACTTGCATCCTACTGATTCGTGTCCTACTCTACAAGAGGAAGTGAATGCAGTAGGAGGATATCAGCAGAGACCCATGCATGATCCTTACTCTAATACATACAATCCTGGTTGGAGGGATCATCCCAATTTCAGATGAAGAGACCCAGACCCAAATCAACAATAGGGTAATCCTCAACAACCTAGGCAGCCATTTGTGCCAAATCCTCAAGGGCAGAGCTCGAATCCTTCACCGTCTATGGATGACATGATGAAGATGCTGATGCAGAGCAACATCGATCTCACTGCGAATGTTAATAAGCTGACTCAGAGCTCAGTGCAATTCCAAGCAAATACACAAGCTAGCATTCAGAACTTGGAAAGGCAGGTTGGTCAGATCTCTCAAGTGGTGAGTAAGCTTGACGCCAAGGTTTCTGGTAAGCTTCCATCTCATACGGAGGCAAACCCGAACATTCAGAATGTCAGTGCTGTGACTCTAAGAAGTGGGAAGAAGCTTGAAGAGGATAATTCTAAGGTCAACAAGGAAGAAAGTCCGGATTTGGAGCAGAATGCAAGCGGCGACCGCCGCCCTTCTTACGGCGACCGCCGCCCAGAAAACGGCGACTGCCGTGAAGACAACGGCGCCCGCCGTGACGGTGATCAAAATCTCGGTTTTTTTGACGATGTCAGCGGCGACCGCCGCCCTTCTTACGGCGACTGCCGCTTCCCTGTAGCCGATGCTGAGGCTGAGAAAGAGTCTGAAACTCCGATTTTTCCTGATTGGAAGCCTGTTCCGCCATTCCCATCTGCTTTGAAGCGTACCAAGCCACTTGCGCAGGACAAGGACATGTTTGAGATGTTCAGAAACGTTGAGGTCAACATCCCTCTCCTAAATTTGATCAAGTCTGTCCCTCGTTATGCCAAGTTCTTGAAGCAGATGTGCACCACAAAGAGGAATCAGGATAGGAACAACAAGAAGAAGGTAAAGGTAAGCGAACATGTTTCTACTGTGTTTCAGAAGCGCTTACCTAAGAAGTGTGACGACCCATGTATGTTCACCATTCCTATCACTATTGGAGATACCAAGTTCAATAAAGCTATGTTAGATTTGGGTGCTTCCATTAATGTTTTACCTTCATCTCTTTGTGAATCCTTACGATTAGGACCCATGCATGCGACCAATATTTCCATTCATTTAGCTGATCGATCTAGTATGCGTCCTATAGGGATAGTGGAGGATGTTTTGGTTAGGGTTGGTGATCTCACTTTTCCTGCTGACTTCTATGTGCTCAATATGGAACATGATAAGCATGCAACCCCTATTCTGTTAGGGAGACCTTTCCTGAAAATTGCCAACACTAAGATTAATGCGAGTACTGGTGCTTTAACCATGGAATTTGATGGCCAAACTATTAACTACAATATCTATGAAGCCATGAAATTTCCTTCTGATGATCACTCTTTGTGTGTACTTGATGTACTTGAGCCTGTGGTGCAAGATGTTTTTAATAAGGACCACCTAGATGACAAGCAATCTATCATTGTTGATTCTAGCTTGGATTTTGCTTCATCTACTAACTCGCAGGAAGTCATCACTGAGTTGGACGCTTACCATAAGCTTCCTCTAGAGATACCAGGCAAATCGCCTTTACCGCTAACTCCGAGCGAGGAGCTCGTTCCCTCTTTGTTGCAGGTATCTGAAGTTGAGGCTAAACACCCCCGCGATCGATCTAAGTATGGGGGAGGCGCGACTAATAAAGTCAAGGTGGAGGAGCCGCTGACGAAGAAGAATGGTCTACGGTTCAAACCTTTCCATGAGTGGTTCAGGAAGGAGGTAATGAATGAGAAGGTTCCTAAGGAACCTGATGATGTGGATTGAGGTTGTTCGAGTAGTATGTCGAGCCAACGACATTAACTAAGGCACTTCTCGGGAGGCAACCCGATGTTAGGTAGTTTATTTCATTTCCCTTAGTCTTTTTCTTTTGTTTTTCCTTTTAGTTTTTGCTTTCTGTGTCGAACTAACCTGCAGGAAGCGTATCCAAGTGAAGAAGGAGAAGCGGCGACCGCCGCCCTCCTTACGGCGCCCGCCGCCAACCCCCTCCTCCGACACTTTGATCGCCGTCATTCTCAGGTTCGTTTTCTTTTTATATAAAAAAAAATGGGCCCCGAAAAAACCTTAAACGGGGAGCAAAAGAAGAAAATAAAATACCCTGAAAAGACCTTAAACAGGGAGAAAAAGTCAAAAAAAAAAAACAAAAAGAGGTTCTATCGGAGGCCAGCTGCCCAGCGTGTCCTATGGAGAGATGGTACGCATCATGTTGTCAAGGAGGAGACATTAGCCCCACTTTGTATTTGACAACGATGATGGCCCTATAATTGGCAGCTGAGGAGGAGGAACACTAGGGCCCACACCACGATTACATCTGGATCCCATTTTTGTGTTCGTTGAAGGCTGTGCAACCCCGCCATACATGCCATACCACTATTCACCACAGTGGTTCCCTATGGTTACACGGTAGATGAAGATTATGGCGTTGATGCCGACACCCGAGACATGGACGTTTATTGAGAAGACCGCCAGCAACAAAGGAAGTGTCCAAGCCCGCTTGGCGACGTTTGTGAGTTATTTTTTGCTTTTCCCTATGCTTCTATTATTTTGTCCTTCATTACATTGAGGACAATGCAATGTTTAAGCATGGGGGAGAGTTCTATTCTTGCTACGTTGTTGAAGAGAAAAATGAATAAAGAGAAAAAGCCAAAAAATTGACAAAAGGTTATCATTGAAATCCTGGGATAGGTCGAAAACCCGAAAGGGCGGCCTAGGCAATAAGCAGGTGGCTTGGACCAGCATTAGGCTGGGGTAATATGTGGTCAAGAGTGACGTGAGCTTATGTGAGTACATCTATTGGAAAATGAAATGAGTGGCTTGGTGAAAACCCGAAAGGACGCCTTGGCAAAACGAGCGAAAAAGAAGAAGATTGATTTTAGGATTTCTCATTATTCTTGGCGAGGCGTCATAAGAAGAGGAGTCAAAGAAGGATTGTCGGGTATGTCACTCTGGGAGACATAAAGAGCAATAGATGGAGGCTAGGATTAGAGGTTACTCACACTATTGGATGTCCGGGTTTAACTTGGGGAAAGTACTCTGCCTGCCCCTTAAGCTTGTTGAGTGTTGATGTGTTGTGAATGATTGGTGCCAGAAGCTTGGCATGGGTTAGGTGACTCTTAGTTGGAGGATATGCTTCCTGAGACCTTGGATGCTGCATTGATGGAGTAGGCTCTTTATTAGTTTACTCGCGGACGAGCAAAGGTCTAAGCATGGGGGAGTTTGATAAGCACTACTTTGTAGGGCTTAACTAAGAGTCATTATAGGGTTTATTGGTGCCATTCAGGTAGATTTAGACACATTCATGTGTATGGCGTTTGGGGGCGAAGTTGGTGTTTTTGGAGGTGTTTGAGCTGTTTTGGAGATCATAGGAAACACTGAGGATGAAGCCACCAGTAGAAGACGCCAAGGAGTTATGAAGTATTGACGAGGAGGTGTTGAAGACACACTTTTGGAGGCTTTGGGAGCATTCGGAGCTGAAGAGACGAAGAACTGAAGAAATGGCTTCACGGCGACCGCCGACCACATTGCGGCGACCGCCGCCAAAGCCCTCCCAGCTAGTTTGGCTACGGCATTGATCCGGCGACCACCGTTTAAAGACGGCGACCGCCGCGATTACGGCGACCGCCACAGATGATGCAGCGACCGCCGCCGCTGTCAGAAGCGCCACCGAGCCCGTTTTCCTTATTTGTTTTATTTGGATTATTTTATTACGGTTTTAGTATTTTCGTTTTAGGTTAATTTAGACTGATTTACTTTTAGTATTTAAGGGATAGAAGGGAGCTTGGCCTCCCTAGAGACTCTCGAACCCTAATTTCATTCTACGTACTTTGCTATGAAGAACTAAGCCTCCCTGGCTTAGTCAGACACTGAAGCTTTCGTTTTGATTCAGTTGTGAGATTCTCGTTCTTAATCTATTGCATGGATTTTATCTATTCTCTTGCTTGATTGCTTATGATTGATATTGATAATTTCTAGTCTGATCAACTAGGGTTTGTTGTTATTGATCTATTGCTAGATTTAGATTATTACTGGTTGAGCATATCTTTATCGGAGTAGCAACTGTATCGTACTAGTATCTGGTTGTGCTAGTCTTATGCAGAAGAGAACTGATTTACATTCTAGGATAAAAGCTGATTGTTTTATGCTAGAATTGTATCCAACTATATTCTTATCCGTAAAGCTGCTGTTAAACTGAATCTTGATAGTTTCAGAGTTGTTTAATTAGTTAGTGCTAATAGTATCTGGTTGTGCTATTAGTTATATCTGAAAAGGAATTAGAATTTCCATTGCATGAGATTTTGAATGAGTATCTAGGATCAACTTGTCATACGAATAGTGGATGTTGTTTGACTAAGTGTTTTTTCCCATCACTGAATTCATCAACTTTTAGTTTGTTTACTTTTGCATGCTTAGATTCGTTAAAACATACAAAACCCCCCCTTTGGTTACTTTGGATTGACATACAAATTGCATATTAAGATAGACTCTGTCTCCTTGTAGACTCGACCCTTACTTGCCTAGGACTACGTATTAGGTTTGTTTGGATAACTTGCATAGCAGTAATTAACACGACAAATTCTTGTTATCAGTATGTCATCCATATACAAGACTAAGAAGACCACTTTACTCCCACTAAACTTCTTGTAAACACAAGGTTCTTCTTCACATCTAATGAAGTCAAACTCTTTGACAACTTCATCAAAGTGAATAGTCCAGCTCCGAGATGCTTGCTTAAGTCCATAGATGGACTTCTTAAGCTTGCATACTTTCTTAGCGTCTGCTGGATCCTCAAAACCCTCAGGTTGTGTCATGTACACATCCTCTTCTAAGTATCCATTTAGAAAAGCGGTTTTGACATCCATTTGCCAAATCTCACAATCATAATAAGCGGCAATGGCTAAGAGTATTCTGATGGATCTGATCATTACGACCGGTGCAAATGTCTCTTCATAGTCTTGACCATGAATCTGTTTAAAACCTTTGGCAACCAACCTTGCCTTGTAAACAGATACATTTCCATCCTTGTCTGTTTTGAGTTTAAAAACCCATTTGCATCCTATGAGTTTTATCCCATCTGGCAAATCTATCAAGTCCTATACTTGATTCTCAGACAAGGAATCCATTTCAGAATGCATGGCTTGAAGCCATTTCTCAGAGTCTGGACCCGTCATTGCTTGCTTATAGGTTTCAGGCTCTCCGCTTTCTAAAAGTAGGACGTCAGGGCTTACATTTAAGACGAAATCATCATATCGCCTTGGTTGCATCCTCGGCCTGTTTGATCTATGTGTGGGTTCAACAACTGGAGCATTTTCCACAACTGTTTGTGGTTCCTCATTCATTTCTTGAGGTGTTGGTGCCAATTCCTGGATAGCTTCCTCTTGGGAATGTACGTCTCCAGGTACCAATATCTTCTCATCGACATCATCTATGTCGGTTTGTTGTTGGGTTTGTTGCTCTTCTTGAACTTCTTCAAGATGAACATTTCTCCCACTTGACTTCTTGGAAATGAATTCTCTTTCCAAGAAGGCACTATCCCTTGCAACAAACACTTTGTGCTCAGTGAGGTTGTAGAAGTAGTATCCCTTGGTTTCTTTGGGATATCCTATGAAAAAGCATTTATCTGATCTGGGTGCAAGCTTATCTGACAGTAAACATTTTACATAAGCTTCACACCCCCAGATCTTCATGAAGGACAAGCTTGGAACTCTTCCAGTCCATATCTCATATGGTATCTTGTCTACAGTCCTAGACGGGGTTCTATTTAGTGTGAATGCAGCGGTTGTGAGGGCGTATCCCCAGAAGGATGTTGGAAGACTAGCAAAACTCATCATTGACCTGACCATGTCCAACAAGGTCCTGTTTCTCCTTTCAGACACACCATTTAGTTGAGATGTGCCTGGTGGGGTCAGTTGTGTGACTATCCCAGAACGTTTTAAATGATGATCGAATTCCTGGCTTAGATATTCACCTCCACGATCAGATCGAAGGGCTTTAATCTTCTTGCCAGTCTGAGTTTCAACTTTATTCTGAAACTCCTTGAACTTTTCAAAAGATTCAGATTTATGACTCATTAAGTAAATATACTCATATCTACTTAAATCATCAGTAAACGTTATGAAGTATCTATAGCCTCCTCTAGCTTCTGTGCTCTATGGTCCACATACATCTGTATGTATTAGTGCCAATAGCTCAGTAGCTCTTTCACTTTTCCCGGTGAAAGGTGACCTTGTCATCTTGTCCATTAGCCATGATTCACATGTTTCAAATGATTCACAATCAATTGATTTCAGAATTCCCTCTTTATGGAGTTTCTTCATGCGGTTCAAGCCAATGTGACCTAAGCGACAATGCCACAAATAGGCTTCACTCATGTCATTCGTCTTTTGCTTCTTTGTAACAATGTTATAGATTTCGGATTTAAGTTCAACCACATAGAGTCCATTACTCAAGGGTGCTCGGGCATAGAAAATACCATTCTTATAAATAGAAAAGCAATTGTTCTTAACAATAGAATCATAGCCCTCAGCATCCAAAACCGAAAACGAAACAAGGTTCTTAGAAATTTCAGGAACGTAATAACAGTTATTAAGTTCTAAAATCAAACCAGAAGGTAAAACTAAGGGTCATAGACTCCTACAGCAAGCGCAGCAACAGTCGCCTTGTTTGCAACATGTAGGTCTATCTCTCTCTTCTCCACTTGCCTCTTACTTCTTAGCCCCTGCACATTCGAAGTAATGTGAGCATGACATCCGGTATCTAATACCCAAGTAGTGGCATTGGTTGTTAAGATTTCAATAACATTAATACCTGAAGTGGGATTCATAGTCCCATTCTTCTTGTCTTCCCGGTATTTGGGACAATTTCTCTTTCAGTGTCCCTTGGCCTTACAGTAGAAGCACTCATGATCAACATGTACCTTAGACTTCTTAGTCGTCTTGGGTTGAGCAACTGGCTTGCCCTTCCCTTGGTGCTGTTTGTGCTTCCCATTGGCCGCCTTCTTGAACCCTTTTCCTTTGTTGACCATGAGAACTTCCTTCTTAGGTTCAACCATGATGTTCTGCTCAGCTGTCTTGAGCATGCCATGGAGCTCATTGAGGGTCTTGCCTATCTCATGCATATGGTAGTTCAATCTGAATTGAGCAAATCCATCATGCAGGGAGTGCAAGATGATATCAGTGGCCAACTCATCATTGTAAGGAAAGCCCAATTGAGCCATCTGCTCAAAGAGACCAATCATGTCAAATACATGGTTGCTCACTGGCTTCCCTTTCTCCAATTTCTTCTCAAGTATGGCCTTGTGAGTCTCATACCTCTCAATCCTAGCTTGTTCCTGAAACAACACTTTCAGGTTAGCTATAATTGTATGAGCATCCATGCGTTCAAACCTCTTTTGAAGGCCTGGTTCCATGGCAACGGGCATCAGGCAGGTGACAGGCACCGACTTAGCTCTTATCTCCTTTTCCTTTATTTTCTCCTCATTAGTGGAAGCATCGGTCAGGACAGGGATGGGTGTTTCCAGAACGTCCTCACGTCCTTCAGATCTGAGAACAATTCTCAAGTTCCTTTCCCAATCGATATAGTTCGTACTGTTGAGCTTGTTTTTGTCAACAATTGACCGCATGGTGAATTTCAAATCGCTACTAGACATGATTGCTACAAAAGGAAGTAACATGCAAATAAGTTTATGCTTGACATGCAAAAACTTAAATTTTAAACATGCTTCAAAAATTAAGCAAATGCACATTTTATTCAAACAAGTTTGTCCCCAGTGAATAAAATGATTCCAAGATCCTATTTCAGATAAGACCTTAGCGTACTTTGGTACTGCCCTAAGTCTCATGTGATCTAGGTAAGTAACATTTACTAATTATAACTCTTTATAATTCTTGGTTGATGGACCACATCCCATGTGGACTCATCCTTATGCCTCAAGATCCAAAACTTTGCCTTTTGGTCTCTTGTTGAGTATAACCATATCAAGGTTTATGAATCCCTTATATAGATCCACCCTCACTATCCCAAGGTCAAAGAAGGACACCTTGCTTTGGCAAAACCTATCCAACTTATTCCTAGGGCATCATGGGTTATGACATGGGAAGGCATTATCTCAATATTCCTTTAGGGACTTAAGCATGTAATGGTTGTCTATTTACTAGTGAACAAAATAACATAAGTAAATAATCATGCAATGCTTAAAATAATAAGGCATTCAAAATGCAACAATTAAATGTGATCCTAGTATGGCCCCTAAAACCAAAAACCAAAGATCTAATCTTCATGGGTCTTCTCTCCATGGATCTCCATCCTTGGTACCCTTCATGGATCTTCTTGGTCTTCTTGAGATCTTCTTGTAATACCAAATTTCTAATAATCTAATTACTGAAATTTAAATTACAAAAATACATGACGATACGCAGATCGTGTACAAAAATACATAACGATACGCATATCGTATTTTCTATCCTAAGATGTGGGCCATACTAGTCACCTCATGCAAGCAATAATATCATAATATTATAAAACATGCATGCATTCATAATATCAAATATTATTGATAATATTAATCTAATTAATAGTAATAACCAATTTAACTAATTTAAATGAAATCATATTAAAATGAAATAAATCATCTCATGACATAAGTAATTTTAATATCAAATTCTTAATTCAAATTAAAATCAATATATAGCATTAATCATTAAAATACATTATTGGATAAGATATACATGAACAAGATAAGATATCAAATATCTTTATCTAAATCTAGTGGGAATCTATCCTAACAACTTCTTAGGAAATTATATAATTTAGATAATATCAAATATTATCTAATTAAATAAATAAGATCTTATCTTATAATATAGGAAATTATCCTAAAACGCCAAATCTACTCAACCGGACCGAGTCGCGACCGAGTCAAACCCGGACCAACTCGCACCCATCGAATCCAAACAGTCGCTGCAAATCGATCCGGGTCCGATCCGAACCAGCCACTGCGGGACCGCGAGTAGAACAATTCTACCCGAACAGACCGAACCATCCGAACAATTTAAAACAACACTGTGAACGATTCTGGAAAGCGGTGACATCTTATGAAAATCAAGTATATATTACTCCGTATTTCCGAACAATCAGTGCTTTAACAATTGAAGCATAATATCATATTCTATTCTAAAGTAGATATGATGATTGTTCGGACTGTCCATCCGCAGAATTAGAACCAGCCGCTGAACATGTGGGCTCATCCTCATGAACTCGCATCCGAACCGATTTGCTTCGGTTCTGTTTTTTTTTAATTATTATTTATTTATGTGGAACAATTCCATAAAAAAAAACAGAATTTAACAAAAAACAGATTTTTAGTTAATTGATCCATCTTATGAAAATCAAAATTTTCATCTAATAATTTAAACATGCCAAAAAATTATATTTCTTGCATAATTAAATCACATGAATCAAGTATGGGTAGAGTAATTTTACATGCATATTTGTTCATAAAGTTCTTCAACTTTACCAATCCAATCAATTAAAATCAAAATTTTAATCATGCAAATTAACCTATATATCAGTTTACCACTTAATTTGAATCAAGACATGCATCAAAATTAACTCTTAAAATTTTTGATCCTATCAATTTATACAAAAGGCTCTGATACCACTGAAGGGAAGTAGATGCGTATAAGCGGAATTGCAGGAAACTATTTCCTTACATCTAACAAGGATCCCATGCATGAATTGATACGAATCAATTAGGAGTTAGAGTTACATACCGTTTGATACGAGCCTGAAACGTTCCTGCAGGATTTCAGCGGAGATCGAAAGCCCCAAGTGTGACTTCTCTAATTGGTCCACACGAGTCTGGAATCTGGATCGCCTTTGATCTCGTCTGCTAGAAAGACGAACGAAGGAAAGCGAACGAGACTTGAATTGGGAGATACGGCCGTGCTTGATATGAAGGCAGAAGAGAGATATATTCACATGTGTTTCCAAAACACAATTTCCATATATATGATGTACATGTGTACCTGTAATCATATTCAACTTATTTAAGATATTATATAATATTATATATATATATTATCTTTAGTTATGAATACAATATCTATATATTGTTTCCATATATCTTCTAATAAGATATCTCATTATCAAGTAATTATGAATGGTAACTTTTATCTATTAATTATAAAAGCCTATCTCTCAATTAAAGTCAATGGGCCGAAATCCATGTCCCACATGGGCTTTCGGTTCGGTCTGATCCAGCCCGATAACTCTATGTGTGTGACCTTATAGGACCCGGTTATTATAGCCGTGAGCCTAACCCGATTAAGCCCATCGATCGTAGTTGGCTTCTAGCAAAGCACTACGACCCCTAAAATTCCCGGATTGTAAATCTCCATTAATGGTCCTATTCCATGTTCGGTAATTGCACTTTTGATTAAAAGACACAATTCCTTCGAAAGGATGAATCAAGACATTACTTGAACAAAGTAGTTCTTCTATACACCCGGCAAAAAGAATCAACATTGTGTCCCCTATGGATCAAAAGCGAATGCAGACAATCAAAGGCATCCTTTACACCCATGGCTTTGCTCCAAGGAATACAGAATAGGAGCAGAGCAAGGGATATGAATATATATATGATTCATTTATACATCAATCTCATGTTCAAATCATCTGAAGGATGATTGGATTTCCTCAAGAGCCCTGCCTTTGGTCTCTGGCAGAAGCATTGCCACGAATACTCCAGTCAGGACAGCAAATATTGTGTAAATGGTGAATGTACCTGCCAGAATGCGTACGAATTACATTACTTTGAGTACACTATAGCTGTTAAATGATGACTCTTTTTAAAATAGTAAGCTACTTGTGCAAACTGGCTTTTGAATAAGCTAACTATACATAGGATGGCGTAATAGGTATCGAGCAAGAATTTCAAGCTATGGACAGATAGTGAGAGAAACAGAATTTACCTCCTGCATTCCAAGCCAGCATCGTGTCGGCGGTCAATGTGACAACCCAGGACATCAAGAAATTGGCCATAGTCGCTGCACTTCCACCAAGACCCTTTATATTCACCGGCAGAATCTGATCAAAATTGCCAGAATCAGAGCTTTGTAAGATCCTTCAGTGTGTAAATACTATGCAAACATGTTTTAAATTACCTCAGACATTATGAGCCAAGGCACTGGTCCAAGTCCGAGAGAAAAGCCTATCACCATACCCTAGCAAACAATACCAATAGCCAATAGCATTGGACATCAAGAATTAAAGAAGTGGAAAACGTTTGAACATTTGTTCTGGACTAAAAAAGGTAGGGGAAAGCATTTCAAAATAGCATACCACAACACCAGCTACAGCTAAGTAGCCCATTGCGGTATAAAGATTGGAGTCGCTTGATATAGCCTCCTGTGAAGAACATGAAGCATCAGAAACTGGACAAGAGTACGCTATATTTCCACAAAAATTAACATATAGTAGAAGTGTAGAACAGAAGCGACCTCTATATAAAATGCGACAGAAACTAGGAGCAGACTGATTGCCATTACTACAGAGGATACCTGTAGCATATAGATTACTATAGGTATTAGATACATTTCTTCAATTTGTTTCCCTTGTTCAAGGAAAATTTTCATATGAAAAAAAGGGGTGATGAAATCATACTATAAGAAGAATTCTACGCCCGGCCTTGTCCATTAGCCAGGTGGAGATCCCAGTTGCGAGAACCTAACAGAAATTAATGATTACATATGAGCATATTTACAGTTACATATAAAGTAGAAGCAGAAGCATAAATTGTCTGCATCTCACCTGAACAACTGCAAGGCCAAGTGAGGCAATTTTTTCTTGCGAGACGCCTGCATAAGTTGTAATAATATATATAATGCATGTTGTTATTCATAAATTTGAATTTTCTGTCATAAGCTTTCCATCAGATTTCTTAGTAATTCATAATGAAAAACCAACAGAGAAATGATATGATGAGAATTTACTGGAAAAGGGACTACTTGTTCTAACCTGCATTTGTAAATATAGTGCTGGAGTAGAAAAATACTGCATTAATACCACTAAGCTGCTGAAGCGCAAGTAAACCAATTCCTAGCTGCAGCAAAACATTCATATCCATATAAATGATAACATAAAAATCTTTGGACTATTTATTCAATTCCATAAAAAAGAACAAGGAAAAGGAAATTCCAGAAAAACCATTTTACCATCAAAGGACGCCAATATCTTCTACGCCTAAGGTCCCGAATACGGATTGTTGTTCTCTGGGTCGTTGATTTCACGGAACTCTGCATCCCAAGGGAAAATTAGCAACTGCTAAAAAAATCTTTCATCATTTGGACTAGTGCAACTTTGCATTATATTGTATATTGAGATTCACATAGATGAGAGGGTTTAAGAATCTATCAAGAACTTACTTTTATTTCTTCCATTTCAATAGTTATATCCGAACCGAATCCTCGTAGAACCAGCAAAGACAATTCAGCTTCCTCTAACTTTCCCATTTTTGCCTAAAATGGCACAAGAAAACCAAATATATATCATAATGTATAAGCTCAAGTGCTCAAATTATTAGAATCTTCATAGAAATGGTGTATAGGTCTTTGACTGTGTATTTACCAGCCACCTAGGAGATTCAGGTATAAAAAATAGTCCAGGTATCAAAGCTGCACATGACAAGATTCCTGTACAATTGCATCAACATTCACAATAAGTAATCCACTAGCCATGTGAAAAATGACCCATCAAAAAAGAGATAGACATGAACATATTCAAGAAGTGCATCACCTAGCACTGCAAGTATCCTCCATCCGAGAAATATCCCAAACAAATAGACAAGCATCACGCCAACAGTGACTGCAAGCTGCGGAATAAAAATGACAACTTCCATTTAGTAATTGTGCTTGTCTAATTAGTTTTATAGTCATGCTTTATATGAAAAATACATAGTCCACCTCCGTAAGGGAACATAACAAGATCCTATTCGAAATACACTGACGAAGACATAAAAGCAAAGAGCAGATGTAATAGAAACCTGGTTCAGTGCTCCAAGTCTCCCTCTTAAGCTCTTGGGGGATATTTCAGCTATATACACCGGCACCTAGATGGAAGCATTCAATATCAGTTCAGTACCGTCAAAAGTTGGCATCCACATATACACAAAAGTTTGAGAACCACAATGCAACCGAAAAGAAAGAAAGATTGATCACAATAAACTAACCGTGTATGAAATAATGCCAACACCAAAGCCTGTCAATAGTCTACCCATATAGAGGAAGGAAGAATCCTATACAACATCATTCCCCAAAAGCAATTAGATTTCATAGTGGAAGAAGTGTGACTTACAAGTGAAAGCAGAAAACCTGTGTGAGCGAGATGTTAAACTGATAAATGTAAACACCATAAACTTACTTGGGCAAATGATATAGCCAGCCATCCGATTATGTTAGGTATTGAAGCAATCATCAATGACTGTGATTCGACAGAGGCATGTTAGTATGTTTAATTGTGAAAGTATTCAAAACATAGTATGTTGATCCAAGGAGCCTCAATTGATGAAAAATTCTAAAAAAAAACAATAATCCAGTTACATCATCCAAAAGTTTAAAAGTGGCCCAGCATCTAGACATTGCTAACTGGCCGCTGTTATTAAAGAAAGTGAAAGAAAAGGGAAGATGTACTATGCTACCAAGGATGTACTAGTATATAAAGTGGCCCAGGTAATACTGAACTTTATCAACAAAGCAAACTAAGAATTATCTCTGGATCTTGTAAGCATTTGCATACCCCTTTCCTTCCAATATATTCAGAAATCTGACCGCTGGCAATAGCCCCTACCATTGCTCCTACATTCGCCAAAGATCCAAATATCGAAAACTGTTCCCATGAGCAACAAAACAAAACATCCATTATCACTAGTACAACAGACACAAGAGCAGTAAAGCCCCAAATTGATCAAATCCTTGAGAAGAATCATTCAGAAATAGAAGCAGATTGAAAACCTCACCTCACTACTTGTGATCCCTAGATCTGAGATAATCTCTGATTCTGTGGGCGAAGAATACCCAAACTTCAAAACAAGCACAACCAAAATCGATCAGAGATCCCTATTTCAAATTTTTAATTGACGAAATGGATGTAACAGAGAGTTGGAAAGAATTAGGGATTACTGTGTAGCCGAACTGAATCGGCCCTAGGGCGGCGATGAGGACGCAGAAGAGTACGGAGACGGAGGAATCGCGAAGCAGCATTGACGAACCAGACCCGCTCAACATACCCCGCGAGTTCTGCCTATACCAACTCCCGGTGTGTAGAAACGGCTTCTTCAGCTCCGATGTCGACGACGACAGCGACGACGTCGACAGCCGCCCTTCCTCCACTTCCGAATTCATTCTCCCTCGTCTTCTTCACTTCGATTTCTCTGCTCGTACAACCCGAACTTCCAATTCGCCGATTTGGGAAAAAAACTCGACGAACTTTAGTATTATTTATACATTTATGATGATGAGGATGAAAACGAAAGCACGATTTATTGACTAATCGACTACTTGAGGGAGAACACTTGCATAGTTGCAAGCTGTCTTTGTGATTTCGCCTTGGAAAAAAATGGATTTGGATCGGATTGGATCAACAGTCTTTTGGTTTTGGATGTTATTCGACGCATGACAGTTCAATTTTTTGTTTTTATTTAATCTTGACGAAATTGGAACAGAAGAGACCGTTAGTTGGGTTCTTCTTTTCCATTGGAAAAGAAAAAGGGAAAAGAAAACAGAAGATCTAGTTTGCATTGATTGGACAAAATTGTATTCTTTTTCCCGCGTTTATTTCTTTTAAAAAATGTCTTCCAACGTTATATATATATATAGACTAGGGTTCTTGTTAGGATATAAAGTGAAGAGTAATTATAATTATAAGATTTAAGAGACGGATAAGATTAGAGTGATAAAATTATAAATATTATTATTTTTATAATATTTTTTATTAAAAAAGATTTTTTTCAAAACTAATATTCAAAAATTATTTTTTTTAGAACTTTTTTCCCAATTTTTTTTTTCTTAAAAAATATTTTATTTAATTGTATTGTATATCAAGTGCATCTATAATGAATTCAAAATACATATATGTATATAGCACATTTTTTATGCTCACATAGAGTGCATCTTTAATATGATAAAGTGCGTACTGTAATATATAAATGTGCACGTTTAACATGTATATTAAAAGTGCACATTTTAGTTAGTGTATGTTTATTATATTAAAAGTGCATATGTTAATATGTTTTAGTGTATACTTAATATGTTAAAAAGTGCATATGTAATTATGTTAAAGTGGATACTCTATATTACAACTTAAGTGCATGTATGTATAAGTATATTAAAGTGCATGTTTAGTAATCTAAAATTAAGTATATATATAAACATATTAAAGTGCATGATTAAAATACTAAAGTGTATTGTACTAAATTTTTCAGTAAAATGTTCATGAGATTTGTTTTTGGGGGAAAAAACTTAATTTTCGGGAATTTTTTTTTTAGGAAAAATATATTTTGTGGGATTTTTTTGGGGAAAAATATTTTTTGGAACAAAAAAAAAAATATTTTGAAAAACATTTTTTTAAAATAAATATAAAATTAAAATAATTAATTATATTTACAAGTTTGTCATTCCATGTGTTTTAATCCTAACTCTTTATTTCTACCATTTAATAGCTAAGATTAATTCTCATTCACACCCTAAACACTCTCCCATCTTACTCCATATATATAATCATTTTAAGATCTACTTATAAAATAATCCTAACGTGATAATGGATATATCAAGTGAGATTAAGTCCGTCTGTTTTGTTCAAAAAAAAAAAGTCTGTCAGTCTTTTCTGTTTTATATATTAAATATCCTTATAGATCAAGGGTTGTGATTTTTTTATTTTAATTAGACGAGTTTGAGAGGAAATTCATGAAAGAAGTTGTTGTATGTTAACGTGTCCAATGTTAACACCTTTGTGCTTTTATGGAAACTAGTTTAATTCTCGTGCCTTGCACGAATTGGTTTATCACGGAATTTATTTATGAGATTATTACTTAGATACTTATAAAGGTAAATTATATCTTTAAAGTATTTATGTAAAAAAGTATATTATGAAAAAAAAAATTGTGTGATTAATTTGATCCCTTCCTAATCTATGTTAGAAAAATAATTTAAGATTTTGATTTACTTCATTTTCAGAAACCACGATCTTGATCTTCGTAAGATCACCAACTAATATGTATAGTATATTAGAAAATAATAAAATATTTGTTATATATTTTCATATTTAAAAAGGTGAAATTATATTTTCAAAATATTTATGAAAAAAAGTAGATTATGAAAATAATTGTATGATTTTTTTTTTTGAGACTTTCTTAATCAATGTACGATATTTAGTATAAATTAAAAAAAAATGATTTGATTCTATCTTAATTAGAAATTGTTTGATAGAATAGGAAGGATTAAATATATACTATATATATTGAGGTTTAAAAAATGTGAAATTTTAAGAAAATGACAAATGGCGAAAACGTTAGAAGGATGCCATGTGGCAAAATGATTGTAAAAACGTCAAGTGGCGAAAATTCTTATTGCCTTAGTATATATATATAGTAGATTATTTTTTAAAAATAAATATAAAATTAAAAAAATTAATTATATTTACAAATTTGTCATTCCATGTATTTTAATTCTAACTCTTTATTTCCATAATTTAATAGCTAAGATTAATTCTCATTCACACCCTAAACACTCTCCCATCTTACTCCATATATATAATCATTTTAAGATCTACTTATAAAATAATCCTAACGTGATAATGGATATATAAGTGAGATTAAGTCCGTCTGTTTTGTTCAAAAAAAAAAGTCTGTCTGTCTTTTCTGTTTTATATATTAAATATCCTTATAGATCAAGGGTTGTGATTTTTTTTATTTTAATTAGACGAGTTTGAGAGGAAATTCATGAAAGAAGTTGTTGTATGTTAACGTGTCCAATGTTAACACCTTTGTGCTTTTATGGAAATTAGTTTAATTCTCGTGCCACGAATTGGTTTATCACGTAATTTGTTTATCAGATTATTACTTAGATGCTTATAAAGATAAATTATAT
This sequence comes from Rheum nobile, assembly GCA_027886185.1. Taxonomy (NCBI): domain Eukaryota; kingdom Viridiplantae; phylum Streptophyta; class Magnoliopsida; order Caryophyllales; family Polygonaceae; genus Rheum; species Rheum nobile. The sequence goes on from WOAB01000309.1 coordinate 832,670, forward strand.
CTTTAAAGTATTTATGTAAAAAAATATATTATGAAAAAAAATTGTATGATTGATTTGATCCCTTCTTAATCTATGTTAGAAAAACAATTTAAGATTTTGATTTACTTCATTTTCAGAAATCATGATCTTGATCTTCATAAGATCACCAACTAATATGTATAGTATATTAGAAAATAATAAAATATTTGTTATATATTTTCATATTTAAAAAGATGAAATTATATTTTCAAAATATTTATGGAAAAAAGTAGATTATGAAAATAATTGTATGATTCTTTTTTTTTGAGACTTTCTTAATCAATGTACGATATTTAGTATAAATTAGGAAATTTTGATTTGATTCTATCTTAATTAGAAATTGTTTGATAGAATAGGAAGGATTAAATATATATACTATATATATTGAGGTTTAAAAAATGTGAAATTTTAAGAAAATGACATATGGCGAAAACGTTAGAAGGATGCCATGTGGCAAAATGATTGTAAAAACGCCAAGTGGCAAAGATTCTTATTGCTTTAGTATATATATATATATAGTAGATTATTTTTTAAAATAAATATAAAATTAAAAAAATTAATTATATTTACAAATTTGTCACTCCATGTGTTTTAATTCTAACTCTTTATTTCTACAATTTAATAGCTAAGATTAATTCCCATTCACACCCTAAACACTCCCCCATCTTACTCCATATATATAATCATTTTAAGATATACTTATAAAATAATGGAAAAAGATCACGTGAGGATGGGTTATTAGGATAAGAATGAGGATGAATCACAGCCGTTCATTCTTTCCCCTCTCCATCTAATCGCAGTCGTTCGTTCGTTCTTTTCTCTTTTCGTTCGATTTTTTCCCTGTTCGCTCGTTCGCTCGCTCGATAAAACAGATTTGAGGCTGCTCGCTGGTTCGTTTTTCCTTGCTCACTCTCTTCTTCGTGGTAATTTGTTCTTCTTCGTGATAAAACTAAGTGTTCTCTCCACAAACTAATCCGTTCGATCGTTCTATCGACCGATCGTTTCCGTCTTGCCGCCGGTGTGCTTTCTCGTCTTCGTGTTTGTTGTTTTCGTTTTATTCTCGTCGTTCTTAGTCGACATGGTTACTCCCTCTACTGATTCAGGTACAGATCTGTAATTTGTTGATTTGTTTGTTGTTTAGGTATTTAGGCATTTAGGTATGTGCGTTTCAACAGAATTTCTCTGGTTTTGGGATTTAGGTACGTGCTTGGTTGAATTTTAGGTATGTGCTTGGTTGAATTTCTCAGTTTTTGGGATTTAGGTATGTGCTTGGTTGAATTTTAGGTATTGTAATTTAATCAGATTTAAAATTCATTAAATTCAGTGCCTCATGCACTTTCTTACTAGTTCATGCATTTTGTCAACTGGTGCATGCACCTTTTTTCTTTATTCCATGCACTTTATCTCAGTCAGTGATGCACATAACCTAACCATTGTTGATTGTGTGACTATTGCATAGAACTAACTACCTCATGCACTTTACTCCATTTGTTCATGCATCTTTATTCATTGGGTCATGCACATTCTTCCAATCAGTCATGCACTTATAAGCTCATGCACTTTACTCCATTGGTTTATGCATCTTTATTCATTGGGTCATGCACTTTCTTCCCATTAGTCATGTACTTATAAGCTCATGCTCTATTATTAATTTTACTCTTTCATGCACTTGCTTCCCGTCAGTCATGCACCTTTATTCACTCTTTCATGCACCTTTATTCATTGGGCCATGCACTTTCGTCCAGTCAGTCATGCACTTATTAGCTCATGCTCTATTATTAATTCCACTCTTTCTTTTGTCATGAGATGAACATCAAATGAAGCATAATATTATATATGTTTTCCCAAGCATTACCGTTGAATATATTATTCCTGAGTGCAATGATGCATTGAAGCCATATCTTGGGCAGCTTTTCCCGACTCTTAATGACGCTATCGCCTTTTACGAAGCTTATGCAGCGGCATGTGGTTTTACTGTTCGTGTTTGTTCTACCAAGAAAAACAAGGATGTACCGCCGACTGTTATTTGGAAGCACCTTTGTTGTAACAGAGAAGGATACAAAGTTGTATCTCTATATTCTGAGTTCAACCAGGCTGTCGCGACAGATGGAGATGTTGTGAAAAGGAGGAGAATATCTAATAGATGTGGCTGTGAAGCTAAGTGTTGGCTCAAGTACGAAGGTAATGATGGTTACCGTGTTACAAAATTGGAGTATGGTCATACACATGCTATGTTGGAATTGTCTCATATGGTTTTCTCAAAAGGGAATAGGAAAGTGACTCCATTTCATCAAGAAATTATGATGAACTGTATTAAATCCAATATTGGTGTCACTAAGAGTTATAAAGTGTACAAGAATCTAGTGGGTTCATATGCTAACGTAGGCGCCACTGTTGTTGACTTCAAGAACTTTATGAGGGGTTTGAACTCATACATGGAAGGCAGTGACGCTCAAATGGTCATCAATGACTTTTTGAAGAAGAAAGAATGTTGTAATGCATATTACTTTGACTATGACGTAAACAAGGAGGGTCAGCTATGCCGTTTGTTTTGGTGTGATCCTATCAATCGGAAGAGTTTCTCTTATTTCGGTGATGTAGTGTCGACTGATGCTACATACCAATTGATTAGGTAATTTTATTTTCATGCATTTACTTATGTAATCTGATTTATGTTTTTCAAATGGTTTTCCCATGTACCTTGAGTAACTCATGCACTTATAATGAGTAAGTCATGCACCTATACTCATCAACTCATGCACTTATAATGAGTAATGCATGCACTTATAATGAGTAACTCATGCACCTATACCTAGTAACTCATGCACATATAGTCAGTCACTCATGCACCTTTACTGATTCACTCATGCACTAACATGCTCAAACTCTTGCACCCCATATTGCAGATATAATATGGTGTTCATACCATTTACTGGAGTGGACAATCATAAGAGGTCTATTACATTTGCTGCTGCTTTGCTTTTGCATGAAGACATTGAGTCTTATGTGTGGTTATTTGAGAATTTCAAGAAGGCGATGGGCCATGAACCTCATGTCATTATAACTAATCAAGCTGCATCTGTCAAGGCTGCTGTTGAATGAGTGTTTACTCATTCTGTCCACCGGTTGTGCATGTGGCATATAATGATGAAGGTTGCTAACAAGGTTAAGTTCCCTCCAAATACAAATCCTTCTATCATTGATTCGTTCCAAAAGAAGTTCAAGAAGATTGTTTGGAGTGACGAACTCACTTCAATTGAGTTTGAAAATGAGTGATTCTCGGTTCTTGAAGAATTTGGTTTCCAAGGGCAGGAGTGACTAGGAATAATGTTTGAACTATGGCGTTATTGGATCCCTGCATTTTTTCATGATGTGAGAATGTCATCCCTACTGAGGACGACATCAAGGTCTGAGAGTCAAAACATTTTTTTTGGAAATTTCATAGGGTCTCAATCAAGCCTAGTGGTGTTCATGATGCAGTATAACAGTGCAATTGAATCGCAGCGGCATAATCAGAAGAAGTGTGATATGGATTCCGCTACCTGCACTCCACGGATGAAGACACCTTATCAGTTTGAAAAGAACCTAGCAGCTATTTACACTATCAATGCATTTTATGATGTCTAGGAGGCGTTTGTTAGTGGTACGTATCATTGTAGCCTTGATGAACTGAAAAAAGATGCTGATATCCATCACTTTAAGGTTGAAGACGAATTTGGCAGAATCTGTGCTGTTCAGAAACTGGTTGCAAGTAATGAGTATCATTGTTCTTGCAATAATTTCCTCACTATGGGCTTTCCTTGCCGACATATTTTCTTTGCTTTAAAGAATACTTATGCAACTGTCTTGCCTCCTACCCTCATCAACACTCGCTGGACGAACCAAGCGATTCTATAACCAATTTTTGAAGTGGATGGTGCAGTGTATGATGCGAGTGTTCAAATTGATGAAAAGAAGAGGCTATTGGCTGAAGTGATGACAGAAATGTACTCTTGTGTCGACATTGTTGGTGATGACATGGACAAATTGAAAGACTTTTTAGCTATTTTAAAGGAACAAAAGGTTGCACTCACAAGGTCACAAGTAGTTGATCCTTCTGCCTCAACATCAGCTAGCAACTATAAGTTTGAGAAATTTGTAGGCCCGTTACTGGATCAAGTGAATGTCCATCCTCCCGAAATGGCAAAGAACAAGTTTAGGAAGATGCGCATTAGAAGCGGCCAAGAGGTTGGAATCGAAAATTCCAAGAAGAAGACAAGATTATGTACTCTTTGTAAAAGGTCGGGACATAACATCACGACTTGTCCTCAATATGTTAATTAGGTGTTTTCAAATTTTATATGTATTCAGATATTAAGAAATGCACTTATGTATACTCACTCATGCACCAAAATACAGTGACTCATGCACTTTTCACTAATTCACGACTTGTCCTCAATATGTTAATTAGGTGTTTCAAATTTTATATGTATTCAGATATTAAGAAATTCACTTATATATACTCACTCAAGCACCAAAATACAGTGACTCATGCACTTTTCACATAGTACTCATGCACCAAAATCACCAATTTTGTTCCATGTTCCAACACATAATAACTCATGCACTTTTACATATCAACTCATGCACCAACAAACAATGACTCATGCACTCTCCACATATCAACTCGTGCACTTTTACATACTAACTCATGCACCAACATACTACAAATTTATTTATTTTCTTTTTCGGAAGGAGAGAGGGAGGGGTAAGGAGAGAGAGAGGTATGAGAGAGAGAAATGAGAAACTGTCAGATGAGTCGGTTCGACTTCCCTCCGTTTTGCTCCTGTTTAAATACTCCTCCCTCTTCATGCACTTTTACAAATCAACTTATGCAGCAACAAACAATGACTCATGCACTTTCCACATATTACTCATGCACCAAAATCACTATTTTGTTCCAAGTTCCAACAGATTAACTCATGCACTTTTTACAAATCAACTCATGCACCAACACATAATAACTCATGCACTTTCCACATACTACCCATGCAGCAATACAAAATCACTAATTTTGTTCCAAGTTCCAACAAATAATAACTCATGCATTTTTGCATATTAACTCATGCACCAACAAACAATGACTCATGCACTTTGTTGCAACGCTTGAATGAGCATTGATATTTCAATGAGAAACATTCAAACAAACAAATACCTACTGTTTCTTTCCACAAAAACTCATATACTTACAAATACCTACTGTTTCCTGAAAACATCCAAACCAAATTCCTACAACCATTACCTAAACTGTTCACTAGATTAGCCAAATTACATTGAAACATTCTTTTTCCCACACCCACGCCCACGACCACACACAGCTGCTACATTTCCAGCTTTTTTCTCTTGAATAATTTGTTCAACTCTGGCCTTCCTTTCATTAAATTCGCTGGTTAGGAGGGCATAACAATACTTGATCCTAAGCTTTGCCAACTGGTGTTTGTCTCCCGTATTCAGTTTAGAATTCCAGCTTGACAGTCCATTGCCCATATATGTCTCCATGTGTCTTAGTAGAAAGACCCCACAGCCAACTTTGTTTTTTGCATCCCTCCATTTCATTTGCAGCCTTTCACATGAGACATTTGCAACGTCTTCAATTGCTTTAGCTTTGGCTTCCATATCATTATTTATGAAGAAACTGACCATCATATGTCTCTGCACAAATAAAGCAGTTAAATTCTATCACATTTCTGTATATCAAAACCTTTAATTGTTATAAAATCATTATACTCAATATCTACTCACCAGAGTAGATGATACTTTTCCATACTTGTCATCGCTCCCACTTGATGAGTTGTCTATGATATGGAAACTTGGGTTCTTGACATTTATTGCAATCAAATAGTAATGCCCATGGTTAATAATTGGGCAAAAGAACTGTACAAGTAAAAGAAAAACAGATTGTAAGTTATCTAATAACAACATGGACTTACTCATGCACATTAATGCAGTTATCATGCACATATATCCACCCCCTCATGCACTCACAACTATTCCTTCAAATTAACTCACTGATTCACCCAGAAACAGTAGTTCATGCACTCTACAAACAATACTTCATGCACCTACAAGCATTGGTCCATGCACTTTTGAGCACTGTCTCATGCACCAACATACAAAACACTGTCTCATGCACCAACGCACAATCACACAATCACTCATGAACTTTAACCTACTAACTCATGCACCAATAAAAAAACCTCATGCAGTTTGATAAACATACTCATGCACCAACATACAAAACACTGTCTCATGCACCAACATACAATCACACAATCACTCATGAACTTTAACCTACTAACTCATGCACCAATAATAAAAACCTCATGCAGTTTGATAAACATACTCATGCACTAGTAAAAGCTGAGTGTAAGATAATTACCACATCAACATTTTTAATTGTGTAGTTTTTGTTCTTAAAACCCTTGACAGCATCAAATGTTTCTAGCACTGTATCTGTGAATAGGCTAGATTTCTCCTCCATTGTGTATAATGTGTCCTCACAAGCAAAAGTATGCGAATACAAAAAAATGGAAATTATCAAATTAGAGCACCAATTAACATAATATTGTTGCAAAACTGTGACTTACCATAGCTATTGACGGTAGAAAGAATCTCAACGGTGACATAAGACCCCTATATGTTTCATTTTCATTTAACATGACTGTAAAAGCATCAATTAACAGACTGTCTACTTGAGCATTTTCAGCCAATGTAATCAAGTCCTTTTTCTTAAGAGTGGTATCTTCCATTCGGAAAACATCTTCACTGCAACAAAAAAAAAATTCAATTCGTAAACTAGCTACATGTTATTAAATGTTATAACCAAATTCATATAATTAAATATGTACTTACTTTTCCACTCCTTCTTCAACAGTTATCCAATTGTAAATGATCCTCTCATCGGCTGTTGTTCTTTCTGAAATATTTACTTCTCTCTCTTTAAATGGCGAAATTGTGTTTTCAGAAGGAAAAATGTTCCTTTTCTCTGCTGGTGTAGCTTCAGCTATACCTTTTGGATCAGAACTGCACACAAATTTCACCTGACAAATCCCACATTCACAAGTTTTTTAATTAGGAAATTTTTTAAAATCGATACCACTTAGTTAGACAATGAATAATTCACATATAAACATCTTGTTTTCTATACCTTTTTTGGTTGCTTATTTACATTATCCTCTTGCACTTTTTGCTTGGTGATGTTCTCCTACAACACACACAAAAAAAAAAGTTATTAACAGATGCACCAAAAAGAATTCATTCATGCACTCACAGTTATTAACAAATATTCATTAACTCATGGATTCATTGATGCACCAATAATTATTCATTCATGCACTAATATTCATTGACTCATGCACCCACAATCTTTTGTTTTACAATATCTTCAACATCATCCTTGTGCTCTTGAGCTACAATTTCTTCCATCCCTTTGTTTGTCCCCATCCCTTCCTTGTCAGCAACTTCCTTGTCAGCAACGTGATCCTTCTCGCTCTCTTTATCTTGATCTACATCCTGTTGTTGTATACTCTCTCCAGCCTCCTTGTCAGCAACTTCCTTGTCAGCCTCCTTGTCCTTGTCAGCAACGGCATCCTTCTCCGTCTCCTCTGTGTCTCTTTCACTTTTGTTATCATTTTCCTTGTCAACAACTTCCTTCACAGCAACAGCATCCAATTGGTGTTCCAATTCCACCTTCAAAAAACAGTATTTTTGTTAACTATATTACATGTAACCTAAAAACATATTTACTCATGTACTCAGTGGCCTTTAATAATGCACTCATATTCTCTGACTCATGCACACAGATATATTCATGCATCTAGGACCAAATTTACTTATGCACCAACGTTCATTAGCTTATGCACCTATAAACACTTACTCATGCACCAATCAATTTTTAGTCATGCACCTATATAAATAGGCTCATGTATCTACACCATCCTCAACAATAATTTTAAAGGCGATTTACCTGTATTGGTGATAGGCCCAAGTCAAAACTAGGGATTTCTGGACCCATCTGCAATAATAAAGAAAAAGCATCAGTATCATACACTAAAGCTTAATGTCATTCATGGAGAATCATGTACCAAATAATTTCGTAGAGTCACTTACCCCCCTATTTTCTGCATGCTCTGTATCTCTTTCTTTGTTGTCCTTGTCCTTACCCTCCTTGTGCTTCTCAACAAAATCCTCCACAGCCACTTCTCCACCAACGTCCTTCTCAACAACGTCTTCCCCAGCCACTTCTCCAGCAACGACCTTGTCAGAAACCACCACTTCTTCACCATCCTCCATGTTGACAACATTCTCAACCTCCTCTTCTTGCACATCATTCTCAACATTTTCTTTTGTGATTGTATGAATAACATCTGAAAATCCGGGAATAAACATGTTCCCGCTGTGTTCTTTCTGTCCAGTAATTGTTTTCTCAACCTCCTCCATACATTTCACAACTAAATCCCAGAACTCAGTGTCTTGGGTTGCTTGTTCCTCAAACACCTCATCTTCAATCGTTGAGGTAAGCTTTACGTTGATAATTTTTTCAGCATGGTTGTTGACTGTCTGCAAGACACTGTTTCTCTTCAGCTGTGGCGGGATTTGCTTCTTCTTCATTAAAACAGCTCGTACACTACGAGCCATGCCTTCTATCTCCTTTAAGTATTCCTCCATAAAAGTCTTCATCTGCTCGTCTGTTTCAACGACATTTGCCGGTTGAGTTGGAACTTCAAGCTCTGCTTCTTCAGCTTCATTCACCTCCCTGCTCGCGCTTGCCTCTACATGGTCAGTGAAGGTTGGTCTACCCAGCAAAAATCCATTCCCGAAACCACCATGCAGGATCTCCTGATCCTCCCTATCCTTCAACATCCTGGTGGTCTAGTTCCTGATTATCGGGAATTTTCTCTGGACATTCAGACCTTTCCACTTCAGTCTGTCCACGTAAATCAACTGGAAAACATAATTCAAAAAGAAATTAGTCATATAATACTTGTAAAGCAAACACATATATTACTAGATAATGATTGACTCATGCACTCAGTGGCCCTTACTAATGCACTCATATTCTCTGACTCATGCACACAGATATATTCATGCATCTAGAAACAAATTTACTTATGCACTCATTAGATTATGCACATATAAACACTTACTCATGCACCAATCCATTTTAAGTCATGCACCCGTACAAATAGGCTCATGCATCTACACACTACTAACTCTAGCACCTACATACACAGACCAAGGCACATAGACATATAGTTACTCATGCACCATCACAAACTAAGTCATGCACCTAGAAACACTTACTCATGCACTTATGTTCTCTGACTCATGCACACAGATATATTCTATCATGCATCCAGGAGCAAATTCACTTATGCACCAACGTGTATAAGCTTATGGACCTATAAACACTGTCTCATGCACCAATTCATTTTCAGTCATGCACATATACAAATAGGCTCATGCATCTACACACTCTTAACCCTTGCACCTACACACATAATTACTTATGCACTAACACACACTAAGTGATGCACCAACACTCTTTTCAGTCATGCATCTACACACATTAACTCATGCAGTTATCAAAACACCAAAATGGGAATATTTACCTGTAGTAGAAGCAAGCTGCCATTGAAAGTCTTTTGTTGTTTATTTTCCCATGCAACAGAGCAATTGATAAGTGCCTTGTACAGGAAAGAGCTCCAATTGAAGTTCCTTATTTCATCAACATTGTCCAGCAATTGAAGAATCTTCAGGTTTATTTTCCCACTGGAATAAGATTCAACAATTGTGTTGACAAACAACAGAATGAAATATCTCTTAAACCAAATTCCTCCATCATACTGTTTCATTTTCTTCAAGATGTCGGTGGCTGTCAAATTCATGATATCCTTCCCCTTAAAATCATCATTCAGTCTCTGCAGAACCTCCTCATTTGTGAGTGATTTAGGTAAGTCAATCTCAACCTCTCCCTTTGGAATGCCAAGATAATCATAGCCATCAGTATCGATAACGGGTATCTTCCCTCCCATCAGTAAGTTTTATTGTAGAATTGAGAGGGTGAAACCTGCTGCAGACATAATGGCCTAGCCTCATAGGCATGTCTTTTATATCCCAGTGGACAACACTTTCAAAGCCGATTTCCATTAGAGCATTTCTCTGGTTGGGTGTGAAATCAGATTGGGAAAGCACGTAGGTGGAAATAACAAAGGGGGATGTTCTACACACCAGCATTGTGTAGTCCTTCCTCAGTTCTAGAATCCCCCTTTTGTTCCCCATATTTGGGATCTTGGATTCTAAGACAAACACATTCTCCACCTTCTCTTTATCCCCCCTCACTTGTGTCTTTGTTTTCTTTTTCTTCTTCTCCTCATCAACCTCCATCTTGACCTTCCCTTTTATGTCTGCAACAACCTTTTTAGCAGCAGACTTCCTTTTTTCTGTTGCTTTCCTCTCTATCTTCAAAAGCATCTCAGCAATAGGTACATCCTCACTATCGCCGTGATCTTCATCCAAGACCCTTGGCCTTTTTGATTTTTGAGGGCCTTTTCCCTGGGTCTTTCTTCTCTTCCCTGTGTTCAAAACTCAAAGGCATTAGATATTGACTAACAAATCCATGGTGATTAAAATTTAAAGAGATATGATGAGCATTAGCTTACCAGCCAGAGGAGTGGGAGGGGGTGCATCTCCATGTATTGTCGCTAGTTGCACATTTTGTTGGTCTTCACTGTCTGTTAATTCACGGTGCACAAGAATTTGTTCATGCACACATTTTTAAACACAAGCACTTATTCATGCACCTTTGCAAACATACTTATGCATGAGTGCTTGTTTATTGGTGCATAAATGTATTTGTAAAGCTGCACATATAAGTGCTTTTGCTTGTGACTATACTGTTAAAGTGCATGAGTGGTTGTTTATTGGTGCACAAACATACTCATGCACCAACAACTAATTACTCATGTAATATCAGATGTTAAGTCATGCACTAACATACCAACTCATACACCAACAAGAAATTACAGAGAAATAACTCATGCACCAATAAGAAATAACTCATGCACTTTAGTTATTTTTTACTCATGCATTTGTATTTCTACTTGACTGATGCATTTATATTTCTATTTGACTTACCAGTGTCTACATATTTTTGTGATCTTGTTACTCTTTTTGTTATTGATGGTGATGGCGAAGTTGTATTTGTTGTAACTGGATCTAGTTGTTTTGTTTTAGCTTGAGATCTGGATTTCTTTTGAGTTTTGCTTGGTGATGTAAGCTGGACTGGTGTTTGACTAATGATTAATGTACCATATCTTAACTCCTTGACTATATGAGGTGGATTTTTGTCATCACCATGCTTTCTTTTTCCTACATATTATACACATATATCATTCATAATGGACAGTATTATTCACATAACCACATGTTAGGCTCATGCATCTACACACTCTTAACTGAAGCACCTGCATACAAAGACGAAGGCACATACACATATAGTTACTCATACACCATCACAAACTAAGTCATGCACCTAGATACACTTACTCATGCACTCACATACACATATTCTCTGACTCATGCACACAGAAATATTCATTCATGCATCAATCCATTTTCAGTCATGCACCTATACAAATAGGCTCATGCATCTACACACTCTTAACCCTTGCATCTACACACTATGAGTGCATGAGTAAGTGTTTCTATGTGCATGACTTACTGTGTGTTGGTGCATGAGTAACTATGTGTGTCATGCACATAGAAACACTTACTCATGCACTCATATTCTCTGACTCATGCACACAGATATATTCATGCATCTAGATTCAAATTTACTTATGCACCAACGTTCATTAGCTGATGCACCTATAAACACTTACTCATGCACCCATTCGTTTTCAGTCATGCACCTATATAAATAGGGGCACGAACTCTTGCATCTACACACATAGTTACTCATACACCATCACACACTAAGTCATGCACCTACAAACACTTACTCATGCACCAACACTCTTCAGCCATGCATCTGCACACACATGTTAGAGCAAAAGCAGCGAGTCATGCACTTTTTACTGATCTATTATGCACATCCTTATATCCAGTCACATATATAGAAGCAAGTTCAAATCAGAGTATGTATTTAGTGAGAAATCTCTACATCTACCTTTTGCGATTATGTATTTAGTGAGAAATATCTACATCTACCTTTGCATACTGTATAAAATGCATACCGAAAATATACCTTGTGTTCCACTTGCTATCTTTGACCTCATTTTGTTCTTCTTTTGCTGTTGATTCTTCGTATTTCTGTGTTCTAGTTTGTTGCCGAAATCGCGGCGATTCTTCTTCTTTCTGTTGATTCGGTGGAAATCGCCTTTTCTAGGGTTTCGAATCGCTGGAAATCGCTCGAAGAATGCAGCGGAAGTTCGATTTGAGAAAGTGAAAGAGAGAATCGAGAAGAGAGCAAGAGAGCGAACACAAGGTATATTTTGAGAGCAAGAGAGCGAAGAAGAATGGTTTGATTTCAGGGATTGAAGGAGAGAATCGAAAAGCAAGAGAGCGAACAATTGTTTTAGGAGCCCGCTAATTTTCAATCCTCAAAACATTGATTTTGCACGCGCGGGCCACCCCAGCTTCTGGCCTTTGGATGGACTCCATCCGTAGGATGGAGTCCATCCTTATTCCTTCTCTAAGAGGCCTTCCTCACCGGAATTTCACCCTAAAATAATCCTAACGTGATAATGGATATATCAAGTGAGATTAAGTCCGTCTGTTTTGTTAAAAAAAAAGTATGTCTGTCTTTTCTGTTTTATATATTAAATATCCTTATAGATCCAGGGTTGTGATTTTTTTTATTTTAATTAGACGAGTTTGAGAGGAAATTCATGAAAGAAGTTGTTGTATGTTCCCTTCAAAAATATCTGATCAAGACGGATTACAAAACATAAATTCATCTACAGTTACCGGCCGACTTACCACTAGGTCCACATGCCGACTAAATATTACAATCGTACAACAACTTTCAAAGACCCGTATTATAACAAATGGACAAAATTCTAAACTTCAGAATATTTGGACTCGTCAGACCACCAAACATATTTCAAAATTTTTTACTCAATGCCGATTTCAAAACAAAAATGCAATAAAATTTTATTACAACCGCAATAAAATTGGCTCTGTATTCTTTCACACTCATTATATATGAATATTGCCTATTGGAACTGTCGTGGAGTCCGTCGACCCCACTTCTGGACTGAAATTTCTTACCTAAAAAGGAATAATCGTATCGATCTGTTTTGCTTAGCAGAAACTAAATCAAATGTTCTACCAACTAACCAATTCTTGCACAAATTAGGGATTGGTAATTTAATCCACTCTCCTGCAGATGGCTCTAAAGGAGGTTTATGGCTGCTCTTCTCGTTAGGAATATCAAAACAATCTTTCGACATTAAATATGCGAAGCACAATATCATTGTTGTTCAATATACGGATCATACCAAAAGCTTTATCATAATCTTTGTTTATGCTCCTAGCCGAGAGGATGGTAAAGTCTCCTTCTGGAATCTTATTAACCAAATTATTTCATCCTTAAATTTACCATTCTTACTCATAGGAGATCTGAACGATCTCTTGACAGCCGCTGATAAGCAAGGGGGCGCTGCTATCCCTGCAACTAGATTTTTCCGTCTCAATTCCCTAGCTAATTACCATGGACTCATTGACATTAATTTTACGGGGTTTCCATTTACCTGGCGTAAATCGACAATTCAACAAGTCACTACTTATGAAAGGTTGGATCGGGTTCTACTTCAATCACAATTTTTACAATGGCATGATTCAATTACTCTCAATCATCTTCCCTTTACTACTTCTGACCACTGCTGTATTGTACTTAGTCTAGGGAACAATAGTATAGCTAAAAATTACCCCTTCCGGTTTGAGAATACTTGGCTCCAAAACCCAAATTACAAGACTTTAGTGGAAAAGATATGGAGATTTCGTTACCACGGATCCCTAATGTATAAGCTCTTTTCAAAATAAAAACAACTTAAATTACAGACAAAAAATTGGTTACGAAAGTATAACAACAACAACTTCAAGCAGTTACGACAAACAGAATCCAAGTTACAACAACTTCAGGATGAACACCTCGCTGATCAACAAAATACCTATCTATACCAAAAATATATTAGACACATCCGAAAATATAATAAGTTGTTAGAATTCCAACATACTTATTGGAAGCAACGAGCCAAATATAAACATATCAACGAAACAGATAAGAATACAAAATATTTTCAGACCTCTGTTAAAATTCGAGCTTGCAAACAAAAAATGATTTCTTATCATGCTTTGGACAATAACATTTACTATGATATGAAAGATATTCAAACTGAAATTACAAAGGATCTCTAACAACGATATAATACCAACCATGTACGCCCTGTTTCGAATACAGATTTAGACATCATTCCTTCTCTTGTCTCAAACGAGGAAAACGATATGTTAACTAAACAACCTATTGAAGCAGAAATTAAAAAAGTTGTTAACGAGTTACCTACCGACAAAACTCCTGGTCCCGACGGTTTTAACGCAGAATTTTATAACACCTACTGGCCAATTTTCGGTACCTCGGTCATTAAGGCTGTTCAGAGTTTCTTCCATTCTAATATTCTGCTATCTGATTGCGCCCAATCATTCATAGTATTAATACCAAAAGTTGATAATCCACAAACAATTAACCATTTTCGACCGATCAGTTTATGTACTACAATTTATAAAATTATTACGAAAATTATGGCTAATCGCTTACAAAGTATACTCCCAAAACTAATTCACCCCTGTCAAGGGGCCTTTGTTCAAGATAAATCTATCTTTGATAATATACTCATCTCCCACGAAGTATTTCATTCGTTTCATAAAAAGAAAAAAGGCAAACGCGGATGGATGGCTTTAAAACTGGATATGAAAAAAGCATATGATAAGTTGCAATGGCCCTTTATAGTTCAAATCTTACAAAAATTTGGATTCCATCACAAATGGATTTCGTTACTAATGACCTGTATTTCATCTTCTTCATTCTCAGTTCTAGTCAATAATGAACCAGGGCCAACGTTTAAGCCCAAATGTGGTCTTAGGCAAGGTGATCCTATTGCTCCCTTTATTTTCATTCTTGCAATGGAATACCTAACCCGGACATTACAACATCAAGCACTTCAACGGTTCCCTAAAGTAGGAATTCAATTATCTACTCATGGAACTCGAATCCCATTCTTATGTTTTGCTGATGACACTCTTATTTTTGCAAACGCTTCAACAACAAATATGCTCTACATTAAACGCATGCTCCAAAAATTCTCCGAAATTTCCGGATTAACAATTAATTATCATAAGAGTTTGTTCCAAACCTCAGCCAATATAGATAGGAATAAGAAACAACAGTTAGCATCCCTTTTAAATCTCCAAATTACAAACTCAATGGAACAATATTTGGGCATTCCTATCGTTTGTGGCAGAGTTAAGAATGAGTGCTTTGATTACGCAATACATAGTATGCAGAAACAATTGTCTAAGTGGAAAGCAAACTCCATATCTCAAGCAGGCAGGGCTATTTTGATTCAATCAAATTTATTATCCAAAACAAATTATTTAATGCAATGTTTTTCGCTCCCAAAAGGAATATGCAAACAAATTGATGATAGTAATAAACAATTTTTCTGGAATAAAACTAACAAGAAGTATATACCACTCTTATCCTGGGATAACATTTGCAAACCTAAATTTCAGGGGGGTCTGGGTTTACATAAAGCTGAAGATCTTAACAACGCCTTACAAATGAAATTATTATGGAAGCTCCTCACAGATAAAGATAACATTTGGGTACGAATAATAACAGAAAAATACCTACAAGAGGATAATATTTTAACATTGGATAATAAAAAACCAAAATCTTGGCAATTTGGTCGTCTCTTACACCTCCGAAACACCTTCCAGAAAGCGATATCATGGGAAGTGGGAAGTCAATTTATTTTTGGACAGATAAATGGATTCCAAACATCCTTCTCTCACAACTACCCACATACAATCAGCAACTTCAACAAGAAAAAGTAGAGCAATACATAACACCAGATGGATCATGGGACACAGTAGCATTACAACAAAAACTCCCACCTCATATTATACCACACATACTCAACATTCATATCCCAATTCATCAAACTGAAGACATGATTGTTTGGACTCCAACTGCCACTGGCACGTTCACAACTTCTTCGGCAAAAAAATTATCTTTAACCACAACTCCCACTGCAAATACAGATTTATTTCAATGGATTTGGAAACAAGATATTCCGCCTAGGCTACAAAACTTCATTTGGAAAGCCGTCTCCGATTCACTTCCCACAACGGAACGCTTGAACAAATATTACCATAGGATGACAGATCAGTGCGCACTTTGCGGCTCAATGTCAGAAACACGAGAACATCTATTCTTCGAGTGCATACATACTAGCCAAGCTATACAACATTTCAATACCATTGCAGGACAAAACATCACCACGCCTGGTACTGCTGATTTTATACAAGATCTTACAAATTTGATCAACCAATCTACTCAACAGCAAAACGTCAAAACTCTTATCTTCCTTTGGAATAACATTTGGACGGCCATAAATAATATGATTTTTCAAAATAAACCAACACCTCCGAAACAGATAGCTGAACAAGCATATCTTCAATTTAATAATTGGAAAACTGCTACAACACAACAAGATCAAACTAAGGGAACAAGAAAAAGAACTCGACGACTGCTTCATAACCGAACTTGGAAACATCCTCCACAAGACTGGTGTAAGATCAATTTTGATGGATCTGTTAAACCATCACAATCATCAATAGGCTATATTTGTAGAGATTCGGATGGTAAGATTCTTTTCATCGGAAGTGATGATATTGGACACATTAACATTCTAAAAACTGAGGCTTTAGCTGCATTAAAGGCAATCCAAGTTGCAATTCGCTACAAGATTAAGAATATTATCCTTGAAGGCGATAATCTAACAATTATTAATGCCATTAAGAGAGTTTGGAAAATTCCTTGGGAAATACGAACGATTATTGAAGATATTCAACACCTCCTTAATAAATTTCATTCCTTTCAAGTTTTCCATACCTATCGGGAAGCAAACGCCGCAGCTGATTGCCTAGCTTCCAATGAATTGAACTTAGATTGGATTCGGGCTGCGTTGCCCTATATTCAAGGTTCTCTCATACCTGATGTTATTATCAGGACGTTTCGAAATGAGTTTTTCTCCTCACCAGCCTGCGTTGCAGCGCTGGAGTTTTTTCGGATCATCCGTAAGGATGATCTGGGTCTGCCATCCATTTAGGATGGAGACCCAATTCTAGCCTGCAGCAAAAAAAAAGTTGTTGTATGTTAACGTGTCCAATGTTAACACCTTTGTGCTTTTATGGAAATTAGTTTAATTCTCGTGCCACGAATTGGTTTATCACGCAATTTATTTATCGGATTATTACTTAGATGCTTATAAAGGTAAATTATATCTTTAAAGTATTTATGTAAAAAAGTATATTATGAAAAAAAATTGTGTGATTGATTTGATCCCTTCCTAATCTATGTTAGAAAAACAATTTAAGATTTTGATTTACTTCATTTTCAGAAACCACGATCTTGATCTTCATAAGATCACCAACTAATATGTATAATATATTAGAAAATAATAAAATATTTGTTTTATATTTTCATATTTAAAAATGTAAAATTATATTTTCAAAATATTTATGGAAAAAAGCAGATTATGAAAATAATTGTATGATTCTTTTTTTTTGAAACTTTCTTAATCAATGTACGATATTTAGTATAAATTAGGAAATTTTGATTTGATTCTATCTTATCTAGAAATTGTTTGATAGAATAGGAAGGATTAAATATATACTACATATATTGAGGTTTAAAAAATGTAAAATTTTAAGAAAATGACATATGGCGAAAATGTTAGAAGGATGCCATGTGGCAAAATGATTGTAAAAATGCCAAGTGGCGAAAATTCTTATTGCTTTAGTATATATATAGTAGATTATTTTTTAAAAATAAATATAAAATTAAAAAAATTAATTATATTTACAAATTTGTCACTCCATGTCTTTTAATTCTAACTCTTTATTTCTACAATTTAATAGCTAAGATTAATTCTCATTCACACCCTAAACACTCTCCCATCTTACTCCATATATATAATCATTTTAAGATATACTTATAAAATAATCCTAACGTGATAATGGATATATCAAGTGAGATTAAGTCCGTCTGTTTTGTTAAAAAAAAAAAGTCTGTCTGTCTTTTCTGTTTTATATATTAAATATCCTTATAGATCCAGGGTTGTGATTTTTTTTATTTTAATTAGACGAGTTTGAGAGGAAATTCATGAAAGAAGTTGTTGTATGTTAACGTGTCCAATGTTAACACCTTTGTGCTTTTATGGAAATTAGTTTAATTCTCGTGCCACGAATTGGTTTATCACGCAATTTGTTTATCCGATTATTACTTAGATGCTTATAAAGGTAAACTATATCTTTAAAGTATTTATGTAAAAAAGTATATTATGAAAAAAAAATTGTGTGATTGATTTGATCCCTTCCTAATCTATGTTAGAAAAACAATTTAAGATTTTGATTACTTCATTTTCAGAAACCACGATCTTGATCTTCATAAGATCACCAACTAATATGTATAATATATTAGAAAATAATAAAATATTTGTTTTATATTTTCATATTTAAAAATATGAAATTATATTTTTAAAATATTTATGGAAAAAAGCAGATTATGAAAATAATTGTATGATTCTTTTTTTTTTTTGAAACTTTCTTAATCAATGTACGATATTTAGTATAAATTAGGAAATTTTGATTTGATTCTATCTTATCTAGAAATTGTTTGATAGAATAGGAAGGATTAAATATATACTATATATATTGAGGTTTAAAAAATGTGAAATTTTAAGAAAATGACATATGGCGAAAACGTTAGAAGGATGCCATGTGGCAAAATGATTGTAAAAACGCCAAGTGGCGAAAATTCTTATTGCTTTAGTATATATATAGTAGATTAACTAGTGTAGTACCCGTGTCATGCACGGGATCTGTTTATTCTTCCTTACATTTAAAAAAAATAGTATATAAAATTTATATATTTAATTGATATAGAAATATGTAGGTAATGACTATTATAAAAGTAGATGAATGCTAATGTAAAAAAAAGACTAATTGAATACTCCCTCCGTATGAAAAAGATTGTCATTCTAGAGTTTGACACGCTTATTAAGAAATATAATAGTTATCCTATATTCTCATAATTTTTTCTTAAAATTTACAATTATTTAATAACTCATCTCAATTGTAGCCAATAAACATAGAGAATTTGTATAAAAAAAGCCAAAAAATACAATTTCCGATGTTAAACCTCGGAAATCACCAATAAATTATTACCTAAACACCGATGATATTTTCTGTACAAAAATTATGGGCTAAAATGACAACCTTTTTCATACGGAGGGAGTACGAAATATTGAAGAGATTAACAAAATACATTATCAAAAGAGAAGCGAAATTCTCCATAACTTTATTAATAGTAAAATTGGTTAAGTAGTTTTGAAACGTGGATAGTCATATCCCTAACATCTATACTACTAAAACGATAAAGCATAATCAAAATATTTATCTAATACATGAAAATGAAACCCTAAATATAAAATCTCGTAAGATATTCAAAATTGCTACAAATTATGAAAAACTTAGTTGTATACTACATTGGTAGTAGTATTAGATCTTTTTTTGTTTTTGTCCCATATCAAAATCTTCAAACATTTCTTCCTAATAACTCTTGATGATGCAACACAAAACTGACCATGAGTGATGCAACATAAAACCGACCATGAGCAAAAATAGGGCATGGAAGATACAAACCGACATTTGTAAGAGATTGGCCCTGGCTATTGTTTATCGTCATAGCAAAACAGACACTCAAGAGAAATTGTATTCGTTGAAACTTGAACGGGTATGAAGTGTTTGACGGTGACATGAGCATGCGAGGATTCAAAACTATATGTCTAATATTGTAGTTAAAATAGTTCTTCCTTGTATGACATGACTGTCGAGCTGTGTGGTTATCAATCTTGTTCCATTGCATAAACTTGAAGAATGGTCAATATTTCAAAGCAGCATAATAGGGACCTTAACCTTAGTTTTCAATACATGATTTGAGACACCAAAACATCTAATACTTTTCAAGTAGTCAGAAGTATAAACACTTGCATCATTGTCTGCAATAAAACATGTCTTGCAAAGACTATCTGAACTGAGATAGACGTTTTCATTACCTGGTAACAAAGACAATATATAGTTATTAACTCTATCTACCTCTTCATGTGGTGGTGCAAGAATTGCTCGTTTCTTCAAAGTATTTAGGAGACAATTAATTGTCCAAAGAGAGGGATAAACAAACTTAATAATTGCTGGAATCAGATCTAAGTCATAATCCTTCACCAATAGTTCATTAGGAATTTGTACTTGTGCTCATCCATTTTGTCATCGCCTACAGTACCATCTCTGATGCTTAATACCCTTTCATAAAATTCCTTTGCTTCTTGGATATCATAATCAGATGTACCTTGTTGAATCCTCATGTTTCTTGTCAAATTAAGAATTTTGCAATATTCTCACAAATAAGAGGAATTAATGGTGGCAAAAATAATATCTTGCTTGCTTCCTTTTGTGATAATGGGTAGGATTTTGATAAGCGTTATTTTCAGTCGTTCACACTATCAAAGTAATCCTAAAATGCAACTAGAGTATATCATGCAAGTAAGGAGTCGTACCCAAGGGAGTAACACGTCAATTTCAATGCAATTGCTGGTTTATCAACTTCAAAGAACAAATGGGGGGGGGGGGGGGGGTTTGGTTTTGTACTGAAACTACTCAATTTCAATAGCATAAAAATCAAGATTAAACAATGGGAGAAAGATGTTTCACCTAGCAAGTTTCCACACATCAATTAATCAAGTTGTAATTTCGGTTCATCTCATGTTCATCATAATCCTATGGATTTGTCCCAATTCCGATCTTATGTAAATTAACAAGCCAACCGGTCTATTGTTAATTCTTATTAATCGACAACCTAGAAGACCTTCTAAGTTGATTCAATCAATAGCATAGGGCATAAGAATATAATGGATTGCAAGCAAAACTCAACATCGCAAGATGACATGCAAATCAATTTCCTTCACACAATTGAAATCAATATACCAATTTCATGCAATTGTGGTTGCTACAAGTGATTAGAGATTCCACCGTCTATCCCTATTCTAGCAATTAGAAATCTATAAAATCAACTAGGTTGTCAATCTAGCAAATAACATAGAAATCGAATTATAATCAAGGAAATCAATACAAAGATCCAAAGGGACGAACAAGAGAGAAAGAACCTTACAACTGAATTAATCGAGTGCTTCCACGCTAGGCAAAACAATGGAAGATTAGTTCCGGTTCATGTTCTTCACGAAATCCAAAACCATGGAGAAAACTAGAAAAACGTTCTTGAGAAAAACAAAGAAAGAAAAGAGATGGAAAAGATAGATGATGAGAGGAGAGAGAGGGAATGGTGATGGATCAATCTCTGCACCAAAAACGTGCCTTCTAAACCTAAACTGAAACCAAAACGTCTGAATTGATTAAGGGAAAACAAAACGTCAAGCCAAAAAGGAAATCGGGAAAATTCAGAACCGCCAGAGACGCGACCGGACGCGATCGCTTCCGCTCGCCGTTTCGCCTCGCCAATTTTCAGAACTTCCTGGAGCAAAAACGCGACCACCGGCGATCGCCTCCGCCCGCCGCCACTCGCGTCCAGTCGCGTCCACCCGCCGCCACCTGCTCGCGTCAGCCAGCTCCAGCCCAGCCCGCGTCGGCCCGCGGTGGGTCGCCATGGCCCGCGTCAAGCTGCTTCTCCTAGCTTCAATGTCGTCTCTTCATGTCAGCCCGGCTCCTCGAGCGTCTTCTCGCCAATGTAACCTCGAGCCTCGTCCTCAACATGCAAGTGCTTCCAAATAATCATAATGTAGCTCCGCACCTCAAGCATCGACTTAGCTCCAAAACCGAGCCAAAATCTCCACAAAACTATGCTAATAACTACTAGTTGCGCTATGTAAAATACCGCTTATCAAATCCCCCATACTTAAACCTTGCTCGCCCTCGAGTAAGCTAAAAGAAAACTCACTCCTCCAATCAGCACACAGGTTTCAGGAAGTAAGGAAGAACATGAAACTAGCAATTACAAGACTCAACACTTCGCCCCCAAACAATAAAAAATGAGCAATGCATAAACTCCAATCTATCTCCTTATCGCTCCATGAGTGATCCTACCCGAGCTCCTTATAACACCTCTTCTTATGACACCAACGCCAAGCAAGAAAATCCTAAATCACTCAACTCATTTTGCTTAGGCGCCCTTTCGGGTTTTCACCTAACCACTCATTTCATTTTGCTAGATATCTCACATGTTGCTCACATCACTCAAGTCCATTTTTGCACCAACCTAGAGTCGGTCGGACTACCTGCTTTTTACCTGAGCTTTTCAGCTCATCCCAGGATTTTGATTGCCTTTTTCTCATATTTTTGGCTTTTTCTTTTTCAAATTTTTCAAAAATTCATACACATCAGCCATACACAAGTGCACAACACCATAAAACATGTGAATACATTCTCTCCCCCATACTTAAACATGACATTGTCCCCAATGGAATGAAAGACAAGGTAAAAGCACGGGGATAAAGAAAACAGAAGACTCACATACGAGACCGGATGGTCTCCCTCCAATGAAGCACAAGGTGTAGTAGAAGTGGGATGAGCTCAATGATGATCCAATAATGTCCAGCTCATCCAAAACAATCGGTAACAAGGAAGAACGCCGAAATTGAAGATCCACAGAAGAAGAAAAATGAATGGCGAATTCAGCAAATCACCAACTTCCGAAAGGTTGCTAAGCACAAACCCGTGATCGTAGTTTGCAACCTACAATCACAAGCTCTTCTTCGGGGAATACCAATCTCGCATCACTCCAAGACTCATTTTTGCCTCAACCTGGGGTTGAGCGAGTCACCTTCTTATTACCTATGCGGCCCTTGCGGGTTTTCCGCACATCCAAGGATTTTTTTTTTTTTTTTTTTTTTTTTTGAAAGGAAGAAAGACTTACAGCGGTTTTGGCTACAGATTGTAGTTGAACCTGTGCCTCGGGCATCCTTCCCTAACCACAAAAACACTAAAAATGACAATTAAAAAAAATAAACAAAAATAAAAAATAAAATAAAGCATCTCAAACCTCGGGTTGCCTCCCGAGAAGCGCCTTAGTTATTGTCGTGGCTCGACATACTACTCACACAACCTCAATCTATATCATCGGGTCCTTTAGGAACCCTCTCATTGAGCACCTCCTTCTTGAACCATTCATGGAAAGGTTTAAACCTTAGACCATGCTTCTTGGTAGTTGACTCCTTCGGTGGCTCCTCCATCTTTACCTTCTTGGTTGCCTTCCCCCCATACTTCGATGGATCAGGGGGGTGTTGGAACTCAACTTCCGGGGCCTGCACAAAAGAAGAAGAAAAAAGCTTCTTGCTCGGAGTTAGCACAATGGGGCCAATGCCCAAAAGAGAGTTAGGGGACTCTCCCTTCTCATCCAATAAAGCTGTCATGTTAGAATCCTCAATCATAGGTTGTAACTCATCCAAAGGGTTAGGAGTCATTACATCAACAAAGTTCAAAGAGGAATCAACAACGGGCTTCATATCATAGATGTTAAATTCAACTTCATCCCCATCAAATTCCATAGTCAATTTCCCACTATTAACATCAATTTTAGTTTGTGCTGTTTTCATGAAAGGCCTACCTAACAGCATAGGGGCCGCATCTTTGTCATGCTCCATATCCAACACAAAAAAATCAGCGGGAAATATCAAATCACCAACCATAACAAGTACATCTTCAACCACTCCCTTAGGATACACATTAGACCTATCAGCTAGTTGAATAACAATACCGGTCTCATGCAAAGGTCCTAATCCTAGGGATTCATACAAGGACAAAGGCAAAACATTGATAGATGCACCAAGATCAAGCATAGCATTTTCAATTTTAGTATCACCAATCACACATGGAATGCTAAACATACCCGGGTCACCACACTTTTTAGGCATTTTCTTTTGAAAAACCGCGGAAACATGCTCACTAATTTTGACCTTTTGTTTTCCTTTCAATTTTTGATTCCTTTTGATAGTGCAAATTTCTTTTAAAAACTTAGCATATCTAGGAATACTTTTAACCAATTTTAGCAAAGGAATGTTTACCTGACACTTGCTAAAGGTCTCATACATCTCATTGTCACTCTCCGGTCTTCTAGTGTCCTTCAACGCCTCAGGGAAAGGCGGGACCGGCTTCTGAGAGCAAAGGGGTGGAAAGCTCGGGCGAACATACTCATCATGAAGATCTGGGCTCAAACCGCGAGCCACGGCGGGTCCACGCGATCGCCGTTCCTGAGCTGGGAGTTCTGTCGCCAAACCGCGAGTGGACGCGGGTGAGGGCGATCGCCGGGGCTCCTTGGTGGTTTCTGGCGCTGAACCGCGAGTGGACGCGGGTCCACGCGATCGCCGGCGCTCCATGGATTCCTCTTGGCTGCTCACTGGAATGAAACCGCGAGTCACGGCGGGTGACCGCGATCGCCGGCGTTGTTCCAGTGATTCTTCATCGTCGAAACCGCGATCGCGGTAGGTCGCGTGAGATCGCGTTTTCCTGTTTTCACACGGCTCAGAACCGTCTTGCAATTCACCCTGTTCAGCATAAGGGTTCAATAGCTTCCCACTCCTCAAGGTAATGGCACTCACATTCGCCTTCGGGTTGACTACCGTTTGTGACGGTAATTTTCCCGATACATGAGCCTCTAGATTACTCACGGATTGAGCAATTTGTGCCACTTGTCTCTCAAGATTCTGAATAGACGACTTTGTCTCAGCATATTTCTGCATAACCGACTGAGCCAACGACTTGATCATGTCTTCAGCTGACATGGTTTGTCTCGGGTTGTATTGTGGCCTCGGTTGTTGTTGTTGTGGTTGCAAGAGATGAGGATTTTGAACATTTTGCTGATTACTCCACCTCATATTTGGATGATCTCTATACCCCGGGTTGTAGGTGTTAGAGAATGGATCATACTTGGGTCTTGGTTGCCATCCTCCAACACCATTCACCTCAGCACTTGACTCTTGAAGAGTAGGGCATTGATCATTTGGATGCCCCACTTCATTGCAAACTCCACATGGTCGGGCTTGAGACGGAGTGCCATTCAGCATGAAGCACTTCATCATTTCCTTCAGCTCATTCACATCAGACTCAATCTTTGAGGAGGAACCCACAGCCTTGAGACTCTCTCTCTTGCTAAATTGCCTTGAGCCTTCGGATAGCTCCTGAAACATCTCAAACGCTTGGGTAGGAGTTTTGTTCAGAATATTACCTCCACAAGCGGCATTCACCATTCTTCGTTCCTCATCCGAGAGACCGTTGAACAAGTAGAGGATGAGATCTTGATCATTGTACCCATGATATGGGCAACTTGCACATAGCCGCTTGAATCTCTCATAATACTCGTACAAGCTCTCGCCTCCTTGTTGTTCAATGGTGGCAATGGGTCTCTTCAAGCTATTCAACTTCGTGGCCGGGAAGTATTTTTCGAGAAAAGCCTTCTTCATTTTAGCCCATGTTGTAATACTTCCCGGAGCAAGGTAATATAGCCAATCATTTGCAGCATCCTTCAAGGTGAATCCAAATGCTCTCAACATGATGGCATCGGCAGTGACACCTCTTGGCTTCATGCTAGAACACACCGCATGAAATTGCGCCAAGTGCTTGTTCGGGTCTTCTCCAGCAAGACCATGAAAGTGAGGCAGCTCATGAATCAATCCTGCCTTCAACTCAAAATTCACTCCTTCGGCTAACTCAGGAATAGTTATAGCCAAAGGCTGTTGCTCCAAGTTAGGAGCGGTAAGTTGTCTCAACGTCCGGTCACCCATCTCAGTTTGGTTCAGAATCTCACGGGCTGCTCTTCGGTTCCTTAAAAATGTCCGCTCAATTTCTGGATCACAATCAACAATCAAAGAATCAGTAGCACGGGTGTGAACCATACAAATGGTTCACACCAAAGGGTTGACAAACAAACAATTACAAAGAAAAGAACAAATAACTCCCCGGCAACGGCGCCAAATTTGATAAGCGTTATTTTCAGTCGTTCACACTATCAAAGTAATCCTAAAATGCAACTAGAGTATAGCATGCAAGTAAGGAGTCGTACCCAAGGGAGTAACACGTCAATTTCAATGCAATTGCTGGTTTATCAACTTCAAAGAACAAATGGGGGGGGGGGGGGGGGGGGGGTTTGGTTTTGTACTGAAACTACTCAATTTCAATAGCATAAAAATCAAGATTAAACAATGGGAGAAAGATGTTTCACCTAGCAAGTTTCCACACATCAATTAATCAAGTTGTAATTTCGGTTCATCTCATGTTCATCATAATCCTATGGATTTGTCCCAATTCCGATCTTATGTAAATTAACAAGCCAACCGGTCTATTGTTAATTCTTATTAATCGACAACCTAGAAGACCTTCTAAGTTGATTCAATCAATAGCATAGGGCATAAGAATATAATGGATTGCAAGCAAAACTCAACACCGCAAGATGACATGCAAATCAATTTCCTTCACACAATTGAAATCAATATACCAATTTCATGCAATTGTGGTTGCTACAAGTGATTAGAGATTCCACCGTCTATCCCTATTCTAGCAATTAGAAATCTATAAAATCAACTAGGTTGTCAATCTAGCAAATAACATAGAAATCGAATTATAATCAAGGAAATCAATACAAAGATCCAAAGGGACGAACAAGAGAGAAAGAACCTTACAACTGAATTAATCGAGTGCTTCCACGCTAGGCAAAACAATGGAAGATTAGTTCCGGTTCATGTTCTTCACGAAATCCAAAACCATGGAGAAAACTAGAAAAACGTTCTTGAGAAAAACAAAGAAAGAAAAGAGATGGAAAAGATAGATGATGAGAGGAGAGAGAGGGAATGGTGATGGATCAATCTCTGCACCAAAAACGTGCCTTCTAAACCTAAACTGAAACCAAAACGTCTGAATTGATTAAGGGAAAACAAAACGTCAAGCCAAAAAGGAAATCGGGAAAATTCAGAACCGCCAGAGACGCGACCGGACGCGATCGCTTCCGCTCGCCGTTTCGCCTCGCCAATTTTCAGAACTTCCTGGAGCAAAAACGCGACCACCGGCGATCGCCTCCGCCCGCCGCCACTCGCGTCCAGTCGCGTCCACCCGCCGCCACCTGCTCGCGTCAGCCAGCTCCAGCCCAGCCCGCGTCGGCCCGCGGTGGGTCGCCATGGCCCGCGTCAAGCTGCTTCTCCTAGCTTCAATGTCGTCTCTTCATGTCAGCCCGGCTCCTCGAGCGTCTTCTCGCCAATGTAACCTCGAGCCTCGTCCTCAACATGCAAGTGCTTCCAAATAATCATAATGTAGCTCCGCACCTCAAGCATCGACTTAGCTCCAAAACCGAGCCAAAATCTCCACAAAACTATGCTAATAACTACTAGTTGCGCTATGTAAAATACCGCTTATCAAATGCGCGGGCCGACGCGGTGGGTCGCCATGGCCCGCGTCAAGCTGCTTCTCCTAGCTTCAATGTCGTCTCTTCATGTCAGCCCGGCTCCTCGAGCGTCTTCTCGCCAATGTAACCTCGAGCCTCGTCCTCAACATGCAAGTGCTTCCAAATAATCATAATGTAGCTCCGCACCTCAAGCATCGACTTAGCTCCAAAACCGAGCCAAAATCTCTACAAAACTATGCTAATAACTACTAGTTGCGCTATGTAAAATACCGCTTATCAGATTTGCCTAAAATCTCCACCAAATACTACGACTTTCACTCCAAAAGGTTGTACTGAACTAAGGAGATTTGTAGCCCATAAAATATATTTTAAAGTCATGTCTAATGCTTCAAAATAGAATCTATTCGTCATCGGAGCTCATCCCAGATAATAAGTTGGCATCACAAATCAATTCAGATAGTTTTGTACCTGAACTTAAGTTGTAAAGTTAACAAAACCATAACTTGTGAAGATGATCAAACTATATTAACTACGACCTATAAGTACTTTAAATAATAATAATAATAATGATAAATTATATTTAATAAATACGTTGTGAAGATTAGGCCCATATGAAATTTGGTTTACAATTATGTTAAAGTGGGTTATTTATTTTATATAATTGTCGTTTGAAGATAAAAATACATTAGGAAATATCATATATATATATATATCATAATATAATACATATATAAACAATGCACTTGATAAATACAACATACTATATGCTCTTTAGTTCGTATAAATTGGATTTAAATGACTTTCAATAGACTCTATGAAATACATTAGTTATGGAAATTGGTAAGTAAACTACTACAACATAAACACTGGATTTATCTTAATCGACTTTGAGAGAATCTTTTCAATAATATTTTATATATTCTTGATAGAAATCTACAGTTTTAAGCAATTTGTGAACTTGATCGTAAAAATATTGTATAGCTTCAATATGTAGAAAAATTATAGAGAACATTTGTAAAAACTATAAGTGTTTTAAGACGATATAGCAAGATTAGTTGATATATATTTACTTACACCATCAAATAAGATATATGAAAAATAGACTTTTCTATCTATTCAAGATTACTTAGGAAAATAAAGGGTTAAAAACTCCCTACGCATATAAATTGAGATTCTCTAATAAAAACCTATCTTATTGGTTGTGATTACTTATTATAATCAAAACTTATCTTATTCTATAAATGGAAAATATTTTTTAGTTTTTTCGTATCTTTTCGGAACATTTTGCATCTCTTTTAGTTGATAATCCTTTTTTATTTTTTTTCCTAATAGTTGGATGATGTAGTGGATGATGGTTAGATGAGTGATGACATATAGGCAAATCAAACGTGGTGGCGACACATAAAGTTTTGGATTAGTAGATATATAGTATATTACATTTCGTGCTTTAAACGACTTTAAAAAAAGATTATGCATACCAATAATATGTTATATAAAATAATTGACATGAACATAAACCATTATACTTATAGCACGTTTTCACCTTTGTTTTGTATAAAGTTTACTCTTAGCGACTCTAACTTCCGGATCCTAGTCTTATCTTTTTGTGGTCCATTTTGGAAAGGATTAATGTAAAAAATATTACAGATTTATTTCGCATAGTGCATAAATAAATATTATAGAATATTCTGTGGTCAATATTGGAAAAAGATAATCAAATATTACAGAATATTTTTTTGTACACTTTGGAAAGATTTTATTGCAAATAATATTCGTATGACAAGTGTAGGATTCTATTACCGTAGATTTTTTATTTTTAAAATAGATCTAAAAAAACCACAAACTGCCACATGTCCAATTCAATATCGTGACGCTATGTGGCAAAAAAATATTCTGTAATATTTGCTCAATAACGAACCACACTAACTGATAAATAAATTTAGGATGCCATTGTTTATCCTCAACCACTAACTCACCATCTCATAAGTAAATTGAGTATATAACCTAAAAGTCAAATGACGTCATCACTATAGGAAATTTACCGCGCAACAATTAAGAAAATATTTTTTTCTTGTGGATCTCTATTGGTAAGATAGCTAGAACGCACGTACATATTCAAAATTCACTGGATGAATATCCCGACCGCAATCAATTCTTAATTCTGCTGTTTTAGGTAGGAAATTTAAATATTTAATGACATATTAGAATAAAAAGGATCATATATCATATATATGATATTAATACAGTAAGAGTAAAGATATTAAATTATCTCAAATATGGTAAGAGAATGTACTTAATCAATATTATGCTGGATATGCAATATTGACAGATAAGAAGGAAAAAAAAGATTGTGATCTTAATATATAAGGTAAGAGTATATTTTATAATACAAATATTATAGAATATTTTGTTGTATATTTTGGAAAGATTTTATTATAGATAATATTAGTATGACAAGTGTAGGATTCTATTACTATAATTTTTTTATTTTTAAAAAAATCTAAAAAACCCACAGGCTGCCACGTGTCCAATTCAATACCGTGACGCCACGTGGCAGCGTAAAATTCGGGCTCATTCTGGGAGTGCCATGTGGCTCAGTCAGTATTTGCGTTTAGTAGTTATATAGTAGATTAGCTTTAGTTGTAGAAGTGTAGTTTTGTCTTAAGTATGTTTGAATTATATATCACGATTGCTTTTTGGCGCATAGGCATTTTTGTCTTTTGGCGCATAGGGTTCACACGTAACGTGTGACTGTAATCCACACGTTACGTGTGACTCACTTCTACACGTAACGTGTGGGATGTTTTCACACTTTACATGTGGAAAACAGTCACACGTTACGTGTGACTGTAATATAATATAATTGTATTTGTAGTATTTAGGGTTTAGGGTATTTGTGTAGGTCATATTATTGTATATTTGTAGTATTTATTTATGGTTTAATGTTAAGGTTTAGGGATTTTATATATATTACAATGTTACGTGTATGAACATTACATTATATTATTATATAGTTGTTTATTTAAAATTAATAAAAAGAATGCCCCAAAATAATCAACATAAAAGATAGAATAGACTTGTTCATTACGTTGGATGACTACAACAACATTTAACTCACAATGCAAGAAATAATACAATTTTTTCATAAACTTAGAAAGCCTAGCACAAAATAAAAGATATCGCCTAGTTGCGTTTGAAGAAATTAGGATAGTCTCTGGTAAAACTTCGCGACATATCATGTCTCTGCTTTGATAAAATGGCTTGTTCCCTACAAAGGGTAGTACGTAAACAACATTTGTTGATGGTGCCTATTTGGGTTTGATGATGATTCGGATGAAGATGTCATTATTTGTGGTGCTTGATTTCCTACAAACCATTAATATGAAAAGGCCAATCACAGTTACTAAATCGAAAGAAACTGGAAGAAGAAGCTTACCCACAAATGAATCTTCAATCCCGTTTGTATTGGACTTGTTGCAACCCTAATGCCTCTTATATAGTGAAAATGAATGTGTTTGACAACTAATATACAGCTGTATACAAATGTAGTATAAAATGACTCCAACCACTATCATTAAAGACCTCAACCACTAGCATTAATAACTTTTCAGCAATGTAACCCTAATTGTAAGTTCCTCTCCTCAATCTCAGGAATAATGTAACTCGCATACCTAAATTCAACCTTATTAATTAAAGATAAATAGTAAACCCTAAACCCTAACCCACAGTTTAGTTAAAGATAAATAGTAACCCTAAACCGTATCCTATATACGCTAAAAGCACACGTTACATGTGGAACACGAGCACACGTAACGTGCCAAGCAACTCCAGACGTTACGTGTGGACAGGTTTGCCACATAACGCATGGTTCAGTCTGTTGCAAAACGCATTGAATAACCGTCTTGTCCCCACCTAACTGTAATAATGGCCCCATCTTCTTCCCCGGCTAACAACCCATTCGAACCCATTTCGAGCCTAAACCCTTATTTCAAACACTAACAAAATCTTATTTTGCACTCTCAATCTTTCTACAAAAAATGGACAATCTGAACAACAACGAGTATTGGAGCAACAATGGGGAAGATATTCCACTTTGGAACGAGGTAATTTCTATTAAGTAATCCTAAAGTTCTATTTTTTTCTTGTTTTGAAAATGTTTAAAGTTCTAAGCTTGATGGTTAGGGTTTAGTGAAGCTATTTTTGGGGTGATAATATATTTGTTGTTTAGGGTTTAGGGAAGCTATTTATGATATTTGTTGTTTGATCTTAAAATCTCATTTTATTGTTTTGGGTATTAGAAACAAAAATTGATCGTTGTTTAGGGTTTAGGGCTGCGAAATGGCTGTTACATTGAAGAACAGTTTCACACGTTACGTGTGGACAATCTTCACACATAACGTGTGAAACTGTTCAACACGTTACGTGTGGACAATCTTCACACATAACGTGTGAAGCCATCACACACATAACGTGTGAAATCAATTCCAGAAACCAAGTTTCATTATGTATGTGCCATTTTATAATTAGTGCACTAGTTGATGACATGATTTCGTGTATGCAGACGAACTATCATTTATACGAAGGGTTAAACAATATCTCCCTCAATGATTAGAGTACTCCACAGAAGACATTTTCAGTTTGGGAAACGCCCCAAAAGACATTTCTGGTTTGGAACACTCCAGAAGCATCTTCATCTCACGCTACTCCACAACTATGCTTTCCATCCCTACACACACAGCCTCAGTTCAGTGTACCACCTGAGGAGGATGTGTACGTCTCTGCCGATTATTCAAGGTTTTTCATAACTGAAAAAATATGGGAGTCTAGAGAAGAAGCCTTTTCGTGGGCGCAAGAGATGGCTAAGTCTAAACACTTTTGCATCAAAAAGTGGAGGAATAAACCTTCCACCCCTCGGGCCCTTGGGGGGACTTGGTTACCGTGTGATAGGCATGGACAAAACGTGCCTAAAGGAGCTGACCAAGTGAGAGACATCACAAGGTCGAAGAAATGTGGGTGTCCCTTCATGTTGAGGCTGAAAGAAGGGCCGAAGGGATTGTGGAGGATCATTGTACAACATGGAACTCACAACCATGTATTGCAGACAATTTGTATGGTAGTGCATTAGCTGGGCGACCAACCGCTGAAGAGAAGGAGATTATAAGGGTGATGACGGTCAATCATTGCAAGCCTCTGAAGATTCATACTACAATCCATTCGTCCCCTGGAAATGTAACCAAGATGAAGCAAGTGTACAACCTCATGCATGAGATACGAAAGAAGGGCATGGAAGGAAGACCAGTTGTACATCAGTTCTTCTATGAGTGCAATGAGAAGGGGTACTTCATGGAGCATAGATTCAACAAGGACACCAACAAAATAACGGATATCTTCTTTGCAAGCCAGGATCAGTTTTGGTTGCTGAAGGCATTTCCGTACATTGTGTTGCTGGACTCTACATATGCAACTAACTGGTTAGTAACGTCCATATCTAATATACTCTTCATTTGTTCATGTCACGGTTAGGACGCCATTATATTTTACATATGATTATGTGTTCAGCTACAATTTGCCCTTCCTTGAAATCGTCGGCATCACATCAGTTTGGAAAAACTACAATATTGCCGGGGCATTTCTGGAGAAGGAGGACGAAGACAGTTACAAGTGGGCCATAGAGCAACTTGCTAAGATGTTTGCCAAGGTGCAACGAGCACCCACATGTGTGGTCACTGATCGGGAAAAGGCGTTGATGAACGCCTTAGAGAAGCAGTTTCCAGCAGCAAAATTCCTCCTATGTAGGCGGCATGTGAGGAAGAATATTGAAGACTTCGGGAAGAAGGCCATGGACAAGTTTAGGGGCACAGTGTTTTCCAACGACTGCATGAAGCTCTTCAAGGAAACGACCATACAAGGGTACGAAGCATCACTCTCGAAGCTGAAGCGTGATTGGAGAAAAGCTCCAAAATGTCTTCAATACTTACAAAAAAACTGGCTTGACCCTTACAAGGAAAGAATCGTCTCCGTATGGACAGATACAGTGTTCACGCTGGGTACTACCACCACTAACAGGTTTGTGCATCAACTGTTTATCTAAATTTAGCTAGTTATTTGGACTTGGTTAGACCTTTACAGTTTATCTAAATTTAGTTTGTGCATCATTGTTGTAATGCAGGGTTGAAGGGGCCCATTCCAGTCTGAAAAGCTTCTTCACAAGCAACGATGGCAACCTTTGCACTGTGTTCGATCAATATGATACACGGTTGCGCAGTCATATTTATGAGATTCAGGGGGCACTGAATGAGAGCATAGGAAAGAGATATACGCTGCTAACAAACGCAGATCTGTTCTGCAAGCTGCACTTCAAGGTCTCTGCGGTTGCACTAGCTCGTTTGATTGAGGAATACAGGAAAGGAGAAGCTCCATTGTGGAGCACTATATGCAGATGCCAGATGAGGGTCAGAGACGGCTTGCTTTGCGTGCACGATTTGGCGCAACATGTGAGGAACGAGACCCCAATTGAACCTAGCTCATTGCATCCGTTCTGGAGACAATTGACCTTTTTAGAAGTGAAGACACAAGAAGAGGAAGAAGCCTTTACACGCAACGTGAATAGATCGTTGCTTGAAGAATTTTCCCGAAGCGTCTTCCCCACATTGCCAGTTGAGGTTCAACAGAGAGCAGTCTCCACGCTTAGAAGTATAGCACATCTAGAGCAGACTACTCTGGAAGAGCCAGCCAAAGTCAGGCATAAGGGTCGGCCTCAAGGAGCTCTGAACTTTGCCACCAAAAGACAGCCGTCATCATGGGAGTACACTGACCAACAGATGGACGGAACACCTCCGAAAAAGCAAAAAGGAAGACCACCGAAGATGGGCCTACCCTTACCTTATGGTGCCACGTCATTGATCAAGAACCTGTGGCGATATCGTGGCCAGATCCCCAAGTGTATGTTCCCACACGTTGGAGGATGGTATGAGATAGAGCCTGATGGAAACTGCGGGTACAGAGCAATTGCGCATTGTCTGGGCTTTGATCGACGTACCATGATCGCTACGTTGAGAAAAGAGTATGAGCTACTCGCGCCACTTTGGGTGTCTACGATGACACTTGAGGAAATGGAGGCGAAGCTTGATTGGTTTCCCTCGCCGAACAGGCCGGCCCCACCGGAGACGTGGTTGGAGCTCTCAGATATGGGATGTTTGGTGGCAACGACATTCACATGTGTGTTCGTTACCGTCGGGGGTGGCGTGGGGACGACATACCTGCCTATGAAGGGGGCGACAAACGAAGCATTGACTGGCGAGTTTCTGAAGACGGTATGCATTTGCCATGTCGCGAAAGAGCAACATTTTATTGCGGTACGTTAATACAATCACATTTGTTTATACTATCTTGTGTTAAAGCATATGTATGATGCATTGATTTTGATGTAGATTGGGTTGGCCAAAACTTCGCCCTTGCCTCCTATTTACTCGGGATGGCTGTACCATCATGACCCATGTGCGGGTGATTACGTAGATCAATCCCTCGGGATACGATGAGGGCTCACGTGCGGCGGGAGTACCGGAGGACTAAAATTCCGCCTGTAGTAGTTATTCTGATCTATTGTATTAGAATAACCATGCAGCGGACTCCCCTGGTAGTCCCGGTAGTTGTGAAGAGGCTCAGACTCTGCCCTACCTCCATGAGAAGAAGGAACCGCCATCAAGCTCTGAACTCCTATCATTTCAGCGACCCCACTACTGCTACCGGCTCCAGTCTGGTATGCGCCGGTCTCATCATCTCGGTAGCAGACATTCCTCCGTTGCCGCCTAAACCTGTCGACCTCTTCACCAGTCCTATAGGACTGTTCACGTACAAGGTTGCGGCGTATCCGACGTTCAGTTCTGTCCCCATGCTCCATCTGCGGTTACATATCCAGACATTTTATTACCCAAAAAATTTACAGCCAACAACTCGGTCAACAACTCGGCCGAGTTTTCGACCGAGTTGTTCACAGTGAACCAGAAGCCCAGATGCAGAGAATTCACACGTTACGTGTGAACTAATGTCACACGTAACGTGTGGTGCACATTCACACGTTACGTGTGAATGTGCACATTTCAATTTGCCGGGGAGTTGCCAGCGGCACTCCGGCGACTCTCCGACCGAGTTGTTCACAGTGAACCAGAAGCCCAGATGCAGAATGTCACACGTAACGTGTGGTACACATTCACACGTTACGTGTGAATGTGCACATTTCAATTTGCCGGGGCGTCGCCAGCGGCACTCCGGCGACTCTCCGACGAGCATTCACAATTCCGACGAGTTTTTTTCATCAAAATATACATGCAATTCATCCAAAATTCCACAATTTTTACAAATCTATCAATACTATCACTTCCACTTCCATATTTTCACACAAAATTCAACATAAATCCTCATGCAAACAATAACTTCAAAATTACCCAAAAAATCAAAAACAACCACAAAACCTTCCCCAAAGCATAGATCTACCACCCTAAACATCAAAATAACATAGATCTACAATATGGATCTACAATTCCTAACCAATAACTTCAAATCTAACAAAACAAATCAAACAACGACGAGTAATAACTAACCTTTCAAAGATCTTGAACGTAACGCGCGGAGTCGATCGATTCGTCACGAGGAGAGCAAAGAGACGCGTAACGAGGAGAGCAACAAGAATTGCGGCTTCGAATGACTGAAGGAAGAGAGCAAGATCTGGCTTTTAAAGCCAGATCCATGCCACACGTTACGTGTGGAATGTACACACACGTAACGTGTGGATGTATCCCACGCGTAACGTGTGGGACAGTCTCACACGTTACGTGTGGGGCTTGAACAGGTGCCTTCCCGCGCGTAACGCGGGAAGCCTATTCCCACGTTACGCGCGAGCCCTATGCGCCAAAAGGCAAAAATGCCTATGCGCCGAATAGTATGACCCTTATATATGGTCGTCCACTCAGCGTAAACACACTTAATTAGCTTTAGTTGTAGAAGTGTAGTTTTGTCTATCTATACTATATACATATTTGTCACAATTAATAATCTTTTTTTATAATTTCCTCTATTTTACATAAAATTAATTTTACATAAAATTAATTTTATATAAAATTAATTTTCTCTAATCTTCTATCTTAATAAATATATTTAATTGTTTTTTTAAAACTCTTTTTCAACACTTTTAAAATAAAATATCTATCAATGTTCACATTTAAATATAACTTTTTATCTATTTGTTTTTAAAAGATGAGTTGGAAACCAACAAATATCCTCTAGCATACATGAAAAATAAGAAGAACATAAATCAAACTAATCCAACACTTTGATTTTGTATTATCTCAATGTATTCACTTGAAATAACACCTAAATAGTGATGTTTAAACTAATTCTATATAATAATTTGGTATGAGATATAATTATACAACTTTGTTATAAAGTTCACAAAATGATTTTGTTTCATCTCATATAGTAATTGGTAAAGTATTTTGGAATACCATATATATCATTTCGCTATATAAAACCGATCCTAAATTACAATATATTTGATTGTACAAATTTTATAAAATATACTAATATATTAACAATATCAACTAATTTAATTATAAATAAAATATATATAGAATAAAAATGTCATGGACCATGCAATCGTGTAGTTATACTTAAAATTGAAATGAGGGACATAAAGAATTGCCCTTAATTATCTATATATTTAAAAGTTAGCATTCTAGTTTCATTGAATGCTAACTTTTAAAAATGATGCCTTATTTATTTAGCTCACAATTTAAAGAATTTTTGAAATCCAAAAAGTACTAAAGTGACAATTTTATATATTAATAATATATAATCTTCTATATAATAAAAAAATTTGATTCACAATTATATACAATTACTATATATTAATCGATTAAAAAGTCCTCATTTTCATGTGGTTGTATAACTCTTATATCCTTACATTAAATTTTCAACATAGTTTAATTTATATTTCTATTAAGCATGAAAAACAACCAAAATACCATCACTAAAAGACCTTTGTATCTTTTTGAGAAATTGAAAAATATTAAATAAAAAAATTAATAGACCAAAGTGACAATTTTATATATTAATAATATATAATCTTCTATATAATAAAAAAATTTGATTCACAATTATATACAATTACTATATATTAATCGATTAAAAAGTCCTCATTTTCATGTGGTTGTATAACTCTTATATCCTTACATTAAATTTTCAACATAGTTTAATTTATATTTCTATTAAGCATGAAAAACAACCAAAATACCATCACTAAAAGACCTTTGTATCTTTTTGAGAAATTGAAAAATATTAAATAAAAAAATTAATAGACCAAATCAGTATTAGTGATTAAAAGTTATTATATAACCAATTATTAATTGAATTTATAGACATAACATCTCTTTTAAAACTATAAAGTACTATATGTATGATATGATTTTATCCTTTTTTAATTTTAATTAAGAATAATTAATATAATGTAATTGCATGAAATACGTTTATAGCTCCCAAAAACCGAAAAAATTGACATAAATCCATTTTTTTGTACCACCTAATTAATCTTTTTATATTAAGGATATTTATTGTCACCAACCAATTGAATCATAAATACTTAAAATTAGGAGATAGGCAACCTATAAACTTAATAATTTTACCTTTATTATCATGATTATGCCAAAATAAGTGCATGAATGGAGAAAATTATTTATTACATTTATCACCTAGAATTGTGTTTCATGCCAATGAGCAATGCATTAACAATATTTTAGTTTTATGGTATTTAAATTTCACCATTCAAGTATATTTATTCATAATAATAAAGGGAAATGAAAATATTGTAACCTTTGTGACTCTTCATTCACCATTCGAGGTTCATGTCTATGGGTAATTACATCAATTTAGACAATGAATAAATGTGTTCATAACATGTTAATTCTATACGCATTTAATCGGCAATTTAAATATTTTTTTTCTCTTTAAGTAGTTGATAGCAGATGAATTGATCTTCTGAAAACCCGACCAAACATTACCAATGATGAATGGATGTAGCTCAAGATGAAGGTGAGTCATTTTCTATTTTTATGGTTATGCTACAGTAGTTGTTGCAAGTATGGATTTTTATTTTCAGGAATCTTTTTATTGATATAAGCTTATGAAAATTGATTAATTTTATTCTTGAAATGTGATGTTTTTTTTTGCTATATATGGCATGTTTAAGTGTTTATCATTGTAGGAATACATGAAGGTCAAGCTCCTCACAAAGATTGACGATTTAGGAAGAATACATTTTCTGATTTTCACACCAAATTGATCGGCCAACTATGAAGGCAAGTAAGAAACATAAGATCCCAATTGAAATCAAGTTGTGTAGATTTGTGAATGATTATGCCAAGAGTTCCTCAAAGTTGGGCATCCTTAAATAGTAAAACATATATTCTTGAAATAATTAAATCATTCATTTATCTATATATATCCAGTATATTATATTGTTGGTTGAAAATTTACAGTAATTTCCATTAAATATTTATTTATTTCTAAATCATTAGACTTTTCTAACATTTTTATATATTAATCATGCAGACTTTTACGGATAAATTTCTTCAAAAAATACAAGTATCATATCAAATGAAACGTACGTATCTGTAGGTATTACTTCTTTATACCAACTACATATTCACGATTCTGTTTTCTTAAACTGTTTTAATTACATTTGTAATTTATCTACTTATACAAACTATTTATGATATTATAGTTCTTGGGGTATTTTCTTTTATTAGAAACAAAATTGTGTATGTAATCCAAGTAAGAGAGTGACAAAACCAAAACACACACATGACAATGCCAAAGTCTAGATATTTTGAAATAGGAAATAAATCGATGTTATAGAGAAATGTCGTTAGAAACAAACCATCAAGTTATTGCAATTGTTTTGTTGTCAATTACCACTCAAATTACTTGACCTTTATATACAATTGATTCAAAATAAACCATAATTT
Organism: Rheum nobile; assembly: GCA_027886185.1. Classification (NCBI taxonomy): domain Eukaryota; kingdom Viridiplantae; phylum Streptophyta; class Magnoliopsida; order Caryophyllales; family Polygonaceae; genus Rheum; species Rheum nobile. The sequence goes on from WOAB01000309.1 coordinate 872,486, forward strand.
CTTTATACATTTCAATGAATAGAATATAATTAATGTATAAATAATACCATTAAAATTATTTCGGATTCCTTTTAATTCAAAATTTTAGTTTTTAAATAAAATACATATAAATTAAGAATATATCTATAGAGGAACGCTCCGGTAAAACGTGAGTTATGGTAAAACGAAAGTATTAATCTGAAGCATTGGATTGATGATGATGGATGGTTGGATGATTGAGCCTTACAATAGATATGGTAGGGGTGTAACCACCAAATCTACTCTAATAAGGCAATTATTTAATTTTTAATTAGGAAAAGATAATAAATGAGGTTGTTAGACGAGAGAGAAAACACAATATTTTCTCTTTCCTAAAACCGCCCCATTCTGCTGATACATTTTCTTCTTCTTCAACGATTTTCCAGCGTTCATGAATATCGATCACGTCTTTATGAATATCGTTCATGCGTTTATGAATATTGATGGATTTGAATATCTCCACTTAAAACATGAATATCACCACTTGATTTTTTCAGCGTCCTAATGCTTTGCAAATTCGTAGATTTGTAAAATTGTTCTTGTTACTTTTGTCATTGTTTCTTGAATATCGTTCATGTTTGTATGAATATCTTTGTTTAATATGTGGATATCACCAATTAAAGACATGAATAACACAACTTAAAATATGAATATCACCACTTAATAATATATGAATAACATAATCAATTACACCATGAATATCATTCTATATTGGTATGAATATCACTACGTTTCACCATGAATATCATAACCCAAACAAAAAATATTCACTTCACATTAACACAGATAGTTATACACGGAAAAATGTACATGAACATCAGTATTGATTACATGAATATTAGGAATGACAAACACGAATATCGCTATTACACAATGACTTCTGCTTTATTAGACGAGCAGGAAGCTTCAAACGTCTCTTTGTCGGTGCAATAGTTAGGCCTGAAAACAATGTTGAATATCAACAACGTCATAGTGAATATCACATCATAAAATTTGAATATCAACTACTCAGATCATGAAACATACATACAACATGAATATCAAAAGCATTTATATGAATATCACATCAAACAATTTGAATATCAATTACAAACAATACAAACAACACCATCAACAAGCAACTTGAATATCACATATAAAAACGTGAATATCAATGATCAATAACTCATACAACACCATCAACAAGCAAAATCTGAATCCACGTGAATATCAACATTATTATAATGAATAACACCACATAGAAACTGAATATCATATATACAAACTTTAATTTACACATGATGAATATCGGATAAACGAAATTGAATATCATATATACGAGCTCGCCGCCGCCGCCTCGTTCTCCGTCGGAAATCGTAGGGTGCGCGTGGTCTCTGTGAGAATAGTTGTACTTAATCTTATCCATCCATTCAAAGATCTACATTGAATTAACAGTTTCTTGTTACAAGCCATAATCTAAAATCCGCGAGTGGAATCGCTAGGTTTACGAAACAATCCAAGAAGTGCTGGTGGCGTTTTTAGTTGCGAAGCTTCTGAATGCAATTGAGAAGGTCGTTTTTCCCAATCACACGACCTTCCCTGACGTAGCCGTCCAATACGTTGGCGACCTTATCTTTGGTGGCTCCGATGGCGGATAGTAGCCTATATAGGCGGTTGGAGGCGCACGACAGATGTGGTGGGCGACGGGCTAGAGGTGTTCGGCTCAGATCTGGTGTGGGCTCGGTTGGGTGAGGTCGCGAGGGGTGCGGTGGTGGCGCAGAGGTCGTGCGCCGGTGGGTCAGGGGGAAATGGTGAGCGATGGGCGCGGAGGTCCGGCGAGGTTGTGGTGTGGGTCGCCGACGAGTTCGGCTGGGCGCTCGCCGGTGGTTGAGACTGGGTGAGTGAAGGTCGCCGGCGAGGAGTAATGGTGAGACGGCGAAGGTGAGACATGAGGAGGGAATCGGGGTGGGTTGGTGCTGGGTGTCGATTCGAGCCGGAGATGATACGGCTCAGTGTGGTTGTTCGGCGAGGTTGTAGTTGTAATAACCCCTAAAAGTCCCAAACTGTCGTTTTGTATGAAAGACACGATGGACAATTTCTGTAAGCTTCTATAATCTCAGTAAGATCATTTGAACGTAATGATATACATTTAAGGTGTATGGGGTCTTAGACTACTTTTAGAAGTGCTAAAAATAAGATCTAGCCAAGACCGCGACCAGAGGCCAACAGACGCGATCGCGGCATTTCCGCAACCGCAAAAGTGTTTCCGCGATCGCGAAAATGCTGTTCATCACCGCCTTCAATTCTCTCGCGTTTTGCCAGTTTGGGTGCCTCCGTTTCGCCGATGGGGATGCCGATCGATTGGTTTTCTCGGCGTTGAGCTCCCCTTTTTCCTATAAATAGGAGGCTCCCACCACCGGAATCTTGCCTTCGTCGGAGTGTCGTCGGAATTTATGGTGTCGTCGGAAGTGTCTTGGAGGCTAGGAAGTAGTGGTGGTCGTGGTGAGCCCTCGTTCGAGCCAAGAAGTGGTCGTTCGCGTCGTTGGTAAGCCTCAAAGCCGAAGTGGGAGCCGCGTCAGAAGGGAGATCTGCGATCGCGGGGATGAATTCCGCGACCACGGCTCTGCCTAGAATTCCGCGACCACGGAAGTCCAAACCGCGACCGCGGCTTGGACAACCACGGTCACGGCTTAGGCTTTTGTCCCTTTCGATTCATATCGTATTTCGTTCGTTCATTTATTCGTTCGTGCCGAATCTAACTTAGGGTTCCATCATTGTTTCGTCGTTGTCGTAGGAATCCGTAACCAGATTCCGGTTTCCAGATCCTGAAACCCGACATTCCTAGTTCGTCTAAATTAAGGCAAGTGTCGGTTCGCTCTTTCTTATCATTCCATATTTCTTTTAATTATCAATTACTTGATTGTTAATTAAAATGGGATGAAGTGTTGTTTCGTTTGGGAACAGATTTTATAAAATGATGTGATAAAATATGATACTATAATAGGTTGTATATATTGCTAGAAACAACGTTATTGTACATGTTATTTTTCCGTGATGGATATGATGTGGATTTAAATGTGAACTTAAATGCTAGTTTAGCACGAGTATTCGTAGGAACGCTAATTCCTTACGAGGATTAGTCGTTTCTTTATAACTGTGGTGATTTAGGAAGTAAGTGCCCTAACACCCTTTCTGGTCATGACCTACCCCTATCCGAATATAGGTGGTGGTGCACTCAGCTGGTGCCAAACATTCGGGAAATGTTCCCAAGATATCTCTTGTGTCGAGATGATGTATATATAATAAAAGCTTTAACGTGAGTATACGTTTTGTAATTAAATAAGATAAGTGCGGTTATGCACATAGTTAATGAACCTTCGGGCGAGAAGTACAACTTGGAACCCACCCGGACTTCGGTTAGAGTAAGTCTTCTTTCCAATCTGGATTCGCATTGCGCGGTGAGGTTGGTCGTTGACCCAGATGATCAAGTCATTTTAAACGCTTGTGTGAAAACTATAACGTTCCCAAACATTTGTCATACTTTCCCATAAGACTCAATTCCTTTGGAGTCTTCTTTTCAATACATATCTTCTTCTATCATTCCGTGAAAGTTCCGGATTATGTATCGTTCCTTCGGTTATTATTCGAGGAACAATGATAGTAAAACGGTTACGATCACTAAAACCTTTTTATTTCTACCCTTGCATAGTCTTTCATTAGACTAACCAACCGGTTATTTTCCTTTGCATGGTTGGCTGGTGTCATCCGTCTCATACGTCACATCAGATAAAGTTCCCGCATCAGTAAAGGCAAGGACTCGACGTGAAGGCAGTTGGTGTTGTTCTGTGATATTCCAAGGTTGAGATCCTAGGCGTAAGATCGCAAGGTCAAGACCTGTTGAGTCATTTTATTCTAAAGACTTCCGCTGTAATAAATATTTGTACTCGATTTTGTTATCGAATTGTAATTTCAACATTTGAAATAAAATATTATTTGGGCAGTTGTATGTCGTTTAATAAAGTTTATGTTATTATACAGTTTGTTATAAAATGGTTAAGCCTTGGGTGACCCCAGATGTGTAATCTGAGGTCACTGGCGGTAATATTTCCAAAGGGTATTTTGGGGGTGTTACAGTAGTGTGGGTCTCCGGCGGGAGAGTGAGAGATGAGGGCGCAGAGGTCGCGCGTCGGTGGGTAAGAGGGAGAGATCGGGAAGATGGAAAGGGGATCTGGGAGAGAGAGAGAGAGAGAGAGAGAGAGAGAGAGAGAGAGAGAGAGAGAGAGAGAGAGAGAGAGAGAGAGAGAGAGTAACTGGGAGGGAGAAAAAAAAGGAAGGTGTAAGATCTCTTGTGATTTGAGTAAAAAAATCCCTAAATTAAAGGAAATCATATGTGTTCAATTCCACCGCATAAACATGTACCCATTTACTTTCAATTAGGGCTCTTGTTTCATTTGTAATCCAATGACTCTTATTTGTACTATCGTTTTACTTTAATAAGCTGTTTCACTAGAACTAAATTTTATATCTATAATCTCATATATATATATATTTATCTATGTAGTCTTTGGGAAAATAATATCAAATTTATTTATAATGATTCTTATTAATCTCTCTATAACAATGTATTTATATAAATCTGTCAATATAATAATGATTCTAATTATAATTATAATGTATAATATTATGTATGTAACTTATTTCTAACAATATATTTATATAAATCTTTTATATATTATTAGTGAATTCCAATTAAACTACATGTGAATAGTAATTTTGAGCTTAAACAATATATTACTTTTGAAATTTGCACGAAATTCTCCTCTTAACTGAATGGTACATCGTCACATATTGATTCTAATAAAAAATATATTTTTGTCCATTGTAGTAACCCTTAAATTTCCTTTAAATATTCATATTATAATAAAAGTTTAATTTGAATTATTATAAAAGCAAATTGACTATGTTGTAAGTAAATCCCGCAATTCTAGCCATTAACTAGAAGAGTTCAAAATATAGTGTTTGTCATTTCATACGGGAAAAAAAATATTATCATACAAAGTAATTAATAAATAAGGTTTTAAGAGTTTAATCCATAACATACAAAACTAAATTTTAAAATAACCAATGTCAAGTTGGTAACATGCGTCTCTGTTACAAGGACTATGCATACATGTATAAGATTATAGATAATGATTTTGATTTTCATAAAAACCATATTTATAACACATTATTAAGCTAATATTAAGCATATTTATATATTTCTACTAATCTATAATCGATAAGAGATGAAAAATCTTAATTCATTATTGTATAGCACTTTAGATTATCGTAACTACAAATGTAGAAAATATTATTGGCACTAAGGAAATCAATACAATTTTTTATGACTGTGTTATTGACTATATATTTGATGCTGATTAGTTCCGTAAACGAAGATCGTTCATGTACTAAGACTATTAACAAACAATATTTTTAATTTTTCATTCCATTATATCCGTTTTTGATGTTGGGATGCTTCTACCATTTCGTGTGCCAACAGTACCCCAGTCTGGATGTAGAGCGGTTTCAACCGGTCGAACCAAGCGATCAAGACTTAAAAAAAGATGCACTATATTATTACAACGAGAGAATATTGGTCGTTCTTTTGTGTAAAAAAAAGGGCCTATGAAATAATCATTTTTATGATTGTATTTTTTTTTTAAAAACAAATAAATATTTTTTGTAAATAATAATGAGTGATCCATGCGTAGCACAGACATAAACAATAAGAGAAATCCTCTTTGTATTAAATAAACGGCTTCTTAACCGAAACATATAGAAATGATATTAAATGGCTTTTGGAGGCAGAATTAAAAACACAAAAATAATTATAATACGGCCTTTTTGCATACACTTTGTACAAGTGAAGAGTTATATGGACTAATTGTATGATGTCTTTGTAAGCATAAATTGACAACTTAATTGGTAAGTTGTAAGTTCAATTTCCTATTATTTTAACAGGGATCTTATTTGCACCGTTTTTTTTTTGTTTTCGCACGTGGCGTTTAAAAATAATAATAATTGAACGCTACGTCGTGATGTTTAAACTAAACCGGTTCAGCTTTTTAAACCGGTTCAGTTTAAACGCCACGACGTAGCGTTCAAGCTTTTATAATTTTTTTTTAAAAAAAGTAAATTGGTTAAAAAAAAAACTAAAACGCAATGTTATGGCGTTTAAAATTTTATTTAGAAAAAAAATTAAATTCTACGTTATGGTTTAAACGCCACAGCATAGCGTTTAAACCTTAAACCCTAACCATAGTATATAACTATACGATATAACCAAAGTATATAACTATACGATATAACCATAGTATATAACTATACGATATAACAATAGTATATAAGTATACGATATAACAATAGTATATAACTATACGATATAACAATAGTATATACTATACGTTAGAACCATAATATATAATTATAGTATATAACTATAGTATATAACAATAGTATATAACTATACGATATAACAATAGTATGAAAGTATACGATATAACCATAGTATATAACTATACGATATAACAATAGTATATAACTATACGTTAGAACCATAATATATAATTATAGTATATAACTATACGATATAACCATAGTATATAGCTATAGTATATAACTAAACAATATAACAATAGTATATAACTATACGATATAACCATAGTATATAACTATACGATATAATAATAGTATATAGCTATAGTATATAACTATACGATATAACCTTAGTATATAACTATTCGTTAGAACCATAATATATAATTATAGTATATAACTATACGATATAACCATAGTATATAGCTATAGTATATAACTAAACGATATAACATTAGTATATAGCAATAGTATATAACTATATGATATAACAATAGTATATACCTATACGATATAACAATAGTATATAACTATACGATATAAAATTTGTATATAACTATACGAAAAAACCATAATATATAATTATAGTTCATAAATATACGATATAACCATGGTATATAACTATAGTATATAACAATACGATATAACCATAATATATAACTATAGTATAAAATAACCATAGTATATAACTATACGATATGACAATAGTATATATCTACACGATATAACAATAGTATATAACTATACGATAGAACCATAATATATAATTATAGTATATAAATATACGATATAACCATAGTATATATCTATAGTATATAACTAAATAATATAACAATAGTATATAACTATACGATAGAACCATAATATGTAATTATAGTATATAACTATACGATATAACCAAAGTATATAGCTATAGTATATAAATGAACGATATAGCAATAGTATATAACTATACGATTTAACCATAGTATATAACTATATGATATAACAATAGTATATAGCTATAGTATATAACTATACGATAGAGCCATAATATATAATTATTGTATATAACTAAACGATATAACCATAGTATATAACAATACAATATAAGTATAGTATATAACTATACGATATAACCATAGTATATAATTAAGAAATATCCACATTGGTTCCATTTTCAAGCATTTCATCCAAAATAACCCTGAACAATTATAATTATACAAATATTAGATTCATTATAATCTTTAACGAATATTACATTCACTATAATCTTTAACGAACAATATTTATGCATTACTAAGGTTTCAAACTAACTACGTACGAAATGTATACATATAACTAAGACAAAAAGTTTCTCTTAATTTTGTATACATATATAATACTCAAATACAAGCATACAAAAACCTTTCAATCGATCGATCGATATATAACGTCACAACCTTGTATCACACATTACATGATGGAACGAAAGTGCAAATCACCGATTGTTATATATATTCAAACAAAACCTTTACAATTCTAGCTAATTATATTATTTATCACAATTGTACACTAACATAATGTTCAAAACTAAAACATGTGTTTCTAACGGCCGAAAATCCACTTTTTTTAAGCGCTACGTCGTGGCGTTTAAAAAAAGTGTTTTTCTTAAACACTATGTCATAGCGTTTAAGATTTAATTGGCTCGATTAAACCGAGTCCATTTTAAACGCTATGACGTAGCGTTTAACTCCGACCCGGTTTAATTGAGCCGATTTCGTTTCTTTTTTTAATCTCAATAAATCCAAAAAAAATAAAATAAAAACTCTCACGCCACGATATGGCGTTTAAAAAAGAAAGTTAAACGCTACCTCGTAGCGTTTAACTTGCGGTGTGAAAACAAAAAAAAAGTGGTGCAAAACCGAACGGTCTATTTTAATTAATAAAAGGTGAACAAAATGCTTTTGGAATTGGAGGATATTTAAGATCTCAAACATCGTTTTCAGCAACCAATATGAGAAAGTTGTACCATGAAATTGGAAATAATTATAAAACTTACCTAACCATGAAATTGAAAATTATTTTAAAACTCACCTAACAAAAGGCTTGTTTGAACCCAAAAACACGTAGTTGCCAACAAAATTGCCAATCCTATCGTATTTAAAATAGATGAATTCTATAAGTTGTAATTCTCATCCGCAAGGATGTTATAGATTGATAATCCGTTTTTTCTGTGAATTCTAATCTAATTTTTACCTTATAAAAAAATAAAAAAATAGATGAACTCTTACGTTTTGGTAGTATGAGTATCTATCATATTGAGTAAGGGTTTGTTTGATAAGGGTGTTTATAAAGAATTTTTTTAAAAAAGTGGGATTTGAAATTTAAATATTAGATATTATGGAGAAATGTAAAGGGAAGAAAAAAAGTGAGTTTTGTTTATAAATGGTTTATAAACATTTCCCCAAACAGGCCCTAACTGAAATTGGTCAAAATGTTTTTCTTTCCTCCAAAATTATGAAGTTAGTTATTTGTTTATATTAGGCTAGGACTAATTTTGCTCTGAAAGTTTCATGTACAATTTTTCATATTAAAATTATTTAATATCTAGTTTATCTAAATTGTCGATTTTTTCTTATATGAACATCCAGACATTTTAACCGCAAAGTGGTGTTACTTACGGCAGGGTATTATGTATCGTATGGGCTGAGACCATCCATCACTGGGCTTCTGGATTGGACTTGTAATTGGGCTTCAGCCCAACTTATTGAAAGATACGGAACCTGAGCGACATGGGCCTTTAGTTTTTTCATGAGTCGCCTATTCTAATGCGAGCCGGTGAGTTAGGAAATAATCATTTGACAAACCTTTTTTTAAATTAATGGACCCTTAGCAAAAATGGACCCCTCTTCCTAAACCCTATCCTCTACCCCCTATCCTTTAAACCTTAAAAACTAATAGAAGTCCATTTTATTAATTAAAAACTCTTAAAGGGCCAATGAGTCCAAAATCCTCAATACACGCCCCCCTACTTTCATCATTACCATGCGGTTTCATCACTACAATATTTTCCGAATTGAACCTATAAACCATCAATATATTATATACGAATGTGTAATATGAAAATATGAGCAACCAAAGTCTTGCAGTTTGCGATTAGCATTTCGTATAAATTATAAGGTGTACAAAGGCCAAAATCTTGAGTGTTGACCAGCAAGAAATAAAGGTTGAGCTTTTTCATTCAACTATATACTAGGCACCAGACCAGACTAGATACAACATGCAATAATTCCAAAGTCACAGCACACATAAACATATATACAACACAAAAGTCTATATACAGGACAATATGTGCGCATAGAAATTGTAACGTATACAATTTCTATGCGCATGGATCAAATATTGTACAATTATTATAATTTCGTTACGTATACTGTACAAATATGTACGCAATATTTATGCGTATGCGTCCATTAAGCGTACATGATCTGCCGTTGTAAAATAACCGTTGCAAAATTGCAAATTTGAAATCTGGAAACCTGTGCGTCCACATATTGCGTACGCGAAGTTTATGCGTACAAAATCTGCCGTTATTCCAACGATAGATTCCCCCCCCTATAAATAGCAACTCATTCCTCTCATTTCCATATCAAAACAATCGATCTTACCAAAATGTCATATAATGAAAACACATGTTGGAGTAGTGGAGAAGAGAATGAAGATTACGACGATGAAGATTTCGAAGATAAAAATTTCGACGATGGAAATTTCGAGGTTAGTGATGCATAAATGTTTGTAAAAGTAATATTCTTGTTATATATATACATAGGGAGCTTATAATTAATATAGCTTAAGTATGGATGGATTGAAGTTCGTATAGTTAATTATGAAATTATTAAAATTAAAATTAGTTGTACGAGTGTTTTGTATGTAATATCATAAAAAGATTAGCGTGTACTGAAATAGTAGTATTTAGTAGTAGTGGAGAAGATGATGACGATTTAGCGATAGAAGCCAATATTTTTTTTTGAATTTGTTGTTCTTTAGTTTATATTATAAGATATATATTAAAAGATTAGTATTTAGTAGTGATGGAGAGATGATGACGATTTAGCGGTAGTGACCTATATTTGTTTTGTATTTGTTGTTCTTTAGTTTATATTATAAGATATATTATTAAAATATTAGTATTTAGTAGTAGTGGAGAAGATGATGATGATTTAGCGGTATACATAGAGGCCTATATTTGTTATGAATTTGTTGTTCTTTAGTTTAGTTATGGATTAATAAAACTTCACGCTTTGTTATGTTATCGTATTGCAATTGTAATTTTGTTGTATAGTATTAAATACTTAATTTAGTTATGGTTAGTTACAAATATATTGTAGTTGAGAAATGAATAAATTTCACAAATCGCAATCCATATATTATAACATTATTGATTATGTAAACATGTATAGGGAAAATATTATGGAGATGAATTTCGTAATAATTTGAAGTGGGATAGCCGAGAGGAATTGGTTGAGTGGGTTAAGAACATGGGCAAAGATTTGATGATGGTTTTAGTCATTCGTACCTCAAATGTCAGAAGTGTTAGTTTGACGTGCGAGCACTTTGGGGAATATAGATCGGGGAGGAAGAAAGTTAGTGAAGAAGATGATGTTGAGGTAATTCGTGCAACCAACTCGAAGAAGTTCGGATGCACATTTGAGTTGTGTGGTGTTCGATTGAAGAAGAAGCCAAGGGAAGTGACTCAGAAATGAAACATGAGTGTGATAGACGGATGCCACAACCATAAGCTTTCGACTAGCTTTCTTGGGCATGCATACATGGGCAGAATGACCCCGGATGAGCAGCGCCTTGCCAAGAGGTTGGGCAATAGGTTCATGACGCCGATGATTATTGTTGTAGAGTTGAGGAGCTTCTTCCCCGAAAATGTAACATCCATGAAACAAGTTTCCAACTTTCTACAGATGATGCATTACAAAGATCGTGGGGAAATGACGGTTACCCAATGGACTCTAAACTTTTTGCAACAAAATAGGTACTCGATATTTCCTCTTAGAAAGTTGTCTACGGGTGAGACTAATATCCTATTTTTTGCTCACCCGGACTCACTGCACCTATTGAAGATGTTCCCGTACGCGGTAGTTATCGACGCCACATACAAGACAAATAGCCAAATAGGTATGTAATGGCTTTGTGTCTTATTTTTTTAACACAATTTAATAATAGTGATATATATCATTGATTTTAATTGCTTATATTCTATTGCTTTCTTACATTCATCCATAGGTATAACATGCCTTTGGTGGAGATTGTTGGTTTTACTTGCACGCACAATACTTTCAACATTGCCTACGCATTTACACGGCAAGAAGAAGTTGTGCATTACAAGTTCATAAGGCAAAAAGGTTTTCATTTGTTTCAAGAGGCGGGTGTAATGCCGACCGCCATAATGACTGATCGAGAGAAGGCCCTCATGAATGCAATTCAGATAGTTTTCAAAGGTGAAGTTCAACACTTTTTATGCTGGGTGCTTATTAAACACAACATAGAAGCATATGCTCTCACAATCTTGAAGGATAAAGAACAAGTCAAAAGGTTTTGCGGCCAATACTGGGCACTTTGGTGTTCAACCACAGAGGAAAGCTACGAAGAGAGGCTTGCAAAATTGAGGACATCGTGGAAGAGTGTCCTCGTTCGATATATTGAGAAGACGTGGACTAATCCTTACAAGGAAAACATAGTCAGAGCGTGGACGGATCATCATCTTCACTTCTTCACGAGGACTACAAACATGTATCCCTTGTACAATGTTTAGTGGTTTCTAGGGTTCAGGGTCTCAGTGTCGGACTAACGCGATGCTTTTTATGTGTTTTGATAGGGTTAAGGGTATGCATCACGTGTTGAAGAAGATTTTGGATTCTAGTGTTGGTGGTTTTAAGAGAATGGTATTAAGGATCCACCATGCGATCGAGGGTCAAATTGGGCAGGTGAGGGTGACCATGGAGATGTCACGGGTCAAAAGACCAACAATGTTTGGTGTCGTGCTGGGCGAAATAAGAGTGTTGTTTCCAAGGCTATTCCACAAAGTATCGGAGAGGAGTTTGAGAATGTTGCAGGATCTGTATAAGCATATAGAGAATGATGATGTCTCAGAGGATTGTGATGATCACTGGATGAGAGACTGCTTCGGCCTGCCGTGTGTCCACATAATTTCAAAGGACATCATTAACAAGACGTTGATCATGTCGAGTGAGATACACCACTTCTGGAAGCAAATTGAATGTGATAGGGTTTACAGGGAAGAGCCAGTTGAGTACACTATACCACTTTCTATTCCAGAGTTGAGATGGAAGACAATGAATGACAAATTTGGCAACAAAACATTGAGGAAATACCAATTATACCAAATCACGGAGCTGTTCTTTGACACGGAGAATCGGCATGAAACTTTGTTGAAGGAGCCAAGGGAATTGTTGGACCCAGAATGCTTTGATAGGCCGAGCCTAGCAGACTGGGCCGCCTCACCTTAGAAATGGGCCAAGGAGTTTGAAAAGGAACGTCGGATGCTCATCAATGCACAAACCCGACCGATCCCGAAAGTCTCGCCCATGCCATAACTGCTTGATCTTCAACAACGACAGTCAATTCAAGTGCAAAATTAGAAGCCTCATTAATAAGAAGATCCCAAAGATTATGCTCAAAAGTTAAGGGAAAGATCTCTTGCAAACGGTAACAAGACCGACGAAGAAAAGGATCCGATAAATAAGGCACGAAGGGGCTAAAGAACGGGGACTCAAGTTACGGCGATACACATTATCTCAACTCACGAAAGGCTTACTGACCTACATGTTCTCGTTTAACTCTTTTGGCAATAATACTCGACCACCAAGGATCGAACACTAGATTATCCGGTCAGACAAGACCCGATCTTTTGTATCTAGAGGATAAGCTATATTTTGTCTCATTCTTATCATCACATAATCAATATATCATCACACGATCTTGCTCCTATTTCATACTTGGTTGATTGTTTATTTGGTTTGGATTTATTGTGTTATCATTATTCTATCTGATCGACTCGTTATCCCGTCTAAGGCAATTTAGGTTGATTGATATTTTTGCCCCAAAACAATTTGGCGCCCACCGTGGGGCAACTAGTTGATCACCATCTCAAAAAATCCTCGAACTATGACTGTCAATCTGCCTACCGACATCGAGGGATCACACCCCGGAGACAACTCCTAAGCTCAAGGAAACACAACCGAAAATCCAACTCTGGACCAACTTCAAGAGCTTGCCCAAAAAATGACCACCCTCCAAGATGACCTCACCCAGCAACATCAGAAGACCGAAGCTTTGGCTGCCCTGTCCACCCAATCCGAAACCGAGATCGCACGACTAACTCGTATAAATGAGTCTCTTAGATCGCATGTACAGTCAATGGCCTCTGGATCCAGACAGGTGGCCGTCCATAGCAGCGTCCAGACACGCCTCAACATGGATAGCGTCGAGCTGACTCCCCCAAGCGTCCGACATCCCAGACATGTTGCTGGTACGTCTCGGGTTCCCTTGGTCAATCCATTTTCGACTAACAATGTTACTTTCTCTAAACCGATCGGGTCAGCAGGGATCCGAATCGATGAGTCACAAGTTACCAATCCCCCCGATATCCTGACTCTCGTCCAACAAACGCTTAGTCAGCATATGAGGACACTCGACGATCGCATCGCTAGGATTCCCGGAGTTCCTCAGCCGATCGAGAAAGAAGCGTCGAACGGATACGAAGAATCTCCGTTCATCGAAGAAATCGCCAGAGTCGAAATCCCTAAGAAGTCCAGCCTTCTTAGCATGACGACTTTCGACAACACCAACGATCCAGACGATCATCTCTCTCTCTATAAGCAAAAATTAATGACTGTATCTGTTCCAAGGGAGGGCCGCGAGGATGTCATGTGCAAAAGCTTTGGCACTACTCTCGCGGGTCCTGCACTAACTTGGTTTATGCGTTTACCTTAGGGTATGATCACCTCATTCGCAGATCTAGTCAATTCCTTTAAAGTCCAATTCGCTAGCAGTCAGAGACTCGAAAGGAAGTCAAGTGATCTCTACCGAATCACCCAAAGGTATAACGAACCTCTCCGAAGCTATCTTAACAGGTATAACAAGGAAAACGTCGCGATCCCCCATTGCGACGTCACCACCTTCATCGAAGCCTTCGGACAAGGTTTGAACAAAGACAACGATCTCTATAATGAGAGCACCAAGTACCCGTGCAGAAGCTTCGAAGATGTCCAAGCCAAAACCATGGCTGAGGTGCGCTTGGAAGAAGATCGTGAATCGCGAAAGGCGTCCCGTGGGCCCGACCACTCCGATCGCAAATCCTCTTTCGACAACCGCCGAGACCGGCGTCATCATCCGTACCCTCGTGGTCGGAATGAGCAAAGCCAGGTAAACTCATTTCAAGATAGGTCTCAAGACTGGAAAGACAGCCCGACGTTGCCTCCCAGGGTTCAATCTTACAACTTCAATGTTTCCGTGTCAGAACTCGTCAAAAGTTTCGACAAATATGGAAAAGAAGTAAGATGGCCCCGAAAGAGCGACATACCGGACGTCAAGAAGGACATGAACATGTGGTGTGTATTCCATGGCGACCACAATCACTCGACGAACGAATGCATCACGCTGCGCAAAGAGGTCGCTAGGTTACTTGCGCAAGGCCTCTTGCGCGATGTGATCTCGGAGCGAGCCAAAGCCACCATGGAACGACGAGATCAGGTAAAACACGAAAAAAAACCCATCTCCTATCCATACAAAGGTCGTCAATACTATTTCAAGAGGCTCGAACGTATGTGAAAACACATACTCCGTAGCAAAAAGGCATGCAAGAGAAAGCAAAGGGAACAAATCAGAGGTACTAGAGTTCAGACGATCCAAGGTCTCTAACCTCCCAACGGTCACCTTTGACGAATCCGACGCTGACGAATCGAGAGATCATCATGACGGTCTGATAATCTCTTTATCTATTGGAAATTGCTTGATACATAGAGTATTAATCGACACAGGAAGTTCGACCAACCTCTTGACCTTAGACGCCCTCAAAGGGATGGGTCTGGGCGAAGGTGATCTTCTAAAGAAATCAACTCCCTTAGTCGGGTTCAGCGGCGAAGTCAAGCACACTATCGGAGAAATCGTCCTTATGACATACGCCGGGGGAGTAAACCAGCAGGTAAAATTCCTAGTCCTAGACTGTCCATCTCCCTACAACTGCATTCTTAGCAGGCCTTGGATACATGCAATGGAGGCGGTACCCTCAACGTACCATCAGACCATCAAGTTCCCTACCAAGTGGGGAGTTCAAGAGATCAAGGGCGACCAAATGATGGCCAAAGAGTGCTACGTCGCCTCCATGAAGAGCGCGGTCGAACCTAAAATCGCATAGCAATCACAATTAGGCGAAGGACCTAGTCGATACATCAAACCAGAGATGGAAAAACTCGATGAGATTGCACTAGATCCTTCAAAGCCAAACCAAACGGTAAGGGTCAGGTCGGATCTGGATGACTCGACCAGACGACAAATATTGGATTTCCTTCGGTCTAATGCTGACTGCTTTGCGTGGTCGCATGAAGACATGGTCGGAATATCTCCAAACGTCATTACTCATAAATTAAATATAGATCCATCTCACCCTCATGTGAAGCAAAAACGCAGGAAATTCGCCCCCGAACGGAACAAGATCGTCGACGACGAAGTCAGAAGCTTGCTAGAAACAGGAAAAATAAGAGAAGTCGCGATTGGCTAGCCAACGTGGTTGTAGTCCAAAAGCAGAACGACAAGTGGAGAGTCTGCATCGACTTCACTGACCTTAACAAAGCATGTCCCAAGGATTCCTTCCCACTTCCTCACATCGACGCCATGGTCGACGCGACAGCAGGACACGAAATGCTATCCTTCATGGATACATTTAGTGGTTATAATCAGATCCTCATGGAACCAGAAGACCAAGAGAAAACATCATTCGTCACAAATCAAGGTATTTATTGTTATAAAGTGATGCCCTTCGGACTGAAAAATGCAGGGGCTACGTATCAGCAACTAGTCAACAAGATGTTCAAAGATCATATTGGGGACACAATGGAAGTCTACATAGATGACATGCTGGTCAAGTCAAAAAGAAGAAAGACCACATCGATCACCTCCGCGACAGTTTTGAGGTACTGAAAAGATATAACATGAAACTAAATCCTATGAAATGCTCTTTTGGAGTGTCGTCAGGAAAATTCTTGGGGTACATGGTAAACCAAAGAGGAATAGAGGCTAGCCCAGAACAGGTTAAGGCCATCATCAACCTTCGGTCTCCTCGGTGCATCAAGGATGTACAGAAGCTGACATGTCGGATAACAGCTTTAAACAGGTTCATTTCGAAGTCATCGGACAAATGCAAACCTTTCCATGATGCTCTCAGAAAGAACAAGTCCTTCCAATGGACAAAAGAACACGAGGCAACATTTCAAGATCTGAAGAAATACCTGGCTAGCCCCCTACTATTAGCGAAACCTAAAGACGACGAGCCACTACTATTGTACCTGGCGGTGTCGGAGTCTACAATAAGCGCAGTGCTGGCCAGGGAAGAAGACGGCAAACAATCACCAATCTATTACGTCAGTAGAACATTAATCCCGACAGAAACAAGGTACTCGTCACTGGAAAAACTCATCCTAGCATTAGTAACAACGTCGAATAAACTTAAACCCTATTTGAAATCACATACTATAATTGTTCGCACTAATCATCCCATGAGAGCAATCATGAGGAAACCGGAATTCATAGGACGAATGGCCAAGTGGGCTATACACCTCAGTGGTTACGAGATTGAGTATGAGCCTAGAACGGCGATCAAGTCCAAGGCATTGGCTGACTTTGTGGCAGATTTTAGCCCGACCCTAGAACAGGAAGCCATCAAGGAAGCAACACAATTGTTCGCGACAGAGGAAACAGGTAAATGGGAGCTCTACACAGACGGAGCATCGAATGCTAGAGGATCGGGACTGGGGGTCGTGCTGAAATCACCACAAGGGGACAAGATAGCCTAAGCCGTAAGATGCGAATGGGACGCGACTAACAATGAAGCTGAATATGAAGCACTCGTGTTTGGAGTCATCTTGGCGCGCGACTTAGTAGTTCAAGAAATCGAAGTCATTTGCGATTCCCTCCTAGTCGTAAATCAAATTCAAGGGTCATACGCTGCCAAAGACGATAGAATGATAGCCTATTTAGACATAGTCAAGAAACTAATCAACCAATTCTAGAAGTTCGACATCAGACAAGTCCCCAAAGATCTCAATGCTCAGGCCGACGCACTAGCCAACCTGGGGTCCGCCCTAGATCCAAAGGAATTCCCCAACATTCCATTATCACACATCACGACACCAGCTGTCCCAAAGACGCCCAAGGAACAGAGCACACCGTTGGAAGAACTTGTCGCAATAGAGACATGCGACTGATCAGTGCTACTTTGTAGTGTCTATCTAGGAGTTGTTACCGGTATTTTGGGTACCATTTGGAGATGTTTAGGGAGTTATTGTGGAAATTAGAGTTGAGAAGAAGAAGTGTAGATATGTGGTGTGGAGAAGCTTAAATGAAGACATCAAGGAGATGAGAAGAAACCAGAAGTGATGACCGAAGGAAGAGTTGAAGAAAGAAGCCACACGAAGCAACAGAGGCAAAACCGCGACCGCGGGCGAGCAGGAGGATTGATCGCGGATTAATCGAGAGCAAAGGACCATAAATGGAATTTCCGCGACCGCGGAAATTCTTCCGCGATCGCGGAAATGGGCATCAGCGAATCGGCGGGATTTCTTCCGAAGTTACTTTATTTTATTTTCCCGATTTTCTTTTAATTTCTTTATTTCGTTTACTTTAGTTTATTTCCTTCTAAGATTAGGTTTGTTATCTTTACATTAGGTTTTGGGTTAGGTTATTTAACCTAATTTCCTAGCAGCCACTTTGGCTATCTCTCTTTTCTACGTTTTATTTTCCTTTAGAGTTTATGGCTTCGAAGACTATGAGGAGCTAAGCACCCTTTTCTTAGTCCGACAATTGAAGCCTTGGTTTGAATTTGATTGTGATATTATTCCTTTACTCTATCCTTGAATGTTGTTGATTTTCTTATGCTTCATCCCATTGAGTTATATTGATTTCTCTAGATTAGCTACCTAGTTTTATTGATATTATTCATATTACAGGGTTAGGATCTTGAATATTATTGATTGATCTAGTTTATCAGTTGTTGTGATTAGTATTATTAATATTAGTTTCCCTAGCCTGACAAACTAGTTGAGATTGATATTATCTATAGTGCTGGTTACCCAAATCTGGTCACTTGTTGAGATTAATATTATTCATCCCTAATTCAGAGTAGCAAACACGATTTACTGGAATGAGTTGTGAATGTTTATTGTGAAGAGAATTGATTGCATGTCGAGTACTGACGAGTTGTTAAGTATTGCATGAGCCTATTTATTCCTGAACCTACTGCTGTTGTTAGATTTATCTTGATAATTTCTTGATTGTTTAATAGTTAGGGTTATCAGGACTAGTTGGACTGATAACTATTTTAGAATAGGGATTAGGACATTCATGAGGATTGAGGACTAGGAATAATCAATGATCAATCAACCAAACTGAAGGTGGATATTTGTTTGGCTAAGTGTTTTTCCCAAATTGATTACAAACCTTTGCTTTTATTTTACTTTGTTTTGTTTACTTGCATAACAATCCACCAAAACCCCCTTGTTACTATTGCATGCTAATTCACATAAAGAAAGACAACTCCTCCCTGTGAGATTCGACCCTTACTTGCATATTCTACTAGTTTAGGTTTGTTTAGGATTTATTTTGATAAGGCGATACGACTTTAGCACCTATCAGCGACCGACCAGAAGAAGACATTGTCAACAATCACGACGACTGGACACTACCTTACGTCAGATGGCTAAAAGACGACATCCTGTCCAATGACAAAACAGAAGCAAGAAGGTTAAATGTACAAGCTCTCTCCTTCGACATTATAAGTGGTGTCTTGTTCAAAAGGTCTGCCACAGGGATACTTCTACGATGCCTCAAGACTCCCGAGGTCGAACGCATCTTACAATCATTACATGAAGGAGAGTGTGGCAACCACACTGGAGGACGAAGCCTCTTAGGAAAAGCCCTGCGGACGGGATACTACTGGCCCACGATACACAAAGACGCGATGGAGTACACCAAGAAATGCGACACCTGTCAATGACACGCGCCAGTTCCGCACCAGACCTCAGAGCTCCTCCATCCGACTCTAGCCCCATGGCCCTTCATGAGATGGGGAATGGACATCATCAGAAAGCTCCCACCTGCATCGGGCCAACGGGTCTTCTTCCTCGCCATGACGGACTATTTTTCCAAATGGGTCGAAGTAGAAGCATATCGAGAGGTAAAGGATCAACATCTCATTTCATTCATAAAACGCAATATCATGTGCAGATTTGGCATCCCGTCAGAAATCGTGTGCGACAATGGCTCCCAATTCATCTGTCATAAGACTCGAGACTTCTACGACCAGTGGAACATCAAGTTGGTCACATCCACACCTCGATATCCACAATCTAACGGACAAGCCGAATCTAGCAACAAAATCATCATCAACAACCTCAAGAAACGCCTCACAGGGGCTAAGGGAAAATGGGCGGATGAACTCCCCCTCATCCTCTGGTCCGACAGGACCACTCCGAAGAATGCAACTAGACAATCTCCATTGTCACTCGTCTATGGAAGCGAAGCGGTCATTCCCACCGAACTACTAGTCCCGACAGCTCGCTATGGACTCCAGACGCATGAACAAAACGACGTCGAACTGGCACAAAACTTAGACACGATCGACGAAACTAGGGAAAGAGCCAGAATTAGGATGGTCAGGTTTCAACAGCAAGTTGCAAGAATTTACAACAAGAACGTCCGGGCCAAAGTCTTTAAAGTTGGCGATTGGGTCTTCAGGAAAACATTCCAGAACACCAGAGATCCGGCCGACGGCAAACTCGCGCCCCAGTGGGAAGGTCCCTATCTCATCAAAGAAGTAGTCGGACAAGGAGCATATCGACTAGAAGACAAAGACGGACAAGTGATCCCGAGGAGCTGGAACGCTACACATCTAAAGCTATATCACTTCTAACCTCGTCTGGTAAGACACAAGAACCCCATCATTTTTTACATATTATTTAACTCTATTTCATGAACCTAACGCTTACGTCTAGCAAAGACATGCTCTTGTGACCATGAGTACAAGAAAACACAAAGACAAGATGGATCCAGTCACACACAAAAAAGTGCTTATACTACATTTACACGATCGATCGGAACACGAGGAGATGAATACCAGAGGCACGCCGACACACCGTCTGCCTTATACAATACATAAGGTCAACACCTTATTACATTTACACAATAAGACATATTGCTCCCCTCCTCGGCATAATACAAGTCATGACTAAATAAAAAACATACACATTTACAGGCCTCCCTTTTCTTATATGACACGGAAAGCCCTACTCGACGGAGCACACAGGCAAGCCCAAAACAAGTCAAGACATCGCGACCATCCCTCTCAAAAAGGGTCCGACAAGCAATTAGACGTAGAACAGAGTCAATCTTTTGTAAAACGGAGTACGCCAATAATAAAGAGAGTCTAATTCTTTTTACATTCATGCGACCCGCGATGGGGGACGGGTCGCCAAAACATATTGTCTGCCTACAAACATGTAGGACTTCAAACACTCCTAGAAACATTTTATGCGACCCGCGATGGTGGACGGGTCGCCAAACCAAGAGTATTTCACCCACACACAGGTGGGGTCACAAATCGTTCACAAAAGATTCATAAAAAAGAAGGATGAAGAACTAGGAGTCAGGAGTCGCATCATTACCTTCAGTAGGAGTCGGGTCGGACAAAGGCTGGGGTTTGGACGGTACGATATGAGTGGCATCATCGGAGCGAACTTCATCTTCACCGACACTCTCATCAGGAGACTCCTATTCAATACCGGCGAGTCGAAACAACTCCACCCCTGGATTCCCCTTAGGAAACAAGGTATCCATATTTCCTTTCTCCGCCTTCAAGTCCCAGGCCTCATGCTTGCCCTCTTCGAACTCCTCGACCATTTCGACGCGCGACTTCAATGCATAGAAGGCGCCAATATCACATGCAATTCCACCAGCGTCGATCCTAGCTTGCTTGACTTTCTCCTCGACGTCGACTCGACTCTCATTAAGCTCTTTCCGACAGCACTCTAGCTCGTCTTGACAAGCCTTCAGCTCTCCCACGAAGCGACATTCGGCGTCCTTCAGTCGACTCTCAGCTCCCTTCACCTTAGTCTTCAATGCCGCCAAGTCGGATTCTGATTTGGCAGCCCTTTCCTCAGCCTTGGAGACCATCTCCTTCACGCCAGAGTAGGTGCCCAAGAGGAACTGGAAGGTCTAAAAGATGTAAAGCAAAGAAAAGATATGTGAAACACCATCCGGCAAAAAAAAAAATCAAAACTACAAGACTTTACGGAAAGCTTACCTTCCCAGCAGAACAATCAGCCTCGCCAATACAGTCCAGAGGTGAGATCCCGTTGACTTCATATTTCAAGGCCGGGTCTTGGGCTTGGAACAGATCAGCGATGGACCGTCCGACTAGGTCAATCCTCTCGATGCCAGAAGGGATATTCGATTTCTTTTTCGGAATATCCGGATTAATCTTCTCAGCATCAAGAGAAACAACCGCCTTTCTCTTGTCACCAACCTTCGTTGGGGAAAAAAACATTCGACAGGCATCGATTTGCTCGACAAAGCTCTGGCCGTCGCCAAATTTTGTTCGATCAAACCTTTCCCGGACACGCCTCTCAAACAAGCACTCGACCGACCAACACGAGATGCTATCACACCGGACAAAACATAAATTATGAATATGGCACATAACAGAAACATATGCGACCCAAACAGAAGACTTACACTTGACATGAGAAGATGACGGGGCCGACATGACGTCTTGGGTCGTTGGACCAACAGACAGCAAGTTGACGTTCATGAATTTGCGCTCCGACAACGGAATCCCAAGCAGAATGTTGGTTAGACCCTCTGATTTAGCGTCGACTTCCAGATCCTCAGGCTCATGGACTATATAAAAAGAGAGGTAAGCAAGAAGTTAAAACATATCTGATAAAGCGAAAACAAGAGAAAGGTACATACTTTCGACCCGCCACTCTGTCAGCAAGAATGAGCAATCACCCCCCCTTTTCCAAAGACGACCGCTCGACAAAAAAGAATTTCGACCCCCATCCACGGTCGTTCACGTCCAGATTCGACACTAGCGGCTTCCGACCCTGACGCCTATGCAACTGAACCCGAGAAGAGCTCTTCGATTCCAAGGCATAGTTATACCACAAGGCATCGAAGTCAAAGCCAGCCCCCGACTTTGAGTTCAAAAGATCCAAAACCCTGAGAACCCGCCACGCCTGCGGCATGACTTGACACGGCGCAAGCGCCAAAGTCGCCAAAAAGTCACGTACGAGGGTAGTGAACGGAAATTTGTGCCCAATCGGAAATGGATAGGCATAAAAACAGATCCATCCCTCGTACTTGGCATCCACCCTTTTGTCTGGATAAGGAAGCCTCGCAACCATCTCTGGTGGAAAACCGCCGACTTGGAGAATCTGCTCCAGATCCGACTCCGTCAGCGTCCCCGTCATGGCGTCAACCTCCTTCAACAAGAAAATGGGGGAATCGTCATTCTTGCTCGAGCGAGTGGCGGACGATTCGACAGAGCTACTGGAAACCATATCTAATATGGAGAGAGAGGAGGGAATCAGAAGGCAATCTTGAAAGATTATGAAAACTTACCAAAGCAAGAAACATAGAGAATCAGAAGAAAGAAGATGAAAAAAGCCCACCGATTTACATCGAATTTATGGAGGGAAGGCTAGAAGCCTAAGTTGTCCCATCATGCCGAGGCGATCGTCGCCACGTCAACCCTCGCCTGTCACGCCAAAACAGATGGTGGAGATCGTGCAGATTAGAAGTCGTCTTGACTCCTGCCCTTAGCCGCCTTGAGCCCAAACGACTTGGGGCTATTGTTCGGCTTAGAATGCTTTGATAGGTCGAGCCTAGCAGACTGGGCCGCCTCACCTTAGAAATGGGCCAAGGAGTTTGAAAAGGAACGTCGGATGCTCATCAATGCACAAACCCGACCGATCCCGAAAGTCTCGCCCAAGCCATAACTGCTTGATCTTCAGAAACGACAACCAATTCAAGTGCAAAATTAGAAGCCTCATTAATAAGAAGACCCCAAGGATTATGCTCAGAAGTTAAGGGAAAGATCTCTTGCAAACGGTAACAAGACCGACGAAGAAAAGGATCCGATAAATAGGGCACGAAGGGGCTAAAGAACATGGACTCAAGTTACGGCGATACACATTATCTCAACTCACGAAAGGATTACTGACCTACTTGTTCTCGTTTAACTCTTTTGGCAATAATACTCGACCACCAAGGATCGGACACTAGATTAGCCGGTCAGACAAGACCCGATTTTTGCATCTAGAGGATAAGCTATATTTTGTCTCATTCTTATCATCACATAATCAATATATCATCACACGATCTTGCTCCTATTTCATACTTGGTTGATTGTTTATTTGGTTTGGATTTATTGTGTTATCATTATTCTATCCGATCGACTTGTTACCCCGTCTAAGGCGATTTAGGTTGATTGATCTTTTCACCCCAAAACAGGAATCATTGCAAAAGGAAGGTCAAAGGGTTCGACGAAGTACTCCACCAAGAGGGAGCCGAGCTTTTTTTAGCATAGGAGGGTTGAGTTAGAGGATATTGAGAAGAAGAAGAAGAAGAAGGTGAATGGAAGCCAAGGTAGCAGTTAGGGTCATGGAAACAAGGGACCAATTGGAGCTTCGTCGGGCATTGGGACACAAGGCAGCCAATCCGAAGGGACTGGATCACAACAGTTCCCTGAACAACCCATGATTTATTTCGGGGTGAACTTTTGGATTAAGAATGTGGATTACTTTTGATTTCCCAACATTAACGGGGCTAGAGATTTACTTCCAGAATGACACTCTAGATATCGGACACTGTTGTATTGTTGGGATCAGAAGAGATTGCATACCCTATGGTTCGAATGCAGTTGGCAGGAGATTTGCTTGACAACAAGGATGTATACATGCCCATCTTGCTCGCATTATACCCGGGGATCACTTACGAGTACCTTATATTCCGGGTCAACTATGTCATCAGTCCTTGCACCGAGGAGTACTGGCTCGACATGCCAATGATTGGTTTAGTGTTTGCCACGCTATATCAGGTTGCTCTTGTCCTATTATCTTGGGATGACCCATGCTTGTGCTTACCAATGTGGGCGTCCAACGGAAGCCTCGACCCTCCAACAATGATATTGACGATGGCCCTCGTAGGGAACTGAAACCACTTCGTACCGGTAAAGCTTATTGTTTCTAAATAACTAGTAATGTTTGTGCTCAATTAAAACACAAAAATATCATAGTTTGTGTTTTGTATGTAGGTGTCACTCAAGGATGGTTGTCCACTACCTCCCCCTCCGTACGCTTGGCGTCGATTCAGACACCCAAGTGTCGATGGTTGAGACTCTCAGTTTCAGTCGAGGATTCAACTATTTCAGGATTATCATAGGAGATATAACCGTCCACCAGATCCTCAGTATAGTAATTTACTTTAAGAATTTTAGATGTAATTCGCACATTGTATATGTGCATTGTAATAATTGAATTACCATGTTTGATATATGAATCATGTTATATATTCTATTTAATACTAAGATACGAAGTATGGGTCCGCTATAGGTATATATGTTTAAGTATGTTATATGATTATGAAATCATATCTAAGTATATAATGTTAACGAATTTACCCAAAATCCTAACCCTAACCAAACAAACCCAAACCCTAACCAAACAAATCCTAACCAAACAAACAACCCTAACCAAACAAATCCTAACCAAGCAAACCCTAACCAAAAAATTCCTAACCAAACAAACCCTAACCAAACAAACAACCCTAACCAAACAAACCCTAGCAAAACAAACAAACCTTAAGCATACTGTACGCTGCATTCTTGCGTACGATAGCAGTGCATAGATGATTGGGCCAGCCCATATGACCGGCCCAACAAACTGCGTGATGCAATCTTGCGTACGCCATTATTCTGCGCACAGATTGTTGGGCCAATCATATGGGTCAGCCCAATCATATGTGCAATGCTATACGCAAGATTGATGCGTATAGTTATGTTATATGTTATATGTTATGTTATTTGTTATTTATTATGTTAACGACATATGCTATACTTACATACTATAGTTTTCTATTATATCTTGATATACTTATACTTATATACTATAGTTTTCCATTATAACATATGTAGTTATACTTATATACTATAGTGTTCCATTATATCTTATATAGTTATACTTATATACTATAGTTTTTCATTATATCTTATGTAGTTATACATATATTATATAGTTTATATACTTATACTTATATACTATAGTTTTCCATTATATCTTATATAGTTATACTTATATTGTATAGTTTTTCATTATATCTTATGTAGTTATACTTATATTATATAGTTTATATACTTATACTTATATACTATAGTTTTTCATTATATCATATGTAGTTATACTTATATACTATAGTTTCCTATTATATTCTATATACTTATACAATAACAACAACCAGCCTGGTGTAATCCCGCATGAGCAGGGTCTGGGGGTCAAGATGTACGCACCCTGTCCTCGACTAAGTCGAGAGGGTGTTTCCGATAGACCCAAAGAAAAGTAGAGTAAAAAAAAACTCTCAGTCGACTAACTATCCATCCTCTACCCTTATCTTCTCCTTCCATAATGTCCTATTCTGAGCCATGTCCGGTGCGAGTGTCAAGAGGTTGAAATCCTTCTTAATTACTTCCTTCCAACTCTTCTTAGATCTACCTCTACCTCGGCGCAACTCACAAAAATCTATCCATTCACATCTTCGTACTGGGGCCTCTGGCGGCCTCCTCTGCACATGCTCAAAGCAACGGAGTCTGGATTCCCGCAACTTATCCCTGATAGGGGCTACTCCAACCTTGTCTCGGACCACTTCATTCTTAATCTTATCTAACCTTGTATGTCCGCACATCCAGCAGAGCATCCTCATCTCTGCCACCATTATCATCTGCTCCTATGCCTTAGTGAATGGTGATCGGCTAACACTATGCTTTGTACATCAAAGCTGGCCTAACTACCACCTTATAGAACTTACCCTTGAGTTTGAGGGGCACCTTTCTGTCACACAAAACTCCAAAAGCTCTCCTCCATTTTTGCCAGCCTAACTGTATACGGTGTTTAATGTCGGCATCTATCCCTCCATCACTCTGCAAAAACGACCCTAAATACTTGAAGTTTTCCTTCTTTGGTATGACATCTCCACCAAGTCGTACCTCCAACCCGGCCGCCTCCGCCTCTCCAAATATGAACTCTACGTATTCTGTCATAGTTCTATTCAACTTAAGGCCCTTTGGTTCAAGCTTCTCCCTCCATCTTTCCAACTTGTTACTGATGCCATCTCTAGTCTCATCAACCAACACAATGTCATTTGCAAATAGCATACACCACGGGACATCTCCTTGAATGGACCTTGACAAAACATCCATAACCAGCGTGAAAAAGAAAGGGCTTAAAACTGACCCTTGGTGCAAACCTATCTCCATCGGAAAATACTCAATATCCCCCCTGGAGTGCACACACTGGTTAAAGCTCCCTCGTACTGTCGTACATATCTTTTACAATTCTAATATATGATTCGGATACACCCTTAGCCTCCAAGCAACCCCACAATAACTCCCTTGGCACTCTATCGTATGCCTTCTCCAAATCTATGAATACCATATGTAAGTTCTTCTTCCTTTCTCGATAAGCTTCCACTAACCTCCTCAACAAGTGGATGGCTTTGATGGTCGACCTCCCCAGCATAGAACCAAATTGGTTTTCGGACACACTAGTAAGCTTCTGCAACCTAAGCTCAATAATCCTCTCCCACACCTTCATCGTATGACTAAGTAGTTTAATTCCCCTGTAGTTGCTACATTGTTGCACATTCCCCTTGTTCTTATAGAGCGGAATCAATTTGCTAAACCTCCACTCCCTTGGCATTTTCGATGTGCAAAGGATGACATTGAAAAGTGAAGTGAGCCAATCCAATCCTCACTTCACTTTTCTATATACTTATACTTATATTATATAGTTTTACATTATATCTTATATACTTATACTTATATACTATAGTTATACATATATTATATAATTTTCCATTATATTCTATATGCTTATACTTATATTATATACTTATATACTATAGTTGTACATATATTATGTAGTTTCCCATTATATCTTATTTAGTTATACTTATATTATATAGTTTTCCATTATATCTTATATACTTATACTTATATTATATACTTAAATACTATAGTTATACATATATTATGTAGTTTCCCATTATATCTTATATAGTGATACTTATATTATATAGCTTCCTATTATATCTTATATACTTATACTTATATGCTATACTTATATACTATAGTTATACATATATTATGTAGTTTCCCATTATATCTTATATACTTATACTTATATTATATAGTTTCCCATTATATCTTATATACTTATACTTATATACTATAGTTATACATATATTATATAGTTTCCCATTATATCTTATATAGTTATACTTATATTATATAGTTTCCCATTATATCTTATATACATATACTTATATACTATACTTATATACCATAGTTATACGTATATTATATAGTTTCCCATTATATCTTATATAGTTATACTTATATTATATAATTTCCCATTATATTCTATATACTTATACTTATTATATAGTTTTCCATTATATTTTATGTAGTTATACTTATATACTGCAATTTTATATTATATGTTGATATACTTACATTATATAGTTTTTCATTATATCTTATATAATTATACTTATATACTATAGTTTTCTATTATATGTTGATATACTTATACTTATATTATATAGGTTCCCCTTATAACATAATATTATATTAAGACGCAATTTAACCAAATTAACCAAAATATAAATACATGATCCAAAAAACTACCGAAAACATTACATTATGTACATAAAAAGTCATATAATCTAGTCATCGTCATGGCCTCTACCGCTACCCTCTCCCCTCTCGTGCTGCGAATCAATAAATCTCTGCGAGGCACGCGGTAGCTGGTAGAGGATGAACGTGGTAAAACGAGTGGATGAACGTGGAGCGTCGGATTGGGGGTGATGGATGGAGAATTAGGAGAGGAAAATGAGGGTGTATAGGGGCGTTTCACATGGGATTGAATATCCCTACTGATTTTCTGAATTTCAGAAAATAAATGCTTCCAAATAAGGCAGTTTGTAGGAGATTTGGAGAGAGAGGCCGTAGAATGTGCCATCCATTCATAGATCCAATCCTCCACCCAGATCTGGTTTATCTCCCACCAATCCACCATTGCAAAAGCTCCGATTTGCGAAAAAAGTCAATCGATGTAACACCCCCAAATAAATATCCTTGAAAGGTATTACCGCCAGTGACCTCAGATTTCACATCCGAAGCCACCCCATGCTTAACTCGTTTATATAAATCATAAAACAACATTTATAATACAAAATATCATAACTTTTGATTCAAATCATTGTCTCGACATTACATCCATAATCCGAAATACAACTGAAATACAGAGTATTCTTGACATAAAATATGTTTAACACAGCGGAAGTCTTTAAAATAAAGGACACAAGGGTCTTGATCTAAATGATCACCCGCCAATGAATCTCAACCTGGTAAAACTCTTCAAAATTCCAACTGCCATCATTGTCGTTTCTAGCCTTCATCGGAACTGTAGTTTATCTGATGTGCCGTATGAGACGGATGACACCAGCCAACCATGCAAGGGAATATAACCGGTTGGTTAGTCTAATGAAAAACTATGCAAGGGTAAAACAGAAAGGTTTTAAGTAGTCGTATTAGGTTAGACTCATCGCTTCTCGAATAAAAGTCGATGACGATAGTCAACCACCATACTCCTACTGAAATATACGAAAAGGCATGATCAACAGAAAGGACTCTGAAAGAATCAGTCTTAAGGAAACATATGAAGAGAAGACTCCAACGAATTGAGTCTTATCGAAAGTATGACAAGTGTTTGGGAATATTAAAGTTTCACGCAAACGTTTAAAAGCGACTTGACTATTTTGGTCCACGACCAACCTCACCGCATAATGCGAATTCAGATTCAGAAGGTGGACTTACTCTAATCGAAGCCCAGACGAGTTTCCACGTTGTACTTCTCGCCCAAGGTTCATTAATTATGTGCACTAAAGCACTTATCTTATTTAATTCTAAAACGTACATTTTACGTTATAAGCTTTTAAGATCTCTTCACGAGAGATATCAGATCTCCTCACAAGAGATATCAAAGGGAATACATCCCAGGGAATACATCCCAAATGGCGGCACCAGCTATGTGCACATACCCTGAGTAAGGGTAAGGTCATGACCGAAGATACTAGGGAAAATCATCCTAGCACCATTATCAAGAAACCACTAAACCTCGCAAGGTACATAGTGTTCCTACGAATACTCGTTCTAACTAAACAGTTAAAACATAAGAGCAATAATTCACATCAAAGCCATCGAGGCCAATAACAGATATAATAGCGTTGTTTCTAACAGTATAAACAACCTATTATAATATTTGTATTTCAATCATATATATATATATATATAATAGCGTTGTTTCTAGCAATATATACAACCTATTATAATATCTCTTTTTAAATCACATACAGTTATCAAAACTGTTCCCAGACGAAAACAATATTCATCCCAAATTAATTAACAATTAAACAATTGATAATCAATATAAATATGGAATGATAAGCAAGAGCGAACCGCCACTTGCCTGGAGTAGATTCGGCGATGAATCTAGACGAGACGACTACTGATGATATCATTTTCAAGGATATGGCCTATGCTTCAGATGGCTCTAGCAGGATTACGGGTCCACACGCGATCCCACAAATAACGTTATAACTGACAAATTAATTAATATCATTTAATTTGTCTGGACGAACTCAAGTAATTAAATTTAATAAATTTTTATGATTTTAAATCATAAAAATATAATTAAATTTTCCTAAAGAAAAATACGGATAAAAGTGGGTCGAAGTTATACTGCTCGATCGAATACGGGTTAAATCTGGACTGGATGGCTAATGGGCTTTCGGCCCATTAAAAGAGCTGATTAAGAGGGGGCCCACCTTCATCTTCTTCCTTCAACAATTAACAGCAACAACACGACAACACAACAACAATGGCACGCAACTATGGCAGCAGCTTGTCGGTGTCTCCTCGCCGGGAAGGGACAACCACCAGCAGCAGTGGCTCGCGGCGCCTCTCGCACAGCAGCAGCTCGCAGGTAGCAGCTGGTTCACCGACGGGAAGAGGTAGCCGAGCAGCCCGTCTTCGTCGGCAGCAGCAGCTCACCGAAGGGGAGTCGAACGGAGGCAGCAGCGGCGGACAACAACGACTCGGGGTTCTGGGCAGCAGCAGCACCGCGCAGACAGCAGGACGAGCAACACGCAGCCCAGCGGCTTGGTCGCGGCTCGCCGGAGAAGAAGGGAGAGGATCGCCGGCGGTGCTTGAGCAGAAGGAGAGATTGAGGGAGAGCTTTGATTCAGATGTGTGGTTCAAGAAGCTCCAACTCCTTAAATAGGCCAAGGAGGGAGCAGAGCTCCGGCCACCGCAACGACGCGTGCCCCTGACAGGAATTACACGCGGCCAAAAACTAGGTGACGTGTGATAAGCACTACTTTGTAGGGCTTAACTAAGAGTTATTAGAGGGTTTTATTGGTGCCATTCGGGTAGATTTAGACACATTCTTGTGCATGGCGTTTGGGGGCGAAGTCTGGTGTTTTTGGAGGTGTATGAGCTATTTTGGATATCATAGGAGACACTGAGGAAGGAAGCCACCAAAAGAAGACGTCAAGGAAGTGAAGACGAGAGGTTAGGAGGCAAAGCCAAGGAGTGAAGGCCGAGCATTAACCGCGACCACGGGCAAGGGTGCCGCGATCGCGGTTTCTCGGGCAAGTCGAGAGTTTTCCGCAGGCACGGAGGAACGTGAAGAGCGCGGAGCCACAAGAGGCCGCGGTCGCGGTAAATGGGCCGCGATCGCGGGTCGTCGACGTTGGAAGTTCTGACTTTTCCCGAGTCTATCTTTTCTAATTTCTTTTCTTATTTTTCCATTTTATTTCGTTTCTTTTCTTATTGGGCTAGGTCATTTGTTAGAGGCCCTATATATACTTTCTTTAGCATTAGGTTTAAAAAGAGTTTTTTTCCAAGTTCTAGTTTTGCAATTTCAATTCATCGTTGCCACCTTTAGAGTTCATCATGTTTATGAGGAGCTAAGCCTCTTTTGCTTAGTCCGGTAATGGAAGCATAAGTTTATTCATCTGGTTGTGAGGTTTTGTTCCTATCTATCTTATCCTATTGAGTTATATCTTTTCTCTTGAGCAAATTCTTATTTGGATGTTTGTTGGTTTATCTAGATTGATCACCTAGGTTTATTGCTTTCATTCATATTGCTAATACTAGGGAACTGTTGGGCTAACGCTCTAGTTCGAGTAGCGAGCATAGATTCTTATCTGCCACTGTGGAATTTATCTATGTAGGGAATTGATTACATGTTGAATGCTTCTGGTTGAGGTGTTATGTGTATCCTGGTTAATTCATATGTTCATTGCTGCCTTTGGGTTGAATCACTAGTGGTGCTAGGGTTATTCATTGGTAAGGGTTCTTAGGGATGGTTTCCCTATTAATCTACACAAGATCAGGACAGGAATAACCGAATAGGAAGATAGGGCATAATCAAGGAACAACCTTTGAATGACTTATGTGGACATTACTTGGCTAAGTGTTTTCTCTCTTTGATATTTTCATCATATACTTTGCTGTATTTGACTTAATTGTGACCAATCAACCTACAATCCCCCCTTTTAGTGACTTGCATGTAACCACCATTAGTTTTGCTCCTTCCCTGTGGGATCGACCCTTGCTTATTGACTATACTAGTTTATTTGTGAGGTTTTATATTTGACAGCTACGAACGACAGCACGTCAAATTTTGGCGTCATTGCCAGGGAAGGCAAGTTTTGAGCTTTTGGTGTTTTTGTGTGTGTTTCATGTGTTTTCTTGTGTGTGTGGACCTATCTTATGGTCCACACCCATACTGCTGACTCTTCCCCTTTAGCTATTGATTCAGAGATTGAGCGGACACTGAGGGAGAATCGGAGAGCAGCAACACTTTTGGAAGATCCACCTAGGGCGATACTGCAGGAAGAGATCGACGAAGAAGAAGTTATGGCTGACGATCCACCCACATTGACGCAGCTGACTGCCCCTAACTTGGAGCAGCAGCCACTGGCCGTAGAGTTTCCTGAGCTCCCAGCGGGAGTGAACTTTGTGCTCAAGTCTGGGCTTATCCATCTTTTGCTCCAGTTCCATGGGCTAAGTGGAGAGGACCCAAACAAGCATCTCTCAGAGTTTCACGCCGTGTGTACCTCCATGAAGCCACGCAACGTAACGGAGGACCAAATCAAGTTGAGGGCTTTTCCTTTCTCGCTTAAGGATTCAGCCAACGAATGGTTTTATTACCTCACCCCAGGTAGCATCAACACCTGGGGAAAGATGAAGAAGGCGTTTCTGGAGAAGTACTTTCCAGCAACGAAGCTGAACAGTCTCAAGCACAACCTGAGCAACATAGAGCAGCATGGGACGGAGATGCTCTATGAGTACTATGAGCGTTTCAAGAGGTTGTGCTCCAGCTGTCCCTACCACGGGTATTCAGACCAAGATTTGGTCTTATACCTATATGGGGGATTGTTGGATGAAGAACGGCGAATGGTGAATGCGGCATGTGGAGGCAACATACTGAACAAGACACCTGCTGCAACATTCGAGATATTCAGCGAGTTGTCGGAAGGCTCAAGGCAATTCAGTAAGAGGGTGAGCGCCCAGGCAGTGAAAGCCACTTCAAGTGATCATGCTCCCCCATCTATGGTGAAAGACATGAGCGAAATGAAGGAGATGATCAAGGTTTTGATGAGGAAGGAGGGACAACAGAGGGTCAAGGAAT
Organism: Rheum nobile; assembly: GCA_027886185.1. NCBI lineage: Eukaryota > Viridiplantae > Streptophyta > Magnoliopsida > Caryophyllales > Polygonaceae > Rheum > Rheum nobile. Next base: position 906,193 of record WOAB01000309.1, read on the forward strand.
GCGAGTTTTGCTATGCTACTACGCATGCAACTGACGCATGTCCTACACTCCACGAGGAGTCCACTGAGCAAGTCAACGTTGTTGAGGGCGCCTTGGCAAAATGAGCGAAAAGAAGAAGAGTGATTCTTAGGATTTCTCTTTATTTATTGGCGAGGCGTCATAAGAAGGGAGACATAGAAGGAATGTCGGGTAGGCCACTTTGGGAGGCATAAGAAGTCTTAGATGGAGGATAGGATTAAAGGTCACTTTACACTATTGGATGTCCGGGATAAGCTTGGGGGAAGTACTCTGCTTGCCCCCAAGTTCTGTTGTTGTTGATGATGATGTGCTGTAGATGAGATTGACGCCAGGAGCTTTGGCATGGGTTAGGTGACTCGTAGTAGGAGGAGATGCTTCCTGAGACCTTGTGTGCTATTTTGGAGGGGTGAACTTTCTTTTAGTTTACTCGAGGACGAGCAAAGGTCTAAGCATGGGGGAATTTGATAAGCACTACTTTGTAGGGCTTAACTAAGAGTCATTAGAGGGTTTATTGGTGTCATTCGGGTATATCTAGGCACATTCATGTGCAAGGCGTTTGGAGGCGAAGTTTAGAGTTTTTGGAGGTGTTTGAGCGGTTTTGGAGATCATAGGAGACACCGAGGAAGAAAGCCACCAAGGAGAGACGCCATAGGAGTGAAGAGAAGAGCTGAGCACGGTGCGAGAGATAGCAAGAAAGAGCTGATGAGAAGAGGAGGTCTGAAGCCTTGCCGCACCTGCGCCGGAGTCTACCGCCCCCTGCGGTTGAAGAGCTGGAGCTACTGCCATTAGGCCGCACCCTGCGGTTCCAGAACCGCCCCTGCGGCGAGCTCGGCTGAACACGTACTGGAGGTCCACCGCACCCTGCGGTGGAGAGACCGCAACCCGCGGTTGCGTGTGCTGAATGTTATTTGCGAGTTTTTATCTCCGTTTTAGTTTTATTCCGAAACTTTGTTTTCCAAGTTTGTTATTTCCTTATCTTTATTTCTGAATTATTTCCTTAGTATTTAAGTAGGGTTAAGACTATTTGGAGAGGGCTTCTTCTCCCTCTTGAACCCTAATTGCCGCTATTACGTATTTGCTTACAAACCTTATGGAGAACTAAACCCTCCATTGTTGCACTTGACAGTTTGAAGCCAGCAATTGATTGGTTGTGAGTTTTCTACTCTTGTTCGTTTCCTATTGGTTGGATTGATTCTCTTGTGCTTAATTTATATTGGCTTATGTTGGTTTATCTAGATTGATCACCTAGGTTTATTGATATTTTCCTAAGTGCTAGGACTTGTGATTCTGTGTTCAGGTTGCATATCTAGTAGCGAACACGGTTGTGCGTATAGGGGATCCGAGCGCACAATTGTGAGGGAGAATTAATTGCATGCTTATAGTAACGGGTTGTTTCTATTGCATGTATCTTGCTAATCATTGGTTGAATGCTATTGCTTTATTGATTCCTGAAGGTTTTCGGTATTGATTTAGTAATAAGTATTGTTAGGGCTGGTAGAACTAACAATTACCTAAGATCGGGATAAGAACAACAACAGGATTGTTAAGAACTTGAGATTGATAGAATTCTAGGATCAACTTATCTTTTGTTCGGTGGATTTCTTGTTAAGTGTGGCGCTTTTCCTCATCATATTTACAACCATAAATCTGCGATTTTGCTCTCTTGTCTTCTTATTAATTTGGTTCGAAAACACATACAAACCCCCCCCCCCCTTGTTCCAAGTTGGTAACCTTGAATTGCAAGAATTGATAACCTGATTCCCTGTGGATTCGACCCTGACTTGCTTGCTATACTCTATAGTAGGTTGCTTAGGATTTCTTTGATTTGGGTATACGACTTTAGCCCTGTCAAATTTGGCGCCGTTGCCGGGGAATCAAATTTTCTGTTTTTTGTGATTTGTTGTTACTAACCCTTGGTGTGGATCTATCTTATGGTCCACACTCGTGCTACTAATTCACCGCTTCTTGATTTTGATCCAGAAATTACACGAACTCTTTCACAGGCTCGCAGAGTGAATCGTTCTTTAGTGTTTGACAACCCTACATTCGAGATGGCTAACGATGGCGCGGATCGGACGTTGAGACAGTTGACTGCACCAGACCTGCAGCAGCAACCTTTGGCTGTAGTAATCCCTGGGCTGGCTGCAGGCGTGAACTTTGAGTTGAAGCCGGGGTTGATTCATTTGCTTCCAGAGTTCCATGGACTGGCTGGAGAGGACCCAATCAAGCATCTGGGTAAATTCCACACAGTCATCATGAGTATGAAACCGGCGAATGTTACTGAGGAGCAAATAAAGATGAGAGCTTTTGGGTTCACCTTGAAAGATACCGCTGATGACTGGTATTACCATCTTCCTACTGGAAGTATTGACACATGGACCAAGCTTCACGAGGCTTTTCTGGAGAAGTATTTCCCTGCTAAGAAGGCCAACAGTTTGAAGAAAGCCATTAGCAACATCGAACAGGAGGGTGACGAGACCCTATATGATTACTATGAGAGGTTCAAGAGACTTTGCTCAAGCTTCCCATTCCATGGGTATTCCAACCAGGACCTGGTACTTCATCTCTATAACGGGCTGCTGGATAATGAGAGGAGGATGGTTGACGCTGCCTGTGGCGGAAACATTCTTAACATAACTCCAGCACTCGCTATGGTAAAGATTCAGGAGATGGCTGAGGGCACGAGAAACTTTGGTAGATCTGCTACCAAGAGAGGAGTCCATGCTGCTGAGTCTAGTCGCTCTTCGTATGCTAATGATATGGCTGAGTTGAAGGACATGGTGAAGCGACTTACGCTGCACGGAGCCCCTCAACAACTCAAAGCATGTGGGGTATGTGCCGATCAATTCCACCCCACCGAGGCTTGCCCTCAAGTTCAGGATGATGGGACCGAGGAAGTAAACGCTGCAAGAGGATGGCAACCAAGGCCAAAATATGATCCATTCTCTAACACTTACAACCCCGGAACTAGAGATCATCCGAATTTCAGGTGGAGTAACCAGCAGAATGTCCAGAACCCTCACCTTTTGCAACCACAACAACAACCGAGGCCACAGTACAACCCTAGACAAACCATGTCAGCTGAGGACATGATCAAGTCATTGGCTCAGTCGATCATGCAGAAGGATGCTGAAACGAAGTCTTCCATTCAGAATCTTGAGAAGCATGTGGCACAAATTGCTCAAGCTGTGAGTAATCTAGAAGCTCGTGATTCAGGAAAACTACCGTCACAAACGGTAGTGAACCCGAGGGAAAACGTCAGTGCTGTGACTTTAAGAAGTGGGAAGCAATTACATGTCGATCCTAGTGCTGAAGAGGATGACTCGGAGAATGAGGATGCTCTGCTGAACGACCGCATCCAGCGGCACGGTGGCCGCACCTGCGGCGAGCAAGACCTGGAGAAGCAGAAGGCTACTGTCGATAGGCCGCACCCTGCGGTGGGAGTACCGCACCCTGCGGTGAACGGTGATTTTTCTCGGGAAATTCCTGTAGCTCCACCGCACCCTGCGGTTGAGAACCGCACCTGCGGCGAGTCTTCCGGGATTGTCAAAGAGCCTTACGTCGACGATTACGTTCGTCCCTACTTCCCTCCTCTCGGTTCCGAGAAGCCACCCGCCCCCTTTCTAGAAGCACTCAGGGAGAGAAGGGTCGTTGATGACAAAGATCTTTTTGAGACCTTCAGCAAATGCGAGGTCAACATCCCATTGCTGAAGCTAGTGAAGAGCATTCCTAAGTATGCTAAGTTCTTGAAGGAGCTCTGCACGATCAAGAGGAACCAGAAGCTGAAGGGGAAACAAAAGGTGAAGGTCAGCGAACGTGTGTCTGCGGTATTTCAAAGGCGTATGCCCAAGAAATGCTCCGACCCAGGTATGGTTAGCATCCCCTGTGTTATTGGTGATACTAAGTTTGATAGAGCCATGCTTGATCTAGGTGCTTCTATTAATGTGTTGCCTTACTCTCTTTACAAATCTCTTAGATTGGGACCTTTGCATGAAACAGGAATTGTTGTGCAACTTGCTGATAGGTCTAGTGTTTACCCTAAGGGGGTAGTTGAGGATGTGCTTGTTATGGTTGACAACTTGATATTCCCCGCTGATTTCTTTGTCCTAGATATGGAACATGATGAGCATGCAGCCCCTATTCTGTTAGGAAGGCCTTTCTTAAAAACTGCTAGGACCAAGATAGATTATGTAAGTGGGACACTTACTATGGAATTCGATGGGGAGGTGGTACAATTCAACATTTATGACGCTATGAAACACCCTATTGATGACCATTCTCTATGCTCTATTGATGTGATTGAACCCATTGTGCAAGATATATTTGATATTTCTGGTATTGATGAGCTGCAGTCTATTATTGAGAATGACATAGATGAGTTCCACACAGAATATGCTCTGTCAACTAACATGCAGGCGATGGTGTCTCAAATGGAGAAGCTTCCTATAGACCCTTTGGGCGTTGGCCCCATTCTACTAACCCCGGGCGAGAAGCTCGTTCCCTCTGTTATACAGGCTCCCGAGAGTGAACTCAAACAACTCCCGGATCACCTCAAGTACGCTTTCCTTGGAGTCAACGACACCCTGCCAGTCATTGTGTCTAGTAAGCTTTCGAAGGAGCAAGAGGAAAAGCTAGTGGAGATTTTAAAGGAGCACAAGACTGCATTAGGTTGGACCATTGCCGATATCAAAGGGATTAGTCCCTCAACATGTATGCATCGGATCCTCCTAGAAGATGACGCCAAGCCATCCAGGCAACCACAGAGGAGATTAAATCCACCTATGATGGAGGTGGTGAAGAAGGAGGTGCTGAAGCTCCTTCAAGCTGACATGATCTTCCCGATTTCCGATAGTCGTTGGGTCAGCCCCACTCAGGTTGTTCCCAAGAAGGGAGGAATCACAGTGGTTGAGAACCAACAAGGAGAGTTGGTCCATACAAGGACACAAACGGGCTGGAGAGTTTGCATAGATTACCGCAAGCTGAATGCGGTAACCAGAAAGGATCACTTTCCCTTGCCATTCATCGATCAAATGCTAGAACGCCTTGCTGGGCGCCCCTACTACTGCTTCCTTGATGGATATTCAGGATACTTCCAGGTGGCCATAGCGCCAGAGGACCAAGAGAAGACTACCTTTACATGTCCTTTTGGCACGTTTGCATACCGCAGAATGCCCTTTGGACTATGTAACGCACCCGGTACTTTTCAACGATGTATGGTTAGTATCTTCTCTGAGTACATTGAAAATTTTATTGAGGTATTCATGGATGATTTTACAGTACATGGGGATAGCTTTGATAAATGTTTGGCTCACTTGACACTTGTGCTGAAACGATGTGTTGAAACTGACTTGGTTTTAAATTCTGAAAAGTGTCATTTCATGGTTGAACAAGGGATTGTGTTAGGTCATATTGTCTTTGCTAGGGGTATTGAGGTCGATAAGGCGAAGATTGATGTAATTCAGTCTTTACCTTATCCTACTAATGTGCGTGAAGTTCGTTCCTTCCTAGGCCATGCAGGTTTCTATCGCAGGTTTATCAAGGATTTTTCGAAGATCTCATCACCCTTATGCGAGCTGCTGAAGAAAGAGGTGACCTTTGATCTGAACGAGGAGTGTAAGAAGGCGTTCGACTGCTTGAAAGAACGCCTGACTAGTGCACCGATTATTCAAGCACCGGACTGGTCAAAACCGTTCGAGATCATGTGTGATGCCAGCGATTATGCAGTTGGAGCAGTTCTGGGACAAAAAGAGGGAAGGGCCTCTCATGTGATTCACTACGCGTCCATGACTCTGAATGGCGCGCAATGAAACTACTCCACTACTGAAAAGGAGATGCTAGCTGTGGTATTTGCCTTGGAGAAGTTCAGGCAGTATTTGTTAGGAGTGAAGGTGATTATTTACACGGATCACGCCGCCCTTCGTTATCTAATGACGAAGAAAGAGGCGAAGCCGAGATTGATTCGATGGGTTCTCCTGCTGAGTGAGTTCGATGTGGAGATACGGGACAAGAAATGAGCAGAGAACTTGGTAGCGGATCATCTGAGTAGATTGGTGAACGAAGAGGACAAGCCCGGGAAGCAAACCCCAATCCATGGAAACTTCCCGGATGACACCCTCTTTTCAGTGGATGTACTGGAGCCACACCGCACCGGGCGCCACCCCCACCGCACCTGCGGTAAGGAGAAGGATTTACAAGGCCAAGGTTCTGGAGAATGGCCGCACCCTGCGGTGGATGACCGCACCCGCGAAGGCGGTGATTTTTCTCGAGAAAATTGCCCAGATGTACCGCACCCAGCGGTGGACCCAACCGCACCCGCGGCGAGAGGCGACTTTTATCGAGAGGTTTCTGCTATTTGGCCGCACCCAGCGGTGGATAAACCGCAACCTGCGGTGAGCGAAGCTGTTCGTGATTTTTCTGCTGAGAGCGCTTCCTCACTCGAGGCGTACTTCCACAGGTCCGTCCTCGGGATCCGATCCCTCCGACCATGGTACACCGACATCGTGAACTACTTGGTTTGTGGGGAATTCCCTCCGGATCATACCAAGGCGCAACGGGAGAAGGTGCGGAGAGAAGCGCGATACTATATTTGGAACGATCCTTATCTCTGGAGACACTGTGTCGATCAGGTAATCCGTCGATGCCTTCCGGATAACGAGGTACAATCTGTCCTTAGCTTTTGTCATTCTGAGGCATGTGGGGGCCATTTTGGTGCAAATAAAACTGCTAGGAAAGTGCTAGACGCAGGTTTCTATTGGCCCAATCTTTTTCGGGATGCATTTTCTTTTTGCAAGGTATGTGATAGATGTCAGAGGATGGGAAATATCTCTAGGAGGAATGAGATGCCTCAGTCCTCTTTGATTTTTTGTGAGGTTTTTGATGTGTGGGGTATTGACTTTATGGGACCCTTCCCCAATTCTCATGGGAACCTATATATTTTGCTTGCGGTGGACTACGTTTCCAAGTGGGTGGAAGCGAAGGCCACCAGGACTGATGATTCTAAAGTTGTGGCAGGTTTCTTGAAAGAGAACATATTTTCCAGGTTTGGGATCCCTAAAGCTTTGATTAGTGATCGGGGAACCCACTTCTGCAACAAGACTGTGACCGCCCTACTGAAGAAGTATCATGTCACACAGAGGGTTTCCACTGCCTACCATCCACAGACTAATGGGCAGGCTGAGGTGTCAAACAGAGAGATCAAGACGATCCTTGAGAAGACAGTGGCACCCAACAGGAAGGACTGGAGTTTGAGATTGAATGATGCACTGTGGGCTTACCGCACTGCCTACAAGACTCCAATCGGGATGTCTCCTTTCCGGCTCGTATTTGGCAAAGCTTGCCATCTACCTGTGGAGTTGGAACACAAAGCATGGTGGGCAGTGAAGCAGTGCAACATGAGGATTGATGAAGTAGGAGAATTTCGCAAGCTTCAGCTGCAAGAGTTAGAGGAGCTACGCCTTGATGCATATGACAATGCTGTGATCTACAAAGCAAAAACCAAGGCGTGGCATGACAAGAACATCTTGCGAAAGGACTTCCACCCCGGTGACAAAGTCCTTTTGTTCCAATCCCGCCTGAAACTCTTTGCGGGGAAGCTGAGATCGAAGTGGATAGGACCGTACATTATTGCTGAGGTCTACCCACATGGCGCCGTTGACTTAATCGAGCCGACAACTCAGAAGACATTCAAGGTCAATGGTCAAAGGTTAAAACCTTACCATGAGGGTTTCTCCACTGCGGAGATTGATGAGATGGCTCTGGAGGAGCCGAGTGCTGAAAAGGAATAGACGAAAGTCTACGTCGAGCCAACGACGTGAACCAAGGCGCTGCTCGGGAGGCAACCCGAGGTATTGTTTTTTTTTTTTTTTTCTTTCTTTTGTCTTTTCTTTTTCATCGCTTAGTTAGGTAGTTGTGTTGATTTTTTGTGTTTCTTTTCGTTCGTTTTCGCCTGCGGACTAACCTCGCAGGTACGAAGGAAAGTCACACCGGTGTTCTGGAGACCCACCGCACCCCGCGGTGGAAGTACCGCCCCCGCGGCAAGCCCCTGTTCGAAGAGAAAAAAGGCGGAAAAAAAAAGGGCCCCTGACAAAAACCAAGTGGGGGAGTAAAAATTGAAAAAGTTGGGCCCCGAAAAAGCCATAAATGGGGAGTAAAAATTGGATTAAATAAAAGAGGTCTTATGGGCCCACCATACCCTTCTCTTTCCAGCCCACCCCATCCCTAACTCCTCTCCCTCTCCACCCTCATTCCCACGAACTCCATCCCTTCTCTTTCCAGCCCACCCCCCCATATAGCTCTACTTACCGAGGATGGTACATGCACCCCGATCCCATCATAGCTCCATTGGGGACGGATGCGACTGAGTTTGTAGACGAGGGACACCGACCTCGGAGGAGGCGGAGAGATGTGGGCAGCTCGAGCCAGGCCCCTACGGAGGATGAGGAGATGAGCGCCGGTCAGGACCCGCCACCTATGGATCCCTGGCAGGATCAGATGTCCCGACAGATGGAGGCGCTGAGTTTGCAGCAGCAGACTTGGCAACAGGGCTATGATGTGCGGTTTGACGGATTTCAGTCCCGGGTTTTCCAGCGGATGGACCACCAGGATGAGCGCCTGGGGCAGATGGACGAGCGTGTCCAGCGCTTAGGAGAGCGACAGGACCAGTACTTTGGCCAGTACCCTTGGCCACCACCGGGACCATCACAGCAGTGAGTCTTTTTTTTTTTCCCTTATTTTATGATTGTCTTCTTTTCCACATTGAGGACAATGCGTATTACAAGCGTGGGGGAGGGAGTAGATTCATTTTCTATCTTTATGTACAGTTTCTGTATTTTTCTTTGTGTGTTTCATTCTGTTTCTCGGAGTTGCATTGCATTAGTTTCGTTTTCTAAAAAAAAAAAAAAAAAAAAAAAAAAAAAAAAAATCATGGGATGAGTTGAAAACCCGAAAGGGCGACTCAGGCAACAAGCAGGTGACCCGGACCAGTGCTAGACTGGGGTAATATGGTGTCGGAGTGACGTGAGCATATGTGAGTCCATCTTTAAAAAAATAATAAAAAAAAATAATAAAAAAAATAAGAGTGGCTTGGTGAAAACCCGAAAGGGCGCCTTGGCAAAATGAGCGAAAAGAAGAAGAGTGATTCTTAGGATTTCTCTTTATTTATTGGCGAGGCGTCATAAGAAGGGAGACATAGAAGGAATGTCGGGTAGGCCACTTTGGGAGGCATAAGAAGTCTTAGATGGAGGATAGGATTAAAGGTCACTTTACACTATTGGATGTCCGGGATAAGCTTGGGGGAAGTACTCTGCTTGCCCCCAAGTTCTGTTGTTGTTGATGATGATGTGCTGTAGATGAGATTGACGCCAGGAGCTTTGGCATGGGTTAGGTGACTCGTAGTAGGAGGAGATGCTTCCTGAGACCTTGTGTGCTATTTTGGAGGGGTGAACTTTCTTTTAGTTTACTCGAGGACGAGCAAAGGTCTAAGCATGGGGGAATTTGATAAGCACTACTTTGTAGGGCTTAACTAAGAGTCATTAGAGGGTTTATTGGTGTCATTCGGGTATATCTAGGCACATTCATGTGCAAGGCGTTTGGAGGCGAAGTTTAGAGTTTTTGGAGGTGTTTGAGCGGTTTTGGAGATCATAGGAGACACCGAGGAAGAAAGCCACCAAGGAGAGACGCCATAGGAGTGAAGAGAAGAGCTGAGCACGGTGCGAGAGATAGCAAGAAAGAGCTGATGAGAAGAGGAGGTCTGAAGCCTTGCCGCACCTGCGCCGGAGTCTACCGCCCCCTGCGGTTGAAGAGCTGGAGCTACTGCCATTAGGCCGCACCCTGCGGTTCCAGAACCGCCCCTGCGGCGAGCTCGGCTGAACACGTACTGGAGGTCCACCGCACCCTGCGGTGGAGAGACCGCAACCCGCGGTTGCGTGTGCTGAATGTTATTTGCGAGTTTTTATCTCCGTTTTAGTTTTATTCCGAAACTTTGTTTTCCAAGTTTGTTATTTCCTTATCTTTATTTCTGAATTATTTCCTTAGTATTTAAGTAGGGTTAAGACTATTTGGAGAGGGCTTCTTCTCCCTCTTGAACCCTAATTGCCGCTATTACGTATTTGCTTACAACCCTTATGGAGAACTAAACCCTCCATTGTTGCACTTGACAGTTTGAAGCCAGCAATTGATTGGTTGTGAGTTTTCTACTCTTGTTCGTTTCCTATTGGTTGGATTGATTCTCTTGTGCTTAATTTATATTGGCTTATGTTGGTTTATCTAGATTGATCACCTAGGTTTATTGATATTTTCCTAAGTGCTAGGACTTGTGATTCTGTGTTCAGGTTGCATATCTAGTAGCAAACACGGTTGTGCGTATAGGGGATCCGAGCGCACAATTGTGAGGGAGAATTAATTGCATGCTTATAGTAACGGGTTGTTTCTATTGCATGTATCTTGCTAATCCTTGGTTGAATGCTATTGCTTTATTGATTCCTGAAGGTTTTCGGTATTGATTTAGTAATAAGTATTGTTAGGGCTGGTAGAACTAACAATTACCTAAGATCGGGATAAGAACAACAACAGGATTGTTAAGAACTTGAGATTGATAGAATTCTAGGATCAACTTATCTTTTGTTCGGTGGATTTCTTGTTAAGTGTGGCGCTTTTCCTCATCATATTTACAACCATAAATCTGCAATTTTGCTCTCTTGTCTTCTTATTAATTTGGTTCGAAAACACATACAACCCCCCCCCCCCCTTGTTCCAAGTTGGTAACCTTGAATTGCAAGAATTGATAACTTGATTCCCTGTGGATTCGACCCTGACTTGCTTGCTATACTCTATAGTAGGTTGCTTAGGATTTCCTTGATTTGGGTATACGACTTTAGCCCTGTCACCCCCAATTGAGCAAAGCGATGCCTCGCTTTACAAACTTACCGAGGGAGCTATGCAAGCTCAAGAAGGAGCAAAAGGAGCGGTCGAAGAAAAAGGTGAAAGTCAAGAAGGATGTCTCGACGGTGATGCAAAAGAAGATTCCGAAAAAGTGTAAAGATCCCGGGATGTTTAGTGTACCCTGCAAGATTGGGGAAACCGAGTTCAGCGAGACATTGCTGGATTTGGGAGCCTCAATCAATGTCCTACCTCTGTCCGTCTACAACACCCTCAATGTCGGACCACTAGAAAGCACGGAAATCGTCATCCAACTGGCTGACAACTCCGTCATCATTCCTGAGGGCGTTGTGAAGGACGTTTTGGTGAGCATCGATACCCTCGTCTTCCCTGTAGACTTCTTCGTCATGAACACAGGGAAACAAGGAGGACGAGTAATGCTAGGGAGGCCTTTCATGAAGACCTCCAACACAAAGATCGACGTGGGCATAGGTACGATAAGCATGGAGTTTGACCGGAGGAAGGTAGAGCACAAGCTGAAGTCCATTCAGGAGCATCCCCCAGATTCAAGAGTGTAGAGTGCGGTTGCGGGAGGCAACCCAGGTTGAGAAGTACAGCAGGACGTCGTGCCGCGACGATAACTATGGCGCTGCTCGGGAGGCAACCTGAGGTATGAGTTGCTAAACTCATCTTTGTTTCTTTGCTTCGTTAGGATTTGTTATTGTGTTTTTAGAATTCTTTGCTTTAGTTGCCATTTTCTTTTTTTTCTTCTTTTTTTTCCTTTTTCTTTCTTCTGTGGGCCATTAGAACTAACCTTGCAGCGGAGCCCAAGACTTCAGTGACCCGCGACCGCGGTATCGATCCCGCGATCGCGGTTTCCCCATGGCGTTTAGTTCTAAAAAAAAATGGCCCACAGAATTCAATACCGGTGCGTTTTTCGAGGTGGTCAACCCTCGTAACTCGCGCCGGCCGTTACGCTGCAGGGTATTAACCCCGCGATCGCGGTTCCTAAGAGCCGCGATCGCGGCCCCTTGTCGTCGAGCTTATAAGAGCGGGGTGTGGCGGAGGCATTTCACAACACCTCCACCACTCTCTCTCCCTCTCAAACCACTCGGATCTCCGACTCCGACCACCGCGACGACACCTTGCAGCCCCGCGACCATCGTTCCGCCACCGCGACGTCGTTTGGGTGAGATCTCCATTTCCCCCTTGGATTTCCCATTGCCTCACGAGCCGCGATCGCCGGACCCACGCCCGAAGCCCCGCGACCACTATAGCACCACCAAGGACCACCGGAGCCATTTTTCTGCAAAGCTTTCCGCTGCCCAGAAACCGCGATCGCCGCTGTCCAGCCCCGCGATCGCGGCCCTTCTTCTCCAGAGGACTTCTTTCGAGCATAAACCGTGACTGCGGCCCATACCCCGTGATCGCGGGCCTCTCCGGTATTCTTTTCGTGCCTCTTACTTCTTCTTCCCACCATGTCTGCTTTCGTAAACAGCATGAGAAGCCCGAGGCACCGGCTCTATTTCGAGACGTTCAGCCAGCGGAAGATCGTCTCGATGAAATTCTACGATCGACCGACGCTGCAACTACTCGGTTTGGAGGAGTGCACTCAACAGTTGCTGAGCCATGGAGGGCTCGGTAATTTCATTGACTTGTCCGCCCCGACGTCCGACGAACTGACTCTGGAGTTCCTGGCCACGCTGGAACGCCACGACGACGGGATCACGTTCAACCTGCTGGGGCGACAGAGACGGATGTCCTACCAAGGTCTGCGGGACCTTTTTGGCGTTACTGAGGAACCCACCGAGGATTGGGAAGCTGTAGGCACCTTGCCAGACTTCTTCTGGCAAGATGCGACCCGGGATGTGATAAACCCCAGCACCGGCGAGTACAACTATAAGCTGACGCACCCTTGTTTGAGGTTGGATCACAAGGTGCTAGCCATGACCTTCCTTGGACAGGGGGGGGGGGGGCGGGTGAACAAGGTATCCATGCATGACCTTACAGTGCTCTAGTGTTTGACACCAGAGAGTCACAACATCCCCGACTGGGTCGGGCTGTTTCTCTCCAACTGCCTACGACTGAGAGAGAAGAAGGGTGGTAAGATCTCCATGGGAGGCATGGTGACGCTTATCGCCTGACAGTACGAGATCCTTGTGGACCATTGGGAATTCCCCGACGAGAGCTACACATACAACATCAGGCTCATGAGGAGGTCCCATCTGCTGGAGGCCCGTAATGGAGAGTACACCTGGCTCTCCCTGGCCGGCAACCAACACCACATGAGGTTGCCTCGTCCGTTGCCTTTTGGTCCCCGGGCGAGGGACTTCTACCTTTATGCTGACGGGGAGCAGAGGTCGTCGTCTGAATATGAAGGGGACGACGACAACGATGAGGAAGAGACTGCAACGGCGGACATGGAGAGAGATGTGCCATCGCCGCCGGGTTCCAGGGTCCCCCCTGTACTTCCTAACTACACTCACCAGGCATCTGGGTCTGGTAGTTCTTATGGCGGGGCGCCCTGGGACCAGCTCCTGGACAGAATGACGAACCTACAGCTGAGGCAGGATGAGCAGATACGGAGAAGCGCCGAGTGGGAACGCGGCATCTCCCAGAGGCTAGAGGAGCATGAGAGGAGAAGCGCTGAGTGAGAGCGCCAAATCTCCACCCGTCTGGAGGAGCACGAGAGGCGGAGCGCTGAGTGGCAGCGCAACATGGAGGTCAACCTTGCCTACCACGCCAATCGCCTGGACAACCACCTCACCACCGTTGAGGACCAGGTGGTTCATCTGCAGAGGAGAGCTGAGGCTTTCTTCAACGCCTATGGATATTGACCTCCACCCCAGTGAGTCCTTCTATTTTTCCCTTATCTTTTATTTGTCCCTCATACATTGAGGACAATGCATGATTTAAGCATGGGGGAGTAGAAGTGCTCACTACCTATCTTGTATATATTTCTTTTCCAGCATTGTACTTTGGATTTTCAGCATTTTATATTCAAAAAAAAAAAATCTGGGACAAGTCGAAAACCCGAAAGGGCGACTTGGGTAAAAAGCAGGTGGCTCGGACCAGCGCTAGGCTGGGGTAAGAAGGTGCCTGAGTGACGTGAGCTTATGTGAGCACATCTATGAAAAAAAAATATGAGTGGCTAGGATGAAAACCCGAAAGGGCTCCTAGGCAAAATGAGTGAAAAGAAGAGGAGAGTTTTTTAGGATCTCATTTTACCTGGAGGGGCGACATAAGAAGAGGAGACAAAGAAGGATTGTCGGGTAGGTCACTCTGGAAGGCATAAGGAGTCATAGATGGAGGCTAGGATTAGAGGTTACTCACACCATTGGATGTCCGGGTTAAGCTTGGGGGAAGTACTCTGCTTGCCCTTAAGCTTGTTGATGGAGGATGTGTTGTGAATGAGTTTGGTGCCAGGAGCTTGGCATGGGTTAGGTGACTCTTAGTTGGGAGACATGCTTCCTGAGACCTTGGGTGCTGCATTGGAGGAGTAGACTTTCTTTTAGTTTACTCGAGGACGAGCAAAGGTCTAAGCATGGGGGAGTTTGATAAGCACTACTTTGTAGGGCTTAACTAAGAGTTATTAGAGGGTTTTATTAGTGCCATTCGGGTAGATTTAGACACATTCTTGTGCATGGCGTTTGGGGGCGAAGTCTGGTGTTTTTGGAGGTGTATGAGCTATTTTGGATATCATAGGAGACACTGAGGAAGGAAGCCACCAAAAGAAGACGCCAAGGAAGTGAAGACGAGAGGTTAGGAGGCAAAGCCAAGGAGTGAAGGCCGAGCATTAACCGTGACCGCGGGCAAGGGTGCCGCAATCGCGGTTCCTCGGGCAAGTCGAGAGTTTTCCGCAGGCGCGGAGGAACGTGAAGAGCGCAGAGCCACAAGAGGCCGCGATCGCGGTAAATGGGCCGCGATCGCGGGTCGTCGACGCTGGAAGTTCTGACTTTTCCCGAGTCTATCTTTTCTAATTTCTTTTCTTATTTTTCCATTTTATTTCGTTTCTTTTCTTATTAGGCTAGGTCATTTGTTAGAGGCCCTATATATACTTTCTTTAGCATTAGGTTTAAAATGAGTTTTTTTCCAAGTTCTAGTTTTGCAATTTCAATTCATCGTTGCCACCTTTAAAGTTCATCATGTTTATGAGGAGCTAAGCCTCTTTTGCTTAGTCCGGTAATGGAAGCATAAGTTTATTCATCTGGTTGTGAGGTTTTGTTCCTATCTATCTTATCCTATTGAGTTATATATTTTCTCTTGAGCAAATTCTTATTTGGATGCTTGTTGGTTTATCTAGATTGATCACCTAGGTTTATTGCTTTCATTCATATTGCTAATACTAGGGAACTTTTGGGCTAATGCTCTAGTTCGAGTAGCGAGCATAGATTCTTATCTGCCACTGTGGAATTTATCTATGTAGGGAATTGATTACATGTTGAATGCTTCTGGTTGAGGTGTTATGTGTATCCTGGTTAATTCGTATGTTCATTGCTGCCTTTGGGTTGAATCACTAGTGGTGCTAGGGTTATTCATTGGTAAGGGTTCTTAGGGATGGTTTCCCTATTAATCTACACAAGATCAGGACAGGAATAACCGAATGGGAAGATAGGGCATAATCAAGGAACAACCTTTGAATGACTTATGTGGACATTACTTGGCTAAGTGTTTTCTCTCTTTGATATTTTCATCATATACTTTGTTGTATTTGACTTAATTGTGACCAATCAACCTACAATCCCCCCTTTTAGTGACTTGCATGCAACCATCATTAGTTTCGCTCATTCCATGTGGGATCGACCCTTACTTATTGACTATACTAGTTTATTTGTGAGGTTTTATATTTGACAGCTACGAACGACAGCATGTCAACGTGCAAAATTTTTTTTTACTGGGAAAGATTTGGCATGGGTTTAAACCCGTGGAAATTATATGTTTGTATCCAAACAAATATTCTAAGTCCCAAAAATACATCAAATGTATTTTATACCACTTAAGGAATTATTTCGGAGATCATGGATGTTACGAAAAATCCGAACTCCACTGAAAGTGAAATAATTATCGAATGAAGGTTGAGAAAATTTACCCAAATATCCTTACTAAAAATGAGGGATATTACAATCGAATCCAACAAGAATCGTCTTCTCCATCCAATTCCGTTGAAAGACCTCTGAATATCGAAAACGATCGAGAATCGAACGAGATCAATCGAATCGAATCAGCCATATCTTCTTCTCCGTCGATCCTCCATAGCCAGATCTTGGAGTTCTTTAATCCGTTCTGTGAAAAACGTTAAACAACCTCCCTTTTGAATCATTTCCAGCCTCCCTTTTGAAGCAATTGTTTTCATCGACATGGAACAAGGTGAGTTCGTTCGATTTCGATCATCAATTACATCAATTAGGAATGTCAAAACAGGTTTTGTCGGTGTGGTTTGTATGATTCATTCATGAATTAGGTTTTTCGAAGTTGTTTCGAACAATCAATGTTAGATGCGTACAATTGTGATATTCATACTCACTTGTTGGATATTCAAGTTGTCTATGTAGATATTCATCAGTGAATTTCATCTTTCATGAGTGTCGTCGAGTGATGCAATATACTTGTGTAATGATATTCAGAACGTTCTGTTTGATATTCACATATAGTACAACGATATTCATTGCTACAATTTTCTTTTATCACAAATATTGATCATGTAAATTTGAATATCAAGTCATAAGTAACAAATTAGTATTGATATTATTGTACGTGAATGTCGTTCACAAAATTATGAATAATGCAATATGCTTGGTGTTTTATAACAAAATTTGTGCTTGTTCAATGATATTCAAAATATTGTAAATGATATTCATGTATTGTACACACATATTCATTCATTTTTGTTCCACAATACATTGGCGTTATACATTATTATGTTTGTTTGTATAAAAATACAAATCCAATCATAGTAATACAAAACATACACGTTTTGCTAGACAAATCTTGAATTTTGGATTAAGCATATGAATATCTTGTATTAGAATACGAATATCAGGTCATATATATCGAATACAAGCCCAATTCTTATTAGTGCAAAAGGTATGAATATCGCTACTCAAAACAAGATATCTAGAATAAGAATAGAAATATCTAAATTACAAGTCTCTTTTTGCAATTCCCACGGTCATGTCATGCATACTTGTTACACCTCTTGCATTTCCTCATGCCTTTCTTTAATACAATTATATCCTTCTTCTTTCCATCTTTCAACTTTTGTGACTGTTCTTGTTTTTCGCTTGAATCATTCTCTATGCGAAACCCTAATAGTATAGGTGGAAAAACTAATGAATATCAATGATGAATATATGTACTGCATGAATATGTATACATAATGCATATATGAATACCAGTATACGAGATCATGAATATCAATGCAATACAAACTAACACAATAATGTATAACACCAATGTATTGTGGAGCAAAAATGAATGAATATGTGTGCACAATACATGAATATCATTTACAATATTTTGAATATAATTGAACAAGCACAAATTTTGTTATAAAACACCAAGCATATTGCATTATTCATAATTTTGTGAACGATATTCACGTACGATAATATCAATACTAAGTTGTTACTTATGACTTGATATTCAAATTTGCATGATCGATATTCATGATAAAAGACAATTGTAGCAATGAATATTGTTGTACTATATGTGAATATCAAACAAAACATTCTGAATATCATTACACAAGTATATTGCATCACTCGACGACACTCATGAAAGATGAAATTCACTTATGAATATCTACATAGACAACTTGAATATCCAACAAGTGAGTATGAATATCACAATAGTACGCATCTAACATTGATTGTTCGAAACAACTTCGAAAAACCTAATTCATGAATGAATCATACAAACCACAACGACAAAACCTGTTTTGACATTCCTAATTGATGATCGAAATCGAACGAACTCACCTTGTTCCATGTCGATGAAAACAAGTGCTTCAAAAGGGAGGCTGGAAATGATTCAAAAGGGAGGTTGTTTAACGTTTTTCACAGCATAGATTGAAGAACTCCAAGATCTGGCTATGGAAGATCGACAGAGAAGAAGATATAGATGATTCGATTCGATTGATCTCGTTCAATTCTCGATCGTTTTCGATATTCAGATGTCTTTCAACGGAATTGGACGGAGAAGACGATGCTTGTTGGATTCGATTGACTTTTTTCGCAAATCGGAGCTTTTGCAATGGTGGATTTGTGGGAGACGAACCAGATCTGGATGGAGGATTATATGTGTGAATGGATGGCACAATCTACGGCCTCTCTCTCCAAATCTCCTATAAACTGCCTTATTTGGAAGCATTTATTTTCTGAAATTCAGAAAATCACTAGGGATATTCAATCCCATGTGAAACGCCCATATACACCATCATTTTCCTCTCCTAATCCATCCATCCATCACCCCCAATCCGACGCTCCACGTTCATCCGCATGTACATCTAACATAAATATTAAAACCATTTTTATGAATATCACATAAAACAATTTGAATATCAATTACAAACAGTACAAACAACATTAATAAAACACCAAAACTGATCCAACATGAATATCAACAACATCATAGTGAATATCACATCTTAAAATTCGAATATCAACTGCTTTGATCATGAAACGTACATCCAACATGAATATCAAAAATATTTGTATGAATATCACATCAAGCAATTTGAATATCAATTGCAACCAGTATATACAACACCAACGAAACACCAAAACTAAACCAACATGAATATCAACAACATCATTGTGAATATCACATCATAAAAATTGAATATCACTACTCAGAGCATGAAACGTACATTCAACATGAATATCAAAAGTATTTGTATGAATATCACATCAAACAATTTGAATATCAATTGCAACAAGTACAAACAACACCGTACTGAACCAACATGAATATCAACAACATCATTGTGAATATCACATCATAAAATTTGAATATCACTACTCAGAGCATGAAACGTACATTCAACATGAATATCAAAAGCATTTGTATGAAATCACATCAAACAATTTGAATATCACATATAAAAACGTGAATATCAATGATTAACAACTCATACAACACCATCAACAAGCATAATCTGAATCCACGTGAATATCAACAATATTATAATGAATAACACCACATAGAAACCGAATATCAAATATACAATATCTTAAACATAAATATCAAAACACATAAACTGTAACACTGTGAATAACAATACTGTTAACATGAATATCATAACGTGAAATATGAACATCAACTAATAATAGCATCAAAACTTACCTTTAACAAGTTTTCTACGCTTTCCATGCTTTCTCTTCAGGTACATTCTATCCTTTCCCATCACTCCCCTAACCATGTACAAGCCCTAACATTGGAAAATTGAAAAGATTGAGAAACCAAAAGAATTTAGGGTTCAAAAAATTAGAGTAAGATACATGTGGAGAAGCGAGGGACGAGAAGAATCGAATTCGAAGATGCCACCGCTGATGATAAAGCGAGGAGGCAATAAGGAGAAGAGAGCAGCGGAGAGAAGCGACACTGTGGCAAAGTCGTCAATGGCGGTTTCCTGCGGCATAGAGGAACACGAGAGAGAGAGAGAGAGAGAGAGAGAGAGAGAGAGAGAGAGAGAGAGAGAGAGAGAGAGAGGACGCCGACGATAACACAAGGAGGCGGCGAGGAGACGCGATCGACGAGGAGAAACGAAGCTCGGTGAGATCATCAATGGTGGTTTCCTGTGGCGCCAGAGAGTAATGCGAGAGAGGGGAAGCAAATGTGGAAAGCATCTGTTTGTTTCCGTTATGGAAAGATTTGGGATTAAAACAAATCCCACAAATCATGCTAATGGGTAAAATCGTGTGTGGGTGAATCCACCAACATATTTTGCAACCCTCTAGATTAAATCATGGCCATCAATTTTATTCTTATCCAACGCTCTAGACTAGTACACTCGTTTTACCGTAACTCCCCGTTTCACTAGAGCTCAAATCTATACTTATATACTATAGTTATACATATATTATGTAGTTTCCCATTATATCGTATATAGTTATACTTATATTATATAGTTTCCCATTATAACTTATATACATATACTTATATACTATACTTATATACCATAGTTATACGTATATTATATAGTTTTCCATTATATCTTTTATAGTTATACTTATATTATATAGTTTCCCATTATATTCTATATACTTATACTTATATTATGTACTTATACTTATTATATAGTTTTCCATTATATTTTATGTAGTTATACTCATATACTATAGTTTACATTATATGTTGATATACTTATACTTATATTATATAGTTTTTCATTATATCTTATATAGTTATACTTATATAATATAGTTTTTTAATATATGTTGATATACTTATACTTATATTATATAGTTTCCCCTTATAGCATAATATTATATTAAGACGCAATTTAACCAAATTAACCATAATATAAATGCATGATCCAAAAAACTACCGAAAACATTACATTATGTACAGAAAAAGTCCTATAATCTAGTCATCGTCGTGGCCTCTACCACTGCCCTCTGCCCTCTCGTGCTGCGAATCAATAAATCTCTACGAGGCACGTGGTAATCGGTAGGGTATCAGCCATGGGCACCTCGTCACCAGTCAAATCCTGAATAATAATCGTAGCAGTAACATCTGGTGGAAGCCCGTCCCTCTCTTCTTAAAAACGCCGCATTCGACCGGCGAGAATCTGGGTCCACTGAATAAAGAACATAGATTTTCATTAGAACAAAACTGAAACTTAAACATAAAAATAATAGGCAAAAAATTAAAGGTATAAAATAACATACCATGAGAGCAGAGACCGGTGAAGCTAGAGGGACGACCGGAGCCGGACCTGGACGATCCTGACTAGGGGACCGTGTGTCCACGTACAAATGCGACATCTGCCCCAGCCAATCGATGTATGCCTCGTCAGTGTCCCACGCAGAGGTGGTCTGGATCCTGTCCCAAAACTCGATCATCAGTCTAGGGTTGACATCCCACGTACACTGCTCGTCGGCATACTTCAAAGTGTACGACTCCAAGTCGACCCGCCTCTTCACCTCCAGTGGCTCGGGTGGTGCCTAAGGTCTAAGGAACCTCTGCCTGTAGCTGAACTGGCAAAGGACTCGGTCCGGCATGTACGGCTCTTGTACATCGAGGCACTCAATAATGCCTTAGTACAAAGAAGGAGCGTATCGAGGGTTCGCAAAGTCTAACTGACCCCATGGTGTCCACGCCACCTGAAATGCTAATTTCAATTTCTTAATTTCCTAAATTTAAATCCTAAAGTCAAATACTTTGAAAAATTCAAATCCTAATTTCCTAAATTCAAACCCTAAATTCAAATCCTAAATGCATAACCTAAACTAAACGCAATAAAGCAGTAAAGTATTACCTCCTTAAACCTCACGACGTCCAAAATGCGGGGAACAACAACCAACCGCTCTAGATCCCGTCCCTGAGGGGCCTCTCTCCCGTCTCTCCGAGCCACCCTCGTATCCGCCATGGCTTCCAGGTCAAGGACTGCGCAACCTCGGAAGGTAGGAAAGTACCCCCAAATCCATGCTTGCAAATAAAACAAATACATTAGCATACAATACCATATATTTTACGGTATTAAAAAATTACATAATTACCCTCAGAAGGAGTGTACAACCTGCAATGCCTTTTGCCCTAGCCCTCGATGCCTCGCCTAGATTGCGATAGAGGATGGCCAATACGCCGACTCCCCAAGAATAACAACCGGTGCGGTCGTGGTCGACAAGGAGCGCCATGTACTTGTACTTGACGACGTTTGTCGACTTGCTCGTGAAAACGGTACAACTGAGGAGCATCATCAAGTACATGGACGCTATGTGGTGGTCGTTCCTCTCCGGACTGGACAGTTGGTCCGTCGACCTCTGCAAGAGGGACCCCATCGAAATACCGCCACCATTGAACCATTGGGCCACCAACTCTAGGCTCGCCCCAGTAATGCTGCAAATGTGGTATTTGATGACGAGGTCTGGCATATCAATCGTGACGCTCAACCCGTCGATGGGGATCTGCATGATGTGCGAGACATCGTAGAGCGTGATAGTGATCTCGCCCCATGGGAAATGAAACGAGCTCGTCTCCAGATGCCATCTCTTAACAAACGCATAAATAAAGACGTCGTCGATCCTCCTAAAATCCACCTCGCTCAAGAAGATGATATCGTTCCGTTGCGAAAAATCCCACCACGTGTCCGGAGTCGCCCTAACTTGTCAGTTCATTTCCAATGCCATGGCTTCCTGGTGTACGTCTTCAGAACCTTCCACATCTGAAAAAGAAATAACAAAATTAGTATTATAATTATAAATATAAATATAATGTTTCGGTATTGTTAATAAAGAATATAAAACTGAATCAAAGACGTACCGTATCATCCACGAGCGCAACGGGTGGCGGGGGGCGATCACGTGTCAACGCCAATGTCATGTCCCACATGACCTTGGCGACATGGGTCGTGTACGTCGGGAACGAGCGGCCCTCCAGGCATCCACGGCTCTACGGGACCCGTCGGATCGGGATTGGGATCCTTCAGGTCAAGAGCGGGATCCGCCTGTACGGGAGCCAGATCCGCTTGTTGGGCAGTCAGAGGATCCGACTAGGGAGCGTCGTCCATCCCCAGGTCTGCTGCGGGTCCGGTAGGAGCCTCAAAACCCTCGTAATAATCCTGATGCAGGAACGCGTCAACTGCCTCCTCGTCCACCTCTAAGGACGGGTCAGATGAGGAAGACGACGACACCGACGGGTCCGACATGACCGTGTCGTCCTGCACTCCCGCCCCGACGTCATGTGTTGCATGTAGGCAATGTTCTAAAAATCCCCGTCTAGGGCCTAGGGGCCTAGGCGGTCATCCCCCGCCTAGGACCCCACCTAGGGCCACCTAGGCGAGAAGAAGCTTCCGATGTTGTGGAAACAACAACATCTTAGGAGGTGACAGATGCATAGAACATAGTTTTGGGTTATGCTTTGTAAAATAAGGCCCATAATAAAATATCAAAACCCATCCCAACATAGTTTTATAAACATTAATGGATTTGAGAGAGCATAATAAAAAAATCATATGGATTAGGCCTAAAATTTTAATCCGCCAAGGCGCTAGGCCCCCCTCACCGCCCAGCTCCAGCCTAGCCACTTTTAGAACATTGTCTGTAGGGTGGGAAGCAAAGCCACTGAAGCGGCCCAACGAGCTGATGCTGTGACCGGATTTCTCTGGCACAGTCGATGAGACCCACATCAGGGCCGTCTCATAGACAACATCGAGGCTTGTAAAGCCTTTACATTATTTCAAAATTTTGAATCAAATCATAATAAAATTTTAATAACGTAAATCAATCAAAAATATAAATAATAAAAAATATAAATATGAATTTCATAATTCCATAATTGCATAAATTCAATATTTCATAAATTCAATTCCTAATTACGTAAAATTAATCTTAAGCCATTTGCAATTACGTTAATTTGTAAATAACATACGATAATCAAAATTATTAATCAAAATTTTCTTAATTTCCTAATTTCAATTTCTTAATTTTCTAAATTCAATGCAAATTTCTTAAAATATTAGACAAATACATATCGAATATCATATCCAAATTTTTCTAAATTCAATGCCTAAATCCAAATACAAGAATCAATAATATTTCTAAAATACATTAAAAACGTTCATATTCTAAATTTTCAAAAACTAGTATCAAATACAAAAATTCAATACCTAAATCTAAATCCTTTTTTTTCTAAATTACCTAAATCCAAATCCTTTTTAAAAAAATTTAATACCTAATTCTAAATCCATTTTTTTTTTTCTAAATTCAATACTAAAATCCAAATCCATTTTTTTAAATTTCAATACCTAAATCTAAATCCTTTTTTTTTTCTAAATTCAATACCTAAATTCAAATCCATTTTTTTTTAAATTCAATACCTAAATCTAAATCCATTTTTTTTCTAAATTCAATACCTAAATTCAAATCCGTTTTTTTTTTCTTATTTCAATACCTAAATTCAAATCCGTTTTTTCTAAATACCTAAATCCAAATCCAAATCCAATCTTTCTAAATTCAATACCTAAAACCCTATTCTAAATTAGACATATTAAAATAATTTCAAATTCTATAAAATAGTATACGAATTCAAAAATTAAATACGTGTCTGGAACCCCACGTAGGGGCCTGTCCAGGAGTCGCGGGAACATCTCCGCGTCGTCCACCTACTTGTCCCCCACGGGGCCTACCGATTCGCGTTCGCATGCGACCTCGTCCGTGCTCAACTGCGCCCCCGCTGGACAGAGAGCTAGCCTCCTTCGCCTTCTTTGCCAACACTGCCGCCACTACTACCGGCCACCGCTGGATCCACCGTCTGACCCACCTCAGCAGCCGCAGCCTCCATTGGAGCGCCCGCCACCGCCTCCACTGGAGCACCCGCCGTCGGAGTAGCCTCGCCACCGCCTCCACTGGAGCGCCTCGCCGCCGGAATTTCATAGGATTCCATGGCCGCCAGAATTAGGAGGAGGAGAAGAGGAAGAGAAGGAGGAGAGAGAGAGAGAGAGAGAGAGAGAGAGAGAGAGAGAGAGAGAGAGAGAGAGAGAGAGAGAGAGAGAGAGAGAGAGAGAGAGAGAGAGAGAGAGAGAGTTGCCGCCGCGGAGAAGGAGAGGAGAAAAAGAAGACGCGCGAGATTTTAACCTAAATGTGTACGCTAGAATTTAGCGTACAGTAAATTCTAGCGTACAATTTTGGGTTAAAATCCCCGGGCCGACCATATTATGGGCCGGCCCAAAACACTGTACGCTAGGGGCATTATACGTACGCTTTCCTCCAGCGTACAACTTTATACTTTTTTTTCTTTCGAATACGAATACTTATACATTTGTACCTTTTTCTACGTATTTTCACATGTACACATAGAAATTGCATACACAATTTCTATGCATATAGATTGTAGTATAAATAGGCAGTTTTTGTATTGTATATAGCAGTCGCGTTGCTAATCAATCTACATTGTAAACCAAATCACCACCAGTAATCAAATACCATTTTCAAGGAAAGCATGTGTCTTATCAAAAGCTATATGTTCTTTTCCGAAAGAATATCCTCTACTGATAATACATGTAATTTAAGGGGTTTGATCAAGTGAGAATGATCATTACCGTATAAAATGTGAATGACGCACATATAGGCAAAAACTTACGCACAAACAGGCAAAAATTTATGCACTTTAGAAACTCATGCACATACGGACAAAATATTATGCACTTTAGAATGTGTACAAGTTTTTGCTTGCATGTGCATAAGTTTTTGACTATGTGAGCGTGAATTTGTACACATTTGAAAAGTGCATAAATTGCTTATATGTGCATGAATTTTAAAAGTGCATAAGTTTTTGTCTATATGTGCGTAAGTTTTTGCTTGTATGTGCATCATTCTCATTATCACATGATCAATGCTCGTAATTTAAACCTCGACATTGTAAGATCATTAATGTTTGAGGGTTTGTCACCATACAACACTGTAATGCAATTTGAGAAAAAAGAAAATTCACAATAATTTGACCTTTTAAGTCTTCTGTTTTCACAGTTTCTCTCCACAAACCCTATAGTTCTTTTTTTTGATGAGGAAAGAATTAGACTGGTCTTAGCTACGATGCGAAGACCAGCCTAGAGTATCCTTGCGGATGAGAACCCGAAGTTCTGAATCAAGACTTAGGTTAGACACAAGTGGTGAAAAGCTGAGTTTAGCGATGCAATCAGCAGCACGGTTCACCTCCCGAAAAATGTGTCTAATTCGAACCTCCTGGAAGGAATGGATGTAGACCAGAATGTCAGCAACAACCATTTCAATCTCCCAGGGACAATCCCAGACGCCCTTAATAGAATTTATAAGGCAAAGATTGTCACCCTCAATTTGAAGTTTTTGGATGTTTAGGATCTTGGCATGATTAATGCTATTTTTTAAGGCTAGTGCTTCAGTCAGGAGAATGTTATTATACCCACACCGTTTACTTTCCATATGAATTACTTCTGCTTTATCATTCCGAATAATGAAACCAATGCCAGCTTTACCATTTGCTAGTTTTAAGCCATCAAAATTGATTTTGTAAAAGTTTTGATTTGGTTTTTCCCATTTTAGGAATTTCGATTTCCTAATTTGTCGTGGTTTTCTCTTTATTTGGGGCATTTCATCACTATCGGAGTTTTTTGTTTTAACCCAGTTTTTTATTAGTATGGTGATATATTGAGAGATGTCATTAATGCTAATACTAGGATCAGAATTAAAAATGAGTTGATTTCTGTTAATCCAAATTCCCCACAAAGTAGTGATGGGGCAGATGAATTATTGCTTATTGAGGAGGGAGGTTAGTTCAATCAAAATATCTCTTGTTTTTTTATTTGTAATGTCTATGTTTTTTCTATGGTTTCAATGTTCGGATTTTGTTTTTTGATGTATTTAAGCGTGAAGGAGCATTGCGTAAGAAAGTGATTAAGATCTTCAAGAGGGTTATCGCAAGAGTCACATGCTAGAAGGACAGGAACATGTTTCATGGCTAATCTTTGTTTGATGGGTAAACCATCATGACAGATTTTCCAAATAAAGTTTTGTACCTTTGGGTATGTGTCCAATTTCCAAATCCAGGCAAGGTTGTTATTGGAGGGTGTTTGTTATTTAGTGATTAGTTCGAATGCCGATTTTGTAGAAAATCAGCTGTTTCTGCTAGGGGCCCAACACATTCTATCAGGAATAGAGTGTATTGGGATAAGTATGTCAAGAATTTTGTTAACAGCAATTGGATTAAGAATTTCTTCTAGTTTGGTTTGGTTCCATGTTTTATCACTTTTTATAAACTCATTTACTTTAATGACATTGTTGGTAGTTGTAAGTGGTAGGGTGTTATCTCTAAGATTAATATCTGATATCCAATTATCAGTCCCGAAGTTATTGGAGTTTCCATCTCCAACAAGCCATTGGAAACCAGTATTGAATTCCTTTCTTTGTTTGAGTAGTTGCGACCATTGCCAAGAGTGATTTCCCTTTTTACTATAGTGGAGGATATTGATATCTTTGAGATATTTTTCTGTGATGATTTTGACCCAAACATTGTTTGGCTCGGCCAAAATTTTCCATAGTAGTTTCATCTGTAATGCTTTGTTCATATCTTGTGTCTTTCTAATACCATTGCCTCCATTTTCTTTGTTTTTACATATTTTATCTTAGCCTATTAAGGGTTTATAAGATGAATCCTTATTCCAGAAGAAAGTTCTATTAAGAGTATCAAGTTCTTTGTGGATGTAGGATGGTAGCATGAAACTTTGCATAATATAATTTGGCTTAGCAGCCGGATTAGATTTAATCAAAGTAGCTTTACTTTCCCGTGAGAGTGAATTTGCTTTCCATTTTGTGAGATGGTTAGTGGTTGATAAAATGGTGTCTTGGTTTACTTTCCCATTGATAATAGGACATCCTAAGTATTTTTCGAGGGATGTCGTACTTGGGATACTTAGTATCGACTGTATTAGGTTTTTTGTATTAGTAGAAGTGTTATTAGTAGTTTGGAAGGCTGATTTTTGGTAGTTGCCACATTGTCCTGAAATAGAGCAGTATTCCTCGATAATAGTCTTAATTTTGGAGCATGCTGATTGGTTAGCTTTACCAAAGATGAGGATGTCATATGCGAAGGATAGAAAATGAATATTGATACCTCTTCTAGAGATTTGGAAGCCCAGTTGGTTGTTGCTACAGTTGCTTTCGTTTTAATGTTTTCTTGCTAGGATTTCACCTCCTAGTATGAAAAGGAAAGGTGATAAGGGGTCACCTTGGCGCAATCCTCTTTGAGGGTAGAAAACATCAGTTGGTTTGACAAGGACTGAGAAGGAGGTTAATATTAGTAGTATTAATCACACTACATTGGGACCATGGAGCTTTGATATATTTATTCAGCTTGGGTTCAAAAGGGGTGAAATGAAATGTGATTTGGTTAGTCAGGATGTTATCATAATGGATATTTTTTCTATGATAGAGGAGTTTGTGGATTCTCCGTTGAGCTTGATATACTTTTGGGTTTTGGTCATTACGACATAGTAGTTTGTTGTTATTTTTATTGGCGAGAGCATTAGTGTAAGGTATAAGCCTAACTAGTACTCTTTTAATTTTAGTTTGTTTATTTGATCCTTTGATCTTTAGCCTTCTAGAGAGGGTATGATTTATGGTGGTTATGGTGATTGTTATTCCTATTTTGTTAAGTATCGACTTGATGTTGTTGGATGGATCAAGATTAGGAGAAACACACCCCTTGACAAAGTTCACATTTTCAGCTAAAGAATTATTGATACATATTGTTGTATGGAGGGGGAGGATCATACAGTTATACATGCCGTTAAGGGCAAATGGGATCGTATGTTTATACAAGCGGTTAAAGGCATAGTAACATTTTGGTAATAATGTGTCTCGATTTTTATCGTAGGGGATTTTTTTGATTTGTTGTAGACATGTTGTAAGTGGAAGAGCATAATCCTGAAAAAGAGGATGTTGAGTTGAGGAACGTGGAAACCTTCATAGCACCTTTATTGTTGTAGGAACGAGTATTCTATGTTGAATGCATAGTTGTCCAAACAAAGCAGGCAGCCAGTTGATAACATAGAAGAAAAAATTGCACCAGTAGAGAGAAATTGCATCAATCAAGTGCTTAGTATTGGTAGCTTCATAGAGAGAGCTTATTCTGGTGATTTTTTTTGTAATCTTACTGTTAAGCCATGAGTGTATATAAATGTCCTTTAGACAGAAAGATATACAATCTCTTGGTAGAAGAGTAAACACCAGCAAACCTGGATACACATCAAAGTATAACGGATGATGTAAGATGTAGATAATACACTTCAAAATATGATAGGAATGCCAGTGCACATTCCTTTTATCACCAGAAAGGAAAAGCCAAAACCAATCAGGCTTAAAGAAAAAAATTGACAGTAGATCATGACATGATCTCAAAAGTAAATTGGTTACACCAATTTCTTTAAAGTGTAATTTTGTAGGATAATTCCATGGATAGCAAACAGTTGCTTCACAAACAGTAAACCAAAATGGTTTAAGAGGATTAGAGACAATGTGATTGTGGAGGCACATAGATGATTCAATCCAACAAATAAGTTGAAGGCCAGATAGCAGTTTATAGGTGAACATAACATTAAGCCATGGGTGAGTTTCCTAGTTAATGTTCAACAGTTGAAACAAATCCAGTAAATGATTGTTAATATGCCAACAAAAGGAAACCCATTTAACTGAGATATTATAGAAGTGATTCATCATGTTTGTATAAGAGTTTGAATCCAAATAAGGTGGGTAAGTGTAGTTAAGCAGTCCACCTGTGACCAAAAAAAACTTAACAAAGTGGGAGCTGGTCTAGAAGGTAATAAAACTAAAAATCCAGTTGATCAGGACATACTGAGTAAACAAAGAAGCCTTGGAGTTTCCAGAATCAACATTAGTGGGGGTGAATCCCTTATTGTTGTTTTTATAAGTAGTATCATCCAGATATAGGGAGCTAGTTTCAGTGTTGATAACAATAGTAATGTTAGTGGTATTTGCTTGTGAAGCATTTTCTATAGGAGTTTCAGAGCAAAGAAACATAGAAAGAGCAACTTTACTAAAAAAGAATAAAGGCAAACACAGAGTGAAAAAGGAGCAGTAGCACACAGCAAGCCCCTCAGTAAGATCACAAACAAAGCCATAGACAGACTCAGATTGCACGCATATGATAGAATAAGGTTGAGATCTATAGTTAAAGCCAGTAGGCAAAAAGATAGTGCATGATTTATGCATCCAGTAGGTAAACCAAAAGTAGTGTAGAAAGAAAAGAGTAAGAATTGGTTGAACACACCTTAGGTTAGAAAGGAGATGCTTCATCTGCCACCAAGGAGCGTCCATAGCACCAGAATCCATCACCCAATGCCACAGAAGCAGCTGTAGATAGGACGTCATACACACTCGAGGAGCCGGTGGAATATGTCGAAAAGCACCCCAAAAGGTCTTACCAACCCTAACCTCTTTCATATAGAGAAAGAGAAGAATGGGTTTTTGATGCGCCCCTTCCCACCATGACTGCCACAGAGGAAGAACAAGCTATGAGCATCCGCTCAGAAGGGCCACTAACGCGATCGCGTGCCAAAGCAATCGCCAACGCGACACAATCCTTGATTGTCCGCGTCGTCGCAAGCCAAGGAACGCAAGAGACCGCGTTCTCCCTCAGAAGCCTTCAACCCAGTCCAGAGAACACGTTCTCTGTAAACATTCTCGCAACCATCAGTTGAACGCGATCTTTTGTATTGTTTTGAATTTTTGAACATTGTTATTTAAGTTATTTCTTTTGGGGCGTGCGTTCCACGCGTGTCGCGTGGGCCGGCCCATTAAGCAAGACTCGGCCCATCCGAGTCCCGCTATCTCTTATAAAAGGTCAACTCGACCTTCTATACTAGGTTACACTTCATTTTAATCTAAGACCATTTGTCGAGAGCTATTGCCTCCAATCTCTTAGATTGGCGTCACCTCAAACTCTTACTTCTCATCCCCATTCCCCCGCTGCCGACGCTACGGCCTCCACTCGATCCCCATCGAGTTTATCCAACTCCGCTGCCGACGCTACGACCACTCACTCGATCTTTTCGAGTTTATCCCCTCCGTTGTCGACGCTACGGCCTCGCTCATCTCTCGATCCACCATCAACATCGCGTTCTCCCACTCATGCGACGTCCCAAACACGGTGTTCCACTCATCTCACATCAGAAGCAACCCGCGTGACTTCCCACCAAGATCATCGATTCGGCATTCGCAAGCAGGAACGCATCAATTGGCATCAGAGCCTTTGATCTTGTAAGTCGCTTGTCAAGTTTCATTTGTTCACGATTTTTTTTCTCCCCCATCATCTATGCTTCCGCCATAATCACTCAAAATTTTTCTCTCTCATACACATTCTAGTCCTTTCGGTTTCTATAAGAGAATCTCTTGGCCGAATAATTGCTTGATCCACGCGCAAAAATTGTGTGATTTGCTTTGCATGAAATCTGCGTAACTAATTCAAAGATTTTCTTAATTAATTGCTTAAATTTAGCTAGTCATATCTTGCATATTTTCTTGTGTGACCGTTACAAATCTGAATATTCTTCTCTCTCCTATCGCGACAATTACGTGATATTCTTTCCTAAAGTTACTTAGCCGTTTTATTTTTATTATTATTTTTAATTTATTTCATTTAATTCTTATCCGATCTTCAATCAAAAGTCAAAGACTAAGATCTCGGATTTGAATTTCAAAATTCAAAAGTCAAGTCGCATTTAAAAAAAAAAAAGACCGCGACATTCAAAAATAAAAAAACAAACAAACAAGAAGTAAAGCCAAAATAAGGCAACCTTTTTCCCTCAACGGCTAGGCTCATCTCCTTAATCTCTCCATCGTCTAGTGTCACGCTTGAAAGTGTGTCTTGTGTGTGCGCGTTGTTTACGCAAGAGGTTAGGACTTCTTTCTTTTGGTTTTGTTGCTCTTGTGCTTGCATATCACACTTGCTTTGCTTGCCTTTAGCCGCCCTCACGGCCAAAGGAGAAGGCAACAACCACCCACACGGCACCCACCAGTGGGAATGTCCAAGGAGAAGGCAACAACCACCCACAATAGCAAAACATCGCGCAACATGAAGTGGTCCCTCTCGCCAACCCTCCCCTACAAGATCCAATTCTGGAGCTCTCGGAGGAACAACGCGAGATACAAGAACTTCGGCGCCAAGTTGCCGAATTTCAAGCCATGCAACGCGCTGCGCTGGCCCAACCCACTCCAACCTTGATGGTCCCAATGGACACTCTGGGCACGCCGCGTCAAACTGAAGCCGGACCAAGTAAACAACGCGTTGACAAGGTCAAAGGAGTGATGCCCTCCACCTCCAACGTGCAACCACATCTTCAAAGGATCCAATCCATGATTGAAAGCCGCCAAGGCTATGTGTCGCATCGCGACCGCTATGCACCGCAGCCTACTCCAGCCGGCTACAACAGCGACTTCGACCGCGACGAGGTTTCCCATGGTGAGTACTCTGAACCTTATGACTTCAATGACAGGTATGAAGCCAGAGGAACACGATGCCAATGCGAGATTGCCTCAACACCGCTTGCCAGCAGAACCAGACGAGAAGAACGCGACTCAGGTCAGTTGTGATGATCCAATCGCGCCCCAGATGCTGTGCCGCGTCAACGTCGACATGCCCCCACCCCAGTCCCATTCAACGTGGAGGACCACCAGGGCCACCAAAGTGCGAGGACGCCTCGCTATGGCTCGGATGGCTACTTCTCCCACACTCTTCTCCACCAAGACGAGTTCGAGGAGTTTGATGATGAAGAGATGGAGGACTCGGGGATGATCAATTCAGGGAATCTCCATCCCCCACTCGGCGACCCCATGGAGTTGCAAAACCGCCCCGCCGATTGGATCCCTCCACTGAGGCTCAACCAAGGCGCAAACATGGCCAACGCGTCCTACGACAGGTGCGATGACATGGAGAGGAGGCATGACATGCCTTATGATGTTCGCTGTGGCGCGCCCCACCAAGGACACCAGCGCCACCGACGCGCCCAGGGGATGGAGCAACAGGCTCCGTTTGGCAATGATCGCGACAATGATGGTGCGCAAAGGCACCAACTGGGGCATGTCTAGTTTCCACAGGCCCGAGGCCACCAATATTCCCCCTTGGACATTCCAGCGCCGCGCTTACAATGAAGGCCCCATGCCAATGCTCCCAGGCTTAATCGCCACGAAGTCAAGGTAAAAATTGATTTCTTTTTTGGTGAATACAACCCTGCAGTTTTTCTTGAATGGTTGCAGGCCACGGAGTATACCTTGATCTATTGCCAAATTCCCGAAGAGGAGTACGTGGCTGCCGCCACAATCCACTTTCGTGGCACCGCGAGGGTTTGGTGGCACCGCTTTGTGGATGATCGGATAAGGAGAAACTTGGTGCCTCTCACTGAATGGCACCAGCTCAAGTATGTGATGACACTCAAGTACGTGCCCCAAGATTACAAGAACCAAATGCGCCTGGAAATTGCCATGGCGAAACAAGGGTCGAAGACACCCCTTGAGTTCTTCTCACAACTTGAGGATATGTACTACAAAGCGTCCATTAGCGTGGACCCTTCCACGATGAGGACGAAATTTTTGAGTGGTCTCAACACCAACATCAGAGACCAATTGGAGATCCTTCCAATCAAGGACCTCAACACGCTCACGCACACGGTGATGCAACTCCACAATCAAATCGTGCGAAAGCGTCAAGGACCCTACCAACCATATGGCCAACGAAGGTATGACTCGAACTCTAGTCAAATTCCTTAACTAATGTGCACGGTCCACCCACAGGAACGACCGCGTCAAATCCAAACAAACAGGGGAAGATCGCGATAACACCAAGCAATGCTCCTCGCACGCCGCCACCAAAGGGCACATCACCAACTACAGAACGCGCGCGAGACTTGGAATGTTACAAGTGTGGAGGAAGAGGGCACTATCAGAGAAATTTCCCAAACAACAAGAAAGTACTCTTCTCCAGCATCTCCGCAGGTTATGAGTCGTATGAGGAGGAGGACATACCCCTTGAGACCATCGAAGAAGGCTTCGAAGATGACGAGAAGGCTTACACATGTGAAGCCACCGCGCTACATGAAGGCACAACTCTGAGCCTTGTCATGCGACGTCTCCTCACTGTCAAGGAAGCAACTATTGGCGACCAACGCGAAAACCTATTCCATATGCGTTGCTTGGTCAAGACCGCGACCTTGAGCGTCATCATTGATGGAGACAGTTGTTACAACATCATAAATGAAAAGATGGTCAACCATTTCAACCTGCCAACCACTCCTCACCCACAACCATATGGGCTACAATGGAATTCTTCGAGTTCTGGTAACACTATAACTCGTCAATGTCTGATTTCTTTCTCCATTGGTCAATACACAGATTTTGTCCTTTGTGATGTCATTGCAATGGACGCCACACATCTTTTGCTGGGGCGCCCATGGCAATTTGACAGGCGCGTTCCCCACGATGGGTATTATTTTGGAGCGAAAAGATCGGACGACCTAAATCGCCTTAGACGGGGTAACGAGTCGATCGGGTAATAGAAATCAATCCAAACCAAACAGATAATCAAAAAATAAAGAATAGACACGAAATATCAAGGTAATTTTATTGATCTACCGATGATTGAATCAGATCGAAGTACAACTTATCCTTGGAGGACAAAAGATTGGATCCTGCTCGATCGGTGATTCTATGACTCGACCGGTGGTGACTGAGCGATATCCCGAGGAGACTGAGCTAGACTGGGTGCACTCTCCAGTTCTTTTCGGAGCAAGTACTCGAATGTCGGATGTAGACGTGTGTCCATTGTTTGCCTTATCGTGATCTATATATGGTAATTGTCATCTTGTGTCCGTTACTTCATCGTTTGCTATATTTCTTATTAATTCTGGGCGAGATCTTCGGGATTTGCTCTTGATTGCCAACATTATCTCTGTGTTTAATGCCATAGCCGTTGCCATCGATTCGAGCATTTAATGTGCTGGGTGAGATCTTCGGAATTGGTCGGATCCTACACGTCTGAGGAATGTTCGACGCCTCCTCCTGGTTTCTCTTGGCTTACGACTTCGTTTGGATCTTAGCCCAACTTGCTCGTTTGATCCTCTTGGAGAATGACTGGCCCAACAGTAGCCCCAAGTTGTTTTGGGCTCAAAGTTGCTATAGGGAGGAGTCCAAACAACTTCCCCTCACACGATCTCCACCTTCCGATTTTGGCGCGTCAGACGATGGCTATGTGGCGGTAATCGTGCGGCACGATGGGACGTTTCTGCAACCTGCCGTCTCCCTCCATAAATTTGAATCAATCTTCTGACGATTTGACTTCATCTTCTTCCTTTGTTTCTTCATCTGGTAGGTCTCTTTAGGTTTTCAAAAATTGCTCTTCGATTTCCTCATCTCTCCGTTTTGGAAATGGTCTCCAGCGAGTCTTCTGAGTCGTCTACTACTCGCTCGAACTCGAGCAAGAACGAGGTTCCCCCCTTTTCATTTTGAAGGAGGCAGATGGTCTCCAGGAGGCCTTTGTCGGAGGCGGAGTTGGAGCAGATCCTCCAAGTCGGAGGCTTTCCTCCTGAGACGGTCGCGAGGCTGCCGCATCGGGACAAGAGGGTCGACGCTCGCTACGAGGGATGGGTTTGTTTTTACGCTTACCCATTTAGGGTTGGTCATAAGTTTCCTTTCTCCCCCCTTGTTAGGGACTTCTTAGCGACTCTCGCGCTTGCGCCGTGTCAAATCATGCCACAAGCGTGGCGAATTCTTAGGGTTCTGGACTTGTTGAATGTTCAGTATGGGGCCGATTTTAACTTCGACGCCCTGTGGTACAACTACTCGCTGGGGTCGAAGAGTTCTTCTCGTGTCCAGTTGTGTATTCGCCCGAGTCAGAAGCCTCTGGTGCTCAATTTGGATGTAAACGACCGCGGTTGGGGGTCAAAGTTTTTCTTTGTCGAGCGTTCGTCTCTAGAGAAGGGGGGTGACTGTTCGTTCTTATTGTCGGAGTGGCGAGTCGAGAGTATGTGTTCAACCTCTCTCAGCCTGCTTTACGTGTTTTAACCTCTTGCTTAACTTTTCTTTTTTGTAGTTCCTGAGGCTGAAGAATAGAAGGTGAATAATCAGTCAGAAGGCCTGACGAAGATCATCCTTAGCATCCATGCGTCGGAGCGGAAATTTGTAAACGTCAACTTGTTGTCGACTTCTCCCACTACTCAGGACGTCATGTCGACTGCTTCATCTTCTCGGGTTAAGTGTGAGTTTTGATCGTGACGCTTGTATATCTTTTTTATTCTATCATCTGCTTGTGATTCATGTATTGTCTGTCGTGTCAGCGTCTCCGGCTGGTCGGTCGAGTGTCCGTTTGAAGGGAGTGTCTGGGAAGGGTCTGATTGAGCAAAGGATGGTGGCGGCCAGGACCTCATCGAGTAAATCGACGCCGACGGAGTCGTCGCTCCCGGCAAAAGTCGGCTCAAAAAGAAAGAAAGGCGCTTCTCCCAGCGACGTGAAGGTGTGGAGACTCCAAAGAAGAAGGGGATGGATGCTCGTGGAGTCGAGAAGATCGACGCGGTCGGTCGAACGATTGCCGACCTTTTCCATGCCCAAGACCCGACTTTGAAGTCTGAAGTCGATGACGTCTCTCCCCTGGACTGTATCGGTGAAGCGGGATGTTCTGCGTGGAGGGTAAGTCGTCTTGACGTGTCTTTTTTGTTTGTTCGTTTTCTTTCTCATAGCCGGGTTAGAACCTTGATTGTTTCGATCTTGTCCTTTTTTTAGACTTTCCAGTTTCTCTTGGGGCGTATTCTGGTGTCAAAGAGATGGTCGCTAAGGCCGAGGATAGGGCTGCTAGGTCAGAGTTCGATATGGCATCTTTGAAGACCAAGGTGGAAGGAGCTGAGAGCCGTTTTAGGAACGCTGAGCGCTGCTTCATTAGGGAGCTGAATAATTGCCAAGATGACTTGGATGCTTGTTGGAGGGAGCTTAGTGAGAGCCAGTCAAGTGTTGAAGAGAAGGTGAAGCAGGCTAGGATTGAGGCTGGTCGGATCGCATGCGACGTAGGCGCTTTCTATGCGTTGAAGTCGTGTGTCGAGATGATCGAGGAGTTTGAAGAGGGCAAGCATGAGACCTAGGATTTGAAGGCGGAAAAAGAGACCATGGATACCTTGTTTCCGAAGGGGAATCCTGGTTCGGAGCTTTTCCAGTTGGCCGGCGTCGGAGAGGAATCTCTAGACGAAAGTGCCGGTGAAGACGAGGTCCATTCTGGCGACACTGTGCCGCTCGAGCCCCAGCCTTTCACTGATCCGGCCCCTGCTGAAGGTAATGCCGTGAATATCGACCTTTGACTGTTTTTCGTAATTGACCTGTGACCCCACCTGTGTGTGGGTAGGATGTTTTCTGTTTTGGCGACCCGTCTACCATCGCGGGTCGCATAATGTGTCTGTGGATGATTTGAAGTCCTATGTGTGTGTAGGCAGACAATATGTTTTGGCGACCCGTCCATCATCGCGGGTCGCATGTATGTAAAAAATGCTTAGACTTTTATTGACGTAATCCATTTTACAAAGGGTCGAACTTTTTTATGTGTTCGTATGTTTCGTCGGACTCTTCTAGAGAAGTTTGTCGTTGATGCCTTTGATTTGTATGTCCGGTTTGCCCGTGTGCTCCGTCGATTAGGGCTTGCCGTATGTATGTAAAGAAGGAGGCCTGCAAATGTATGTGTTTATGTTTAGTCATGACTTAGTGTTATGCCGAGGAGGAAAGCAATATGTCTCTATTGCGTAAATATAATAAGGTGTCTTAACCTTATGTATTGTGTAAGGCATGCGGTGTTCCGACGTGCCTGTGGTGTTCATCTCCCCGTGTTCCGATCAATCGTGTAAATGTAGTGTAAGCGCTTTTGTTTGTGACTGGATCCAGTGTGTATGTCGGTGTCATCATGTACTTAAGTTTGCAAGGAAAAATGTCCTTACTAGATGTGAATGCTCAGTTTCAAGGAATAGAATTGTGTTTGTAACAACAAATAGTATATGGTAGGTGAAAGAACGTTAGTGCCTTACCTTGCTGGTCTAGAAGCGGTATAGCTTTAGGTGTGTTGCGTTCCAACCTCTCGGGATTGGTCATCCGTCTTTGTCTTCCAATTGGTATGCTCCTTGTCCGACTACTTCTTTGATTAGGTAGGGTCTTTCCCACTGGGGTGCGAGCTTTCCGTCGGTCGGATTCTTGGTGTTCTGGAATGTTTTTCTGAGGACCCAATCTCCAACTTTGAATACTTTGGCTTGGACGTTCTTGTTGTAACTTCTTGCGACCTGTTGTTGGAACCTGACCATTCTAATCCTGTCTTTTTCTCTAGTCTCATCTACTGTGTCCAAGTTGTGTGCTAATTCGACGTCGTTCTGCTCGTTCATCTGAAGGCTGTAACGAGCAGTTGGAACCAATAGCTCGGCGGGGATGACTGCTTCGCTTCCATAGACGAGTGAGAATGGCGACTGCCCGGTCGCGTTCTTTGGAGCGGTCTTGTCGAACCAGAGGATGAATGGGAGTTTGTCTGCCCATTTGCCTTTAGCCCTTGTGAGGCGTTTCTTGAGGTTGTTGATGATGATTTTGTTGCTGGACTCGGCTTGTCCGTTGGATTGTGGATACCGAGGGGTGAAGGTGACCAATTTGATGTTCCATTGGTCGCAAAAGGCTCGAGTCTTATGACTGATGAACTGGGAGCCATTGTCGCATACGATTTCTGATGGGACGCCAAATCTGCACAAGATATTGCGTGTTATAAATGAAATGACATGTTGATCTTTTACCTCTCGGTAGGCTTCAACTTCGATCCATTTGGAAAAATAGTCTGTCATGGCAAGGAAGAAGACTCGTTGACCCGACGTAGGTGGGAGTTTTCCGACGATGTCCATTCCCCATCTCATGAAGGGCCATGGTGCCAGAGTCGGATGGAGGAGTTCCGAAGGTTGATGAGGAACGGGTGCGTGTCGTTGACAGGTGTCGCACTTCTTGGTGTACTTCATCGCGTCTCTATTCATTGTGGGCCAGTAGTATCCGTTTCGCAAGGCTTTTCCCAAGAGGCTTCATCCACCGGTGTGGTTTCCACATTCTCCTTCATGTAATGATTGTAAGATACGTCCGACTTCTGGAGTCTTGAGGCATCATAGGAGTATCCTTGTGACAGATCTTTTGTACAAGATGTTATTTATGATATCGAAAGAAAGTGGTTGTACCTTCAGCCTTTTTGCTTCTGTTTTGTCGTTGGGTAGGATGCCGTCTCTTAGACGTTGGGCCCAACACTCTCCTAGGAGGACAGACCAAGCCAGATGGGCCCAGATCCAAGACAAGTCGGAAGATAAGAGAAAGTCGAGAGAATCGTCATAACTCCCGCGGTCGAATGCTTCCCGACCAGATAGCGAAGATCATACCGAGCATTAAATGCCTGATTGAGGCAACAACCACAGCATTCAAAATAACACAATAATGACAGTAATCAAGTACAGAATCCCAGCAATCACTCCCGGCATTGAAGGCAAGATATGGCCAAATCGTAAGAAAACCGTCAGAAAAGGCACTTACCATATTTGGATTCGGAGGGGATAAGAGGGGAACACAAGCTAGAAAAAGGGGGACAAAAGGGGGACAGCGCATTCTCATGCATAATCAACTCTGAACACACGCATATATAAGCTCTGAATCGCCACCACTTACTCGGGCCGGAACGTCGTTTCACGTCCATCGGTCGAACATCATCATCCCCGGTCGAGTCTGCTCCGACCTACTTCTCTCTAAGGATAAGTTGTAACCCGACTTGTTTCAATCATCAACGCGTTAATAAAATTACATTGTTTCCTTGCATTTCTTATCTATTGGTTGATTATCTATTTGAATTGGTTTGATTTCTACTATTCGATCGACTAGTTACCCCGTCTAAGGCGATTTAGATCGTCTGGTCTTTTCGCCCCAAAACAATTTGGCACCCACCGTGGGGCAACTTGCCGATCACTCTCTTGAAACCTTTCAAACATGACTATTGACCCACCTACCAACACCGAAGAGCCAAGCCTCGGGGACAACGTCCAAACTCCAAGAAACACGACCGAAAATCCTACTCCAACCCAATTCCAAGAGCTTTCCCAGAAAATGACCGCCCTCCAAGAGGAACTAGCCCAGCAACGCCAAAAGACCGAAATCCTAGCCGCCCTATCGACCCAATCCGAGGCCGAAATCGCACAGCTAACTCATGAAAATGAGTCTCTTCAGTCGCAGGTACAATCAATGGCCTCAGGGTCTAGGAACATGCCCATCCACAACAGCGTCTGAACGCGCCTCGATATGGATAGCATCGAGCCAACACCTACGAGCATACGACGGCCCGGACACACAGAGGGTACATCTCGAATTCCTTTTGCTAATCCATTTTTGACTAACAATGTCACCTTTTCCACACCGATCGGGTCGGCAGGGGCCTGAATCGACGAACCGCATGTTACCAATCCGCCAGATGTCCTATCTCTTTTCCAGCAGACGCTCGACCGACACATGAAGACGATCGACGATCGCTTCAACAGACTTCCAGGAGTCCCACAACCAATCGAGAGAGAAGCGTCCGGTGGATTCGAAGAATCCCCGTTCGTCGAAGAAATCGCTAGAGTCGAGATCCCCAAGAAGTTTCATCTCCCCAACATGGCGACATTCGATGGCACCAACGACCCAGATGACCATATCTCTCTCTATAAACAAAAACTAATGGCTGCATCTGTTTCAAGGGAGAGTTGCGAGGCCATCATGTGCAAAAGTTTTGGCACGACCCTCGCGGGTCCCGCACTAACTTGGTTTATGCGTTTGCCTCAGGGAATGATTGCATCATTTGCGGATCTGGTCAACTCTTTCAAGAGTCAGTTCGCCAGCAGTCGGAGGCTCGAGAGACAATCGAGTGACCTCTACCGAGTCACACAAAGGCATAACGAACCTCTCCGAAATTACCTCAACAGGTACAATAAAGAGAAAGTGGTGATCCCCCATTGCGACGTCACCACCTCCATTGAAGCCTTCCGACAAGGTCTGGTCAAAGACAGCAATCTCTACAACGAGATCACCAAGTACCCGTGTAGAAGTTTCAAAGATGTCCAGGCCAAGACCATGGCCGAGGTAAGATTGGAAGAGGTCCGTGAGTCGCGTAAAGCCTCACACGGACCCGATCCGTCTGATCATAAAAATTCCTCCGATAACCGTCGAGACAGACGTCCTCACCCCTATTCTCGTAATCGAAACGAGCTGAAGCAGGTAAACTCTTTCCAAGACAGGTCACAGGATTGGAGAGACGGTCCGACGTTGCCTCCTAGGGTCCAATCTTATAACTTCAACGTTTCCGTGTCGGAGCTCGTCAAGAGTTTCGACAAGTATGGAAAAGAGGTAAGATGGCCCCGAAAGAGCGATCGACCGGACGTCAAGAAGGACATGAGTCGATGGTACGAGTTCCATGGCGACCACGGTCATTCGATCGATGAGTGCATCGCCCTACGAAAGGAAGTCGCTAGGCTGCTCGCACAGGGGCTCCTACGCGACGTAATCTCAGAGCGGGCAAAAGCCACCATGGAACGACGAGATCAGGTAAAACAAAACAAACCCCCATCTCCCATCCATACAAAAGTTGTCAATACTATTTCAGGTGGTTCGGACATATGTGGAAACACATACTCCGCGGCTAAACGACATGCAAAGGAAAGCAAGGGTGATAAACCCGAGGCATCAGGATTCAAGCTAAGAAAGACCTCCGATCTTCCGACGGTCACGTTCGACGAGTCCGACTCCGACGGGTTGGATAGCCATCATGACGGTCTGGTAATCTCTTTGTCCATTGGAAATTGCTTAATACGGAGAGTACTAATCGATACAGGGAGTTCAACCAATCTTTTAACCCTCGACGCCCTTAAAGAAATGGGTCTGACCGAAAATGACCTAGTCAAAAAATCAACTCCATTGGTCGGGTTCAGCGGTGAGGTTAAACATACGACTGGCGAAATCATCCTAACCACATACGCTGGGGGAATCAACCAACAGGTGAAATTCTTAGTCCTAGATTGTCTGTCTCCCTATAATTGTATTCTTGGCAGGCCATGGATACACGCTATGAAGGCGGTACCCTCGACGTACCATAAAGTCATCAAATTCCCCACTGAATGGGGAGTCCAAGAAATCAAGGGAGATCAAAGGACCGCTAAGGAGTGCTACGTCGCCTCTATGAAAAGCGCCGTCAAACACAAGACCGCATAGCAACCACATAGCAGAGAGGGACCTAGTCGGTACGTCAAAACAGAAATGGAAAAGCTTGACGAGATCGTACTAGATCCTTCAAAGCCAAACCAAACGGTAAGGGTCGGGTCAGACCTGGACGACTCGACCAGGCGACAACTCCTCGATTTTCTCAAGACCAATCCCGACCGTTTTGCATGGTCGCATGAGGACATGGTCGGAATATCTCTAAATATTATTACTCATAAATTAAATGTAGATCCATCTCATCCCCCCGTCAAGCAGAAACGCAGGAAGTTCTCCCCCGAGCGGAACAAGATAGTCGACGACGAAGTCAAAAGCTTATTAGAAACAGGGAAGATAAGGGAGGTCCACTACCCCGAGTGGTTGGCCAACGTAGTCGTAGTCCAGAAGAAGAATGGCAAGTGGAGAGTTTGCATCGACTTCACATATCTCAACAAAGCTTGTCCTAAAGACTCGTTCTCGTTACCCCACATTGACGCCATGGTCGACGCTACGGCAGGACATGAAATGCTTACATTCATGGACGCTTTCAGTGGCTACAACCAAATCCTCATGGAACCCGAAGATCAAGAAAAAACGGCATTCGTCACTAGTCAAGGTACCTATTGTTACAAAGTAATGCCTTTTGGTCTAAAAAATACAGGGGCTACCTATCAATGACTAGTCAACAAGATGTTCAAAGACCAGATTGGGGACACGATGGAAGTCTACATTGACGACATGTTGGTCAAGTCAAAAAAGAAAGAAGATCATATAGACCATCTTTGCGACAACTTCGAGGTGCTAAAAAGGTACAACATGAAACTAAACCCTACTAAGTGTTCCTTCAGAGTGTCGTCAGGAAAGTTATTGGGGTACATGGTGACACAAAGAGGAATAGAAGCCAGCCCAGAACAGATCAAGGCTCTCATCAACCTTCGATCCCCCATATGCATCAAGAACGTACAGAAACTTACAGGTCGGATAGCAGCCCTGAACAGATTCATTTCAAAGTCGTCCGACAAGTGCAAACCCTTCCACGACGCTCTCAAGAAGAACAAGTCCTTTCAGTGGACGGAAGAACATGAGGCATCGTTCTAGAACTTGAAGGAATACCTGGCCAGTCCCATGCTACTAACCAAACTTAAAGGCGATGAGCCCTTGTTTCTATATCTAGCAGTGTCAGAATCAGCCGTAAGCGTAGTACTGGTCAGAGAAGAAGATGGCAAGCAGTCACCGATATACTACGTTAGTTGGACACTATTACCAGCAAAAACGAGGTATTCGTCACTTGAAAAGCTCGTACTATCATTGGTGATGGCCTCGAACAAACTCAAACCTTATTTCGAATTTCATACTATTACTGTTCGCACTAATCATCCCATGAGAGCCATCATGAGGAAACCTGAGTTCACAGGACGAATGACCAAATGGGCTATACACCTCAGCGGTTACGACATCGAGTATGAGCCCAGGACAGCGATCAAGTCGCAAGCCTTATCCGACTTTGTGGCCGATTTCAGTCCAACCTTAGAGCAAGAAGCCACAAAAGAGGCGACACAACTGCTCGTGACAGAAGAAACATGCACATGGGAACTCCACACAGATGGTGCGTCAAACGCCAGAGGATCAGGGCTAGGGGTCGTGCTGAAATCGCCACAAGGGGACAAGATAGCTCAGGCCGTAAGATGTGAGTGGGACGCTACTAACAACGAAGCTGAGTATAAAGCGCTCATATTCGGACTCATTCTGGCTTGCGACCTAGGGGTCCGAGAAATCGAAGTCGTTTGCGACTCCCCGCTGGTCGTGAACCAGATACAAGGGTCGTACAGCGCTAAGGAC
Organism: Rheum nobile; assembly: GCA_027886185.1. Lineage (NCBI taxonomy): Eukaryota > Viridiplantae > Streptophyta > Magnoliopsida > Caryophyllales > Polygonaceae > Rheum > Rheum nobile. Next base: position 949,881 of record WOAB01000309.1, read on the forward strand.
GTCAGAATGATAGCCTACCTGGAGGTAGCCAAGAAGCTGATCGAACAGTTCCAAACATTCGACATCAGACAGGTACCCAGGGATCTTAACTCCCAAGCTGACGCACTTTCCAACCTAGGATCCGTCTTGGACCCGAAAGAATTTCCATACATACCATTAGCACACATCATGACGCCAGCCGTCCCAAGATCACCCGTCGAACTACCACACCACTAGAAGAGCTCGTCGCCATGGGAATAGGCGATCGACCAGAAGAAGACATCGTCAACACCGACGACGACTGGATGCTACCCTACATCGGGTGGTTAAAAGACGGCAACCTGCCTGATGACAAAACGGAAGCAAAAAGGCTCAAGGTACAAGCACTCTCTTTCGATATCATAGATAACATCTTGTACAAAAGGTTTGTCACAGGGATACTCCTACGATGCCTTAAGACTCCAGAAGTCGGACGCATCTTGCAATCGCTACACAAAGGAGAATGTGGAAACCATACCGGTGGACGAAGCCTCTCGGGGAAAGCCCTACGAAACGGATACTACTGGCCCACGATGAACAAAGACACTATGGAATACACCAAGAAGTGTGACGCCTGTCAGCGGCATGCGCCCATCCATCATCAACCTTTAGAGCTCCTCCACCCGACTCTGGCTCCATGGCCCTTTATGAGGTGGGGAATGGACATCGTCGGGAAGCTCCCGCCCGCATCGGGTCAAAGAGTCTTCCTCTTGGCCATGACGGATTACTTTTCCAAGTGGATCGAAGCCGAAGCCTACAGAGAGGTAAAATATCAACACGTCATTTCATTCATAAAACGCAATATCCTGTGCAGATTTGGCATCCCATCAGAAATCGTGTGCGACAATGGCTCCCAATTCATCAGTCAGAAGACCCGAGCCTTCTGCAATCGATGGAACATCAAGTTGGTCATGTCTACACCTCGGTATCCACAATCCAACGGACAAGCCGAATCCAGCAACAAAATCATCATCAACAACCTCAAGAAACGCCTCACTGGGGCTAAGGGCAAATGGGCAGACGAACTCCCATTCATTCTCTGGTCCGACAGGACTACTCCTAAAAATGAGACCAGACAATCACCTTTCTCTCTCGTCTACGGGAGTGAGGCAGTCATTCCGGCCGAGTTACTGGTCTCGACCGTCCGTTGCAACTTTCAGACAAACGAGCAAAATGACATCGAACTGGCACACGACCTGGACACAGTGGACGAGATCAAAGAAAGAGCCCGAATCAGGATGGTCAAGTCCCAACAACAGGTCACAAGGAGTTACAATAAGAACGTCTGGATCAAGGCATTCAAAGTCGGAGATTGGGTCCTCAGGAAAACTTTCCAGAATACCAAGAATCCATCCGACGGAAAGCTCGCACCACAATGGGAAGAACCCTACTTAATCACCGAAGTAGTCGGATAGGGAGCATACCAGTTAGAAGATAAAGACGGATGACCAATCCCGAGAAGTTGGAACGCGACACATCTGAAGTTGTACCATTTCTGAGCCAACAAGGTAAAACATTACATAACTTCACACATCGCTCATTATCGCATATGCATCTGTATTCTTTAAACAACTAGCATGTGACACTAAGTGAGGACTCCCTCCTTACAAAAACACGAATGCAGAACAACATTGACGTATACATTGGATTCAGTCATCCGCAAAAAGCGCTTACATTACATCTACACGATCGATCGGAACACGGGGAGATGAACAACACAGGCACGTCGGCACACCGCCTGCCTTATACAAAACATAAGGTACGACACCTTATTACATTTACGCAATAGGAACATATTGCTTACCTCCCCGGCATAAAGTCATGATTAACACATACACCAACATTTACAGGCCTTCTCTACACACATACATACGGCGAGCCCCACTCGATGGAGCACACGGGTGAAACCGACACACAAAATATGCAACGTCATCGACGATATCCATGAAAGTCTGACGACATAAACCAAACAAACGGACATACAACTCTATATGCAAAAACAGATCGCACCAAATAAAAGCATGAACATTTTTATACAAATGCATGACCCACGATGGTAGACGGATCGCCAAAACATATTGTCTGTCTACATACCTGCAGGACTTCATCAACATTCACTTAAAAATATTCTGCGACCCGCGATGGTGGACGGGTCACCAAAAACAGCAAATATCCAAACCCACACACAAGTGGGACAACAAGTCAAACCACGCAAGAAAAATAAGTCAGGCATCAGGGACGACGACACTACCTTCAATAGGGGCTGGCTCCAGAGAAGCTACGCCATCAACCGGCTCAACACCGCCGGAATGGGCCTCGTCCTCACCAACGCCCTCATCCGCAGCTTCCTCTCTAACGCCAGCCAAGCGGAAGAACTCCTGACCAGGATTTCCCTTCGGGAACATGGGGTCCAAAGTCTCCTTCTCTGCCTTCAGATCCCAGAGCTCATGCTTGCCATCGTCAAACTCTTCTATCATTTCGACACGCGACTTCAATGCATAAAAAGCACCGACGTCGCCTGCGATCTGGCCAGCTGCGATTTGAGCATGCTTCACCTCTTCCTCAATGCCTGATCGGCTCTCTTCAAACTCTTTCCGGCTTGCGACCAACTCCTCTTGACAACTCGTCAGCTCCCTGGTGAGGCGGCGCTCAGTCTCCCGACAACGACTCTCCGCTCCCTCTAGCTTGGTCCTCAAGGACGCAAGGGCGGACTCCGACCTGGCAGCCCTTTCCTCGGCCTTGACGACCATCGTCTTGACACCGGAATATGCTCCCAAGAGGTACTGAAAAGTCTAAAGCAAGAAAATATAACACGATCAGAAAACACAGTCGACGAAAGAGAAAGAGAAACACGAACGGAGACAACTCACCTTCCACGTGGAACACCCCGCTTCACCAATGCAGTCCAGGGGAGAGATGTCGTCGACCTCCGATTTCAAAGACGGATCCTGGGTGTGAAAGAGGTCGGCAATCGATTGACCGATCGCGCTGATTTTGTCGATCCCTTCAGCGACCGCCTCTTTCTTCCTAGGAGGCTCTTCTGCTTTGACGTCACCAGGGGAAACGCCCGTTTTCCTCTTTAAGCCACCTTTGACTTGAGGCGCCGGATTCGTCAGAACCGACTTACTCGACGCAATTTTGGCTGCCGCCTTTCTCTGCTCGATCAGGCCCTTCCTAGACACTCCCTTCAAACAAGCACTTGCTTGACCACCAGGGGAAGCTAGCACGACAGACATAAAAAGATCATAAAGCATGCGACAAAGTGAAAAAGTACAGAGAAAACTCCCAAGGTCGAAAGCTTACCCTTAACGCGAGATGACGAAACAGTCGACATGTCGTCTTGAGCGGCAGGGGATGTCGACAACAAGTTGACGTTGACAAAACTCCTCTCCGACGCCGGAACAACAAGAACAGTTCTGGACAAACCCTCCGACCGAACGCTCACCTCCAAATCTTCTGCCTCAGGAACTACAAAAAAGAAAAGTTAAAGCAAAGAGTTAAGACGCATAAACAAGCAAAGGAGAGAACAAACACATACTCTCTACTCGCCACTCCGTCAACAAGAACGAACACTCTCCCCCCTTCTCCACAGACGAACGCTCGACAAAAAAGAACTTCGACCCCCATCCACGGTCGTTGACATCAAGATTCTGCACCAAAGGCTTCCGACCCTATCGAATGCGTAACTGGACACGGGAAGAACTCTTCGACCCAAGGAAATAATTGTACCACAAGGCATCAAAATCGAAACCAGCCCTAGATCGGACATTCACAAGGTCCAAAACCCTGAGAACCCTCCATGCCTGTGGCATCACCTGACATGGCGCCAGCGCCAAAGTGGCCAAAAAATCCCTAACAAGGGGAGAAAAGGGGAACCTGTGACCAATCCAAAATGGATACGCGTAAAAACAAACCCAACCCTCATATCGGGCATCGGCCCTCTCATCCGGGTGAGGCAATCTGGCGACCGTTTCCGGGGGAAAGCCTCCAACTTGAAGTATTTGCTCGAGATCCGCCTGGGACAAAGTACTTATCAAAGCATCAGACTCCTTCAGAATGAAGAGGGGAGGAGCTTCGCCCTCGCGCGAGTCAGAGAGAGTCTTCGACGACTCGGAGGCTTCACTAGAAACCATCTCTAAAACAGAAATAGGAGGAAATCGGAGAGCAATGGCGAAGAGGCTAAGAAGACCTACCGGGTAAGGCTTGCAAAAGAAGGAAGATGAAGTCAAATCAACGAGGCTTGCTTCAAAATTTATGGAGGGAGAAGGCAGGTCTGCCGAAACGTCACATCAAGCTCCGTGATCTCGCCACGTAGCCCTCGTCTGATGCATCAAAAACGGATGGTGGAGATCGTGGCGTAGGAAGTTGTTTGGACTCCATCCATCAAGCCTCGCCGAAGCCCAAAACAACTTGGGGCTATTGTTGGGCCCAACACTCTCCTAGGAGGACAGACCAAGCCAGATGGGCCCAGATCCAAGACAAGTCGGAAGATAAGAGAAAGTCCAGAGAATCGTCATAACCTCCGCGGTCGAATGCTTCCCGACCAGATCGCAAAGACCATACCGAGCATTAAATGCCTGATTGAGGCAACGGCCACATCATTCAAAATAACACAATAATGACAGTAATCAAGTACAGAATCCCAGCAATCACTCCCGACATTGAAGGCAAGATATGGCCAAATCGTAAGAAAACGGTCAGAAAAGGCACTTACCATATTTGGATTCGGAGGGGATAAGAGGGGAACACAAGCTAGAAAAAGGGGGACAGTGCATTCTCATGCATAATCAACTCTGAACACACACATATATAAGCTCTGAATCGCCACCACTTACTCGGGCCGGAATGCCGTTTCACGTCCATCGGTCGAACATCATCATCCCCGGTCGAGTCTGCTCCGACCTACTTCTCTCTAAGGATAAGTTGTAACCCGACTTGTTTCAATCATCAACGCGTTAATAAAATTACATTGTTTCCTTGCATTTCTTATCTATTGGTTGATTATCTATTTGAATTGGTTTGATTTCTACTATTCGATCGACTAGTTATCCCGTCTAAGGCGATTTAGATCGTCTGGTCTTTTCGCCCCAAAACATTAGCCATTTGATGTAAGGTAGTGTCCAGTCGTCATGAGTGCTGACGATATCTTCTTCTGGTCGGTCGCCTATCTCCATCGTGACAAGTTCCTCTAATGGTGTGATCGACTCCTTGGGTGTTTCCGGGACAGCTGGTGTCATGACGTGTGCCAATGGGATGTTCGGAAGTTCCTTTGGATCCAGGATGGACCCCAGATTGGCTAGTACGTCAGCTTAAGAGTTAAGATCTCTGGGTACCTGTCTGATGTCGAACGTTTGGAATTGGTCGATCAACTTCTTGGCCACTCCCAGGTAAGCTATCATCTTGGCGTCCTTTGCACTGTACGACCCTTGTATTTGGTTTACGACTAAGAGGGAGTCGCAAATGACTTCAATTTCCTGGACTCCTAGGTCACGGGCCAAGATGAGCCCAAATATAAGTGCTTCGTATTCAACTTCGTTGTTGGTCGCGTCCCATTCGCATCTCACAGCTTGGGCTATCTTGTCCCCTTGTGGCGATTTCAGCACAACCCCTAGCCCCGATCGTCTGGCGTTCGACGCACCATCTGTGTGGAGCTCCTTTACATGTTTCCCCCGTCGCGAGTAACTGTGTTGCTTCCTTGGTGGCTTCTTGCTCTAGGGTCGGGCTGAAGTCTGCCACAAAGTCAGCCAGGGCTTGCGACTTGATCACTGTTCTGGGCTCGTACTCGATGCCATAGCCGCTGAGGTGTATAGCCCACTTGGCCATTCGTCTTGTGAACTCGGGTTTCCTCATGATTGCTCTCATGGGATGATTAGTGCGGACAATTATAGTATGGGATTCGAAATATGGTTTGAGTTTATTCGATGCCATTACCAGTGATAGTACAAGTTTTTCTAGCGACGAGTACCTTGTTTCTGATGGCAGTAACGTTCGACTGACATAGTATATCGGCGATTGCTTGCCATCCTCTTCTCTGACCAGTACTGCGCTCACGACGGACTCCGATACTGCTAGATATAGCAATAGTGGCTCGTCGTCCTTGGGTTTGGTTAGCAACATAGGACTGGCAAGGTCTTTCTTTAGGTCTTGAAATGCACCTTCATGCTCTTCCGTCCATTGAAAGGATTTGTTCTTCTTGAGAGCGTCGTGAAAGGGTTTGCACTTGTCGGATGACTTCGAGATGAATCTGTTCAGAGCTGTTATCCGACCTATCAATTTTTGCACGTCCTTGACACATCGGGGGGATCGGAGGTTGATGAGGTCCTTGACCTGTTCTGGGCTGGCCTCTATTCCTCTTTGCGTCACCATGTACCCTAAGAACTTTCCTGACGACACCCCGAAAGAGCATTTCATAGGATTTAATTTCATGTTATATCTTTTTAGTACCTCGAAGTTGTCGTGAAGGTGGTCGATATGATCTTCCTTCTTTTTTTATTTGACCAGCATGTCGTCTATGTAGACTTCCATCGTGTCCCCGATCTGGTCTTTAAACATCTTGTTGACCAATCTTTGATAAGTAGCCCCTGCATTTTTTAGTCTGAAGGGCATTACTTTGTAACAATAGATACCTTGGCTTGTGATGAATGTCATTTTCTCTTGGTCCTCGGGTTCCATGAGGATTTGATTGTAGCCACTGAACGCATCCATGAAGGTTAACATTTCGTGTCTTGCCGTCGCGTCGACCATGGCGTCGATGTGAGGAAGTGGGAATGAGTCTTTAGGGCAGGCTTTGTTGAGGTCGGTGAAGTCAATGCAGACTCTCCATTTGCCATTCTTCTTTTGGACTATGACCACGTTGGCCAGCCACTCGGGGTAGTTGACTTCCCTTATTTTTCCTGTTTCCAACAAGCTCTTGACTTCGTCGTCGACGATCTTGTTTCGCTCTGGGGCGAATTTCCTGCGCTTTTGCTTTACAGGGGGGTGAGATGGATCTACGTTCAACTTATGAGTAATAATGTTTGGAGATATACCGACCATGTCTTCATGTGACCACGCAAAACAATCAGTATTGAATCTGAGAAAATCAAGAATTTGTTGTCTGGTCGAGTCGTCCAGGTCCGACCCGACCCTTACCGTTTGGTTTCGCTTTGAAGGATCTAGTACAATCTCATCGAGTTTTTCCATTTATGGTTCGACGTATCGATTAGGTCCTTCGCCGCTCTGTGATTGCTATGCGACCCTATGCTCGACGACGCTTTTCATGGAGGCGACGTAGCATTCCTTGGCCGCCCTCTAGTCTCCCTTGATTTCTTGGACTCCCCACTTGGTAGGTAACTTGATGATTTGGTGGTACGTCGAAGGTACCGCCTTCATAGCGTGTATCCATGGCTTGCCAAGAATGCAATTATATGGAGATGGGCAATCTAGGACTAGAAATTTCACATGTTGGTTGACTCCTCCGGCGTACTTTATGAGAACGATTTCGCCGATAGTGTGTTTAACTTCGCCACTGAATCCGACTAGTGGAGTCGATTTCTTTATCAGGTCGCCCTCACCCAGACCCATCCCTTTGAGGGCGTCGAAGGTCAAGGGGTTGGTCGAACTTCCTGTATCGATTAGTACTCTACGTATCAAACAATTTCCGATACATAAAGAGATTACCAGACCATCGTGATGGCTTTCCGATCCGTCGGCATCGGATTCGTCGAACGTGACCGTCGGGAGATCGGAGACCTTGTTTGGTCTGAACTCCGGCGTTTCGGGCTTACTGCCTTTGCTTTCCTTTGCATGTCGTTTGGCTGCGGAGTACGTGTTTCCACATACGTCTGAACCACCTGAAATAGTATTGACATTTTTTGTGTGGATAGGAGACGGAGGTTTGTCTTGTTTTACCTGATCTCGTCGCTCCATGGTGGCTTTGGCTCGTTCCGAGATTACGTCACGCAGGAGCCCCTGCACGAGCAACCTAGCGACCTCTTTACGCAAGGCGATGCACTCATCCATCGAGTGACCGTGGTCACCGTGGAATTCGCACCATCGGCTCATGTCCTTTTTGACGTCTGGTCGGTCGCTCTTTCGAGGCCATCTTAATTTCTTTTCCATATTTGTCGAAACTCTTGACGAGCTCCGACACGGAAACATTGAAGTTGTAAGATTGGACCCTGGGAGGCAACGTCAGACCATCTCTCCAGTCTTGAGACATGTCTTGGAAAGAGTTTACCTGATTTTGCTCGTTTCGATTACGAGGATAGGGTTGATGGCGTCTGTCCCGACGGTTGTCGGAGGAGGATTTACGATCGGATTGGTCAGGTCCATGGGAGGCTTTTCGTGACTCACGATCTTCTTCCAAATGTACCTCGGCCATGGTTTTGGCCTGGACATCTTCGAAGCTTCTGCACGGGTACTTGGTGATTTCGTTGTAGAGGTTGTTGTCTTTGATCAAACCTTGGCGGAAGGCTTCGATGGAGGTGGTGACGTCGCAATGGGGGATCGCGACTTTTTCCTTATTGTACCTGTTACGATAGCTTCAGAGAGGTTCATTATACCTTTGGGTGATTCGATAGAGATCACTCGATTGTGTTTCGAGCCTCCGACTGCTAGCGAATTGGATCTTGAAGGAATTGACCAAGTCTGCGAACGATGCGATCACTCTCTGAGGCAAACACATAAATCAGGTCAGTGCGGGACCCGCGAGAGTCGTGCCAAAGCTTTGCACATGACAGCCTCGCGGCTCTCCCTTGGAACGGACGCATTCATTAATTTTTGTTTATAGAGAGAAATGTGATCATCTGGGTCGTTGGTGTCGTCGAACGTCGCCATGGTGGGGAGATGGAATTTCTTCGGGATCTCGACCCTAGCGATCTCTTCGACGAACGGAGATTCTTCGAATCCGCCTGACGCCTCCTTCTCGATCGGCTGCGGAACTCCGGGAATCCTAGCAATGCGATCGTCAAGCGTATTCATATGTTGATTGAGCGTCTGTTGGACGAGAGCTAGGATGTCGGGAGGATTGGTAACCTGTGGTTCGTCGATTCGGGTCCCCTCTGACCCGATCGGTGTGGAGAAAGTAACATTGTTAGTCGAAAATGGATTAACCAAAGGAGTTCGAGATGTACCCTCAGTATATCCGGGACGCCGTACGCTCGGAGGGGTCAGTTCGACGCCATCCATGTCAAGGCGCGTCTGGACGCTGCTATGGACGGGCATCCGCTTGGATCTAGAAGCCATTGACTGTACCTACGACTTAAGAGACTCATTTTCACGGGTTAGTTGTGAAATTTCGGCCTTAGATTGGGTGGATAAGGTAGTCAAGGCTTCGGTCTTTTGTCGTTGTTGGGCAAGTTCCTCTTATAGGGCAGTCATTTTTTGGGCAAGCTCTTGGAATTGGGTTGAGGTAGGATTTTCGGTCATGTTTCCTTAAGCTTGGGTGTCGTCTTCGAGGCGTGGCTCCTCGGTACTGGTAAGTGGGTTGATAGTCATGGTTGGAAGGTTTTGAGATGGTGATCGGCAAGTTGCCCCATGGTGGGCGCGAAATTGTTTTGGGGCGAAAAGATCGGACGACCTAAATCGCCTTAGACGGGGTAACGAGTCGATCGGGTAATAGAAATCAATCCAAACCAAACAGATAATCAAGAAATAAAGAATAGACACGAAATATCAAGGTACACTAGTACAAAAAGGGGCATTGGCTATGGTTGATTTTACCACGGTTCCGTATTTTTTCGTGATAAATGAGAATGTATGGCATTATTACCCCGGTTCTTTAAACAACCGTGGTAATTTTACAATTACTTTTATCACGGTTTCGTATTTTTTCGTGGTAAATGAGAATATATGGCATTATTACCCCGGTTCTTTACACGACCATGGTAATTTTACAATTACTTTTACCACGGTTCTGTATTTTTTCGTGGTAAATGAGAATGTATGGCATTATTACCCCGGTTCTTTACACAACCGTGGTAATTTTATAATTACTTTTACCACGGTTTTGTATTTTTTCGTGGTAAATGAGAATGTATGGCATTATTACCCCGGTTCTTTACACAACTGTGGTAATTGTAACATCCCCAGGCCAGCCACCGCGCCACCAACCGGTGCCGGCTCCGCCTGGTTGTCCACATGGGCCGCAGCCCATACACCCCAACCCGGCCCCAAGGCCCAGCCCAAGGCAACCGATGTTTTTGATAAGTTTATCCAGGTTGAGATCCTTGGCGGGTGATCATTGCGATCAAGACCCTTTTGTTGGTTATTTAAAGACCTCCGATGTGTTAAGAAATATGTTTTGTGTAAAGACTTCCGCTGTATTTCTGATGTATTTTGTCGTACTTGGAATTGTGTTGTAATTCCGCGACTATGGTTTAAATGAAAGTTATGATATTTTGTATCATAATTGTTGTTTGATGATTTATATCAACTGGTAAAGCCTTGGGTGACATCGGACAGTACGTCTGAGGTCACTGGCGGTAATACTTTCAAGAGGATATTTTGGGGTGTTACAGTAATTTTACAATTACGTTTACCACGGTTCCGTATTTTTTCGTGGTAAATGAGAATGTTTGGCATTATTACCCCGGTTATTTACACAACCGTGGTAATTTTACAATTACTTTTACCACGGTTTCGTATTTTTCGCAGATGCATCTTTTCCACACATCAGACAAAGAACCTTGGCACATCCACCACTATACTAAAGCCGCCCCTGCAACTTCCTCTTCTCAAATTCACTTCCTTCAGAATTCAAAGACATGGCTACCACTACTCTCAAATCTTCAACCCCAATCCAAATCCCCCATATCTAGTCCCTCATCTTCCTGCTCCATCCGCTCCCTCGTCCCCGCCATTGCCATCAGCGCCGCCGCCCCATCCTCTTAACCTGCTCCCACTCATCAAACGCCCCCAAACCCCCCTCCGCCACCGCCGCCTCATTCGTTGCCCCCATTGTCCAGAATGCGCCTTTCGTATCCCGGTTCCGCGACGATGAGTCCCGCAAGGGCTGCGACGTGCTAGTTGAAGCCATAGAACGTGAGGGAGTCACCAACGTGTTCACCTACCCCGGCGGCGCTTCCATGGAGATCCACCAAGCCCTAACCCGCTCCGCCACCATCTGTAACGTCCTTCCCCGCCACGAGCAGGGAGGCATCTTTGTCGTCGAGGGATACGCCTGCTCCACCAGCTCCGTCGGCGTTTGCATCGCCACGTCCGGCCCCGGCGCCACCAATCTGAATGTGTTATGGTGAAGGCATGTGATGCTTTAGACACGGTTTGCATGCCGGTAAGTAAAACTCTACTAAAAGGAGCTGCAAAAGGGTCTAGTTTAATTAAGAATTTCAGCATCTTATATAGATATATGTTGTGGCTATTCCATTCTCTGCATGAATTAGTTTATGTTGGCTAGCAGGCAGTTGGATGCATTTGTTGCTTTTTGCTAACATGCTTTTCATGCTATGCTGTTGTTTTGACATACAATTGTTTCCTTGTGTGGTCAATATACATGCAGGTTTTCTGATGTCTAGTGCTAAATTATGTACACTTGAACTATGTAATTTGACAAAAAAAAGCAAAACATAGAATTTCTGATGAGTTAAAGAGGTTTTCTTTTTGCTTCCTCAATGCAGTTCTTTCAGCAGTATCGGGGCTTGAAGTGATTGTTCAGAAATTGACTAGTGGTAGGTTGTTACACTTCAAATTCTTTTTGGTTCTTATCTCTTGATAGATCTGATTATTTGCTACTTCTCACTGGTTGGGCCATATTAGACTAATCTAGAAACAGTATCTCCCCCCCCCCCCCCCCCCCCTTCAAGATTGTAATTAAAATGTCGTTCTTTGTTGTTTGTAGATGAGATCCTTCTGATTTCATGTGTCATACTGGTTTGTCTCTTTGCATTGCAACATTATGGTACCCACAAGGTGGCCTTCATATTTGCACCAATTGTTTGTATCTGGCTGCTGTCTATATTCGCCATTGGTCTATACAACATAATTGCTTGGATTCCAAAAATCGTGCATGCCCTTTCCCCACATTATATCATCAGGTTCTTTAAGGAGACTGGAAAAGATGGATGGATATCACTTGGAGGTATTCTTCTTGCGATAACAGGCGCCACCAATCTGGTCTCCGGCCTCGCCGACGCCCTCCTCGACTCCGTCCCCCTTGTTGCCATCACTGGCCAGGTCCCTCACCGCATGATCGGCACTGACGCCTTCCAGGAAACCCCCATTGTTGAGGTAACTCGCTCTATCACCAAGCACAATTACCTTGTTCTAGATGTAGAAGAGATCCCTAGGATTCGTGAAGTTGGAAGGTGGAGAATGTGGAATTAAGATCACTGAGAAGGAGTCCTAAACCTCAGAGTATCTCCAACACGTAGCTGTGAACCGGTTTGAGCTCTTAGCTTTGTTGGGGTTGGAGTTTTGTTGCCTTAGCTTCTCCATCGCCAAGTTATCAACATTACATGACTTCTTGTTGTTGATCTTTGAAGTGAATCCATATCCAGCATCCTGGTTTTGATAAAGAACAGAGAATCAGCTGCAAGGTCAAGACAAAGGAAACAGGTGAAAAACTTGGTCTTTCTTCATTATGATCTTTTCTTACTAGGATAACCAGTCTTATTTCTGATTAGTCTATAAATGTGTTCTTTTAAGTCATAATTAGTGTCAAATTAACTAGCAACTTTGATCTCTAAAAGTTCAATGTAACTTAAAATTTGCATCAGAAACTTGACTTGCAAGTGATATTGCTTCCATGTTCATGTATGAAAATAACAAGTAGCATTTTTTATCTATATAGACCTTGCCAGGCCAGTATATATTTTGGTTTATAGCATGAAACACTATCATATTAGCCTTTGTGAATGTTTATCCTACGTCTAACATTTACTGTCCTTTTTTATTTTAGAAACGTGATATCTCTTTTTGTTATAGGAAAGACTTTGAGTTGAGATTCTGAAGCCTATGAGGTAACAAGTGCGCCCCATAATTTCAAGTATAGAAGTGTGGATCCAAATTTTGCTTGTGAGACTTCAGCCTTTTAAAGTTATGACATTACATTAATGTATGATATTTTGACATTATTTGATCGATCCATTTTGATAAATAACAATTGTGTGTATGCTATAATAAATATTACTCGTATAAATTAGGTATCAAAAGATGTGCACATTTATCTCGGTTTATGGGGTTGTAACGATTTACCACGATTCTATCAAATGTACTACGATTCAATTCTACTGCGGTTATACAATTTTACCACGGTTCAAAAACTATTTACCACGATCAATTTTACCACAGTTGTACAATTCTACTACGATTGATTCACCTATTCAACTGTTACTTTTTTTACCACGGTTGTCCCATTTACCACGGTTCAACAACCGTGGTAAATATGTAACCGTGGTAAATGTGCAACCGTGGTAAATGTTTACCACGGCCAAGTTTATCACGGTTTATTAACCGTGGTAAAAAGCCTTTTTTCCACTAGTGGTAATTTTATTGATCTATCGATGATCGAATCAGATCGAAGTACAACTTATCATTGAAGGACAAAAGATCGGATCCTGCTCGACCGGTGATTCTGTGACTCGATCGGTGGTGACTGGGCGATATCCCGAGGAGACTGAGCTAGACTGGGTGCACTCTCCAGTTTTTTTCGGAGCAAGTACTCGAATGTCGGATGTAGACGTGTGTCCATTGTTTGCCTTATCATGATCTATATATGGTAATTGTCATCTTGTGTCCGTTACTTCATCGTTTGCTATATTTCTTATTAATTCTGGGCGAGATCTTCAGGATTTGCTCTTGATTGCCAACATTATCTTTGTGTTTAATGCCATAGCCGTTGCCATCGATTCGAGCATTTAATGTGCTGGGCGAGATCTTCGGAATTGGTCGGATTCTACACGTCTGAGGAATGTTCGACGCCTCCTCCTGGTTTCTCTTGGCTTTCGACTCCGTTTGGATCTTGGCCCAACTTGCTCGTTTGATCCTCTTGGAGAATGACGGGCCTAACAGGTATTTAAACACTTATGTGTTTACTTACCACGGGAAACGCGTCACGCTCTTACCTATGACTCCTCATGAGATTTTACAGGACCAGGTTGAGCGCGATCGACAGAAGGCTATGGACGCAGCCAAGACACAGAATCCAAATGGCACGCGTTCTTCCACTGGTCACGAAGTCGCATCCACCGACAACACGTCCACTGATCGAACGCGTCCCAATGAAGGGTCCAAGCCCAGGCCAAAAAACACCACCTTGAAAGGGACATGTGAGCACAGAATGTTGTTGGCGCGACCAAGCGACCTCACTTCCCCCTTGAATGGCAAGGCCCCATGTTTCCTCTTAGTGCCCACGCGTTGCAACCCAGAGAGCCCTATCCAAGAAGCTTTGCCGAACGCGATCACTCAGCTGCTCGATGAATTCAAAGACTTATTTCCAGAGGAGCTTCCCCAGGGCCTTCCACCTTTGCAAGGCATTGAGCACCAAATTGACTTGGTGCCTGGTGCCTCCCTCCCAAATCGCGCTACCTATCGCGCTGGCCCAGATGAAACCAAGGAGCTACAGCGCCAGGTCCAAGAACTTCTGGATCGCGGCTACGTAAGGGAATCCCTAAGCCCTTGCGCGGTCCCAGTGATCTTGGTCCCAAAGAAAGATGGCTCGTAGCGCATGTGTGTCGACTGTCGCGCCATCAATCAGATCACAGTCAAGTACAGAAACCCCATACCGCGCCTTGATGACATGCTCGATGAGTTGCATGGCGTGACCCATTTCACCAAGATTGACTTGAAGAGCGGATATCACCAGATTCGCATAAAAGAGGGTGATGAATGGAAGACCGCGTTCAAGACCAAATATGGGCTTTATGAATGGCTAGTCATGCCGTTTGGTCTCACCAACGCGCCAAGCACGTTCGTGCGACTAATGAACCATGTGTTGAGGGAATTTCTGGGAAAATTTATTGTAGTGTACTTTGACGACATATTGGTGTACTCGCGTAATATGGAAAATCATATAAAGCACCTTAGGCTTGTGTTAGAGTGCTTGAGACAGGAACAATTGTATGCCAACCTTGGCAAGTGTCGTTTTGCCGCCGACAGCACGAACTTCCTAGGCTATGTGGTCTCCAAGGATGGGATCCGCGTAGATGAAGACAAAGTGCAGGCCATCCGAGATTGGCCAACACCCACCACGCCAACAATGGTTAGAAGCTTCCTTGGCTTGGCAGGCTTCTACAGGCGATTTGTTCGCGACTTCAGCTCCATCGCTGCGCCATTACATGAGCTCACAAAGAAAGGCGTCGCGGTGAATTGGAAGGAGACGCACAACACCGCGTTCAACGCGTTGAAAGAGGCCTTGTGCAATGCGCCACTGCTGTAACTCCCTGACTTCAACAAGCACTTTGAGGTGGAATGTGACGCATCAAATGTGGGGATTGGTGGAGTGCTCCATCAAGAGAAGAAGCCCATCGCGTTCTTCAGCGAGAACGCGATGGGCTCCACCAAGATTCAATCTTTGTAGTTGTGGACAGGCTTTCAAAAATGGCCCATTTTATCGTGTGTAAGACCACACACACTGCTAGTGAAATCGCCGCGTTATTCTTTGACAACGTGGTCCGTTTACATGGGATACCAAGGTCTGTCGTGAGTGATCGCGATACCAAATTTGTAGGACTTTTCTAGAGAACACTTTGGGGAAAGTTGGGTACCAAACTTTTGTATTCCACTAGCTACCACCCACAAACCGATGGTCAAACTGAGGTGACCAATCGCACCCTAGGAGCCCTCCTTAGGACCATGCTCAAATCCAACCCAAAACGTTGGGAGGACTTACTTGCCATTGTTGAGTTTTCTTACAACAGGTCCAAGCACTCCGCGACAAAGCTCACTCCGTTCGAGGTGGTCTATGGCAGAAACCCACTAACTCCGCTGGACATGTTGTCGCGGCCTCTGAAGGACAATGAGCACCCTAGCGCGGCCAACCGTGCCGCGATGATCCAGGAATTGCATCAAAGAACGCGGGAGCAGCTAAAACGCCGCGCTGATCAATATGCCACACATCACAATCATGGGCGCCGCCGCGTCATATTTGCCCCAGGGGACTTGGTATGGGTCCATCTACGCAAGGGCCGTTTCCCAGCTAAGCGCAAATCCAAGCTGGCACAATGCGGTGATGGCCATTTCCCGGTTGTGAAGGCCATTGGTGACAATGCATACGAGATCGAGCTTCCCCCAGACTACGGTGTCCACGCGACCTTCAACGTCGCCGACTTGGAACCATATGTGGAGCCTGAATTCGATGATGGTGAAGCAGGGACGCTTCACAGCCAAGTGGGGGAGGGTGATGCGTCCCTACCCACCATGACTGCCACAGAGGAAGAACAAGCTATGAGCATCTGCTCAGAAGGGCCACTAACGCGATCGCGTGCCAAAGCAATCGCCAACGCGACACAATCCTTGATTGTCCGCGTCGTCGCAAGCCAAGGAACGCAAGAGACCGCGTTCTCCCTCAGAAGCCTTCAACCCAGTCTAGAGAATGCGTTCTCTGTAAACATTCTCTCAACCATCAGTTGCACGCGATCTTTTGTATTGTTTTGAATTTCTGAACATTGTTATTTAAGTTATTTCTTTTGGGGCGTGCGTTCCACGCGTGTCGCGTGGGCCGGCCCATTAAGCGAGACTCGGCCCATCCGAGTCCCGCTATCTCTTATAAAAGGTCAACTCGACCTTCTATACTAGGTTACGCTTCATTTTAATCTAAGACCATTTGTCGAGAGCTATTGCCTCCAATCTCTTAGATCGGCGTCACCTCAAACTCTTACTTCTCATCCCCATTCCCCCGCTGCCGACGCTACGGCTCCACTCGATCCCCATCGAGTTTATCCAACTCCACTGCCGACGCTACGGCCACTCACTCGATATTTTCGAGTCTATCCTCTCTGTTGCCGACGCTACGGACTCGCTCATCTCTCGAGCCACCATCAACATGGCGTTCTCCCACTCACGCGACGTCCCAAACACGGCGTTCCACTCATCTCACCTCAGAAGCAACCCTCGCGACTTCCCACCAAGATCATCGATCCGGCATTCGCAAGCAGGAACGCATCAGTTTTCTCCCAAACCAAGACGCAAAGTCATCGCCTAAGAACATGATGTTTGAACAACTGAATGGAAGAGGATTATACCCCAATTTTGGCCCAAAGATAGCCACTGTCGAAAATTTTGTGAAGAGGAGTTTTTGAATCGCCCTCAAGATTTGATAGAGAGACCATATCGAAGGGATGAAGGTTGTTAGGGGTGGTTGAGAGTTGCTGTGATTTTGCACACAAGATTGAGGGAAGGCAGTAGCGAGGAGTTGAGGCCAAGGAAGCAGGCAAAGCCGATTAGGGTTGGATATGGATGGGTGGAAGGGGGAAGAGAGGTAAAGAGAAAGTGTTTTCCATTACCCTATAGTTCTTTTTCTTTGACATAGACATGGCATCATCTAAAAGTATTTTGGGTAATTATTTCTTTTTAGATTTTTTTTCCTTTTTGAATTTGTTAACACTAATTATATAGGTTTGTCCACTGAGTTGACAATGGAAGAGAATACAAAAATTGAAAATGAGTTCACAAATGCCGATGGTGTAATTTGAACACGTACTCTTATACATTTATACTCTTGTTGTCAATTATTGTGAGTAATTGTGTATTAAAACAATAGGAAAAGTGTCAGGTGCGTAAGATTATTAATGTGAAAAATAAAAAAGAATTCTAGCCGTTCGATATATACAAATCGGACACTCCAGGTTTTTGCACTGTTTTATCTGGATTTAAGAGTGTTTCATACACGCGCTTTCTAATTCTTCTTTTTCTTCGCTCCAGCCTTCTTCTTCTCCAAATCTTATTCTTCTGTCTCATATCTTCTTCTCCAAATCTTAGTATTGAACATGGATCCAGGTATACGATTACTATTTTCGATTGCTATTTTCGATTCCATTACTATTTTCGATCTCGTTTTTGATGATCGATTAAACGTAGATCTAGTTTTTGATGATCGACTTGTTTGTTTGTGTTAGGTTATTGGATTGTACATGAATTTCACACACTGTACTTGAATTTCACACTGTAATTTGATTGTTGTTTCATCTCTTGCACTTTTTTTTATTCCTTTGCACTTTCTCTTTAACCACTTGCACTTCTGTTTAACAGCCTGCACTTTCGTTCTATTCGCTTGCACTTATTCATTATTCTCATACACTTTCTGTTCGCTTGCTTGCATTTTAAGTATTTTTTAATCCCTTGCACTTTCTGTTCACTTGCTTGCTATTTAAGTATTTTTTAATCCCTTGCACTTTCTGTTCACTTGCTTGCACTTTACTCTTTATTCTCATGCACTTTCTTATTATTGGCTTGCACTTTCTTCTTATTGTCTTGTACTTTCTGTTGACTTGCTTGCACTTTACTCTTTATTCTCATACACTTTCTTCTTATCGGCTTACACTTTCTGTTCACTTGCTTGCTCTTTACTTTTTATTCTCATGTACTTTCTTCTTATTGGCTTGCACTTTCTGTTCACTTATTTGCACTTTACTCTGTATTCCCATACACTTTCTTCTTATTGGCTTGCACTTTCTGTTGTTCAATCCCTTGAACCTATCATTTTTTGTTTGATATAGGTAAAAGTGAAAAAGATACTACTATGTTGGTTGAGGTTTCTCCTGGGAGTTCCAGATATTACATACCAATTTGCAAAGAAGATACAAAGCCCTTTGTTGGCCAACATTTTAAAACACTTGAAGAAGCTGTTAAATTCTATTTCAGCTATGCAAATCATTGTGGTTTTGATGTACGGAAGGGGACAGTTATTAAATGTACTGTTAAATTCTCTTTTTCTGAGCTTTTTGTTGTTGTCATTTTTTTTATAATTTCCTTCGTAAGACCCCTTCAGCTTATAACTTGCACAAAATGAATAACAATATGCACTTTAGTATGTGCAAGCAAATAAAACATAAAGTGCAAGCAAATAAACATAAAATGCATTCGAATATACATAATGTGCAAGCAGAAAAACATTAAGTGCAAGCATATAAGAATAAAGTGCAAGCAAACAAACATATAATGCAAGCAAATAAACATAAAATGCAAGCATATAAACATAAGGTGCATGCGAATATACACAATGTGCAATCAGAAAAACAAAAGTGCAAGCAGAAAAACATAAAGTGCAAGCAAACAAACAAAAAGTACTAGCAAATAAATATAAAATGCATTCGAATATACACAATGTGTAAGCAGAAAAACATAAAGTGCAAGAAGAAAATATAAAGTGCAAGCATATAAGAACAAATTGCAAGCAAACAAACAAAAAGTGCAAGCAAATAAACATAAAATGCAAGCATATAAACATAAGAGCGCGTGTGGATCACTCCCTCCCTCCATAGCGCGTTCATCTTTAATTGACTAAATAAAGCTCATTTTTCATATTCTCCCCAGTCGTAGATCTGATCACCGTGAACGACTAAGATTCTTTCTTATTTTACATTCTAAGAGGCTTTCGCATCCGAATCGCTTCCAAAACAATATATACTCCATATCTGATTATTTGCTAGAATTTAGTCTTAAAACATTACACAGACTATTTCATATGAAAGGACAAAGGAAAGCAAGAAAAAAGAATAATAAAATAAAGGGAACTTGAAAGGAGGGGCATTCGCCACGCAGTCAACCCTCCGACCATAAGCTCGGAATTAAATGGCTGATGACATGTATTATTAGTTAAACATTGACCGTTAGCAGATGCTTAGGGATTTTATCACTTTCTTAATTAGAGTAATTAATAAAAAAAATCCTTCTCATACCCTCAAATTTTCATGCTTTACGAAAACGTGAACAATATTTATCAACATTCAGTTGATCTAGTGGTTTGATATTAGACTCTTTTAAGCGTTCTATTTAGATATTTAAAGTTCGAGGTGTGTATGGAGACATTGATGTTAAGAGGAATTTATCATTTCGTATGCCAACAGTATCATGATTTGGACGTAGAGCGTCTCTGTCCAATCGAACCAGGCGTCAAGACAAAAAAAAACTTGAACATCATTTTGTGTGGTACCCTTTCCTTTTTAAACTTACGTGTTAGCATTTGACCAAACTGTACCACTTTCGTTATTGATTTTCAGTATTTTTCCTTCTCTTTTCTTCAAGGGATATATTTCTTCTTTTTTCTTAATTGACAATATGTAGGGTCTTTTGTTAGTTCACTTTATAAAGACATTTTAAAATAAATAAATATATGTTTTATAAACATGAGTTTGGTGGAAAACAACTTGTATGGTCTTTATAAAGAGAGAGGGCTACAAAGAGATTGAAAGAGGTTTTTTTTTCTTCACAATCCCAAGTATTATAAATATCTTTTTCAAAATAATGCCCTATAAATAGAAAAGGGTTTATAAAGAAAATCAATAAACAAACCCTTATATGTTGTACGTCATCAACTTCATTAGATTGGCAATCACTCACTAGTGAATTTTCATGTTTCATTTCAGCATCTATATTAGCTTGTATTTGTTGGTACTATAGTTTATAGATCCTTGTCCAGGTAGTCTATTCTATAATTTAGCTTGGTTATTGATAATTATTACATGAGTATTCATCAGTAATTGAGTTGGGATTATATTCACTACTTACAAATACAAATAACAGGTATTTAACAAGTAGGTATGTAAACCATGTATATATTCTTTGTATGGGAAATGAACGATTTGGTCACGAAGCAAAATTTCATTAAAGTTTTGGGTATCATGAGAAAAATACAAAAAATATAGGATACTAAACGGAATTTTCCTTAATAAATTTGGATCATGGGTCCTACCAGAATGACCCGGAGTACCACTACTCCTTTTAGGGGATTAATTAATTATATTAATCCATATAATGATCAATGGGGAATAGATAGATGCATAATATGCATTACTTATGCAGTAAATAATGCAGACTTGTAATCAATGAATCTATTAAAATAAGCAAACAAGATTACTTGCTCATTAAAATATCAAATCTGTTGGAGATTTGTTTCCTAATTTGACAAACTTCTAGGTTATGACCAGAAAAGAATAGAATAAACTAGTAATAAGCGTGATAACATGCAGTAGCCTTTTACAACGGCATAAAAAACAAGGGGACTAATATAAAATAGGGTCTCATACAACTTAAATTAAAAAAATAAGAAGTATTACGAGTCATTGAATTAAGAATAAGAAATAAGTGAAATTAAGTAACACGGTGATATTTTTATAAATAACGCGAATGTTTTTTGGTCCACATTTTTTCCCCTTAATCGCTCTAACCTATTATTTTTAGGGTTCACATATAAACTAGATGTTCATTTATTTGTACTATAAGATTCATATATTCATAATAGATGTTCATATAGTTTATACTAAAAAATTAATTACAAACTAAAGTAAATTAGAAATGTACAAACACATTTTATACAAGAGATTCATTGAGTATATAATGTATATTAAGTATGGACCTCTATTGTGTTCAGTGTGAACCTTAAGCATAGTGTATAGTTATTAACCCATCACCCTTTACGTTTATTTATTTTTAATTGGTCTTTGATGTTCATATGTAACATGCACATGTCATATATTAGTTCTCCAAGGTTCATATGTAACATGCACATGTTCATGTTTGAAATTCTTGTTACTTGGTCTTAAAGGTTCATATGTAACATACACATGTTCATATATTAGTTTTCTAAGGTTCATATGTAACATGTACAAGTTTCTATATTTGAAATTCTTTTTCTTGGTCTTTCGGTATTGATATTCATATATGATAACGTCAAAGTTCATATGTAGCATGCATATGTTCATATATTAGTTCCCTAAGGTTCATAAACTAGATGTACATTTCTTGTGTATTAATGTTCATATATTGTCATTTAATCTTCACATATGATAACATCTCCTTCCTCTCACATTTAATTTAAAACAATTTTTTAAGATTTATGCTCTACGTAATTAAGAGAAAAGTAAAACACACAAATAAATAAAAGATAACAAGGAGTGTGTTATTGAGATGAGTTGAACCCTCGACCTCTTTTTCTCTCCTACACTCCAAAACTAGTTAAGTCAAGCACATTATGTATTTTATTTAGGAGGCAAAATAAATATAACATCACATAATGGGAGTTGGGGACTCCCACAACGTTAAATGGTCAAAATTGCTTCGTACTTTGCACGGAA
This sequence comes from Rheum nobile, assembly GCA_027886185.1. Taxonomy (NCBI): domain Eukaryota; kingdom Viridiplantae; phylum Streptophyta; class Magnoliopsida; order Caryophyllales; family Polygonaceae; genus Rheum; species Rheum nobile. The sequence goes on from WOAB01000309.1 coordinate 972,125, forward strand.
AGCCGACTTCATACGTGATCCTGCATCCTAATACAAACCCCAATATATGTTAAACAAATCCTATATTATAGGAGAGCTAGGAAGGTTATTTAATAACTTATATCTCTGAAGTAATTAAGAAACATGTTCCTATCGAGTTCTTCATTGTAAATTCCAGAAACATCTCTTAGGTCAATATTAATCCCAATGCACATTTGAAATGTGACTATAAACTAAAATTTTATTATCATTATCAAAGCCAAGCGATTTCACTTGCTTATATAGCTACATACGTACTTTTTGGTTGTGTTTTTTTTTTTTTTTATGAAACGGACCAACTATATTAAATATAACAAGGGAACATTACAACAGCTACAAGAGAGTTACAGAGCAGGGGCCCCAAAGGGCAGAGACAAAAGACAATCATTGCCAAACAAGGCAAGGAACGAGGTGAATAAACACCGAGAACAAGCAAAAGAAGACCCCAAGTAATAGCTCTTGAATCTAAGAAATCAGTAATTATGTTAGATTTTAAAGATTTACTCTCTATCACAGTCATTGATCCAATAGACAGATCAAAAAAAGCTACTATCAGTTCAATTGGTTGTGTTGTTAGACTCACACATCCAGTTCAATTGACCAAAAATACTCTTATGTACGGACCGAGTTCTATGATACTCCCATTTGAAAGCATGACATTTCCAATACCAATTCTCTCCATACATGTTGGAAAAATCAAACTTGAATTTTGGACAACCCATAAAGAGTCAAACATGCATCCCTATTTCCATTAGACCAACCTGATATTGGCGTATATATAGTCAGGGACGGACGCAGGATTTTACCCTAGTGTGGGCTAAAATCTTACGTAATTGTAATCAACTTTAATATAACACATAATATATTAAGGGTGATATTAATTTTTTAACATTTAATTAGCATACAATTCATCAAGATCAACATCAACCTCACAATTAGACAAATCCATAACACTTTTTTTTAGTCGAAATAAAAAATCCATAACACTTAGTTAATTCACTATTTGTGTATTACATTTAGTAACTTAGAATTTTGCGAACGGTTAATACTTCGAAAATATTTCTCTATTTGTGTATTACATAATTTAAATACATTTTAATGATATGATATAATAAGATATATGTTATTTAATTACAAAAAATAAATGTAATCTCTCTATTTTAATAGTAGAATTTAAACAATAAATAATTATTTAATAAAAATAAAGGGTATAATTAATAATACTATACAAGACAAAAAAAATGAAAAGAGGAAATCAAATGAAAGAGTGCTAGGGGTTGCTAAAAGAGAGGGAAAAAAAAAGTGATGCCCATAAGATTTAAACCAATACCTTGTTATACTAAAGGCAAAAGCTTATCACTAGATCATAAGCATTTCTTACTCACAACATATTTTTTTTTTTCATATAACATTTTTTTTAATTTCAGTGGGAACAAGAGTCTCTACTGGACCCCATGTGGGCCCGTCTCTGTATATAGCTAAATGTATGGGTAGATAAACCAAACTAAGGTAACAATTGGATGCCATCCTCGTAAGAATCCTCATACTACATGGAAACATATAAGTGGCATATCAATTAAGTAGGGTACCCTAAATCACTATGTGGAACAAGTGGCACCACCACCAAGATGATTATTACTGCTTGGCTTGTAGTGATGTACAGTAAATATCCATTTGCCTGGTTAAAGGGTAAAATTTAGAAGTGGGTTTTGCAGGCCATCTTCTGTAGTAGACCCACAATAAAGCATGCCCATTTCAGATATGACACACACCAGCAAAAGACAAGTGCTGTTCAGTGGGACCCCACCACCGCCCTTAATTCATCACATCTCACCAAATCTCCTCCTCCCCTAACTTAACAGTTAACCCCACTTTCTTCTTTTAGCATCTCATATTCAAATAATTAATCACAGATTAGGTTTAGCTTATCATCATATCTCCTCCTAATCCCTTCTAAACTCCTAATCATCATCATATAAGTACTGTGTTATAGCATGATTGCAAGTTGTCCTATCAACCTTCCCAGCTGTGTCTTTGATCGAGTCTCTTCATCAATCAGCCCAGGTGTATGTGATGAATACAAGTGGGGGAAGGAAGAAGAAGTGAGCAGCTAAAGAATAAATTTTTCACAAGGGAAAGGCTGGGGAGTTTTTTTGGGGTGTGGGGAAAAATAAAAATAAAAATAAAAATTGGACCAGTTTTGCAGGCTGTATGAGAAGAGGAACATGACCTTGTCGGTTGTTCATTGTTCTGCTGCAGCAGAGAAAAAGAAAAGAGTGGTGAATCAGGTACAAATTTGATCACTCAGCCTTAATTATTTTTTCTTCCAATTTCCCTGAATTTTCTTGATTTCTTACTACTATACTACAAATTTCATTTAATTTCTCTTTTGGTCCCTCAAAACTCTCTTTTGTTTTATTGATGGAATGATGGGTGGTAGGAAACACCAACATGTTCTTTTAAAAATCCCAACTCTCTCCCTACCCATATATGATATCTCTACCAATTTTCCCCTTCTCTCAAAACCCATGTGCAATTTTAGGTTTTAACACTACCCAGTTCTTTATTTCAGAAATTTAGGGTTTCAAAATTTTAACGTCCTCATCCTCTTACAGGTTCTCCAAATGTACTGTTTCTTGTGATTAAAGGCCTAAAAAGGTGAAGATTAGGGCTTAGTTTCTTGGTAAGGGAGTGTTTGGGGATCTGGGTTATTTGTGGGATGGAGTGGAGAAACCAAGACAAATCAGTGGGTTCATCAGCCAAACGCAGCCTTAGTGGCGAAGAAGATCAGAAGAGGAGGAAGGAAGATAATACTGTTATCCATGAAGGGACTATTTTCAACCCATCTCCAGATGCCCACCAAACCCGGCCCAGGAGAGATCCGGGTCCTCCAGAACCGATCCAGATCCCAACTCGACCCGAACCGGTTACCCGGCACCGGGAATGCCAGAAGAATCACGGCGCTCACCTCGGCACCCACGTCGTCGACGGATGCGGCGAATTCATGCCCGACGGCGAAGAAGGAACCCTAGAATCGTTGAATTGCGCCGCCTGCGGCTGCCACCGGAACTTCCACCGCAAAGAAACCTCCGCCGCCGGGCTAATCGCAGCAGCTCCGACCCCGACTTCCAATTTCCACATCAGCTTCAACGCGCGCCATCAGCACACCAACATCCTGACGCCGTTCCCTTTCCGGCAAGCTCCGGCGATCCACCATCACCGCCGATTCTCCGATCAGGCGCCGTCGGCGATGATGAATTTCGGGGAGGGAGGCGATGCGTCGAGCGAGGATCTCAATTTGTTCAGATCGGACGGCGAAGGCTACGGCGGCGGCGGATCGAGTAGGAAGAGATTCAGGACGAAATTCACGCCGGAACAGAAGGACAAAATGATGGAACTCGCTGATAAGATTGGATGGAGGATTCAGAAACAGGACGAGAACGAAGTGCAGCAGTTTTGTGCTGCAACCGGGGTAAAAAGGCAGGTTTTCAAGGTGTGGATGCACAACAATAAACAAGCTATGAAGAGAAAACAATCCTAAATCTGTTTTTTATTTTTATTATTATTATTATTATTATTTCTAGGGTATTTAATCTTTAAGTGGATTGTGTTTGTTGAGTCAAAGTTAGATGCATGTATAGGAAGAATATAGTTCATATTCAGACTTTAGTTAATTGGACCAGCTCAGAGTAGCCAAGATGATTTGTGAGATGTTTAGCAGCTGAGAAGACTTATTGTGTTTCAAAAAACAGCTGAAATATAAGTGGTTAATTCTCTCATCTTTGCAGTGGTAAAACATGTAGTGCCTTCCCCAATTGTGCAATAAGCCAAAGTAAGTAGTGTTTCTAACATGCACCTTCCAATATTCATGCTCAAAATCCATAAGATATTATATATAATGTCTATGTAATCCTATATGAAAGAGCAGATAAAGATGGACATGTAGCTGGCTTCAAGTTTGTTCAACAATTTGTTAAATGAAAGAAAAGCGAGTTAAGGTATAATTGTATAAATGAAAATTGGGATCTATTAGAAGTGCATGGTTTATAACCTACAATAGATATGTAACTTCATATGAGGGGGTTAGGTGTGTAGGAATGTGAAAATCTCATTGTATTGCTTTGGTAATATTTGGAGTACACGTATAGTTATAGGATAGAATAAAAGGTAAGCACAAATTAAGGAGAGAATATATGTACAATATATTACATAATAGTATTATTGACTAACATCCCCGCAGTCGAAGCGTTAGATTTCCGAACGCAGAGGCTGGAGCGAAAGTCAAGAAACAGAGATATGGACAATCCTTTGGTGAGGATATCCGCAAACTGACTTGTTGAAGGAACATGTATAACCCTTACTTCGCCAAGAGCAACCTTGTCACGCACAAAGTGGAGATCAATTTCAATGTGTTTGGTGCGTTGATGCTGAACCGGGTTGGAGGACATGTACACGGCACTCACATTGTCACAAAAAACAACGGTTGCTCACTGCAAAGGATGATGTAGCTCGGCGATAAGAGCACGCATCCAACAAGACTCAGCTACAGCGTTGGCGACGGCACGATACTCGGCTTCAGTGCTTGAACGAGAGACCGTTGTTTGGCGCTTCGAAGACCATGAGACCAGATTGTGGCCGAGATACATGCAATAACCAGAGGTTGAGCGTCTTGAATCTGGGCATCCCGCCCAATCCGCATCGGAATATGCAGTGAGTTGCTCAATGGGGCCTGACCGGAGAAGAAGGCCGAGATGAGCGATGCCTTTTATATACCGCAAAATGCGCTTGAGGGCCGTGAAGTGTCCTTCCCTCGGATCATGCATATGTAGGCAACATTGTTGGACGACGTAGCTGATATCCGGGCGGGTGAATGTGAGGTACTGCAATGCACCAGCCAATGAGCGGAACAAGGTCGGATCATGGAACGCGGGGCCGGCGTCATGACCAAGTTTCGGATTGGTGTCAACAGGAGTTCGACATGGCTTGCAATTGGTCCTACCCGCCTTCTCAAGAATTTCTTTGGCATACCGTTCTTGACATAGATGCATCTCGCCATCCCTCTTGCTCACGGCAACACCTAAGAAGTAGTGTAGCGAGCCAAGATCGGTCATAGCAAATTCCCGACTTAAGGCTGTGACGATGCTAGCAAGGAAGTCAGGGGAAGAAGCCGTAAGAATGATGTCATCAACATATACTAGGAGGTGAGCCTGGTTCATGCCTGTTTTGTATACAAAAAGGGACGGATCTGATTTGCACCCTTTGAACCCAAGGTGTTGAACATGAGAAGCGAACCGTTGGAACCATGCACGAGGTGCCTGCTTTAAGCAATACAAAGCTTTGTTAAGACGACAAACATGATCAGGGAATTTAGCACTTACAAATCCCGGCGGTTGTTGGCAATAAACAGTCTCATCTAGATGGACATGTAAGAAGGCGTTTTTGACGTCAAGTTGGTGGACCGGCCAACCGTTTGATATAGCAAGAGGCAAGACGGTGCAAACGGTAGCAGACTTGACTACCGGCGAGAAGGTTTCATCGAAGTCAATCCCTTATTGTTGCGAGTATCCGCGAGCCACCCATCGAGATTTGTATCTCGCAAGTTGACCATCAGCACCGAACTTGTGACGGAATAACCACTTTCCTGAAACGACATTAGCATCACGAGGTCTCGGAACGAGGTCCCAAGTCCCATTGTTAATCACGGCATCTTATTCATCTTTCATAGATTTAAACCAATACGGATCCTGGACGGCCGTTTTGTATGTTTTTGGTATGGGAGAGATAGTGGTATGAAGGTTGAATATGTGTTTGGGTTTGATAATACCGTCCTTGGCTCGAGTAAGCATGTGATGTGTGTTTGGTTGGGTAGGGCCGAGATCAGGATTAGGTTGAGGAGGGAGTGGGGATGCGGCCGTGATTTGTGGTGATTGGGTGAGAGAATTGGGGAGATTTGGATTATTTTCTAGGAAGGTGTAATCTAAATTGGTGGAAGGAGGGGATACAGGCAAAGATTGAGGGGAGAGAGAGGAATATTGTATGGGGACAGATATATTGTCCGAAGTAGTGGGAGAGATTTGTGGGATCGGGTTTGGGTTTAGAGGATTTGGTGGGGGCTTCTCCATGGTGAACCGAACAAGCTCATCGACAGTAGAGGTGGGATTAATGGTTTTGAATGGAAAATTCTGCTCATTGAAAATCACGTGTCGAGAGATAATCACTTTTTGTGTTGTAATGTCCAAACATCGGTAACCCTTGTGTAGGGGTGCATAGCCAAGGAAGACACATGGGGTAGACCGATTAGAGAGTTTGTGGGCCATGGTTGCGGAGAGACTAGGGTAGCAAAGACATCCGAAGACTTTAAGGTAGGAGTATTGAGGAATTTGATGAAGGAGAAATTCGTGAGGTGTGCCCATGGATAAAGTTTTTATGGGTGTGATATTGAGAAGGTGAGTAGCAGTAGCTAGAGATTCGACCCAAAACCGAGGTGGTAGACTAGCATGGAATAGAAGGGAGCGAACCGAGTTGTTGATGGTTCGAATGATACGTTCGGCTTTGCCATTTTGTTGGGAGGTGTGTGAACAAGAGAAGCGAAAGAGGATACCATTTTCACGAAAGAACAATTGGAGAGAGTGATTATCGAATTCTTTCCCATGATCGCATTGTAGACGTTTGAGTGGAAGATTGAATTTTGTTTTAATGTAAGAATGAAAGTGTTTGATCTTATCTGTTGTTTCAGATTTGAACTTGAGAGGAAAAGTCCAAATATAATGAGAGAAATCATCAAGTAAAACCGGGTAATATTTGAAACCACTGACACTATGAATGAGAGATGTCCAAATATCACAATGGACAAGATCAAAAGGAGAATTAGACTTAGAGTTTGACGAACTAAAAGATTACTTGAAGTGTTTACCCAATTGACAAGCATGGCATAGATCAACATGATCTTTATTGAATGGAATGAAATGACTAGAGACTAATTTTTGAATGACATGATTCCCGAGATGACCAAGTCTGCAATGCCAGAGGTTGGTGGAAGTGGATTGACTCGTCGTGAGGGCAATAGGAGAAGATCGAACCGACGCAGGAATGGAGGAGAAGGGATAGAGGTCTCCTTGGCTATTGCACCGATGAATCTCTTTCTTGGTGGGAAGATCCTTCACAGAAAAACCATAAGGGTCAAATTCAATAGAACAATGATTAACTTTAGTGAATTTTCTCACAAAAATAAGGTTTTTGATTAAGGTTGGAGTGACAAGGACAATATGCAGGTTAAGGTTCGGTTCGTTAGAGAGTTGTTTGTGGCCAACATTGGTGATAGGAAGGGATTGTCCATTACCAACAATGATTCATGAAGATGAGAAGATACATGGATTAAAAACAGGAGAGAGATTACATGCGTTGGAGGTCATATGAGAGGATGCACCGGTATCCATGTACCAATTGTCATTGGCCGGGGACATGGACATGTTATTCATGGCGTTGATTAACGCCTGCTGATCCCAAGATGGGTATTGTTGCTGCATGAACATGGCAAGAGGAATCGGTTGCTGCGGTGCTTTGAAAGAAGGCCGTGGAGAAGGTCCGAGTAGACCGGACCCCTAGCATTCCAGTTATGGCTCCAAGTGAGATTCTAGGTCTGTCCTTGCATCATGGACATCATTGGGTTCCAGTTGTTGCGACCACCATTGCGACCTCGCCCACGTCCGCGTCCACGTCCCCGTCCACGGTAGTTGGATGAGGTTGAGGTGTGTTGCTGGTTGGTGGGAGAAGGCGGTGTTGAAGAGGGCGGAGCAGGTGGCGCGGCTGGTGGTGCTACGGTGGTGGTCAAGGCTGACGCAAGAGGCGCATTGTTGGCACGCCGAGTTTCTTTGAGGATCAAGATGCTTCTTGTCTCTTGAAAGGTGGGGAACGACTTCTGAAGAGGAAGTATTGCAGCCATGGTTGCAAAATTGTCATTTAGACCCCTTATAGTTTGGAGGACAAGGGTCTCGTCGGATATCGGGGTATCAACGTCGGCAAGGCCATCAGCAAGCGCCTTGAGCTTTTGACAATATTCGGTGATGCCAAGGGCTCCTTGAGTTAAACCTCGAAATTCAGTTTCGAGTTGGATAGCCCTAGCCTTCTTATTATCTCGAAAGAGAATTTCAATGGCCTTCCATATGGTGAAAGCGGAAGCATCCGCTTGCATAACGTTCTCAAGAACGTCATGAGAGATCGAGCCGTAGATCCACGACTTTACGGTGTAGTCGAGGAGGGACCACTGCTCTTCAGTTGAGGGAGGGGTGCCGTCGATATAAGCCTTGAGACCGAACTTCCTGATGGTGACAAGAAAGAGTTCACGTCATTTGTTATAGTTTGGGGGTTTGATTTCAAGTAGGAGCGGGACATGGGTCTTGATGCTCGCGATATGGAGCGCTTGCTGGACGGCAATGGCAGCAAGAGAGAGGGGAGTGGGGCCGGTGTTTGAGGTGGATGTAGTGGTGTTTTGGGGAAGGGCGCCGTTGTTACCGGTGTTGGTAGCGTCAGCCATGGAGGTAGAGGGAGGTTGAGTGGATCGATGATAGAGAAGAGAGGGAGATTTAGCAAATCAAAAAGATTGGCCTGATACCATGTAGGAATGTGAAAATCTCATTGTATTGCTTTGGTAATATTTGGAGTACATATATAGTTATAGGATAGAATAGGGCCGATAAACCACGCAGTCGATTTTTTTTAGCTGCACACTTCCTCCTGGGCGGCTCTACATGCCGCCCAGAATACCCTTCCAAAAACCCGGTTTGCACATAGGCGGCACCTAATGCCGCCCATGCAAACCGGTTTTTTATGAACCCGATTTGGACCTGGGCGGCATTATGGGCCGCCCAGTTTTATTGGTTTTTGTAGAACCCGGTTTTATAATTTAATTTATTTATTTATTTAAAAAAAATATGGTTTTCTGGAAACCGGGTTAAACCTAGGCGGGACTGTAAGCCGCCGAGTGTAAACCCTAAATTGTGGGCGGCTTAACAGGCCGCCGAAAGTGGAATTTGAAATTAAAATGTGGGCGGCTTAGTAGGTCGCCCAGACCCTAAACCGCCAAAAAATTCGAAACGTCGCCGTTATATAAGGCCGCCCAGGGTCGTCTTCTCCGATGCGATTTCCAGCGTTCGAAATACACAAAAATGGAGTCGGGCGACGAATATTCAGTGGACGACCTATTTGCGATATTGGACGAGCAAGAGGCGTTGGAGGCGGCGGCGGGAGTGCTAGGCGGAGACGGCGGCGATTCGACGTTGGCGGCGGCGGGAGTGCTAGGCGGAGACGGCGGCGATTCGACGGCCGATTCGACGTTGGCGACGGCGGCGGCCAATCTCTGTGTGACGGGGGAAGCAGTGACGATTCTGGGCCGCTTGCGGAGCCGCCCACTATGGGGGAATCTGGGCTGCCTGCGGAGCCGCCCACTATGGTGGAATCTGGGCCGCCTGCGGAGCCGCCCAAGACCGAGGGCGAGGAGGGCGATATCGCGGCGGAGAATGCCTTCGACGTCGCGTGCACGGTTGGTCAGGAGGCCATTTCAGACTTGGGTGAAATTCCAGTTCGCGAAAAGCAAAAATATGAACGGAGGGCAACTGAAAAGGTATGGTGTTTTTTAAATTTGTAATCGTTAAATCTAATTTATTTAATTAAATTGTTTCTGCACTTGTAGATTTATATACTTGGATTTTAGATTATTAAATCATTATCTTATAAAAAATAGTATAGGTAATATACTCAATTATACTGTTAAAAATAATATAGGTAATATGCTCAATTATACTGTTAAATAATATTTAATATATCATTGTAATGAAAATTGTAATATATTATTTTGTTTGTATGAAAATAATATTTGGACATATGTAAATAGGTTATAGTGGGTAAAATGAATATAGTTATATTTGTAAATTTGGTTTTTATTGTATTTAATCATTATAAAAAATAGTATAGGTAAATTGCGACAATTATACTGTAATATTAAATATGTTATTGTAATGAAAATTTTAATATATTGATTTTGTTTGTAAGAAAACAATTTTCTTTATTTTTAATGCAAAAATAGGAAGTGGTGTGTAAGATCGCACGGTCCGATCGAGATAGTCGCCCTACTACTGCATCTGCTCGCAAGAGGAGGGTTGACGGTGTATCGCAGGGCCATAGTGAGGTCGATAGTGAGGGTGCTAGTGAGGACGATGTTGGTCCCGTCCGCTCAGATGAGGACGTGGTTATGGAGGACCCACCTCAGCAGTCACATCAGGAGGACCCACCTCTTGAGGACTCGCCTCAGCAGCAGCTACACATGGAGAAGTCACCTGAGCCATCTCAGCAGGCCCCGTCTCAGCCTGAGTCAGCCACACAGGCCCCATCTCCCACTGAGCCACATCAGGAGACTCCATCTCAGCAGGCCCCGTCTCAGCCTGAGCCAGCCACGCAGGACCCACCTCCTCCTGAGCCAGCTGAGCAGTTTCCTTCTTTGTTGAGGAACTTTGACACGCACATTGCAGAGCTGATATGGACGAAGGCGTCGTTGGACCCACCCGAGGACGTTGTTAGGAATTTGAGGGTCCAGACACGCCCTTCGCAGTTTGCATTTTGGAGGGATCGTATTCCCAGAGGGGTCCCTGCGGAGGGGTCCTGGTTTTGGATTGCGCAGCAGACGGGGTTGACCGGTTTACTTGATTTCCAGTTCGGCCATGTTGATCACAACCTCATTTCAGCGTTCGTTGAGAGATGGCATCCAGAGACGAACACCTTCCACTTTCCCTGGGGCGAGATAGGTCCTACGCTACATGACGTGCTGATGATTCTAGGGCTGCCGATCGAGGGATTTGAGGTGACGTCGCCATGGACCGGTCAGGATATCGAGCTGGCGGAGTGTGAGGCTTTGTTCGGCTATTTGTTTGGGATAGATTCGGACTACAACTTTGATGAGGATGATGCTGACATGGTCTGTGACCTTAGGAAGGGTTGGGTCAAGCAATTCCAGCTTGGGAGGCATGTGATGAGGATGATTGAGGAGGGTGCCCACCCAGAGGATATAGCAGCCGGTTTCTTATGGCACGTCATGTCGGCTAGCATCTTCGTTGACAAGTCAACGAACGAGCTGAAGACCACACTGCTACCTCTTTTTGTGGACTGGGAGCGTGTCGTTCATACTGCTTGGGGTATCGGGGTTCTGGCTCTCCTTTATAGGAACCTCGGAGAGGGTTCTCGGGCCGGAGCTGTACAGTTCGCCGGCTGCGCACGTCTTTTGGAGGTAGGCCTTTAATATAGTTAACTTATAATTTAGATTATTAATATACATTATTGAATTGTTTATAACTAGTGGTTGTCTTTCTCTGTACGCAGGTTTGGATTTGGACGTACTTTGTATACTTCCCGAGCAACCCTAACCTCAAGGAAGGTGCGGACGACGACATACGACGCGCTGGACGATACTGCATTGGCCGGACACCTCTCCGGTCACTCCGTGACCAGTCACGCTACAGACGAATTCTGGACGAGTATAGGCCAGAGGATGTACGTATTCTTTTTCAATTTTAATTTACAGTAAGAAAGCGTAATGAATTAATTTATGGTCCATTGTGTTTTGTTAATTGCAGATACGGTGGATGCCGTACGAGGGTCTTGATTTTCGAGGTCGTCACAGGTCCTCTACTTATCGAGGGACTATTCGTTTTCTCGGTGTAGAGGAGGCCTACATGCCAGATCGGCTTACACGTCAGTTCGGTTATCGACAGAGCAGGCCGATGGATATCATAGAGCCTCTGGTTGCAGTGCGTCCTCTTAATTTCAGGGGGACGAGGCGATACCAGTTGCACTTTGACCCGCATTGGCACAGGTGGGACCAGCGTGAGCATCATCTTTGCCCCCACATCTTGGCGAGTCCTCCTGCGACGATGGCTTGGGATGTCCACGACGCGTACCTGGACTGGTATCTACAGGTGTCGCATCCTTACGTGAGTCCGCATGCGCCAGTCCAGCCTCGTATCAGTAGAGGACCACCTCCGGCTATCAACTTGCAAAGGGTATGTTTTTTTCCCATTTTATTCTTTTAAATTATTTTATGAAAGTCTATGTTTTTAAAATGTTTGTTTTCATTGGTAAGAAAAATAAATATATGTATTTTATTGATTATTTACGCTATTAGGTTGTAGTATTCGTTGGAATCTAATTAAATAATATTTTATTTCAGATACAAGAATTCAATATCGTGGGTTTCGTCGTCTAGCATTTTCAGAACTTCGGTCCCGGAGGAACACAGTCAACCGCCTTTTCCACCTTCACTTGTGAGCTTAAACCGAACTGTCTTGTATTCATTGTAGACTCACGTCATGTTGTGGTCATTTTCAACAGTGCGTTAAGATGGATGCGATTGCCTTGTGGACATTATCCTCTTGACCGAGTCAAGAGTCCTAGGACGAACCTCCTTGGGCCATGTCGTTCATGCTGATCTGCTCTTTTTTTCTTGCTGCATCACAGAAAAACTTAAAATCCTACAAATACCGAAATTTGAAGATCCCATGTTTTTTTGTGCTGCTGCGAGGAAAAAAGAGCAGATCAGCATGCACGACATGGCCGAAGGAGGTTCGTCCTAGGACTCTTGACTCGGTCAAGAGGATAATGACCACAAGGCAATCGCATCCATCTTAACGCACTGTTGGAAATGACCACAACAAGACGTGAGTCTACAATGAATACAAGACAGTTCGGTTTAAGCTCACAAGTGAAGGTGGAAAAGGCGGTTGACTGTGTTCCTCCGGGACCGAAGTTCTGAAAATGCTAGACGACGAAACCCGCGATATTGAATTCTTGTATCTGAAATAAAATATTATTTAATTAGATTCCAACGAATACTATAACCTAATAGCGTAAATAATCAATAAAATACATATATTTATTTTTCTTACCGCGATCAAACACATCCCTTCCTCTTGGATGTGGAAGCTTGCCTCTTTGGGTGAGACAAGCTTGGTAGAAAGGGGACCCCGTATGACCTATTTATAGGCATCTTAGGCGGTACGCTGTACAGCCCATGGGCTGCACACTGTGCCGCCCATGGGCTGTACAGCGTACCGCCCAGAGTTGTGGTGATGAAATGATATGGGCGGCTCAACACGCCGCCCATGCTAATACAATATTTTTTTGTGTTATAATAGTGATATTCAACATATGACAAAATTATTGGTTGTTTTTAGTATTAATTAATGACCCAAAATTAATGTACAGTTAATGTTTACTTTATAAGTGCTCAAAATTAAATTTATAAATCATGAATAAGAATATACAAATATAAAAATATATAAATAAGCAATTTCAACTTATAATAAGGTGTTATAATTTTATTATTTTATTGTGTTTATATATTAATATATTTTTCGACATGTCAGATATCATATTACGCACATATTTGCTATTGTTTTGAAAATATGATAATTTTACATATAAAAAAATAGAAACACTCAAAATAAGTTGTTATGTATACTAAGTTACATATTTAATGCACAAACATACCTGATTTTAGCTATCATATAACATTTTAGAACATGGTTATTCTACAACATCAACTTTATTCTTATTTGTGTACGTGTATTCGCTACAAATACAAACTATACAACTTGTTCGACATGTATTTAAACACTTCTACTACAAACATGTCAACTAAATTAGATTATTCCATTACTACAATTATTCAATTAACCAAATATAGAAATACAACTAACCGTTACCTAACCATAAATTTTTGGTTGGTTAATTATACCGTAACTTCGGTTAACTTTCGGTCGGCGAGACCACCCGAGCCATCAACAGCGGGAAGATGTCATTATTTGTTATAGTGTTTGGTTTCCTACGAATGTAATGAATCTATCAACAAAAGTTCTCCTTATATAGTAAAAAAGCTGTCTAGGCGGCTCATAGTGCCGCCCAAAGGGTCCAGAATTTCACAAGTACCCTACTGGGCGGCACACAGTGCCACCCAGTACCCTCATGGGCTGCTCTGTGTGCCGCCCAGTGAACCCTCATGGGCTGCTCTGTGGGCCGCCCATAACGGTCCTATTTTAGCCTATAAATACGGCCCCAAAACCCCTCGAAATACACACAATTTCCACTCCTCACAAACTTTTCTTCGGTTCTATTTAAGGTAATGGCGCCTTTGGTTCTCGAAGTTTACGAAAATGGGTGAATCACCTACAATCGAATGATACGCCAACGAAGTGGGATGGACATGTTTTTCCATGGCTACGAAGGTGGCGAGGTCCGCACGTTGCGGATGGGGGATCTCGAGCCTGGAGAGGGGGGGTTGTCATTAGGTTTCTTGTACTTGGCGTTATTTTACCATCTCGAGCCTGGAGACGGGGTTCCCCCTGGTCGGATTTTTTACTTTCCAGCAGGCGTGGATCCTCCACGACTCTGTGAGGTGGTACACGAGGATCAGATAGCTAAAATTATGGCTCTTTACAGACCTGGTGTTCCAGTTCCCATTTACACAGAGTCTGCACACCCGAGACGCCATATCCCCGGTCTTTTAGAAGATCTGGAATCTGTGGTGGACAACGGCAGCTATGATGATGGCGGGGAGGCCGATTCGGACGAGGATTAGATAGCTTTTTTATGTTTCATGTTAAACTAGTGTACGCTTTAATGTTTTCGTGAACGTGTTTTTGTTAATGATTAGTAATATTATTGTCTCGTATAGCATTTTCCCAATTTTTTTCAATTCTCAAAAACAAATGATTAAAAACACAATATACGATCAATCTCAATCAAACTTTCACACAAAAGGAAATACAATATCATATATAAAGTCGATTACAATCCAAAAAACCTAGGTAAGTATGTCAGGTCGCCCATGATATGCTCGCTCCTCTACATAATTCTTGAACCTATCCTTGAAGCGCTCATGACTATCCCATCCATCAACACTTGGATCCTTGTAAATGCGCCACTGTCTTGGAGGCGGTGGAATGGGACAATGGTCATTAACAAGCCAAATCTGTACACGTAAACAATACAGTTACTAAAAAAATTATGAAAGAATAAGTAAATACGAGAGAGTAGGACTCCACGTACCGGTACGTAATGGTCTCTCCTGCCTACATGTGCTATCGCATAAACCTTTGTCGGAGGCTCGGCACCCGGGGGGGCCCATAATGGAAGACATGTGTGCGGTCCGAACCATGATAAGACAACAACAGCCACTTGGTGTTCTGTTGCAAACGCCAACCCAGTAATAGGCATTATACACCAGAAGTTTGCCGTGCACGGTGAAGGAATATAATTCAATTTCCTAACAAATTCTTCCAACGTCAACGCTTCCTCCGCAAGCATCGCTACGTAGTTCGCTCCATGTGCCTGGACGTGCTTCGAAAGCCCTAACCGGACATCAATGTACTCGTCTTCTTGGCAACACAGCAAAACGGCAAGAGAACGGAACCCACAATGACCATCACCTTTGACATTTTGAACTCCAGAAATGTAGGCGAGCATGAAATGATCAATATTCTCGTGCCCCCAGTTGAAGCCGAGATACTTGACCGGCTTGTTTGAACCCGACTTGGACTTGGTTGAAGCAGATTTCGACTTTGCAGGTTTAGTGGCACTCCCCTTTGCTGTTGAAACTCCACTGTGAGGTCGTCCGCTAGAAGGGCATCCTTTCGATCCCGGGGATCCAACGGACGATTTCACATTGGTCGTCTCTTTCTCTGCAGGCTCATCCTCCTCATCCACTCCCAGCTCCTCATCCTCCATCTTCATCTTCTGCTTCTCCTTCTTCATGTTTGCATCCACATGCTCGTCCCAACACATTTTCCTCTTCATACCGGTCTTTCTCGCATTCATCATAGGCCTCCCCTTCTTGGTCTCACCACGTGGCGGGTCTTGAATATCGCACGATGTAGGGTCCTTTGACTCACGCCACTTTTCCGCCATCTTCTTCAAATCAAATCCCTCAACTGTCCCACATAAGTACTCTTCAACGAAGTCATCCACCGTGACATTGTCCGCTGTCAGTGAAACACCATCATCGACATCAAGATCCTTAGCATCCACCCCTTCCCATCGGATCTGCTTCCAGAAAATATCAACCTCTTCAGGCACTAACGGATAACCCGTCTCCACATAGACCTTAATTGTGTGTGGGCAAGGCAGCCCCAGTGTGGACCTCCACCAAAAATCAGCACATTTGTTCCCAATTTTCCCCTCCTTTGCTAACACAGCTTGGGCATACAACATCCTCAGGCATTTTTCAGAGCACTTTTCAAGGATGCGCTTGAAGAACACCTTAACCCACTCAGGGCCTTTCACTATCTCCATGGGAAAGGCAGTGCAGTTCTTGGTCATCTCATATCGGATCTTCCGATGCTGATCAACAAACATGTTGTCGATGTGCTGCTGTGTCGAACCCTCCGACGGATGTCTCAATCATGTCCTTAAGCATAGAGTGCTGACCCTCAACCCTGAAAATAATATATTCGTATACAATTAACTAAATAAATTTTATAACCCAATTTGATTGCAAATGTTTGTATGAAAGTTATCTGTTTGATGTTCTTGTGGCAAAATGGAGAACATCATCACACCATGCCGCAACCAGCTTCTTCTTATGCTCATTAAACCAAGTTTGCTCCACATATCGCACCAAGCCTTCACTCCATATCCCCTTAAAGTGAGCAAGCCGCTCTCTGTACTCCTCCTTTGTGTGACCTCATCACCCGACGAACACTTCCCGAGAATTTCTTCTCGTCAATCTTCATCGTCTTAGCATATGCCTTCACATTACGGTCTACATGGACCTGACACAAGTGATGACGAACCTTCGGAAACACCAGTTTGGCAGCCTTGATCAGTCCTAGCTCTCGATCAGACATGATGCATACGGGATTTTTCTCCCCGTACAACCACTTCAATCGTCTCAGCGCCCATGCATAGTGGTTTGTCGTCTCCCTTTCCATGAACACAAGAGCAATGCAATATGTGTAGTTGGTGTAAGTAAACCCAACAATCTGGAACAGAGGCATACCGTACCTATAAATGCAACAAAAATAATAATTTAAAACCCGCAGAAAATACCATTATCTACACATAATACAAAAAAGACTAAGGTTTACCTGTTGGTTTTGTAGGTCGAATCCATAATGACGACATTAGGAAACATGCACAACAAATGTCGAGCGTCTGGATGAGAAATAAACAAGCACGCCAAAACCTCATTCCCATCTTCCCTCGTCTTAGTAGCAGTGTCCAACAAATAGCCTTTCTCATTCAAAAATCCCAATGACCATTGTGTCACATTCAGATTGCCCAGGGATTTCAACCTCTCCTTAGCCCTAACAGTGTACACCTGATTCCTCGAACTCGTTGCACTCGAATATTCATTCCTAAGATATGTAGAAATAACCTTGGGTCTTGCACCCGCCGCAGTATCAATCATCACTTTCCTACGCTGCTCCTTCGTAAGTCGGGTAGCAAATGCATGGCCGGTCAAGGTGGTAGAAAGCATATGGTTATGGGATCCACTAACAACCGATAAGGTCCACCCAGGATCTCTAATAACATTTCCTTCCCTAAAAGTACCATGCAGCAAAAAGGGACAATCCTTCTTTTTTGACCTAGTTTTATTCACTCGTATCGGACTGACCTTTATACCATCGACTAACACCTTCTTCTTGCCGGACCTAGGTAACCCGGATCTCTCACAATGAAGTATAATCTTTTTAGGATTTGATGATTTAGTAGTGATCACCATAAAAAGACTAAAACCTACCCTTTGCACCCAATCTCTCAATCCTTCCTTACTAGGAAATATCTCAGTAGTAGTAAAATGGGATGAGAAGTCGATAGCTATAAATCCATCATCACTAGAATCACCCTATTTATATACAAAAATTACCACATTAGAGACTAATTAATAATTAAATTTCTAAAAACTAATATCAACAAATTAAATATTATTTCAAAACAGTTTAACATTTCAAAGACTAAGTACATTTAAGATCTAATTATTTTATACAGTAAAAATTACAATATTACATACCTTGAAGTACTCGGGAGAAATTGGCGCCTGCAAATCACCCTCATCATCTACAGATGTGTTAGCGCTCGAAGAGGACTCCGACAATCCCCTCCAACCAGAACCGCTTGACGACGACATTTATTATGAAAATGAGTTTCTAGATTTGGATACAATACAATACCACCATCCCTAATTTATATAGCCGACTACACCTGTACTGGGCGGCCCTACGTGCAGCCCACATCGACCGTTGGGAGTGAAACGTATACTCACTAGGCGGCACCACGTGCCGTCCATGAACCCTGGGCGGCAGGAAGTGCCGCCTATGAACCTTGTCCCCCCAAAAAACTCGGTTCACTGACCCAGTTTCTTGGGCGGCATTTCGTGCTGCCCACAACCCCGGTTTCAATGAACCGGTTTTTAAAAACACATTTTTATTTATTTCAAAAAAAAATCCCTAAACTGAACCCATGAAACTCGGGTTTTCTCGGCGGCATGTCGAGCCGCCCATGGAGAAGTGCGCGGCTAAAAAAAAGCGACTGTAATGGGAAGTAAGGATGACAATTAGAAGAAGAAAAAAATGGAGAGTACATTAGGATTAAAACTAGGAAAATGCAATAAAGAGTGCGCGATGGCATAATCATAAATACTGTAATTTTTTTGTTAAATTTAAGAAAAATTCTTTTTGATGTCCCTGAGTTTAGAGTTATTTTTGTTAGTGTCCCATGATTAAGTTTTTTTTGATTGGTGCCCTTAAGGTTTGGGTTTGTTTGCTTCGTAACTAAACTTTTTCATGTTTGTATCATTCCAGTTCAAATTGATTAAATCCAAGTCCAACATTGTGTTTCTCACCCTCAAATTAGTAAGATTTTACTCCTAAAATACCCAAATCCATGTCCGGACCATGTCGATTTGAATTCTGAAGCAACAACCTGTTTCCGACCTTAAGAATTCAAATCGGAATGGTTCGAGTATGGATTTGATTGTCTTAGGAGTCGAATCCTACTAAGTTGAGGTTAATAAATATAACGATGAGCTTCGATTTGATCAATTCGAACCGAAATGATACGAATATGGAAAATTTCGGTTACAAAGCGAACAAACCCAAACCTTGGGGACACCAACCGGAAAAAACTTAATCGTGAGACACCAATAAGAATAACCTTAAACTCAGGGGTACCAACAAGAATTTCCCTTAAATTAATCATACACTTTAGCATACTAAACATACACATATCTATATATAATGTAAAATAGAGTCTTGAGCAATCAATGCCTATCTCATTAATTATAAAATTAGAATAACTTTGTTATAAAACTCTATTATATATTTGCTTTGATTTTTTTTAAATCTATCATACATGCAAATCAATCACTAATTGTATGATATGTTATAAAAATATAAAAAATATTTTATTGTATAATATATTAAAAACTAATACATAATATATGTGTTATATCTATATATTTATAAATCTATCTATGTCTATATATAATATAAAATAGAGTTCTTGACAATTAATGTCCCTCCTCTTAAATGATACAAAATTTTAAATTATTTTTAATTTAATCTTAAATTACTCTATATTATCTCTATTATGATCTTAAAAAAGAAGTTGGCAATACATATTCTATATCTATATTATAATTATTATTGTATTACCTTTATAAACATTTATCATCTGTAAAAATTTATAAGCATCTTATTTATATTATATAATATAATATAAAGTCTTTTGAAAATAAAATATAGATGATTATAACATCGTATCTTTTATATATTTCTTATATCATGTAGTACTCTATATTTTGGCAATCACATTCACTAGATTGTAAAGTTAAAATGGTAAAAACTTAACATTTAAAATGTAAATTAACATTATTTTTATATCACGGTAGGATTGATCAAACTTTCTCTCAAATAATTGCACCAACAAGCCTCTATATAAGAAAAGTTGTAAATGAAAAGACAATTATTTGACCTAAAACGTAATTAGCAATTAATTCGAAAGAACTCCAACCAATATAAGTTTATCATGACATCAAATAAACGTGAATGGTTCAAAAACATCAGTTACAACGCTTAATATCTTCTACATAAATGCATATATGTTACAACCTAGAAAATAAATCCATCATTAAGTTAAATATTTTTTTGCTTGAGAATATTATTGCAATATAGTATATACATCGATTACATCCATGTATGCATGGGCGGACACAGGTGGGGCCCAGTGGGGGCTATAGCCCCCACTGGAATTTAAAAAAAAATTATAAGAGATTTTTTTCCCTGAGCCAAAGTTTTTAAAAAATAAATTCCCAAAAAATTTCAAACTAATTTTTATAGTTTTTCAATTTTAAAAATATTATTTACATAGGATTTATTATGCATAATTCTCAAAAATACTAAAATTTATCCAAATTTGCAGACAATTTTTCAATAAAATATGTAATATTTTCACTATATTTATCCTTATTTATGTTAAAACTTTCAAAATTTAGGGTTTATGGATTTGTAAATTTTACAAATTAATTTTTATACAAATTTGTTGAGATTACGTAGTGAAAGTAGTCTATAATGATTGAATTTTGTTTAATTTGTGTAATTTTTTGTCAATTTTGAGTAAAATTTCATTCGATGTTTGGATATAGAGTTTGTTGTTTGAAATTGAGATTATTTGTGTAAAATAGACGGTAGAATTAAAAATTACGGTTTAGGGTTTTGCGTAAGGTAGACGGTAATATTTTACTATTCAAGATTTTAGCCCCCAGTGGACTACAATCCAGCGTCCGTCCCTGCATGTATGGTCTATTTTTTGAGAAAATCGGTTATAACCCACACGTAATAAATTTTCTTATTTACAATTCCAACTTCATATCGTTTTATAAATCCTCTTGATTGAAAATAGAAAGGTCAAAGGAGTGTAAATAATGCCTTCCCATTACAATATCTATGCTCTACCCATAATTCTAATATGCAATTCTTTCTTCTATATTTGTAGACAAATAATCACTATTTTATGTCTTCCTTACGTTCTCTCTTTATCATGAATATGAAGATGGACTCATTGTTTGGATCATTTGAGAGATTTGCATTCTACTGGAACACTGAAGGTATATAAACAGAAAAGAAAATGCTATATAGCTTCTCAAACAAAAATCATCTCACCCATCTTTTATCATTATAGATTTGTTCTAAAAATTCTATGATTACTTGGCATAATCTATGTTTCTTGCAATCTTTATATCTTTATATTTTTGAATTTTTGAGATATTATGCTAATTTTTGTTGTTGTGCAATTTGATGTCATGTTAATGATTTTCTAAATGGGGTGGTTTAAAAGATGTAATGAGAAGATCATTTGTCATGCGAATATTAGGTTTTGTTTCAATCTTTGTATGTTATTATATTGAAGTTTGACATTTTTCATCGGTCCATTTTACGTAGTGAATATGAATGTAATTGATATAATCTTAACTTTTTAATTTTGTGGTTTTATATATGTAATGAGAATATCATTTTTTGATAAGGGTTTAATAGTTAGGATCATGCGTTTTGAGTCCTAAGTTAAGCAATAGTAAAATGATCTACTTAGAAAATCCTATTCAATAGCAGAATGATCACACATCAAGTTAATATGGAGTTGTTCATTCATTCATATCCAAGAACGGAATGATCACAAATTCTAAAATTTGAATAATTATAAATGATTTTTCTAATGTGTGCCCATGGGCACACAATAAAAATCTCATATTTAGTAACATTTCCTTTTAGCCAATAATTTATTTTTTTCCCTAGGGGTTCACCCCTTATACTTTAGGGAATATTTTGGAAAAAATTTCAAAATTTAGGCTCTTAACATGTGTCCATGGACACACATTAGACAAACCGTATTATAAATAGTAATGCACCTATATACTTACATATTATGAACAAAAAAAACTAAACTTACTTATATTTACGAGAATACATGGATTGAAATTTGAAACTATTTTTAGCCTTTAATGCTTGAGTTGTTTTCTTTTAAAATATAGATATGGACCATACGTACGTATGGACATTCGTCAATTTATGATCTATCATTTGTTAAGCTGGCAATTGGGGTTTATTTCTCTAGGATTTAATTTCTTTGTTAAGATGGCAATTGTTCTTATAAGCATGATAGCTAATTGCGTCTTGCAATGCAAAAGTATGCTACATATTTAGTTGATTGCCTAATAAAGTTTCAGTCTAATTTCCAATTAAAACCATGGATTTTCCTGTAATTTTTATTATATTTGAATAAAATATGACATAGTACCCCAAACATTGAGCTTAATGGGTAATTGATCAAAAGATGACAAGATAACAAATTAGTATTGAAAAATAATAAAATGTAATTATCGTAGAATATATAGTGATATATTAACAATTGTATTTTCAAATATTTTGCAATTGATTACTTGATTGTTTACAAGAACAAAAAACAAATTTAATAAAAAATGAAAAGAGGTAAATCAATTGATTTAAGATTAGCTAGAAACCTACAAAATCGCAAAAATGGTGAATACTAAATAAAATTAAATATTAATATTTTAGTTCAAAATTGTTAAAACTATTTTATAATAAAATTCTTTTTAATTATTGATATCAAAACAAATATAAGATAAGAAAAATGTATTGTATTATGGAAAGTCATAACAATGTTTAACTATAGTATTAAAATCGACCAGTTTTATTCAACTTTTAACATAATTTTTTTTGAAAATAATGGTGGTTGGGATAACTATATCACATTCATAACATGTACACAACAAATAATAAAATTTATTTATTTAGTTAAATATAAATGTCAGAATTTTTTTTTAAAAGCTCGTGCGTAGCACGGGCATATATTCTAGTACATATTAAACATACACTTTAACATATATATTTAGCTGAAATGTGGACTTTTAATAAACATACACTTCCAATATATATATTCTAAAAATGAAGATGTATATACTATACTAAAATCCTAATTATCTCCTCTACATGTCAGCCCATGAGCTATATCACGCACGGAAATCTCATTGTACAATTACAATTTTATTATTTCCTAATTTTGGTATTTACATATTCTATTTCTTATCTATTTATTTATTGTACCTAAAATAACTTACCTTAATTATATAGATACTATCATCTCAAAGATTATTTATATAATTTTACCTTATTAGTTTCTTCTTATTTGTAAATAATATTACTTTTAATATAGGTTTACCTTATTAGTTTTTTCTTAATTGTAAATAATATTATATTTAATTATATATTTTTACCTTATTAGTTACTTTACTTCATATAGTTTTAATACTAAAATTTATATAATTGATAACACGCAATTAGACATATTGGTAATATATGATTCATTATGCAAAAGTGATATATATATATATATATTTGAAATAACTATGTAATATAATCACACAAAAACCTTAATTATCCCCATATGTGTCAAAAGATTAACATTATAATTTACTGGATGAGTTTTCAAAATATCTAATAATATTTTAATTTTGAGTTTTACTAACCAAATCCGTGCAGGGCACGTGACATATGCTAGTTTATATACTATATAAACATTTACATACTAAACATGCACCTTTATATATATAGTTTGAAGAATGTAAGCTGGTAACAAAAATGGGCAATCAGCTACATCAAGCACTAACCTAGAGTCATTAGGATTTACATCATTAATTGAATATGTCCAACCCACCGAAGCTAGCAGCAAGAGTGCAAGACTGCCTTTGCTCTTAGCCTTGAAACCTTTAGCAAGAGTGAAAAGATACAATTTGCACAAGTGGTGACACAAGGGGACTCTCCTTGGAAGATCACATAATTTCTCAATTTCCATACATAGTAAACAAAGGTAGAAAGACGGGTAGCAGAAGCTTTGGCAATCAATACCACTTGGCATCCCAGCGACCCAGTCAAACCATTCCCTCAAAGTGCAAAATCAAGAATTAATACGCAATCAAGGAAGGAGGCGATTAAATACCTATATCGTGAAGGGGCAATTAACCTAAATATGGCTAGCTGATTCTGGAGCATTGTTGCACATGACGTAATGGAGCTCACTCATTGAGACCCAGTTGCTAAGCCGGTCACCCCATGGGATATGGACAATAGATGATTGGACTTTGTCAGGTGCTAATACCTTCTTCTTTATGTACATCCTTCTTATATCCAAATAGTAAATAACAAGCTTTTTTTGAAAATGTTTAAAACGTGAACATTAGCATAACATATATGAACTTAAAGACTTTAAAAACGAACATGTATACTACTGAGCAACATTGGTGACATCCTCTTGAGATGTTTCTTCATATTCTATTTCTTCTACATATATTCAAATATAAATGTCAGATTTAATTCCATGACATTATATACAAATAAATGAACCATAACTAACTAAATATGAATGTTATAATATAACTGATGAATTATAGATGTGACATAATCCAAATAGCAAGAATTTGTTAAAACATGCATGTTTTTATTTGCCAATGTTGTGAACTTTAAGATGTTAGACATGAACATTTAGTGATAGTTTATGCAAGAGTGTCTTCACTTTGTAGCTATCAAATGAATATCAAGGTACTATAAATGAACATCAATGTACTAAACATGAACATCAAGGTTCTAAATATGAGCACACAGGTTATACACACTTTTATTCATATAGCAAGAACCACCTAAATCACAAAATTCATAATTAAAGAGGATAAGAGAAGTCAAACCTCTATTTTATCTCAACATCAACTTGATTAGAAGTAGGGAATTAGGTCTATCTTCACACAAATTAACCACATAGCACTTGAAGCAACCGAAATCGAGAACGAAGAAATTAAAATCACGCAAAAAAAAAACGAAATCTAGTCTATTTGTGAACCTTAACACTTGAATCAACAAAAATCGAGAACGAAATAGAGATTACCCGCTTCCGAACCAATTTTTAATTGAGCCTCTTCATCATTTGTCATCACGTGAGGTCGTGAGATTTGGAGCGAGATTGAAGCGAGCACGCGAGCGAGATTGAACGCTTCGAAGGAGATTTCTCTAGGGTTTGTTTTGGGGAATAAAGCGTTCGCACAAGAATACTCTTGTTCCCATGCTCAATTTTCTTATTTATTACATTTATGCCACTGTAAATGAATTTTGTTCGCACGTGCTCTCCTATTCGTTCAAATGTGAGCTGTTGATGTGCTCCATTCAACGACCCATAACACTTCGCAATTTGTACTATAGCGGGCAATTGTATCCGAAACCACCTCGATAGTAGTATACAAAATATTGCTAAGGAGAAAGCTTAATGAATCCTTATTTCTTCTTTCTTTCATTGCTTGAACAAATATTTCTTCCCGCAAATATATAAAAAAATCAATATTAATTGTGTAACATGTGTTACAATTTGTTTTTTGGTACAAACATGTGTCACAATACTACACAAGTATATGGTCAACACATCAATCTTAGCTTTGTGTTGGATTCATGAAAAGGATGATTGGATTTCCTCAAGAGTTCTGCCTCTGGTCTCCGGGAGCCACATTGCAACGAACATCCCAGTTAGGACAGCAAATCCAGTGTAAATAGTGAATGTACCTGCAAGTACATATATAAACACAATTTACATTAGTATCTAAAAAACAAGCCATATCAAACATACCCTAAATCTATCCTCTTAGGTGCAGTTAAGTTGACATTCTTTTCTTTGCTAATAGAATTGATAGATGCATTTAAGTTGAATGCTGTTTACCTCCTTCACTCCAATCCAGCAGCATGTTGGCAGTCAATGTGACAACCCAGGACATCAAGAAATAGGCCATAGTTGCCGCGCTGCCACCAAGACCCTTTATACTCACCGGAAGAATCTGATCATAATCACAACTTACATTAAGATCCTTCAGTTTATCAAAACAAGCTCTCTTCTAGGAGTAGTGGGTGTGTCTAGGGCTGTTCATAGGTCGGCCCAATATTCGGTTTTGGACCGAACAGACCGGAGCGAAACCGAACCGGTTATATTCGGTTCGGTTTTCATAAAAACAATAATCGGTTTTCGGTTCGGTCAAAACCGAATAATAAAATCCTAAATTTCTAGATAAATTAGTTAACCCTTATTCGGTTCCGGACTGGCTTTTTTGGAAGCCCAATTCAGCTTGGTTCACTAAGACCCATTTTAGTAATCTAAATTAACCTATTTTTTAACATGTTTGGTTATTTCGATTTATAACCGAACCAAGTATATTTGGTTCAAAAATCTGATGTTCGGTTCGGTTCAGCTTTGGACCGATTAACAACCCTAGGAGTGTCATTATACGTAAGGGTTCGTTTGGTACATTAAGGATAAAGACTTCCTTTCAAAAAAAGTAATTTTTTTCTCCCTTTACATGCTTCCCTATATCACATAAATTTCAAATTTTAAACATTACTTTCAAAAAAAAAAAGTACATTATAAGTAAAAAAGTCTTTATAAAGACTTCTACCAAATGGAGCCTAAGAATTTTACCTCGGACATTATAAGCCAAGGGATAGGTCCAAGCCCAATAGAAAAGCACACCACCATCGCCTAGCAAGCGACAACAATAGCCAAAAGTGTTAGACAGCAACAGTAACATAAGCACAAAAAATGTCCAAAGGAATGAATTTGAGTAAAGCATACCACAACACCAGCTACAGCTAAGTAGCCCATCACACCATAAAACTTGGAGTCTTCTGATATGGCCTCCTGTGAACAACATTACACATCAGAAAACCCTCCACATGAAGAGAAAAAAAAAAGATACTGTAGAATAGAAGCAACCTCTACAAAAAATGCTGCAGAAACTAGGAGCAGACTGATTGTAACTCCAATAGAG
The DNA here is from genome assembly GCA_027886185.1 of Rheum nobile. Lineage (NCBI taxonomy): Eukaryota > Viridiplantae > Streptophyta > Magnoliopsida > Caryophyllales > Polygonaceae > Rheum > Rheum nobile. The sequence goes on from WOAB01000309.1 coordinate 999,051, forward strand.
GATACCTGCAGCAGAGTGATTGGTTTTAAAATCTTGGATACATTTTCTCCTTTTGTTGTGGTGTTAAAAAGAAAAGGGGTGATGAACAACATACTATAAGAAGAACCCTTCGTCCGGCCTTGTCCATTAGCCAGGTGGCGATCCCAGTTGAAAGAACCTAAAGGAAACGAACGATTCCATAAGCATACGCGGTCTTATAGATATATAGAAGACGCAAAAATGATCTATTCATGTCACCTGAATAACCGCAAGGCCAAATGAGGCAATCTTTTCTTGAGAAACACCTGTAAAGATTGAGCAAAATGCATTTCTTCATTCATGAACCATTCCCAAAAATCAGATTTCACAGCAATTCATATATTAAGTTCCATAGTACAAGTAATTGTGGATTAGTATACAGAGACTATTGTAGAAGCAACAACTTGTTCTAACCTGCATTAGCAAATATAGTGCTGGAGTAGAAAAACACTCCGTTAATACCACTAAGCTGCTGAAGGGCAAGTAAACCAATTCCTAGCTGCACCAAATATCATTATATCCGTATAAGTGATCACATCTAAAATTTGGGATTTCTTATAGAAAGGAAGAAAATCTCTAACAAATCATTACCATCAAAGGACGAAGATATCTTCTATGCCAAAGGTCTTGAAAACGGATTGTTGGTCCTTGTCTTGATGATTTGACAGAATTCTGCAACCCAAGGGAAATTAGACAAGTGAGACTTTGCTTTTATTGTATATTGAAATTCACATAAATCAATTAGAGGGTATACTTTTATATCTTCCATTTCAGCAGATATATCGGTGCCAAATCCTCTTAGAACTTGCAAAGACAGTTCAGCTTCCTCTAACATACCCAATTTTGCCTGAAATAGTATAGACAAACCGGTCATATCACAAATTATAAGCTCAGCTAAATGGAAGCAAACCCTATAGAAATGATGTATAGGTCTCTGTGACATAGTAATTACCAGCCACCTAGGAGATTCCGGTACAAAAAAAAGACCCGGTATCAAAGCTGCGCATGGCAAGACTCCTGTAGAATTGCATCAGTTATGATTCACTACATAACCTGTAGAGAGAATTGCCCGCTTAAAAGAAAATAGACATGAACTTAAGGGTGTCACCTAGCACAGCAAGTACCCTCCATCCAAGAAAAATCCCAAGCAAATAGACAATCATCACTCCAATGGTGGTTGAAAGCTACAAAAGGAAATAGGCAACTTCTATTCAGAAATTATTGATTTGTAAAACAGCAGAGCAAAATCCTTTTTGAAAAAAGAAGAAGCAAAGAACAAGTCTAGTAGAAACCTGGTTCACTGCTCCAAGGCTCCCTCTCAAGTTCTTGGGTGCTATTTCAGCTATATAGATCGGCACCTAAGATGTAACCAATCCATATCGATTTCAGTAACATGGAGATTTTGAGATCCATATATATAAAACATTTAAATGACCACAACACAAAAACAAAAGGGCTGATCAAAGAGACTTAACCGTGTATGATATAATGCCAACTCCAAAGCCTGTCAATAATCTACCCATATAGAGAAAGGAGGAACCCTGAGGAAGATCATTCCCCAAAGCAATTAGATTCCATATTGGAAGAATGTGAGGCTTACAAGTGAATATAGAAGTCCTTTGTGAGCGAGTTGTGAGCATGATAAAGGTCAATGAAATCTACTTACTTGGGCAAATGATATGGCCAGCCATCCAATTATGTTTGGGATTGAAGCAATCATCAACGACTGTGAATCGGTGAAAGGTAAACAGAATTACATGTTATGTTACTTGTTAAAGCATTGAAGCTAATCAAAATTCTTAGGAAAGTGAATGATTCATCAATTTCATAAGCCAATTGACCAGTTTACAGTTGACTAGTTGATAAAAGTGAAAGAAATTTAATCATGGATCTTACTAGTATACCGAAAAGGCAAAAATTGTAATTTTTAACAGATAATGAGATAATTTAAATTTGAAGTAATCAACAAGGCAAACAAGGAATTCATTCATGGATCTTTTAAAGCAATGAATTACCCCTTTCCTTCCCATATATTCAGAAATCTGACCGCTGGCGATTGCGCCCACCATTGCTCCTACATTCGCCAAAGATCCAAACAGCGAAAACTGGTTCCCAAAAGCAAGAAATGAAAATTTGAATTTTGAAATCCCTAGAAACAAGCAATCGGAAATAGAAACTAATTAAAAGTCTCACCTCAACACTGGTGATCCCCAGATCTGAGATAATCTCCGATTCAGTTGGAGAAGTATACCCAAACTTCAACACAAGCATAAATCAAATCCATCAGAAATTCCCCTTTCTCAAATTGAAGAAATGAACAGAGTAGCAGAAGAACAAAATTAGGGTTTTACAGTGTAGCCGAACTGGATGGGACCGAGAGCTACGATGAGGACGCAGAAGAGTACGGAAACGGAGGAATCACGGAGCACCATTGACGAACCAAACACGCTCGACCGATAAGGCGAGTACATCTTATACCAACTCCCCGTTTGGAGGAACGGCTTTTTCAGCTCCGATGACGACGACGCATTTGAGTTTCGCCCTTCCTCCATCTTCGTCTTCTTCACTGCGATTTCTCTGCGTATAGAACCCTAGCTTCCAATTCTCCGATTCGGAAGAAATTTGGGAAATTTTCATCTTTTTTTATAGATGATGATGTAATCGAAATCAAGCTAGATTGACTAATCAAAAGGGACAGTTGTGAGTTGCGACTTCGCACGATGTAGTTGGAATTTTGGTTCTAAAAGAATTTGGATTGCGATCGGATTGTATTGATAGTTTATTGCAATCTGCAATGCAAAGAACTAAGAGGAGAATTCCATGTGGTTTTTTCCCTTCTTATTTTTGGGAAATGGAAGTGACCGTTAAGTTGGGTGGGTCCCTTTTTTCTAAAGGACGTTTGCTAATTTGAAGAACATTTCAAGGTCAAACTTCCCGCGTTTTTTCCATTTGTTGAAGAAAATAAAATAGAAGAGTTTCGTCGCACGTTGCTTATATAATTATCTTGTAGCATGTTAAACAACAACAAAATAATATCATAGCGCAAATAACGTGATAACATTACATATATCAAGTGGGATTTCTATATAGGATTTTTCTGTTTGTGCTGACAGATTCACATGAGTTCCTGCTGCCATTATCTTTTCTTTTGTTGTTGTTGTTGTTGTTTTTTCTGGCTTTTATTTTGTACACATATTTATTTTATTTATTCAAACGGAAAGAGACTTGATTTTTTTTTACATATACGTGATATGTAAAGTAATTTTGGTTCAAATTATGATGTAATTTTGTGATTAAGAATTGTATTTTTCGCTATTGTCTCTTTGAACATGTAGCTATTTACAGATTGAAAATGATGGATTGATTATTTATCAACACGTATAAATCTCAGTAATGACAAATAAGATACGTGCGATACTAAGAATACAAGAGTGAAGATGAATATGTAGTTTCAAAGATATTTTACCAACCCCATAAGGAGGTTTCCAAATATGACCACAATGTTATGGTGACGATGTAACTAAGACTCCAAAACCAGGTTCTCCTAGACCCGGTACAGAGGCAACTGATTGGGCAGTAAAATATTCTAGAGATTGCTTGATTACTTCCTTTTGACATTTTTTTGGATGATGATTTTTTTACACCTACTATGATCTTCAAACAACATTGAGTAAAAAGATGCTCAACTATGATGCCACCTCATTTTCTGCTTTGAATAGAAATCCCTGAAATATGTGAACACATAAAAATAAGTAATGTGAGATTTGTGGAACAGCCAGGTTTGTAAAAGTACATTTTATCTAGAGGTTAGTGGGGATTTTTTTTATAAACCTACAATTTAATCGATAATATAATGAAGGTATAAGAATAAATCAATTTAATCGATAATATAATGAAGGTATAAGAATAAGGTTAATATTTAATTCAAATTTTATGATTAACCTTATATTAATTATAATTTATATAAAACTTATAAATTTTGACTTGAAATATTTAAATCAAATTTTACATTTTTGTTACATATTTAAATATGGTCAAATTCATAAGAATAATAACTTAAGCCTATTTTAACCTAAGTTAATTTTTCTACACTTTAATTTGGGGTTAAAATATACTATCAACTCAGAATATTAAAAATAATAAGTTTGGGCAATTTTTGTAATTATGAAAATTTGTTTGAGGACTATTCTGCCACAAACCAAAAACTAGAGGGCCAGATTACAATTTCCCCAAAACTATTCCTGTAATTTCACAGAAAACCAAGGGGCAAAATAGTCTTTTCACACATTTGGACGGAATTTTTAACGGAATCCATCCATGGGTGGTCGAATGTAACAAAAGTGTCACTTTTGGGTGGTTTAAAATCAATAGGTTAAATCCGGGTGGTTTAGTGCCGAAAGTGACATATAGCGGGTGGTTCCCTGCAAAAAACCCCGTTTGTCTATGTTTTGTGCTTATTAGGACGCTCTATTCAGGTTATTAGTGTAAGAAACTAAAACGTATAATGAAAAAGATGTATAGTCATCTATTGAGATTGCATGTATTATTGTGAGATTTTAGAATATGGCACCTTAAAAAATATTACTATAATAATAAAAAACTATTACTTAGTATTTTATAATTTATATATTGTGATAATAGTTTATTTTCGCCCCCACTGAACTGAAATCCTACGTCTGTCCCTGCATCTGAGTGGACTTTTTTGGGTCCAATGGACTCACCCAAAAAAGCCCACTCAGATGGTGCTTTCAAAACAGGTTTGGTAGCCGTGTAGTGGTAAAAGAAAAGAAAAAATTGCAGCCCCAACCATAAAGAAGTTTTTTTTAGCAAAAGTAACTATGGCTAAAAAACTTATAATATTTTAATGCTAAAAAATCACCATTGTGCACACAATGGTTGATTTTTTAACAAAGTTTTTAGCCAACTTTTTAACTTTCTCTTTCTGTCACATCATCTAAAAAAATTTCTTTTACTTTTTTTCATACCTTTGATTTTTCAACCCAGATGTTTTCACTCTATAAATTTTATGAAAAACATATATAAATGTGTGTCTATGGATATATCAAAAGCAATTATAGATATTGGATATACGTTTTAAAATAAACAAAATTAAATTCAACCTGAAAATGACTAAAATAACTGTAAAATCTAACTTCTCAGCTGAAACGGGTTGTCTAGCCGTTTCTTAGTAAGAAATCACAAAGAAGGTTTTTTAGTAGAATTAACTATAGATAAAAAAAATAGTATAATTTAATGTTAAAAAAACACCATTGTTGGTGGTCTTGACATTGGCTTTAAAACGAACAATAAAATTTAATTGTTCTGCAGATTGACTTAATGTACTATTGTATTTCTTGGTTTTGGGAAAGTACTATTGAAAGGTTGGATTGACCAAACAACATTGGGAAACTACTCTCTCCGACCGAAATTTGTTTTTGTCCCTATATTTTCATTTTGACTTCTATTATTATTCACTTCTATTATTATTTGTCCAGTGTTGAACAATTTTCTTCAGCTTCTACGGTTCCCTTTTAGACATGTTTCATTAAATATATCATTTCGGTTCAGATTTATTCGACGTTGAAAGAAACTTGCAAAGTTATTAAATTCTTCTCTTCCTCTATAATGAAAATAAAGTAATTTTTTGGATGCAGTAGTAATAACCACGGAGTGTAAAAAGAATTCCTTGAACGAAGATAAAGTATTTCAAATACCTATAAAGAACAGAAGAACTGCAAAACGTCATTGGAAAGGGGAATTAAGAGTAATGTGTAGCAACATGTACATTGGTGATAGACTAAAAATCTCAACTTATTAAATATGTGATACCCCGTAATTCTGTAAGGATTATTCTGGGAATTTTTGGAATTTTCCCGAACACCCGTTTAGTACGTCGGATTTAATTCAGGAAGTCGGAGACATTCTGTAATGTGCTCTGTATCTGTAATATTTTTCTCAATGAAGAATTATACAGTTAAGGCATGTTGGAAGTCTATACTCGTTCGTGTACGACTTTTGTTATCGCGAGTTAAGATTAATACCAAATCTCTACCCAATTGGTTATTGCCCAAGAGGTGCAAATGGATTAACCATGGGTTAATACCCAAGGGCACAATTGGAAGGCTTTTTGGCTCCCAACAAGCCTCATCTTTGCCTATAAATAGAGGGCATGGGTGAAGCTAGAAAGGGTGTGAAAAACGCCATTACGCTGTCCATTTCTCGTCTCTCAAAAACGCTTCCAAAGAAAAATGCTCTCTCTCTCGGAAAGCTCTCGTGGATCGTTGGAGGCTCGTTTGGTGTCGTTCTCGGTGGCCAAAGGAGACTTGGAAGGCCCTTAGAAGCCTAGAAGCCAAGCAAGGCGAAAGGCGAACCAAATCGAACGTCGCGGGTAAGATTTCTCGTCCATTTTTAAGTTTCTGTTCAGCGACGGCGACCGCCGCCAGGAACGGCGACCGCCGCCAGGAACGGCGACCGCCGTGTTGTGGACGGCGACCGCCGTGAAGTTCTTGGTGCCGCCGTGGAGGAAGCCGATGAGCGGCGCCCGCCGTGCTTGAGACAGCGACCGCCGTGATGGTGACGGCGACCGCCGTGATGGTGGCGGCGCCCGCCGCAATTGTTTGGTGGCCGGCCGTGAAGGGTTGTTGCCCGGGAGTTGTTGCGTTGGCTTCCGAGACCTTCGATCGGGTCTCGTATCCTTCGATTCCTTTCGTCTTTTTGTATATTCGTACTATTCTTTGTCGAATCTAACCTAGGGTTCCTTTTTGGGTCGACTCGAAGGTGTTTATGCTAGTGGAGCTATACGCGTGTCGAGCCCGGAATCCCGTTTTCTCTGCTTTGTTCCAAATCTGCGGACTAAGGCAAGTGGCGGTTCGCTCTTGCTCATCGTTCCATATTTACATTAATTATCAGCTGTTTATCTGAGTAATTAATTTGGAATGATTATCTGTTTTTGTCTGGAAAAGGTTTTATAAACTGTTTTGGAAAATCATATAATAGGTTGTATATCTGCTAGAACGACGCTATTATCTGTGATCGCCTTCCGGGCATTTATGTGGATTAATAGGAAAACTAATCCAAGTAAGGATTAGTTGTTTCTATTACCTCTATGTTTAAGTTATTTGCCTGAATGGCTTTAATGTGATAATTGTTGTGTTAGACTGTTTAGTTAACACGAGTGTTCATAGGAACGCTAATCCAAGTAAGGATTAGTCGTTTCTTTATAACTTAATGTGCGTAGGAACGCTAATCCAAGTAAGGATTAGTCGTTTCTTTATAATTTAATATTCGTGGGAACGCTAATCCAAGTAAGGATTTGTCGTTTCTTTAAATCATAATATTCCTCGGGGTTATTGCCGAATAATTTAAGGGTCATGACCTATGCTTCTTATCCACATGTAAGGATCTGAAGTGTTTTAAGCGCCTTGCTAGCGCCAGTGGATGAGCTTAATTGCAGTCCTGTGTTTTAAGCACTTAGCTAGTGCATTGGGGTGGACGTAACTGTCACCCTGTAAAATAAATTGTAAGCGCTGTGGCAGTGCAAATCAGGGTGAACGTAAGATCACCTGGTGTCTTAATAACTTCTGTGTTCTCGGAATATTCTTAAAAGCCTCAACACTGTGTGTGTGTTGTAATTTAATAAGATAAGTGCAGTTAAGCACATAATTAAACTGTAAGCGTTGTATAGTGCAATCAGGGTGAACGTAAGGTCACCCGGTGTAATAATAATCGCCGTTGTTTCTCGGCATAATAATGTTAAGTCCTGCGTGTGTGTTGTGTGCGTTTTAATTTGGGTTGACGTAATTGTCACCCTGAGATTTAAGCTGTGTGCTGCTCTTAATAACATTAATGTGTTTCAGTAATGTGTGTTTTGTAATTAAATAAGATATGTGCCCGAGTGCACATGATTAATAAACCTTTGGCGAGTAGTGCAGCTAAGTCATAGTGCAGCTAGGAAAGCTCGTCTCGACTTGAATGTAGTACGTTCTCTTTCCGATCTGGATTCGCTGTATGCGATGAGGTTGGTTGTGAACCGAAGCATCTCAGTCAACTTTTAAATCATTGTTGTTTGATTCTGTTAAACATTCCAGATTTGTCATATTTCCTTAAAGACTCAATCTCTTGGAGTCTCTTTTCGAGTCGATTTCTGTGAAGATGAAGTCTTCCAGAATCTCCTCTCATGCATACCTTTGTTGTTATTCCGTGAAAGTGCCGGGTTATGTATCGTCTTTTCGGTTATTATTCGAGGGACAATGATAGTAAACGGTTTCGATCACTCGAACCACTCTGCTTTTTACCCTTGCTAGTCTATTTAAGTAGACTAACCCACGAACTTTGTTCTCCGCATGTGGGCTGGTGTCATCCGTTCGATTCGGCACATCAGATGGAGTGTAGATGAGAAGACTAGAAGGACTATGGAGTCGACGGTGGTTTTTCCGACGTTTTTAATAATTTATTTAATCAGGTTGAGATCCTTGGGCAGGTGATCATTACGATCACAACCCTTTTTGTAATATCTTTTAAAAGTTTTCCGCTGTGCCTTGTTTAAGATTTTCGTTGTAATTTATTTAAACTCTGTGTTTGTCCTATTCGGGATTGGGATGTAATCCCGTGACTCGTGTTTTATATGATTAAGGTTATCATTTTGTATCATTGTATTTCATGATTTGTATTTAAACGGTAAAGCCTTGGGTGAACTCGGTAAGGAACACTGGGGTCACTGGCGGTAATACCTTTCCAAAAGGGTTAAGTTTTGGGAGTGTTACAGTTGTGGTATCAGAGCCAAAGGTTGTTTTAAAACGGCTTTGGATTTTTATAAATCATTTATCCGTGTTTGAAAATGCTTTAAGAAGGGCTCTGAATTTTTTTTTCAAAGTGAAAAGAGTTTGAAAACACCGTTCATAGTCCTGTCTTCTATATGGTCTGATATAGTAAGTTTGCTTCTATATCTAGAAAGACTAATTCCTTCCCCGTTACCCCGTATGATATGGGTGCATTCTATTCTCTATAGAGGAACCGGGAGAAGCCAAGGTGGTTTTGCTATACCCAATAAGGCTTGAATTCCCAGTTCTCTCATTTTGAGTTAAGGTTGTAGAACCTAGTAACTCGGTTTGAGTTCATCAATAGAAATTACCAAGTTGATCTATTCTAAGTTGATTTTATTACAATAAGTATATCAGAAGATACTAACGTGATAAAATCCTTGGAATTTGATCGATAAACAGATGGTGAACACAAGGAACGTTATCCGTGCTGGTGCTGGGCCGAGTAATGACCCTAGACCAAATGCAAGGAATGTTGCAGACCCAATAGGAGAGCGTGAGTCTGTCTTTAACAATAACCAGGGAGGCAATGGCCAAGCTCAGGCCAACGCTCCGATGTTGTTTGATGCTGCAGCAGTGGAGGCAATTCGAGGAATTGTTATGCAGGCAATCACAGATGTTATGCGACCAGTTGCACCACAAGTACAAGGTGGTCCAGTTCCTCAGGCTACTCCTGAAGTTGAGGAGTCAGTGGAGCAAGTACCTCAGATCAATGTTGTCAGAAACAGAGGAACTTACGGGCAAGCATTAAAAGCCGTGAGTTCAATGAGGCCTGACAGCTATGACGCTACTGGAGAACCGGTCAGGATGACCTATTGGTTCTCACATATGGAGCGGTTGCTCCGGAACATTAATTGCACTGAGGCTGAAAAAGTGCACATCGTCTCTCTTCAACTCAAGGATGTGGCTAGCGAATGGTGGGAGAGCACCAGTCTGGCTGACCATCCCGAGCTGAATTGGAGCATGTTCAAAACCAAGATGACCGATCGTTTCTTTTCCCGAGCTATGAGGGATGAGAAGCATAAGGAATTTCTGTACCCGCAGATTGATGGGTTAAAGGTGACTGAGCTCGCAGCTAAGTTCAATCACTTGATGCAGTACGCTGGACCTGAGGTGTCAACCGAGGAGCAGAAGATCTGGTACTTCCATGGATGGATGAATCCAGAGATCAAGCCTCTAATGTTGGGTCATGGCTATACTACGTTAGAGCAATATGTTGATGCAGCCTACAAGACGGAAGTCACATTAGAGGAGTCTGCCTTTAAGAGGGAGAAGCAAGTTAAGGAAAATGGTGGGCAACAGGATCGCCAGGTTGGTTCATTCAAACGACCGGCATCGCCTACCAAGTTTGAAAGGTCTGGTCGTGCTAAGACCGAGACAACTCAGTCAGACTCTGCCAGAGGCTCAGGTTGGAGCGGCGGAGCAATTCAGTGCCACAATTGTGGTGAAGTGGGGCATAAAAGTTTTGTTTGCCAAAAGGACAAGAGGATGTGTCATAATTGTGGAAGAGAAGGCCACATAAAAACGTACTGCAGACTGAAGGGTCATGGACCAATGCAGTCTTATCAGGCGTCAAATGTTGGAGGTGGACAGAACCCAAGGCCAGTGGTATCCACTCCTGAGCAGTCTATGGCTCGTAATAAAGGCAAAGCGCCTATGGGGTCTTCAGGCCAAGGGCAACGACTCTTCATAATGAGTCAAGCCAACGGAGAAGAACCATGATCCATTAAGTTGTATTTGTGTTAAGACTTTCTTTAAGATTAAGGAGTAACGACGTGTGTCGGTAATCTCCGTGGTGTTAAGATCTGCCTGATCGACTTTTGTCAATTAATGTAATGTTTGGATTTTAATGAAGTATTTCCGTGTTTTGGAAAATTTCTGAATGTGTTATCATCGCGAATTAGTTGTTCATACGAAACCTCGTAAGTGTCGAGAACAACTTATGCCAAGTAAGGATAAGGACTGTCGGACTTATGGTGGTGAAGTTTTGTGGACAACTTAGATGTTCGTTCCCTTGTGGTTAATCCCAAGGTCGACTCTGTTGTTTAAATCTAAATCCACTCCTAAGATTCTTCTTCATACATAGAGTATGTCATCTACAAGGCTAGGTGCAAATCTTTGAGGAAGATTAAGTTGTGGAGCGGTCATATTAAGAGGAAAGGTTGCAGTTAAGGATATGTTGATGATTCCGATGTATTAAAGATTCAGTAAGGAGAATTGTCTATATACATCTAAAGAGTACTGTGGTAAGCGTTATCTCATACGCTGAGTTCTTCCGAGATTTCTTAAGGAAAGGGAATGAACTTGTAGAGTTTTGTTCGGAGAGATCAGGAGCTATCTCTCATGCGTGAGTTTGTGCCATGAGCATTAAGGCGGATGAATCATTTTCAGAATGATATCCTAAGGAATTAAGAATGATTTCTCGTGTGATCCATTTCAAGGATGAAGTGATTAAGGATGTTGGATCCAGGTGGTAAGATTGGTGTTGAGGTAGTATCCTCATTGGCTTAATGCAAGTTTCGGGGTCGAAACTTATTTTAAGGGGGATGTGATGTGATACCCCGTAATTCTGTAAGGATTATTCTGAGAATTTTTGGAATTTTCCCGAACACCCGTTTAGTACGTCGGATTTAATTCAGGAAGTCGGAGACATTCTGTAATGTGCTCTGTATCTGTAATATTTTTCTCAATGAAGAATTATACAGTTAAGGCATGTTGGAAGTCTATACTCGTTCGTGTACGACTTTTGTTATCGCGAGTTAAGATTAATACCAAATCTCTACCCAATTGGTTATTGCCCAAGAGGTGCAAATGGATTAACCATGGGTTAATACCCAAGGGCACAATTGGAAGGCTTTTTGGCTCCCAACAAGCCTCATCTTTGCCTATAAATAGAGGGCATGGGTGAAGCTAGAAAGGGTGTGAAAAACGCCATTACGCTGTCTATTTCTCGTCTCTCAAAAACGCTCCCAAAGAAAAATGCTCTCTCTCTCGGAAAGCTCTCGTGGATCGTTGGAGGCTCATTTGGTGTCGTTCTCGGTGGCCAAAGGAGACTTGGAAGGCCCTTAGAAGCCTAGAAGCCAAGCAAGGCGAAAGGCGAACCAAATCGAGCGTCGCCGGTAAGATTTCTCGTCCGTTTTTAAGTTTCTGTTCAGCGACGGCGACCGCCGCCAGGAACGGCGACCGCCGCCAGGGAGACGGCGACCGCCGTGTTGTGGACGGCGACCGCCGTGTTGGGGACGGCGACCGCCGTGAAGTTCTTGGTGCCGCCGTGGAGGAAGCCGATGAGCGGCGCCCGCCGTGCTTGAGACGGCGACCGCCGTGATGGTGGCGGCGCCCGCCGCAATTGTTTGGTGGCCGGCCGTGAAGGGTTGTTGCCCGGGAGTTGTTGTGTTGGCTTCCGAGACCCTCGATCGGGTCTCGTATCCTTCGATTCCTTTCGTCTTTTCGTATATTCGTACTATTCTTTGTCGAATCTAACCTAGGGTTCCTTTTTGGGTCGACTCGAAGGTGTTTAGGCTAGTGGAGCTATACGCGTGTCGAGCCCGGAATCCCGTTGTCTCTGCTTTGTTCCAAATCTGCGGACTAAGGCAAGTGGCGGTTCGCTCTTGCTCATCGTTCCATATTTACATTAATTATCAGCTGTTTATCTGAGTAATTAATTTGGAATGATTATCTGTGTTTGTCTGGAAAAGGTTTTATAAACTGTTTTGGAAAATCATATAATAGGTTGTATATCTGCTAGAACGACGCTATTATCTGTGATCGCCTTCCGGGCATTTATGTGGATTAATAGGAAAACTAATCCAAGTAAGGATTAGCTGTTTCTATTATCTCTATGTTTAAGTTATTTGCCTGAATGGCTTTAATGTGATAATTGCTGTGTTAGACTGTTTAGTTAACACGAGTGTTCGTAGGAACGCTAATCCAAGTAAGGATTAGTCGTTTCTTTATAACTTAATGTGCGTAGGAACGCTAATCCAAGTAAGGATTAGTCGTTTCTTTATAATTTAATATTCGTGGGAACGCTAATCCAAGTAAGGATTTGTCGTTTCTTTAAATCATAATATTCCTCGGGGTTATTGCCGAATAATTTAAGGGTCATGACCTATGCTTCTTATCCACATGTAAGGATCTGAAGTGTTTTAAGCGCCTTGCTAGCGCCAATGGATGAGCTTAATTGCAGTCCTGTGTTTTAAGCACTTAGCTAGTGCATTGGGGTGGACGTAACTGTCACCCTGTAAAATAAACTGTAAGCGCTGTGGCAGTGCAAATCAGGGTGAACGTAAGATCACCCGGTGTCTTAATAACTTCCGTGTTCTCGGAATATTCTTAAAAGCCTCAACACTGTGTGTGTGTTGTAATTTAATAAGATAAGTACAGTTAAGCACATAATTAAACTGTAAGCGATGTATAGTGCAATCAGGGTGAACATAAGGTCACCCGGTGTAATAATAATCGCCGTTGTTTCTCGGCATAATAATGTTAAGTCCTGCGTGTGTGTTGTGTGCGTTTTAATTTGGGTTGACGTAATTGTCACCCTGAGATTTAAGTTGTGTGCCGCTCTTAATAACATTAATGTGTTTCAGTAATGTGTGTTTTGTAATTAAATAAGATATGTGCCCGAGTGCACATGATTAATAAACCTTTGGCGAGTAGTGCAGCTAAGTCATAGTGCAGCTAGGAAAGCTCGTCTCGACTTGAATGTAGTACGTTCTCTTTCCGACCTGGATTCGCTGTATGCGATGAGGTTGGTCGTGAACCGAAGCATCTCAGTCAACTTTTAAATCATTGTTGTTTGATTCTGTTAAACATTCCAGATTTGTCATATTTCCTTAAAGACTCAATCTCTTGGAGTCTCTTTTCGAGTCGATTTCTGTGAAGATGAAGTCTTCCAGAATCTCCTCTCATGCATACCTTTGTTGTTATTCCGTGAAAGTGCTGGGTTATGTATCGTCCCTTCGGTTATTATTCGAGGGACAATGATAGTAAACGGTTTCGATCACTCGAACCACTCTGCTTTTTACCCTTGCTAGTCTATTTAAGTAGACTAACCCACGAACTTTGTTCTCCGCATGTGGGCTGGTGTCATCCGTTCGATTCGGCACATCAGATGGAGTGTAGATGAGAAGACTAGAAGGACTATGGAGTCGACGGTGGTTTTTCCGACGTTTTTAATAATTTCTTTAATCAGGTTGAGATCCTTGGGCAGGTGATCATTACGATCACAACCCTTTTTGTAATATCTTTTAAAAGTTTTCCGCTGTGCCTTGTTTAAGATTTCCGTTGTAATTTATTTAAACTCTGTGTTTGTCCTATTCGGGATTGGGATGTAATCCCGGGACTCGTGTTTTATATGATTAAGGTTATCATTTTGTATCATTGTATTTCATGATTTGTATTTAAACGGTAAAGCCTTGGGTGATCTCGATAAGGAACACTAGGGTCACTGGCGGTAATACCTTTCCAAAAGGGTTAAGTTTTGGGGGTGTTACAAAATACGTAGTAAAAATGTAATCAATTTTTTATTTGATGAAACCGATAAAACGGTCTTTTTTTCAAAAAAAAAAAAAAGTCTTCATAAAAAATTAACGGAACGTTACTTTAAAAGTTTCCCTAAAATGTTATAATTACATGCAACCAATTAAAACAGCAAAGCCACCCACAATGCTGGTTTTTTAGCATTAAAATATGATGAGTTGTTTAGGTGTAGTGTACTTTTGCTAAAAAATCTTATTTACCTCTGCATGTATTTTAAAAACTGAGAGTATTTCAATTTTGCAGGTTCACGTGAATCTGTACATATTCACATCAATGGAGTGTAGTGTGTACTCTATCTTCTAGCATGTAACACTTTTTATTAAAAAAATGTTTTTCCTTTTATGAATTGCTATAGGCATTTTTTTTAAATCTGGCCATGCATAAGTTCGTATTGTATGTTTTACTTACTCAGCTATGATGTAATATCCCTCAATTTTTACTAATGGCATTTGGGTAATTTTTTCAACCTTCGTTCAATTAATTATTTCGCTTTCAGTGGAGTTTGGATTTTCCGTAACTTCCATGATATCCGGAATAATTTCCTGAGTGGTATAAAATACATTCAATGTATTTTCGGAACTTAAAATATTTGTTTGGATACAAACATATAATTTCCCGGGTTTAAAAACCCATACCAAAACCAAATTTTCCCTCCACCTGCCACGAATTTCTCCTGTGCTAAATCACTGCCACGATACCTCCCCCGTGTAATTGTTGTCGGGGCACCCGTCATAAGTTTGGCTGAGGAATTGATGAGTAATCCTCTCCTCCTTCAACTATAAAAAGGGCCAATCTGCAGGCTTGAAACTCATCCCTCCCGATCTCCCTCTTGCCCTCCGCTCCCTTGTTTCGACCTCCTTCTGCCGGCGACGAAGAGCTCGCCCTCCCTTGCATCGTCGTTGTGCTGCTCGTCGTTACGGCGTCGCGGTGCCACTCCTCCCCACCGGCGAGTCCCCCGCGTGGTGGTGGCCGATGTTGTGTGTGTTGTCCCTGTTTTGTGTTGTTTTGCTGTTACGTGAAAATTGGGTACGTGAGATTGGTAGAGGAGATGAATAGTAGCACGTGGGACCCCCTCCTTGTTTTGTTATGTTGGGCCGAAAGCCCAATATCATTTCCGTTCAGATTTGACCCGGAATTATTCCAGGTAAGTGGCGGTTCGCTCTTGCTTAATTATTATATATTTCAATTAATTATCAATTGTTTAGTTGTTAATTAATTTGGGATGATTTACTGCTTTATTGTTTTGTTGGGAACAGTTTGATTAACTAATATGATTAAAACCTGATATTAATAGGTTGTATTTCTGCTAGAATCAACGCTATTATATATATTTATTCTGATGTTAGCACTTTGGCTTTGATGTGATTTGTTGATATGTGGAACTGCTTGTTTAGCACTTGTGTGAATTAATTGAGTATGTTTTCCGCCCTTGCTTAGTCTATTCATTAGACTAACCACTTTATTTGTTATATGCTTTGTTGTTTATTTTCCCGCATCGACATGGCCGGTGTCGGCCGTCCGTTTCAACACATCAGTTGGGTTGAGGATTTGAGAAGGCTAGAACGACTATGAGGATGAACGGTATTTGAAAATGTTTTAATCAGGCTACGATTCTTTGGGCGTTGACTATTGAGGTCAATACTCTTGAAATTATTTCAAGTCTTCCGCTGTATTTTGTCGCATTTGGAATTGAGGTTCCGCGACAATGATTTAAATGAAGTTATGATGTTTATATCACACTTGTTGATTATGATTTGTGTTTCAACTGGTAAAGCCTGGGGTGGCTTCGTTGTGGAAACCGAGGTCACTGGCGGTAATACATTTTCAAACGGATTATAAATTTGGGGGTGTTATATATGATGTGCATTGAAACCCAAAATTGACTGACATTTGAACCTGAAGTCGAACTAAACTCGATTTGTTTGTATATCTTGCTCTACAACTTTTTTTTTGGGGGTGAGAATTGCTCTATAGCTATATAATACATATATATTTATAGCTATACTAAATTGTACTTTGTTTTTAAACTATTTATATTGTCTTTTCAAATATGTATTGAACAAAAAAGGAGCGTTAAAACATGTATGTCCGTAGTGCAATATAAATTCGTACCAAACAAATAATTTGTTTTCAAAAATCGAACTTGTAGATTTGCTTACAAATCAGTGACATAAGAATATGGAGGAAGACTCGGAGGATTATATAGTGCACATGTTTATATTTGGTTTTTGTATTACTATACTACTAGCTAATTACAGATTAATTAGCATTTTAATTATGTAATATTTTATCTACTTCAATTGAGTAAACAAAATCTTATAAATAAATGTTCTGTAATGATACATTATTACATACTCTACACTTAAATGAAATAAGATATAAATTATTACTTAGTAATGTTAAATTTCTAATTTATAGACTTTATAGTTTAGTACGAAAATAAATTATTAAAGGTAGTTTTCAATATTGAGCTATAAGTGTACTAACATTAATTTCATAAACCTATTTTTGAAAAGTCTTATTTATTGTATCTATTTTATATGGTCGTGGTCTGAGAAATGACGCTTAGAAATATATATCTAATTTTTTAATAGATATAATCATAATACAATTACATTTTTTTGTCAAAGTATTATATTATAAATAATCTACTATATGTCTACTAAAACAAAACTTCAATATACCACATTGCACCCTCACAATAAAAATATCACATGCTATTTTTTGAGAATTTCATTTTTTGTAAATCTAAATTTATATAGAAAAAATTATATCTTACACCTTAACTAATTCCTAATTTAGATACAAATCAATCAAAATAATCACTTCCTAATTTACATACAATTTCCTAATTTTGATACAAATCAATCACATAAATAAACTAATCACTTCCTAATTTACGCACAAAAGAATCACACAAATCATTAACAAAGATTAACAATATAAAACTTGTACAACAATCTACTATGTATACACTAAACTAAAACCTAACTAAATCACATGACTCTCCCTAATCAAATCACCTTCATTTGTCATGTGTCATTCTCTCATTTTTTTTTTCACTTTGTTTTGATATATTTAATTACAAACTAAAAATCTAATATTTATCTACTAAACCAAAACTCATCTATGCCATATGGCATCCCCCTATTAAGCTCATCTCATCATTATACCACATGACATCATCCTATTATTTCTGTCACATGATATTTTCTCATTTTTTTAATTTAATATAATAAATATATATCAGATTCTCATATTTCCTAAACTAAACATGCAATCATAATAACGATCTTCAAAAATCATTTTTGCAAAATTTAATATAATAATTATATATAAGATTATTCTATGTCCAAAACTAAACATCTCAATCAAAAGTATATAGTTTATATATATTATTATATTTCCATAATTAAAAATACTAAATAATAAAGGCAGAAAATTTTAGGCACCACCAAAAAGTAGTTTAATGAGGGATTATCAACTACATTTGGAAATATGCAATGGATAATATTTCAATTTAGTTACCATGAAAATATGTTTATATGAATGTATTCTAACATTTCAGAAAGATAAGACTAGGATTCGGAAGTTAGAGTCGCTAAAAGTAAACTTTATACAAAACAAAGGTGAAAACGTGCTATAAGTATAATGGTTTATGACCATGTCAATATATTTTATGAAATATATTATTGGTATGCATAATCTTTTTTTATAAGTCGTTCAAAGCGCGGAGTGTAATCTACTATATATCTACTAAACCAAAACCTTATGTGTCGTCACCACATTTGATTTGCCTATATGTCATCACTCATCTAACCATCATCCACTACATCATCCAACTATTAGGAAAAAAATAAAAAAAGAATTATCAACTAGAAGAGCTGCAAAAAGTTCCGAATGGATACGGAAAATATAAAAAATTATTTTTCATGTATAGAATAATATAAGTTTTGATTATAGTAAATAATCACAATCAATAAGATAAATTTTTATTATAGAATCTCAATTTATATGCGTAGGAAGTTTTTAACCCTTTATTTTCCTAACTAATCTTGAATAGATAGAAAAGTCTATTTTTCATATATCTTATTTGATGGTGTGAGTAAATATATATCAATTAATCTTGCTATATCATCTTAAAACACTTATTGTTTTTACAAATCTTCTCTATAATTTTTCTACAGATTGAAGCTATACAATACTTTTACGATCAAGTCCACAAATTGCTTGAAACCGTAGATTTCTATCAAGAATATATAAAATATTATTGAAGAGATTCTCTCGATGTTGATTAAGATAAATCCAGTGTTTATGTTGTAGTAGTTTACTTACCAATTTCCATAACTAATGTATTTCGTAGAGTCTATTGAAAGTCATTTAAATCCAATTTATACAAAGTAAATAGCATATAGTATGTTGTATTTATCAATTGCTTGGTTTATATATGTATTATATTATGATATATATATATGCTCTTTCATAATGTTTTTTTTATCTTCAAACGACAACTCTATAAAATAAATAACCCACTTTAACATAATTGTAAATCAAATTTCATATGGGCCTAATCTTCACAACGTATTTGTTAAAAATATTTATCATTATTAATATTATTTTTTAAATTATTTATTGGTCGTAGTTAATATAGTTTGATCATCTTCACAAGTTAGGGTTTTGTTAACTTTACAACTTAAGTTCAGGTACAAAACTATCTGAACTGATTTGTGCTGCCAAACTTATTATCTGGGATGAGCTCCGATGACGAATAGATTCTATTTTGAAGCATTAGACATGACTTTAAAAGATATTCTATGGGCTATAAATCCCCTTGGTTCAGTACAACCTTTTGGAGAGAAAGTCGTAGTATTTAGTGAAGACTTTAGGCAAATCCTACCCGTTATCACAAAAGGAAGCAAACAAGATATTATTTTTGCCAACATTAAGTCCTCTTATTTGTGGGAATATTGCAAAATTCTTAATTTGACAAGAAACACGAGGATTCAACAAGGTACATCTGATTATGATATCCAAGAAGCAAATGAATTTTTTGAAAGGGTATTAAGCATCAGAGATGGTACTGTAGGTGGTGACAAGATGGAAAAGCACAAATACAAATTTTTGATGAACTATTGGTGAAGGATTATGACTTATATATGATTCCAACAATTATTAAGTTTGTTTATCTCTCTCTTTTGGACAATCAATTGTCTCCAAAATACTTTGAAGAACGAGCAATTCTTGCACCAACACATGAAGAGGGAGATAGAGTTAGTAACTATATATTGTCTTTGTTACCAGGTAATGAGAAAGTCTATCTCAATTCGGATAGCCTTTGCAAGACAAGTTTTATTGCAGACAATGATGTAAGTGTTTATACTTCTGACTACTTAAACAGTATTAGATGTTTTGGTGTCCCAAATCATGTATTAAAAACTAAGATTAAGGTCCCTATTATGCTGCTTTGAAATATTGACCAGTCTTCAAGTTTATGCAATTAGACAAGATTGATAACCACGTAACTCGACAATCATGTCATACAAGGAAGAATTATTTTAACTACAATATTAGACATACAGTTTTGAATCCTCGCATGATTATGTCACCGTCAGACACTTCATACCCGTTCAAGTTTCAACGAAGACAATTTCTCTTGAGTGTATGTTTTGCTATGACGATAAACAATAGCCAGGGCCAATATCTTACAAATGTCGGTTCGTATCTTCCACGTCATGTTTTCACTTATGATCAGTTTTATGTTGCATCACTCATGGTCAGTTTTATGCTGCATCATCAAGAGTTACTAGCAAAAAAGGTTTGAAGATTTTGATATGGGACAAAAACAAAAAAAGATCTAATACTACTACCAATGCAGTATACAACGAAGTTTTTCATAATTTGTAGCAATTTTGAACATCTTACGAGATTTTATGTTTAGGGTTTCATTTTCATGTATAGATAAATATTTTGATTATGCTTTATCATTTTAGCAGTATAGATGTTAGGGATATGACTATCCACGTTTCAAAACTACTTAGCCAATTTTACTATTAATAAAGTCATGGAGAGTTTCGCCTCTCTCTTTCAATAATGTATTTTGTTAATCTCTTTAATATTTTGTATTCAATTAGTCTTTTTTTATATTAGCATTCATCTACTTTTATAATAGTCACTACCTACATATTTCTATATCAATTAAATATATAATTTTTTATATTTTTTTAAATGTAAAAAAAAATAGATCCCGTGCAAAGCACGGGTACTACACTAGTTTACATAAAAATAAATCACTTTCTTCCAGAAATAAATAGAAATGAATCACGTTCTTCGAAATCATGTGAATAGAATCAACCCAATTGCTCACCTAATTTTTTTAACACTACTTTTAGAACTAAATTAAATTAAAAAAATTATTCTCTTTCTGTCCAACTTTGTTTTCGAGTAGATTTCTTTCTAGTTTCATCAAAAAAAAAAAATTCTTTTAGATTTAATATTTCTTCTTCTTTTTCTGTAATTAATCTCCAATTTAATATTATTACTCATTACGCATATATTTTTATATTAATCAATAATATAATTTTTTTATTTAAATAAAAAATTAATAAATAATCTGTGATAAATAAATTCGTGCAAGGCACGAGAACTAAGCTAGTGTTTATAAAACTCAAAGATTTCACAAAATTACCTTGTAATAAATAAAATGCATGAAACAATAAAAGGTTCACCATAAGGAAAACACCCCGTTGTACTCATAATAAAATAAGAATTATTAGACGATATATTGGATCAAGAAGCAAGTCATGACTGAAAAACAGATTTTTTTATGGTTTTCGGTCTAATTTTTTTCTTAATAATAAAAAAACAAGTCATGACCATGCATACGACATGTGTATTTTTTAATATTGAAGTACCAAACACATACTTCTTACCTATAAATAATCAAGCATAGGGTTCTCATATCCCCAACTCGCTTAGGATGGAGGAGGGCACGATTGATTCAATACCCTAGCTAATCTAGTTTCTTATTATTACTTACCAATCAGATCGAGAGCCTAGCTAGTATAAATATTTATAAAAGGCTCATAAGAGTATTATTGCCCTCGTGCCAAACTAATTATAGGATTTAATTTAATTTGACATTTTTTTAACTTTTAAAATACGTTAATAATTTTAAAAAGGTTGAAATAACAACGTGGTTGATTTTAAAAAAAAAAATTACGTGTAAGAAAATAAGTACTTGTAATGTCAAATAAGACATTATGGTATGTCATTCAAACAACGTCACGAAATACAAGCAAAGGTAAAGGTAGATCAAGAGTTCTCTACATACCAATAATAGTTCTTCGAGAGATGAGGTCGATGTTTTTTTTTTTCTCCCAAATCATACGTGTCGTAGTCTTGATGGCAAGGATAATGGCACAATCTTCACTTGAGGCGGGCTTGCTTTAGGGCATGTTCGGTTGAGATGAAGTAGTGGTTGAAGTTGGTTGAAGTTTAAGCAATTTGCTTAATGTCACCCCCAACATTAAGAAAAATGGAGTTGAAGTGGGAGTTGAAGTGCCCCCTTCCACTTCAACCCATTCTAACCAAACGGAGCCTTAGTAGATAAGTGCATTTCTCGCCATTTAGGTGTGGTACACAATGGTGGTGATGCTGCTGCACTGAAATCTGCAGCAAAATTAGGCTTTGTTAGCTCATTGAGACCTTGTTTGGTCACAATTTTTTTATTTATAAACACATTATTTTAAAAACCTATTTTTATTAGTTTTAATAAACATGCAATAAAACTATTTTATTTTTTCCTTCACTCACACTTTTTTAATAAAATACACACATATCTATAAAAACTATTTTTTATCAAACATTTTTTTTTAAAAACCAAACTTTTTAACTACTTATCAACAAAAAACTCTTTATAAACTCTTTATAAATACTCTACCAAACAAACCTTGACTCATCGAGATGAACCATCTATGAAGGTTGTGGTTGATTTCTCTCACCTCTAATAAGTAATAATCTAACCTAATCTACTATATAAAGTAACATAAGGGTACATGTCAGTTTCACATTACGTTACGTCAATTATTATTATATGTCTACTTCATATTGCGTCACATCATTAATTTGTTATTTTCTTTCTACTTTTATTATTACTAGCTTAGTTCTTCGTGTTGTGCACGGGGCTTGGATAAATTTTAGGCGCATTAGCAAATATACCAGATTTGCTAAAGCAACTTGCAGAAATCCAAGATTTTCAAAAGTATTGCAAAAGTATCAGAATTCTGTACGGTTTCTGGTATTATTGCTATTGTTGAGTGTGGAATTTATCTTTTCTTTTAAATAGAAAATGGGTAAAAGCTGGCTAATATTATCTCAAAAAAATATAAAAGAAGGGCTAATCTCTCCTTAATGAGATTGAAGCCGTCGGTGACAGAGGCATCACATCAACCAAGGTGCTTGAACTGTGACTAAATTTCCACACATTAAAACTGGCGGGCAAGTTTCCCTCCAAAAATCTGGCCTCCTTCAACCTTTAATCCGTCCAGCTAAGCTCCCCTGAAAATATCCCTGAATATTCCTGGAGAACTTCAAGCAGCCTGACCACTTATTACACGTGAGATATTTCCCACCTGATATTTAACACCTGAAGCATGCAAATACAACTTGAATGGGTAAGTAAACTCTCCTGAAAAACAATCGATTTCCCCCCTCTGTATACGTGAAGTTCAAAAACCTTCTTTATTTGTAGGTAAGAAACTAGTGTATGTGACGTTCATCAGTGGTGGAGAATGGAAACAACAAGGGAAAAGGTGGTTGTATGAGGGTGATAGAACAGTGAAAGCCATGTTGCTTTCCCCTGACATGGACTTGGCTACACTGCGCAACAAATGGACTGAGAAGAATCCATTTGATGAAGAAAAATTGTTTGTGCAATACCCTTATGAAAATAAACAAGAACTTCCACCCATCTTTATAAATGACGACGACGATCTTGGTGCGTTCAAGTTCTCGAACAAATGTGGAGAAAATTCATCAGAGTGGAATATTGAGTTGTACACCAACCTTTTAAAGAAGGAAGCGATTCAAAGTGAAAGGGCTAAACATCGTACTCTTCCTTCAACAGCTCCACCACCAACTCAGAGCCAGAGCCAAGATAATAAAGACTTTTTCAGGTCAATTTTTAAACAAGACAGAGCACCTCACACAGATGTCAGGTCGATTGATGAAATTATTGAAGCTGACAACGAAGCAGAGTTAAGGAGATTAAAAAGGGATGAAGTGAGGGGGAAAGACAAGAGAAATTGTCCCCTGATAGTGGAAGACATTATATCATTGAGTAGCGATGATGATGACATTGAAGCTGCTACATCAAGAAACAAAGGGAAGGAGAAAATGACTGATTATGCCAACAGTGGAGATTCTTTGGAGGATGAAATAGAAGATGGCTTTGACTATGAGGGCTATTATCAATCAGGTGATGATGATCGTGTTGATGGTGTGGAAGGGTTTGGGTATGCTTCAGGTGATGATGTGAATACTGTTGGTCTAGATGATGTGTGGGAAGAAGTAAATGGCATTGAGGGAACACAGAACGAGGAGCAAATATAGGCAGATAAAGAAGAAGAGATTGATGTTGATGAAGACATGCTTAGAGAGATTGAAAAGAGGTACTATCCAGCGGAGATGGAAATGTTAGTTGAAGATGAGGAAACAAGTGAAAACAAGTCCTCATATCCAACAATGAAGGTTGGTCAGCTCTTCAATTCTAAGGAAGAGTTCAAAGCTGCACTCTTCTCCCTGGCAATGGAAAACTTCTATGAGATGCGTGTGAAGAGGTCCGATAAATCCAATTATGATGTTGAGTGCGTTGACGACAAATGCACATTTTTGTGTCGTGGCTCATTGTATCGAAACACGTCGTTGTTTATGGTGCGACAATATGTTGCGGATCATACCTGTGGCATGAGAGTAAACCACAATCATCACAAAGGAGCAACTTCTCGGATGATTGCCGATAAAGTACTTCACAAGTATGTTTTTCTTGCATTTGAACAGTTTTTGTGATCAAAGGCCAATATGAATGCATCTATAGATTCACTTCGTTACATCTCAGGTTTTTAAACGGCCGTAAAGGCCTACTTGCTTCAGAAATTCAGGATTTCATGTTACAGCATGGGATAAGGACAAGCTACTACAAAGCCAATCGAGCGCGGGTCTTCGCCCAGGACATGGCACATGGTACAGCTGAGGATAGCTACAAGGCAATGTACTCTTACATGCACATGTTATAGAAATGTAATCCGGGAACATACACGAGAATAGTCAGAGATGTTGATCAACGCTTCAAGTACGTCTTCTGGACTTTAGGTCCATGGATAAGGGCAGCGCCACATCTGAAAAAGGTCAGTATTCAGTCGTGATGTTGTTACGTCAGGAAATATAGTCATTTTGTCAGGTAAATCTACTATATGACTGCATATGTGACAAACAGAACAAGCATCATTTTTCAGGCTATATAACATAGTTTCAAAGCTTATAACTCTCTTGTCAGGGCAACATCTGAGAAAATAGTTCTGCGTGTGTAGGTAATATCAGTTGATGGCACTCACCTCACAGCCAAGTTCAAGGGGATACTTCTTTTGGCAACGGCACAAGATGGAAACGGCCAAATATATCCACTTGTTGTTGCCGTTGTTAATAGTGAGAACGATGATGCATGGTCATTTTTCTTCAGTGAATTGAGGCTTGTTGTTCCTGATCATCCGAGTTGTATTTCGTGTCTGATCGTCATCTTAGCATTGGGAAGGGTCTGAGAAATAACTATCGTTTTGCCAAGCATGAATATTGCATATATCACATATACCAAAACTTCAAGAGGAAGTTTGGTAGGCAAGACCTCTTCGGCATATTCAAAAAAGCTGTGCATGCTTACACAGTAGCTGAGTTCAATCATCAGTTTGCTCAAATAACAGCTGCATCTCCAAAGATTGGTCAATATCTAAAAGAAGCTGGAGTTGAAAACTGGGCGAGAGCGCATTTTCATGGGAACAGGTTTAACATCATGACAAGCAACAACGCCGAGTGTCTTAATGGCTTGTGGAAAATACGGCGTCAGTGGCCTATTCTTGCTCTGTTTGATGCGATTGTTGAGACCATTTCTAAATGGTTTTGTCAAAGAAGGGAAGCGGCCTCAAACTGGGACCAATACTTGTCACCCTCTGTGTACACGCTGGTAGAGGTGAACTACAGAAGGGCAGCAAAGATGAGTGTTCGAAGACTAAGCCATTTTGAAGCGGAGGTCATGGTAGGAACTTGTAGATACTCGGTGAACCTTAATGCTCGTACATGTGATTGTAACATGTTCCAGATTGATAAAGTTTATTGTGCTCATGCCATAGCGGTTGCAAGTGATAGGGGAGTGCGACTCACTGATCTCGTCCATCCCATGTTCAAGAACGAGTGCGTGAGATAAGTGTATAAGGAAGCTGTGCATCTTGTTCCTCCCACAGGCCGATGGTCAATTCCTGAAGCCGTGTCATCCATTCCATGCTGTCCACCAAATGTAAAACGTCCTCCTGGAAGGCCACAAATTAACCGATACAGGGCGACATGGGAGGGGAACTATACTAGGAAGAGGCGGTGTTCGTATTGTGGCAACCAAGGCCACAACAAGTAGTACTGTAGGAGGAGAAGGACTGACGAAGGATTATAGGAAGAGAATGGGTTAGTTTAGGGTTGTTTAGAATTGTCACCATGTTGGTGTTTTTGGGTGTTTATGCTAGTAAATGTTGTTGTTGGGTGTTTCAGTGAAAAGATGTATGGTTTAAGTCTATATAGTCGTAAACCACACCTCTTTTTTTGTGGGGGCTCCCTTTTGGATGATATACAAACTAGATAAATTAAAGTTTTTGCTTAAGATTTACTTGTCATCTTGAACCTTCAGCAACCCTAGAATCAGGTGCGAAGTTGTACTGACAAAGTTCTCAGGTTCTCTGAAAACGTTGCATTTTGTCCTGTCATCATCTTTGCTTAAGAGTTGATTACTTCTCAGCATCAATCAGTGTTAAACTCCTCACAAGGAGAAACCATAAGACTCTATAACACCCTGAAAAACAACGTATATGTCCTGACATACTCATTTGCTCGAGGAAAACCTAGTACATAAAAATGACCTGTAAAGTCACAATACGTCCTGTAAAACTCTAACATGGTCTGACAAAGGAAAACCTAATACATAAACACGACCTATAAAGCCACAATACGTCATGTAAAACTCTAACATGGTCTGACAAACATGTGCGAAACCATTTCAGTTGCGAAGTCTATAAATTATTCATAAGAACCCTAGAATCAGGTGCGAAGTTGTAATGACAAAGTTGTACTGACAAACCTAATACATAAACACGACCTGTAAATTCACAATACGTCCTGTAAAACTCCAACATGGTATAAACCTTATAAACACAATCATTATATTACGTTGTTCAACTTTACAAAAAACGTGCCCTTGGCATGGCATTCCCACACACAAAAGAACAAAAAAACTAGCATTGCAAAGTTCATACATTAAAAACACTTATCCACACATACTCAGAAACTACCCTGTTATGAAAACATTATCCCATCAAGATAGATATCGGGACTTCAGCTTTCCCTCCAGCGACTGAGCATGGTCCAACACCCTTTTTATGTTGAGCTCAGTGAAGGTGGTGTCCCATTCAATCTGTAAAAACAAAAATTAAGCATCTTAGGCACGTCCCTTGCACATAGGAAGAAAATATACAATAAAAGCCTTACCAGTCTAAGCTTGAGCTTGATCCGGGCCTTTTCTTCTTCGGTCTGAGCCCCTTCCGGACTCACAGCAGCAAGCTCTTGCCTCAGGCGGCACAAATCCTTAACTAAACTTACCAACTCCAAATCTCTGGCCACAATGTTGCGATTGTACTCCTGAAAATCGGCCTCGGTCATCTTCCGGCCTCCAACATGATCCTTCACTTCCCGAGCAGATTGAAGCAGTTCATTTACTTCAAAGTATGCCCCAGTGACAAAGTGATGTTCTCCCGCCATGAATTTAGAGTATAGAGAGGGAGTATTTGAAGAACGTGGGAGTGGGAGTATTTGGGAAAGTGGGAGTATTTGAGTTAACAAAAGAACGTGGGAGTTTTTGAAGCACCTTGGTAGACAACGTGGGAGTGTTTTGAGATCCTTGGTAGAGAACTTTGGTAATGGACCAGTGAGTATTTGAAGAGACTTGGTACAAAAGATTTGGGAAAGTATGGGTGTTTTAGGGAAAATTAAGAGGGGTGAAATCGGATACAAATTTGAAACGAACTCACTTATTTCAATGTTACCTGACAAACCTGAATATGTACTGTAAAAATGTTTATAATGCCTGAGAAACCCGAAAAGGTAAAAACTATCTATGTTGTTATTTATCCGACTTCAATATGACCTGACGCGCGAGTCAGACAAACAATAAGCCCTGAAAAACTACATATGTCAGAAACAGAACAAGCATTAATCGTCAGTCGACATATGGTTGTTTGCAAGGCTTATAACTACGTTGTCAGGCCAAATTTTGAGTATGTAGAGAAGCAAGTGAGAGCATCGAAGTTTTTTTAAGAACCTTGCTACAAAGCCGGGGAAAAGCTAATCTCATTATATAATTGAATACTATTAATTATTTTTATTCAATAATACTAATTATTTTCATTGAAAAATTTTGATTATTTTTATTGATAATCAAATATATTAAATAAAATTGGCCCCGTTAATTTGTTTAAATAACAAAAACTAATCTCATTATATTATTTTACCTTTTAAAAAAAACCCATTGGAAATACATAATTAAGTGATAACCTGAAAACTTACCCTAGAAGACTTAATTGGAAAGGATAAGGATGACATCAGGTCAAGATTTTACAAAAACTAATCTCATTACACAGGATAAGGATGACGTCAGGTCAAGATTTTAAAAACCCATTAAATACTCTTTTGGTTAAGGTGGAAGCTTTTACACAGTTTTTTAAGTATTTGTATACGGTTTCAACAATTTGAAATTTTTTGACTGAAATCCTTCTATAAGAAAAAGATGTTGACCTGACAGACATCACATCAACATTGAACTTTCATTTCTCTTTCTTTAATACAAACAACAAAAAACAAGTACGGACACAAGGAAGATCATCTTCTGGAGAGGGCACGAAGCTGGACACAAGGAAGAACAACTGCCAATTCAAATTCAAAAATTTGCACCGAAGAAAAAACAAAGAACATCGCAGAGTAGAAAGAGGAACACCGTCTTCGAAAATTTGGCCGAAATTTTACGATGACAAATGGCTGGACACAAGGAAGATCATCTGCCAATTCAAATTCGTGGAGGAGAGGGCACGAAGCTGGTGAATCATCAACTCAAAAATGTTTCCATGGCCTCCCTGCAACAATACAAACTTGCAAACACACTCAAAATTCGGGAAAACAGTTCTATGGATGTCCATTATGGAAGGTATTGTTGAATGTGAAATTTCATGCGAAATATGCTTTTCAATTGGGATTTTATATAGTCGTAAATTAGTTGATTGGTTTAATTTTGTATTAAACCTTAGGCAGGGCACGATTGCAAATACTTCAAATGGGTGGATGGTCAAGCTTATAATTTTAGAGCCAATGAGTCCATTCAAAGCGTAAGAGTTGTTGAAGATCACGGGACAACCTCTCGGCCAAATATTTACCCGCACCAATTGACTTCAATGAATGACATTATGAATATCAAAACAGAAAATTTCGTTCTGAAAGTTGTACTTGGTGTGGTGGTACTTGTGTTGTTACTTGTTGTCTTCGTTGTCCAATTTGTAACCTTGTTGGTTAAATTATGATAACTACTCATAACCGTATGTTTAGCAATACAATGTATTATGGTTCCTTGTTTATACAACGAGGGTTTTCTGCAGGTAAAACATGAATATTTCCTGACTTAAGCACCAATTTGCTTGAAAACATCCTTGAAATTGTCATCACAATTTCAAATACAATTACTACATTTTGTTAGTACTCTGACATATGATGCGGATTCTCCTGAATAAGTTTCAGTTGTCCTGAATTTTCATGTACACATATTCGATGTTATTGCTCTAAAGTATTAATCTTTTTGCCCTGAACATTAGTACATTTAGTATGAACATGATAAGTTTTGTCCTGAAATGAAAATAGTCAAAAGTAGTAAATGCGAGAATAAGGGCAAAGAATCTATATTATTATCAGTCGCTAGCATTACATAAGTAAACAACCATAACAAACATCATAAAAAACATCATAAAAAACAAAGCAGCATCATTAAAAAACATCCCCACAGCCATCATCACTGGGGCAGAGAAACATCTGGATCGTCCCGTACCACATAGACCTTGACTCCGGCGACCCTCTCGCCGAGGCGGGCAAGGTCTGCATAGTCGTCGTCGGTCTGCAGCGGTTAAAGGAACCGCTGCCCCGATGCTGGGACCTGTTCAAAATATAAGGATTTTGAACCGGGAGAGATGAGGCTTATCAGACCATGCAGGTACCAGATATTCATTTTGATCGCTGGCACTTTCAGGAGTTTGGTGCTCCCGCCAGTATACTCGTGCGTAGTCAAGAGGGCCATCACCCCGCTGGATGGCGATAGTTGGCCATCCCAATACACTTGCAGGAAAACTTTCTTGAATGACTCGGCCATGTTACAATAGATTTTTTTGGAAATGAGAGAGGAATGCGAGGAGTTTGAGAGGAGTGCGAGGAGTTTGAGAGAGGAAATGTGAGGGGTTGGGACAAGGCAAGAACACTATTTATACACAAGGATGAGTGGATAATGGAGTTAATGACGGGTAGTTGAGGGAATACAGGATATTTAATTGAAATTTAAGAAGGGTCAAATCGGATATGCATTGGAAAGGATGACTTTGAATAGGATTTATTCATCATGACCTGACAAAGTACATCACTTATTGTAAGGAAGTAAGGTCACCTGACAAAGCTTATTACCAAAGCTTTGGTTTGATTCGAAAACTTGTTAACCCCTTTTAACTAGCTTATTGCCAAAGCTTCGGTTTCAAAACCTTTTACAAACGTTGTATTTTCCTACGGTTATTTACCATTGTGATGTTTCTTCCAGATCCGCCATAAGTCATTGGATGACTTTGAATAAAAATTCTACAAAATAACATGACAAAGCTAAATATGTACTGTAAATTTTTATTGTGGACTGACGTAAGTAACTATTAGAAAAAAGCTTTGGTCTCAAGAACTAACATCGCGGTAAAAAACGGTTTAAACCGTTTTTAACTGTTTTTGTGTACTTTCCCCCCTCGTTTTAAAGGATATTTTTCGATTTAAAAACCCTTTAAATGTAGAAAATATTAGGTGTCAATGTGAGAGTTTTTTCAAAGACAATTGTGATGTTTGTACGATGACAGGACTCATTGGAAAGGATGAATTTGAAAAAGATATATCAAAATAACCTGACAAATGTGAATATTTACTGTAAAGCCGTAATCTGGCCTGACGTATGTAACAATTAGAAAAAACCTTTGGTTTATTCCAGAACTAACCCCGCCATTTTACACGGTTTGTACCATTTTTTCCCGATTTCATAACCGTTGAAATGTAGCACAAATTTAGGTTAATATGTACTTTACCCCCCCCCCCCCCCCCCCCCCTCTTTTTAAAGGCTATTTTTCAATTTAAAAACACTTTAAATTTAGGAAATATTAGGTTTCAATGTGGGAGTTTTTTTCTAGCGTCTTTGACAATTTAGGTTGATGTTTGTACGATGACATGACTCATTGGAAAGGATGAATTTGAAAAAGATATATCAAAAGAACCTGACAAATGTGAATATTTACTGTAAATCCGTAATCTGGCCTGACTTAAGTCACATTTTTTCAAAGCTTTGGTTTTATTCGAAAACTAACCCCACCATTTTAAATGAAATTCACCTGACAAACCGGGGTGCCTGCTTGTAAAACCAATATCTTGTCTGACATAAACACCATCACAAGCATGTAAACATGCTGAAAACAGTATCTTTGAAAATAGTATCTTGTCTGACATAAACACCATCACAAGCATGTTCCTAGCCGAATGTTTCCCAACAACACAATACAATTACCACATTACATCAAAAGTCTTTAAAGACCATCCCAACAACATCTAAAAATACTATGAGCCATTTGACTTCTATGTGCATCTATGAATTTGTCCGACGCAAGATCCAAGTTTGACATGCCGAGAATCAATAACTCAATGTACTTCAAGGTGTAGACTCCACAATCTCCTCTGCAAGATGTACAAAACACGTTAGAATGTATATCAATTGCAGTTTGATAAGGATTTATCATTGCATAAATACATGTATACTTACTCGCGCTTGTTCTGCTTAAGGTTATCACGACGGGACACCGACAATGGATTGTCCAAGAACGGTTCACATCTCTTTGCCAGTGGCTCGTACATCTTGACATATCTTGGAACAGTCTCAACGATGGGGCAGATCATATCGAAAATATCCTTGTCTGAGTGCAGGTCCACATTGCAGTCATAAACCGTCACACACCAGTCGCATAGATCAATTTCTAAGGCAAACCAGTGGTACTCTGGGATGTTGAAGCACGCATATATGCGTTCCGCATCATCCCATCTCTTGCCATAATCTTGCGGACATGAACCCATCATGTACAGTATCAGTTCATCCTTACCAACAAGTGGGGTATTATTCTGGAAGCGATCGAATTCACCTTTGACATAGTTTTGCCAAAATGGGTCAAGCACAACCACCTTCGAAAACCGCTGTGGATCCTCTAAAATCCTTTGACGATAGAGGACCATCATTTGCGCCAGATGCTGTAATGGTGCAACAATGTTAATGTATCCACTGGAAACTATTTTACACATGCATACTATTTTGAAAGAATGCATTGGAATATTACCTCACCGCGCAACCAGATCTTTGGGGCAAACAATCTCTCAAAGAACTCATTGTCCAATGATTGCCCACCCGGTCCAGTTCGGGGTTCAATACTGCATGATGGTACATATTCATTTGAATATTATGCAAGGCAATATATGTATTAGTACATATACAGGCTATATACAAGTTAGTCAGTCCACAAAGTATCAATTTCAGGTCAGAATTCTAACAGTCAGGCCAGATAAGATTTTGACATTCAATTCATCAATTCCTTATTAAGTTGAGTATAATGGTTAAGTCACTAACCTCTCACTCTGCATCCACTTTACCAGCTCTGTCATCCCTTCCACCTTGCTATTTTTGGTAATCTTTTTTGCCAATTTATGCTCATCCATATTGCGGTAGGGTGATTTTGCCTTGGCAGCAAGCTCGCGAGTGCGACTTGGATATGTCTTGTTCGGAACTTGGCTACCCTTCCTTGGTCTGCCCTTCCTCAGCACTTTGGACTCCTTGGTCTCCCCTTCATCACCCCCCACGTCATCAAAATCAGCCTGTGATACCTTCTCACCTTGTATTTCAGTCCTCGCCTCAACACCTAGCTCATCAACCTTGGTCCCTCCCTCCACAACATCTCCCATTGATTCCTCCATAACTCCTTCATCAACCGGGTTTAGTCCCTCCACATCTCCTTTCGGTTCCTCCACAACTTGGTCATCAACCTTGGTCATTCCCTCCACATCAGCTCCCTTTGCTACCTCCTTAACATCCACACCTCCGTCATCAACCTTGCTTCCTCCCTTCACAACAGCTTCCTTTAGTTCCTCCACAACTCCGTCATGCACACCGTCATCAGACACTGCTTTTGTTGCCACCTCAACTTGTGTTGCCACCACAGTCCCATCATTAACCAACTCATCATTAACCAACTCCTTGATGAGTCCCTCCACATCTTGCGGTGTTGCCTCATTAACCAACTTCTCATCTGCATGTAGTATTGTACAAGTTTGGACAAGAACTGACAGTGGATCTGTTGCATCCCCTTGCTCTTCTTCCTCATCTACTATTGTGACATCTTCACCCGCCTCTTTCTGACAACCTACATTAACTGCATCATACACAACTATTTCACCAGTATTTTGCTCTCCATCCACTGTCTCCTGAAACGATGATATAAGGTCTGAAATAAGCAAATATTTTTGGAATTGTGCTCAAATTGACTGAAATGTGCATATATGGACTGAATACATATATGGACTGAACTGTTTACTGAAACGATGATATATGGTCTGAAATGTGCAAAAATGGACTGAAATATATACATCTGGACTGAACTATACATATACTAACTGAAAGTTTTGGGCATACATACCTCATCAGTCTCAGTCTCTTCGGGCTCTCCCTCTTTGGACTCATTCTCTTCGTCATCTTCAGACTCCATCTTTTCCTCTTCATCATTTGCTTCAGACTCCGTCTTTGCCTCCCTCATGCTCTACTGGTGTTGGGTGATGTTGGGTTCATTATCACTGTTAACCTCCCTAGAGAGCTCCTGCTGTGTACTGATGTCTTGATCACTGGATGAAGATGCCCTTGTTCTAGGAGCTTTGCCTCTTATGAACTTGTTTAACTCAATAAATTTCTCCCTTAGAGCATGCATCATTTCATGCAATTCATTCAAACAACACATTAATTGCCTTGGGTCGAAACCCTCAATGTTTTCAGCTTGCCCTCCCTTACCAACTCCCTTGGCCTTTTTACCAGCATTTTTCCTTCTGGGCTTCAAGTGCTTTACAATCTCATCCAAGGATTTGTGTCCTTCCTCCTCCGGGAAATAACAGCTTTCTCCCAAGTCCTCTCCGTCCTCCTCAACAAGGATCTGTTTAGCAGGGAAATTCCCCTCTAGGGCAGCAGAAATCGCATCCAAGCTTGGCCTACTAGATTTAAGCCACCTCACACCTCGGGGTTGCACATCTTTATTCAGCTTTTGGGCAAATGTTCTGCCAATATGGGGCACTGCCTCATACAACCATATCTGAAACAAACAGAATTGGAATTAATCCACAATTATGAACAGAGGCATTAACCTTTCTCAGTTTTACATACTCAACTACTAACACATTACCTAAAACACCATCGGGAAACCCCGTATGGTGTATCCTGCTCTGGCATTGTCTGAAACTGCAAGTGCAGCCTGAACTGACTCCATTCTTGTGTCCAAAGCAGAAGCCAGACTTTGATGGAGGTCAAGATATGCACTCCTACCCCATGGAAAATTATTGAAACGATCTAAGTCTTGGGTCAATTTCACATGTAAGGGTCTGACCTTCCTCTTCTTATCACCCCCAAGTACAACACCCTCAAGAATTAACAACAAGGCCATCTTCAGCTTATATACATTGTCCTCCCGATAGGATAAGAACTTGGTTAAAAGGTTAGCAATAGTAATACTCCTCACACCAAAAAATTCAAACACTGCATTCTTATCCTGCATATTGTCCTCCTCATCGGGCATCCCACAATTCAGTCCTGTTATTAGCCTAAACTCCTCTATTGAAAACCTACATGGTTGTCCACCAAGATCATACCATGTCTCAAACTGCTTTTTTGTGTCCAGTTGCCTAAACAAGACATGGTGAATCAGTTGTGCAGACAGTTTCATATTTTTCATTATTTTGATTATTGGGCCAAAGGGCCCCTGCATAACTGTCTGCCAGTCTGTTCGAGTTAGCGTGTTCTCGATACAAGAAAGATACTGAAGTCTTGAGTTCTGATTTATCCGACCAAAAAACAACTCCTCAGAATGCCACTTGTAACTTATCTGTAATGAATGACATTCACATATACATGACATGTAAGAATGACTTTCATATTCACATAAAAGAGAGGCACCATCTTACTTTGTCAGGTAAAAATATATGTTTTCAGGATACAAAATAAATTGTCAGACTACATTGCGGTTTGCCATGACAAATGGAAGTTGTTGAGGATAAGTCTTTACCCTAGAGTATAACTTACACTTTTGTATCAACAAATTGAAGTTGTTGAGGATAATTCTAACATTCTAACCACAGAACAAATACATGACATTCATATTCACATAAACCCTAAAACTTACTTTGTCAGGTAAGATAATTCGTTTCGTCATAATATAATTTCGTTTGTCAGGCCATATGGATGTAACAGTTTAGGCTACTATAAATTTTGCACATCTCTCCGTGCTCTGTTTATCACAGAGCAAATCATGCTCTCATTTTCACATAAGCCTAATTTTAGCATGCATCACATTCAGACAAAATTTTGTTTTTTTTTCCAGAAAATTAAGAGTTTGAGAAGATCACTAACCCCGCCAACCATTTTCGATGGCTCCTTCCTCAACCTCTTGGCTTTTGGTTCTTCAGCCATTCTCGGTTTCTTCTTCTGTATCGAAACGACTGGACTTGGTGATTCTTCTTCCTCTGACGAACTATAGGCTCTCTTCTTTCGGCCAATCGCCACTGGAGCCGCCGTCGCATTCGCGCTCTCCTCAACCCTTCTCTTCGACTCTGTAGAACCATTCGGCTTCTGCTTCTTCACTCTGGCTTTCGCAGACTGCAAACCTCTGGTCCTCACCATTATCGATCTAGGGCTTCAGAAAGGGCTTCAAAAAGGGCTTAACAAAGGGCTGAACAAAGGGCTTCTCGCCTTTGGGGATTTAGGATTTGCTGTGAGGAATACGCTTCAGGAGTTCAGGGATGAAAGGAAAAAAGGTTCTTCAGCGAAGAACATTAATTGGGAAAGATGAGAAGTGCTACCGGTTGAACAGGTATATAATTAGGCTTACTCATATAACCGTGTTACACTTAACTGCATCTTAAGCACTTTTACTTATTTTGATAAAGGTTTATTCAGATTTTATTTTACCTTTTTTGTTTTCAAAAGTGTTGTAGCTTTATGGCATATTTGCATTATTTTCTAAAATCTGATATTTATGCAAACGGCCCACTGAATTCTGGTAGTTTTTGCAAATCCTTCTAAATTTTATATTGATAAAATAAATGAAAACCATATCTAATTAGTGACAATATAAATGAAATTAAGATAAGTACAATAAAAATATCTACTAATAATCAATTAATAGAGAAGTTTTGTTTTAGTAGGGATGTTTTGTTTTAATAGATATATTATATATAAATATATAATAGATTAATTGAAAACTTATAGTATTTGATTTGAAATTTTATTGTAATTATCAATTAATAATCTGATATAACTGTAAAGTGAATTAATAAAGGAAAGTATTACATTAAGATATATTAAATCATATTCAATCAAATCATAAAGATTTCCCTAACGCTTAAAATTGGAAACAAATATATAAAGTATTGAATTTTGGAAATAGGATAAAGATATTATATATAATTATTATATTGATTTTTTTTAAAGCAATAAAATGCCATGTGGCAAAATGAATATGAGTGTGCCATGTGACATAAGAAGTTTGTATGCTTAGTTGGGAGTGGCATGTGACATATTGGTTTAGTAGATACTAGCATAGTGTCCATGCCAAGCACGAGTTTGGTTCATTATATAGTTTTATATTATTAGATAATCTAATAAGAATAAAACTAAAACAAAATTAAAAAATATTATACTTTTAATTAACTTAATGAAACACATATGATATTAAAAAAATGATCCTCATAATATTAAAAAAATTGATACATTTTGTGTTTATGTAATTGTATATTTATCTAGAAATTTAAAATTATCAAGATATATATATATATATATATATATATATATATATGAATGTATATAATATAATGAACGATTTAATTATATTGTAATCATATGATAATATAAATTTATTAATATACTAATCACCAATAATAATTGTAGAATAGATGTATTATGGAACTTAGTTTATCTTATCTAATATAAGAAGAAAAAAAAGGAGATATACTATATCGATACTCAACTTCGAGATATAATAGACTATATTTGATACTTCTTCTCAACAATTAATTCCAAAAACTCGAAACGACATTTCACTTTTTCAGTGTAATACATCATTTAGCAACATTATGAATGTGCATGACATGTACTTGAAAGTAATCTACGAATAATATATCCAATTTCTATAATATATCACAAAATATGAAAGTTACACATTTACATTTCTTATGTTTCTATAGAATTTGAAATCTTTAAGGCTTAGAATTTAATAATTACATAATTCAAAGTTTAAATCAATAACTAATTTTTTATAGCCTAAATTTTATGGTGATACATCATACATGTACGGAAGGAGCAATTACGAAATCATTTATAACTAATTATTATATTTTTATTTGTCCTAGTCCCATATATTATAAACTATTCATTCCTTCTTTCTTTATATTTTTTATAAAAAGGATCCATATCAACATCAATTCAAAACTGCCCATACAATATAAAATATATGTAAATGTAATATTTTGCCCTAGTCCCATATATTATATTACTTTATGACTTTTATCTAATAATATGGTTAAAAATAAATTATGGGTAAAAAAGTATTCAATAAACTCAAAAAGAAAAAAATTGTTTTGGAATTATTTTATATCCTTATAGCCAAATATATTGTTCAACGACATGCATTTAATTTGATTAATTTGCAATTTAATTGAAATTCTAATTTTGGATAAGTTTTGGTATATGGGATATATTTTATTGTTCAACTAATACATTTTATTAAAATAAATTAAATAATATCAAATTAATAATTAATACAGTCAATCTTTATATGTTCAAAGCAATTACTTATTATTAGTTTATTAAGTAAAAATAATCAAAAAATAAAACATAGCTTTTTAAGATACGAATTAAATAATTTGTTGATATAAACATGTAGAGATTTAAGATAGAAATTACAAGAATAAAACGGGAAATCTTGATAAGATTTTTATATTTTTTTATTGATATCTTTATTTAATTAAAATAATTAGTTATCATTAAATTTTTATTTAAAAAACAATTAAAACGGACCCGTTGTTATAATTTTTTTAAAAAAGATTGGATGATGTGGCGAATGTTAGTTGGATGGTGATGATACGTAGACGAATTGAACGTGGTGACGACATGTAAAACTTAAGCCTCTCCTTTAGTATATACTAGTAGGGTTTGCGTGCGCAAGCGCACACGAGGATTGATGCAATTATTTCATAAGAATATTAATGAAGTAGATGTAATAATCGAGCACATCATCTAACAACGCATTGAGTAGTATATGATTAAAG
The DNA here is from genome assembly GCA_027886185.1 of Rheum nobile. Classification (NCBI taxonomy): domain Eukaryota; kingdom Viridiplantae; phylum Streptophyta; class Magnoliopsida; order Caryophyllales; family Polygonaceae; genus Rheum; species Rheum nobile. The sequence continues at coordinate 1,037,624 of WOAB01000309.1, forward strand.
ATAAAAACATGGGTTGTTATATAAAATTAGTTACAACCACTTATTAGATGCATATACTACATATATTTTGTTGTTATAAAAAAGATACAATATTTCTAAACAAAAAGATTCTCTAAAGTAAAATCGTCGTTTATTAAATTCTAATTTGATTTTGTTTATAGTGTATGATCAAATGGTTTCAAAATACTTTAACATAATGAAATAAATTGATATAAAAAACAATATGTTGATATATTGTTTAAATGAAATTATTTATTTATTTTGTAAGTATAGATGTTGTATGACATGGATACCATGATAATTTACTACAAAAAAGACCTGATTAACTATATCCAAAACAAGCGGGTCGCAACCGCTAGGCATTCATTGTTTGTCCATAAAACAAAAACAATATTACAACTACATTTTTAAAATCGACAGGCATTAATCTGTCATTACAAAACTGGATTCATCAATAACAACAATAAAACAAAGCAAACTCCCCAAAGACCCTTATAAACTTCACTGACGACAGGCAAACTCCAATGATGACTTCAACAACATTGCAATGTTAATGACCGCGTCCAACGATTGGTCATTATACATCCATTCTCTTTGGATATGCAAAATATGTAAGTTATTGTTAAATATAAGACTACATTACGTATATGACAATCCAAGTCTTACATCTACCTGATGAAGTTGCATATCCCAGGTCCTATAATCAATCAAGTTGTCGGGAGTGCGTTCCTTCAATGCACGCAGTCGGTCGATGAGTTCGCGTTGTTTGTCCCTATACTTATAGTAATCGCGCTCACAGTTCTTGATAGACTGCATGTAAGTGGACCATCTATCATTATCTATTCTTTGCCCTAAAGTATACGCAAAAATATAACCAAAATCAGACCACAATAACCACTAATCAGTTTTATACATATATTTGACATGGTTAATAAATAAAGGTGTTTCATTACCACCACCATCCTGATTCATGCCTCGTGCAATTTGGAGCATATCCCAGAGCTCGGCAAATGCGAGGATCGTGGGTCTGGACTCATCATTGTTGTCAGCCATTTGGTATCAACCTGCATCACATCCCACAATCCACAAGTCATTGAGTGAATTTGGCAGCCTATAAAATGATTACGAACCTTAAATAGAAACAAGACAAACATAGTAAAATAATGGAATTCATATGGATTAGGATACTATTGGTGAAGCAAACCTAATAAACAACAAAATTACATGTACACAATTACACACGTTTAAGTAATTGGAGATCTAATTTATCACCAATTCTTAAGTAACACCATTACTGAATTTAATTTTGTGTTGTGCAACCAAAATTCAATTGTTTTGATGGTTAGAGCATTGGGAATGAACTGTGCCATAAAATATCAAAATACTATATTACCTGGAAAAGAAGAAGAATGTTGCAATACATGTATAATCCATTGTCAGACAATGCACCAAAAGAACCATGTAGAGACAAATTCAATTACCACTTCTGTGATAACAACTACTTAAGTGGTTATAGTACTATTCAGTTAATTTAGTCTACCTGGAAAAGTGGACATTATTGTCCATAGTTAACAATCTCAAGAAGAAAACCGATGATGGATACAAATGTATGACAAAGGGAAAAAAATGAAAAAGGAAATGGAAACACAATTGTTGCGAGTATGCTATAAAAACAAAATTGAGATGTGGAAGATAATTAAGAAACTATCCTCTATGAATACTTACAATGATTTAGAAAATGTCCTTGTTGCCGTTTTCTTTTTCTGGAGAACAAAAATCATCGTGTGAAATTTACCTTATTCCATATATATAGTATAGTAGTAATAGAAGGAGAATGACAGTTTAAAAGGTGGTTAACAATGTAACCAACCAGTAGTGGTTGAACGGTTTACAGTGCAATTTTGTCTGGTTTAATCGTAAAGGCCCTAACTGTTATCAGGTTTTTCTGGGCCCATCGTCTCCATCATACTCGATGAGACCTTGCAAGCATATAGCGATTATCACAGAACTTTTGCCCACAGAGAGCTTAACACCCAATTTGAATCAAGACAAAATGAACGTCATGAATTCTAATTTAGGTTTTGTAAACCTTCATAAAGACATTCTTCTATAACCTATAATATTGACTTGCACAAGCAATAATATTAAACAAAAAATCTGAAATATTACCTTTCAGACTTCGAGTGCAAGCACAAGGGACCTTAAATTTCTGAGCGAGGTCTTGCTCTTCGAAAATTCGATACTCCACTGTCTAGATCAATAGTTCGTCTTCACTCAACACTTGATTCTCGTTCTCATTCAATCGATCTAGGATAGCGATTAGGGATTATAGATGTGAAAGAGTAAGGTTTTGAAAGGGAGGTATCCATCGGTGGTTTGATGGAATTCTCTGACGTTTGGATTTCCAAAATCAAATTTCACGATTTACAAAGTTTCTAGCTAGGTCTGCGCATTTTTTACAGGTAGACGAAGAGATGGAGGCGCATATCGTGTAAAACTCGGTGACCAGATAGACAAGAACATACAATGTATACATTTAAAATGATTTAATTAAAACATAGGTTGTTTTGGGCGTAATATTTTTAGAAATCACAATAATTTTTTTTCTTGTACGTTACATATTTTTTGGGAAATGCATAACATCCATATTGTTGATGATCTTTCCACACAGTAGCAATACGTGAACCTTTACCTATATAAAAAAAATTAAAGCCATTTATCATATGTGTATAGTACAATCTAATGATCTCATTTAAGAGAAAATAAAATTAGGACTTAGTAAAAGAGTGCTTTACTTTAGCGGATGTCATTGGTTTCAATACATTATAAAATGGTCTCGCGCTGTTAAGGAAACATGAGTTGTCTGAGCCCTGGAATTATCTTCGAAACGGTTCTGGTCTATCCGAAATTCCAAATGGGTTCTCATGCTTCAAATGCACTACAATATATTCATCAAGAACGTAATTCAATTCGATAAATTGTGTTGATTGGATGTTGGATTCAGGGCTCACAAGCGATGGCATGACATGTTTGATCTCTTCTTGCTTGTCACCACAAACTCTACAGATAATACCAATCTCCTCATCCAAAATCAAATAATGCTCCCCTTGGTTGCAAAGTATTTGGTTGAATTACCTATCCTACCATATTGTGATATATGGATGTGCATAGCCTAATGTCGGATCCAACTCCCCACCATAATCAGATCCAAGACCACACAAGTAGGAATGGTAACTCGTTTTGAACTACTGCAAGCGGTGCAGATTGGTGGGCTAATATCATTATGCTCCAAGATCTTTAAGTTCTTGTGCACATGTTACCTCTTCCCAATTCGCAACACCAAATCGCATAGCGTAATATTCTAAAGATGGCTTGATTCCTTGTTGCTTATGTTTTTTGGGTGAGGACTCTTTTTCAGCTACTAAGATCTTCAAACAATGATGAGTGAACACATACTTGAGTCCGATATGCCACTTCATTCTTTGGTTTGAGTATAAATCCCTGCTATCACAATCAAAAGTATGCAAGAGAGATGAAAATACGTTAGTATATAATAACAAATTTGTTAGTGTTTTGTGATGATATTGTGAACATTATGTATTCGATATATATTTGTAAATCTGTTCTGGTGCAAAGTGTGGTTAGAATCTGTTGTTTATGTTGTTTTTTTAGGTCATAAAAGTTAAGATTGCGAAAATAAAATGCAAATATTTTGTAAAGTTACAATTTAATCAATAGTATAAGAATATACATGAGAAAAAATCAAAAGCACAATTGCTATTTTCCTTACCAGTGAAAACATATAGTACTCTTTCGTTTCTCCTGGGTAGATGAAAATGATTTTATGTGAATCATAAGGCGTTTGTGAATCTACTCAATAAATTGTGCATGTCATTACTACCGAGCATATGTACATATAAATAGCCCATTTGAGTTTGTCGTCAGTGAGTCCATTGGGCAAAAAAAAGGACCTCACATATGACGTGGATCAAATAACACTGCTAAGCCTTTTATGTAGGTGATTTTTTTTTCCGAAATTGTAACTACTTACAAATTCAGCCCTAATGTTTAATGTATCTTGATATGGATGATACTATTGCATTTTATATCCAATCAGTACCTCTTTCTATTTTTTTGAGTTATTATAATTAATATTCACATATTTTTGAATAATATATTTTTGATATAATATTTCATACCCTTTTCTAAGTGTTAGAAATGTCATGCATGTTATTCCTATAAACTTTTTTCGTTAGACCATAAGTTATTACAATTAATTAGATTTTTGCAATTATGAGTATATATGGTGAGACTTTTATTTTGCATATTTTAAGGAAGTTCAATGAAACGGCAAACATAATTCAACATAATTCAGGATTTGTTGTGATATACCAATTCATTATGTGTGTTAAATAAAGCTGTATAAATCATTGATACCACACATAAAAGCAGATATTAGAAATGAAAAAATATAGTTGTATAGAAAGAAAAAATTGATAATTTCGGTTAATAGTGTGAATATTATTGTGATAAAATTGTAAATATACATTTTTTTCCAAATGAAAGTGCAAGAAGTGTTTTGTAAACTTATGATTTAATTAACATTATAAGGAAAATGTAATTATAAACCAGAAGCATAATTTGGATTTTATACCTGTCAAAATATATGCTATCCTCTCATTTTCTTTTGGGTTGATGAAAGCAAATTTTTTTGTAAATAAGAAAGCTTTGCTCAACTTGTCCTCATATAAATACTAAAGCTTGCTCAATTTTCATTGAGTCCATTGGACCAAAAAATAGCGCACACGTTATGCCGGTAGGTTTTAATTTTTCTTTCCTGAAAGCTTTTTTCTTTCAGGTGATATCTGTAAGTTTTTCTGTTTGTGCTGATAGATTCACGTGAGTTCTTGCTGTCATTGTCTTCTCTTTTGTTGTTGTTGTTGTTGTTTTTCTGGCTTTCATTTTGTACACATATTTATTTTATTTATTCAAACGGAAAGAGACTTGATTTTTTTTACAGATACGTGATATGTAAAGTAATTTTGGTTCAAACTATGATGTAATTTTGTGATTAAGAATTGCATTTTTCGCTATTGTCTCTTTGAACATGTAGATATTTATAGATTGAAAATGATGGATTGATTATTTATCAACACGTATAAATCTCAGTAATGACAAATAAGATACGTGCGATACTAAGAATACAAGAGTGGAGATGAATATGTAGTTTCAAAGATATTTTACCAACCCCATAAGGAGGTTTCCAAGTATGACCACAATGTTATGGCGACAATGGAACTAAGACTCCAAAACCAGGTTCTACTAGACCCGGTACAGAGGCAACTGATTGGGCAGTAAAATATTCTAGAGATTGCTTGATTACTTCCTTTTGACATTTTTTTGGATGAGGATTTTTTTACACCTACTAAGATCTTCAAACAACGTTGAGTAAAAAGATGCTCAACTATGATGTGCCACCTCATTTTCTACTTTAAATAGAAATCCCTGAAAAATGTGAACACATAAAAATAAGTAATGCGAGATTTGTGGAACAACCAGGTTTGTAAAAGTACATTTTATCTAGAGGATAGTGGAGGATTTTTTTGTAAACCTACAATTTAATCGATAATATAATGAAGGTATAAGAATAAATCATTTTGTTCGTTCGCATAGATTGAAATCATTTTCTCTGCATGATAAGGCACCTTCGAATTTAGTAAGCAATGTGTGTATAAGTACATATAAATACTGGATTTTGGTTTAACTGTCAAAGCACCATCTGAGTGGGCTTTTTGGGTCCAATGGACTCACCCAAAAAAGCCCACTCAGATGGTGCTTTCAAAACAGGTTTGGTAGTTGTGTAGCGGTAAAAGAAAAGAAAAAATTGCAGCCCCAACCATAAAGAAGTTTTTTTTAGCAAAAGTAACTATGGCTAAAAAACTTATAATATTTTAATGCTAAAAAATCACCATTGTGCACACAATGGTTGATTTTTTAACAATGTTTTTAACCAACTTTTTAACTTTCTCTTTCTGCCACATCATCTAAAAAATTTCTTTTACTTTTTTCATACCTTTGATTTTTCAACCGAGATGTTTTCACTCTATAAATTTTATGAAAAACATATATAAATGGGTGTCTATGGATAGATCAAAAGCAATTATAGATATTGTATATACTTTTTAAAATAAACAAAATTAAATTCAACCTGAAAATGACTAAAATAACTGTAAAAACTAACTTCTCAGCTGAAACGGGTTGTCTAGCCGATTCTTAGTAAGAAATCACAAAGAAGGTTTTTTAGTAGAATTAACTATAGATAAAAAAAATTAGTATAATTTAATGTTAAAAAAACACCATTGTTCATTGTTGGTGGTCTTGACATTGGCTTTAAAACGAACAGTACAATTTAATTGTTCTACAGATTGACTTAATGTACTATTGCATTTCTTGGTTTTGGGAAAGTACTATTGAAGGGTTGGATTGACCAAACAACATTGGGAAACTACTCTCTCCGATCAAAATTCATTTTTGTCCCTATATTTTCATTTTCACTTCTATTATTATTTGTCCAGTGTTGAACAATTTTCTTCAGCTTTACGATTCCCTTTTAGACATGTTTCATTAAATATATCCTTTCGATTCAGGTTTATTCGACGTTGAAAGGAACTTGCAAAGTTATTAAATTCATCTCTTCCTCTATAATGAAAATAAAGTAATTTTTTGGATGCAGTAGTAATAACCACGGAGTGTAAAAAGAATTCCTTGAACGAAGATAAAGTATTTCAGATACCTATAAAGAACAGAAGAATTGCAAAACGTCATTGGAAAGGAGAATTAAGAGTAATGTGTAGCAGCATGTACATTGGTGATAGACTAAAAATCTCAACTTATTAAATACGTAGTAAAAATGTAATCAATTTTTATTTGATCAAACCGATAAAACGGTCTTTTTTTTCAAAAAAAAAAGTCTTCATAAAAAATTAACGGAACGTTACTTTAAAAGTTTCCCTAAAATGTTATAATTGCATGCAACTAATTAAAATAGCAAAGCCACCCACAATGCTGGTTTTTTAGCATTAAAATATGATGAGTTTTTTAGGTGTAGTGTACTTTTGCTAAAAAGTCTTATTTACCTTTGCATGTATTTTAAAAACCGAAAGTATTTCAGTTTTGCAGGTTCACGTGAATCTGTACATATTCACATCAATGGAGTGCACTATGTACTCTATCTTCTAGCATGCAACACTTTTTATTAAAAATTTGTTTTTCCTTTTATGAATTGCTATAGGCGTTTTTTTTAATCTGGCCATGCATAAGCTAGTGTTGTATGTTTTACTTACTCGGCTATGATGTGCATTGAAACCCAAATTTGTCTGACATTTGAACCTGAAGCTGAACTAAACTCGATTTGTTTGTATATCTTGCTCTATAACTATTTTTTTTGGGTGAGAATTGCTCTATAGCTATATAATACATATATATTTATAGCTATACTAAAGTGTAGTTTGTTTTTAAACTATTTATATTGTCTTTTCAAATATGTATTGAACAAAAAAGGAGCGTTAAAACATGTACGTCCGTAGGGTTAATTTTCTATGTCGCTATTTTTTTTCCTTTTTTTTCTATAAGGACTTCAAATTTTATTGTGTTTCTTATAGTAATTTTACATGTGATATACTGTTTTTTTTTTGTCTCAATAGCTTCAACATGACTACACACTTTCAAATGGAGGAAAATGTTGAAGTCATAGGATCGGAAGAAGGATTGCTTGGTTCTTATCATTCTGCAATAATAATTGAAGTTTTATCATTAGTAGGATTTTATCTTATTACATACGACAGATTATCGCGTGATGATCGTCTAGGCCATCTCCAAGAAATTATATCAGCTGGACTGTTACGCCCTATTCCTCCTATTAGAACTCAAGTTGTGTATCCAAATAGGAGAGCACGTAGATCTATGGACAAGAGAGGGGTGGCGGTATGGTACTATAATAAGAACTCATGATGTTGATAGGTATGAAGTTAATTTCTCTTATTTCAATTACAACAACGTTATTATGAGTGGGCAGGATCTCAAACTTCATCTTCATTGGAATGGGAACACATGGATACGTCCTACAATTGTTGTGATTAATATAGATTAGAAAGCTATGGTTTGTTTTTGGTAACTTTGTTTGATGTTGTTCGTGTTCACATAAATTTTATTTCACTTGAAATTATCATGTAATAAGAGTGCAAAAGATTGTGTGTATATGTGTGTTTTCCCTGCTGTTTAAATAGACGTCTTTGAAGTTAAACTAATTTGTGATAGATCCCGACTTCCATTCTTGTGAACATTGGTTTCCAAGGTGAGATAGAACCAGTTTATGCTAGTCTTTTAACTAGAAGTACGTTTCGTGTACTGGTTGCCGACCTTGTCGGGTCTGTCGTTGATCATGTTGGCTTGCAGAGACAAAAATCAAGTACGAACAATCTGATTGAGAATCCATGGTTATGTTGGGATCGCTTCAAAATTAAGGCTCAATAATTGACCCAAAGAGAAAAGGAGGATCGCGCTTGGTTTGGATGTTATTATCATATGCCATTCAGGTCTTGAATTTTTTGGTTTAACTCTCACCTCCTATTTTTTTCCTTTTTCTCTTCCACCCGCTGATCTCTTTACTATTCTTTCTTACACATCCATACCTCAATATCCCTATCTAAAATTGGGTGTCCCCTTGTCACTTTCTCATGTCTCCATGTCTTCACTTTTTTGTATTCACATAAACAATTACGTGGACTTTTTATTCAGGGACTTGCTTGTGCCGGTTTCATCCTGTTTTGCATTGAAGAACACATGAATAAACATACATATCGTGTCCTCCATTTCAAGCGTGAGTGGAAGAAGCATGCTCGTGGGATACTAAATTCGATCAAACAAAAAAAAAGGAAAAGCCTTCTCGCTTTACTCAAAATCTTTTGGCACAATGCTTTAATGTATCATTCACATACACAAATTGAAATTTGGAACCTTTTGACTTTTCTGAGAACACTTGTATTATTAACTAATCTGGTAAACAATTTGAAGCAAAATATTACTGACCTTGTTAAGAAGTACACATTCTGCCATTGACCCTTTATATATGTAGCTATAAGTATATATAGGATCTAGTGATGGATCGATCCTTTAGCAAACCTATGTAAACATCAAATTTGATAAAGGAATCGAGTCATCTCTAGAGCTCATATATAACATTATGTGTACAACAAGATTATTTCAACACTACGCATATACATATAAGGAGATAACTTTAGAAAATAGCAGATAGGAATGAAGGTGTTTGATGCCAATTCATATATTGTACATGTATATATATATATATATATATATATATATATATATATATATATATATATATCTACGCTCTAGTGAAACAACTTACTAGGGTAAAACGAATGGACAAATTTGGGGCATTGGATGAAGATGAAACGGATGGACTAGATTAAATAGAGGGAGGTGCACAATATTTTGGGTGGAATGCACACACCAAATTTTTTACCCACCCATTTTTTTTGGGATATGATTTTCATCCTCTTCCAAATTGTACCCAAATCTGATTCACTTTCCTTAATTAATGCCCCACTCCTCTCTCTCTCTCTCTCTCTCTCTCTCTCTCTCTCTCTCTCTCTCTCTCTCTCTCTCTCTCTCTCTCTCTCTCTCTCTCTCTCTCTCTCTCTCTCTCTCTCTCTCTCGCAGATCAAGTTCCTCCATTGAAGCGTCTCTTCAAGCTTCATCTCTGTCTCTCTCTCACACTGCACTCATCACTCAAAGCTTTCATAAAGCATGATTTTACTCCACGCTATGAAGTACATTTCTATGGGACTTTCATTCATTTAATACCTTCTGAGGTCCGAAAGCTTGATTGTCATAGTAGTTTTGATCATCTGTTTAACATTAAATCTAGTAGTTGAGATGATGTTTTCATTATACCTTCTCGTCTAACAATGCATCAAAATAACAGAAATTAAGAATTATACATAAATAGGTATACAGATAGACATTTAGAAAATGTAGATAACATATTTATTAACCACTAAAAATCCAAATATGGTAAGTGAAGTTGAATAAATACATTTGCGTAGCATTCTCATTCATATCATTTCTATATACCTAAATTTGTACTAAAAGATTTAAGATTAAAGTAAAAAAAATTGAGATAATTTTAATACCATGTAGTGAAATCATCCTGGATGCATTGATAAACATCACCAAGCCATACATTACCAAACACTTTGCACCTATTACATGTTCAAAACAACTTTGTCTTTCGTTGTCCTGTAAAATAAGCAGAAAATTTCTGATTAAATTTGAATACAATGCAGAATAGTAAGAAAGAATATAAGATCGAAGTATTTAGTACAGACAGTGCTCATCTTATTAAACCATTTATACAAATCAACATAACTATCAGTTAGATCTACATCTGTATAGCTGCAATGACAATCTTATACAAATTGAGTTCTTTTCTTTAGTAAAAGGTGTTTCATAAAGTCATTAAAATACAAATTTATTTATCACATATATACGAAGAATGAATGATTATATAAATAGAAAGATAGTATGAGTTTTACTACGTACAGTCATGAAGTTTACAAGAAATGTTTTTCTTGTATTCTAAAGGTTCAGAACACAAATCTCCTTTACCTACTTGAAAGCAAACAATAGGACTGAGTATTGTTGAAGTTCGATGCATTTATTCCTCTACTTTTGACCATATATGTCTTCATCATACACATAATGGTATGACAAAGCCTAAGAACAATGCAATAGTTATAAGGATTGTAATCTTCTATTTACATAATATAATGTGAGTATAAAAGGATTAATAGATATACCTTAAGTGATTCATCTGCAGTCGTAAAAGAGCGACTATTTTATATAACTTCTGCTTTCGTTAGAACTTCAAAGGATACCACATTTTCAACCATTTGTGTGTTGTATTGTGGGTCTGCAAGCGGCTTTGTAAATACTTTAAGGGTGGTCCTTTCTTTTACCCTTGAGCAACTAACATAAAACTGTCCGTGCGAAAAGCATGGTTGCCGTAAATATATCCCAATTTGATCAAGTGTTTGTCCTTGAGATTTATTAATTGTCATTGCAAAACACAATTTAATAGGAAATTGTTTGCGCTGAAACTGAAAATGATACTTGGATGATGATGGAGCTTTAAGGGTAATCCAAGGAATCAAAACATGTTCACCTTTATAATAGCCGGGTGAAATTTCACAGACAATTGTATTGCAATAAACAAAATTACACACCATTCTTGCACCATTACACAAGCCAGACGTTGGATCTAGACTTTACAATAAAATTACAAGTCAATTTTTTTTTTAGAATTAATTCATGTGGACTCATTCCTGAAGGACATAGAGTATTTATGAACTCCAGCGGGTATACTTTGCAGTTGTCATCTATTGCATAATCTATACTTGTATATAAAACTCATGGAAATCTTTCAATCAAAGCTGTGTTTATCATATCAACATCTTCATTCGTAGGAGTTAATATGGCTCGGCCACAAAAAAATGGAGTTATCTAGTGAAGGTCTAAGCATTTCTGGGAAAATGTATTGCACCAACAGATCAAAGCAATTTTCATCGATGGTAATGCATTCTAAAATTTTAATTGGTATTTCGATTAAAGTCTTTTCTGTATTTTGTAGAGATCCATTACCAAGCCGCAATAGAAATTCTGAAAAAATAGGGTCTTGGCTTGCTCGTATATTTTTTGTTAGTTTGAATTTTATGAGTTTTGGCCACAGGTAAGAACTCACCAAGCTAGCACAAGCCGCTTCATGTTGTGTTTTGTGTGGCAATACCGGCAAGACTTGTATGAAATCTCCACCAAAAACTACCACCTTTCCTCCAAAAAGATCTTTGTTATCACATAAATCTTGCAAGAGTAAATCCAATGCTTCTATGTTTTCTTTTTTTACCATAGATGCTTCATCCCATATTATAAGAGAAGATTCTCTAAGCAAGTGTGCAAGACTGCTTTGTTTGGAAACATTACAAACTAAATATCTATCATCAGCAATGGGTAGCTTGAAACGTGAATGCGATGTTCTTCTAGTAGGTATATTTGATGCCGCAATTCCCGAGGTGGCGGTTGGAAGAACAATATTTCCAATGGATCGGGTTTTGGCATAAAGCGCACAATAGAGAAAGGATTTTCATGTTCCACTTGGACCATCAATAAAAAAGGTACCGGGAGAATTTGATTTAATGTGTTTCATTATGCATTTGTATGCAGCTCGTTGTTCTTCATTAAGTACTTTTGGTGCTTTAACATAACATGCAGGATCAGGAGCATTCAATGCATCACTGATATATTTTGTTATCTTATAACTACATGTCTCCAGCTTCAGATAAACATCCAACTTATAAGACTTTAGATTTTTTTCCCATGGCATCCAAATACTTCTCAATCTCAAGACATGTTAGATGTAAAAAAAATCAGTTTCTCCTTTATACTGAAATGCGAAATCATCTGAAATACATTTGTAATGTTGCTCCCACAATGATACTGGATCTATATGTTCACAATGCACAAGCAATGTCGCGAACAATCTACGCAGTGCTGATGGCATTTGAAATTCCGTTGCTTCTTTCATGCATGAATCAACATAGTCATCTCGTTCAACCAAACCTATCTTTTCAGCTGCTTCTTGGAATGTACTACATCTGTAGCCATCAATTGTTTAAAGGTCTATGAACGATTTTGCTGACTTAATGTGTGTGAGAAGAAGTCGAAGGTAATATCGTTCCCCTTCCGCGGGATTAACATACGTCAACCTTCTATTGAACACTTTCTCTTTGTCCATGACTTATTAGATTTATTCCATACATAGTGCATTGGAAGTTCAGAATATAGATATGGAGGGTCATCTAGATGATCATTGTTATAACTAAAAAATCCCATCAGCATAGTTTTTTGACGATTTTCATTCGTAGCCACATTCTGCAAATTTCCGGATTCATGAAATGTGACAAGATGCATGTGTGTTAAATGTACTTGCAGTGGAATTACAGCAGGAGTCATTTGATATAAGTCAAACCCAAATATTCTCCAAGCAGATTCTGGAGGAGATACCCATCTAGAAGATTGAAATGATGTGATTTCATCTCGGATATCAGAATCCGTATCAGATATGTTAAACGAAATTCGATCATGTCCTTTGTATTAGAGTTGTACAAGTCTGGGCTGGCCCGTCCGGTTTAAAAACTGGGCCTGGACAACAATATCGGCCCGGTCAGGCCAGGCCGGGCCAGCCCGGTACAGTAACGGGTCGGGCATGGACACATCTCTAGGCCCGAACGGGCCTAGAGGCCTGGCCCGGTACTGTTCATATATATAATATATATTATATTTAATTATTTAAAAAATACCCTAAATCTCCAACTTTCCCTATCTTCTTTTTCTTTCACGCCGCCCGCCTCCATTCTCCATTTCTCCTTCTCTGAATTTCCATCTCCAAAGTCTGAATCTCCATTTCTCCACCCTCATCCAATCTCCATCTCCATCCTCCAATCTCCATCTCCACTTCTCCAGTGGAGATTCTCCACCGACCACCAGTCGCCATCTCCGTCCTCCTCCCTCCATCTCCAGTCGACAGGCCGCCGGTCGCCATCTCCGTCCTCCTCCATTTGAGGCCAGTCCTTCTCCCTCCATCTCCACTTCTCCAGTCGCCAGGCCGCCATCTTCGTCCTCCTCCATTTGAGGTCAGTCCTCCTCCCTCCATCTCCACTTCTCCAGTCGCCAGGCCGCCGATCGCCATCTCCGTCCTCCTCCATTTGAGGCCACCAAACCAGTCGACCGAGAACAGATCTGCACTAGGCCGACACTGCAACCAGTCGCCTCTCTCCACCGAGCCCTTGCCAGCGGCACCACCAAGCCATCCACCGAGCTCAAGGAACTCCTGAAATGGGCCAGCCCGCTGGGTAACCCGGCCCGGCTGACCGAACGGGCTTGGACAAAAAACTCAACCCGGTTAGACCGGACGGGTTTAGCCCGGCCCGGTCAACCGGGCAAAAAATGTGAAAAACCTGGCCCGAACCCGGATTTGTACAGGTCTACTTTGTATATATACTTGTAAATGTATTTAATGTCTTCTACTGTGGAACAAACTTCAACATTTATGTGACAATCAAAAGATGCAAGAAGATAGGGATTATGCGGTATAACCCATCGGTTATCTAACTCGACACCTTTAATGGAAACAAAGTCCCCATTTTTCCTTCTTCTATAAATTGGGTAGGTGTCATTGCCACATGTCATAAAATCATAATAGTCTTTTGGATAGTTAAATCTGCAGTAACCGCGAAAGCCTATTTTTTCATGCAAGAACAACTTAGATCAAGAATTCCACACGGACCATGAAGCATGTGTTTTATAACAAGCCTGTGCAAATATGGATTTTCAGTGGAAGGTAACTCTGCACATACAAATTGATCAAAAACTTCTGGGCTGAGTATCTTATGTGTAGAGCACAATATTACTAAGATATGCGCATGTGGTAAACCACGCTTCTGAAACTCAATAACTTCAACTCTTGCTTTAACTGGACCAAAAATATTCTCCTCCATTATTAATTTTTTCAACAACGTGAGTTTAGATTGAAAAACCTTGGCTACTATGTCGGGTCTATCTTGAGCATTCTCTCCTGACTCTAACTTTTTTTTTATCTCTGCCAGCCTGGATTACAAGTTATTGTAACAAATAAATTTGGCTTACCAAATTTCTGAACAAGAGTCATCGCATTTAGATATTTGTACCTCATATCCCTAGGACCACCAATAAATGAGGGTGGCAATATCACACGTTGTCCAACACGAGAGGCATTCATAGTGCCATCATTTACACTGTCAATAATACCCTAGTACAACTCACTTTTTTTTATTCATACATAAGTAGTCCAAGCGAGTATTCTCAATTTTCACATACATATAAACTATATATTGAAGAAATATTTTGCCAGAGCGAATCAAGAAATTGTTTGGCCGTATTTGAAGTTTATAAGCATAATATTCCCTGCAAGATATTTCATAACCTTCTTTTGGCGCTCTTAACGTGGATACTACCCAAAAAAATGATTCAAGTTACTAAGCATCAGAAGAATATATGAGAATAATTGGTAGAAAGGTAAAATGAAAACCTGTTGATTCTCGAAGTAAAATATCAGACGTGTCTTGCACCAAACATGTTGATATCGGAAAAGTAATATCATGATTTTTACGTGCACTCTTTTTCTTCACTCTTTTCAGACCGCGATGCCATCCTGATTATCCTTTTGAAAATAATAGAGGATATTGTAAAGGATCATAGCAGCCATAGTAGTGTTAAATTATGTGGGGCTCGTTTGATTTGCCATAAACTATAATATGCGGATTGTGTATCTAATCAAAGTTTGCATCATCAACAAATATTATAGCTACTTTATTGCATGTTGGAGCATTATAAACTCGTTGATCTAATATTGGATTATGAGAAATCACAATTCTCAAACTTTCTGTTATACAAACCTCTCGCAGGGATCAGAAGAAATATGCATATGGATTTTGATTCATGACTGTCATGAGAATTGATATGATATCTACATTGAGATTTTTAAATAGTTGAACCCTTGTGTCGATTTCAGAAGCACCATCATAGAAATACATCTGGAGATAATTCGGATTCTCTCCAATAGGTAACAAATCAAGAATAAAGTGATAGATTTGTCATTGTAGCATCAAAGTGTATATACCATTCTTTGACTTTTTCTTAAACTTTCCACCAATTGAAGTGAAAGCAAAGAAATTGTTATATACTCTGGCATATTTTCTAAATTCTATCTCATGATCATCATCCTTAATAAATAAATCAACAATTTCCTGTGGAGTTTCATTTGCAGCAAACCAAATTTCCCCATAAGAACAACAAAATGTTGGAAATTCATATGCAAATTTCACTACATTGCATTCCTTGCAAGTCGTTGAACTCGGCAGCACAATTAATGTTGTTGGCACGTGTTCCATACCAAGTGCTGCAAAGACTGGTTCTTTTTCTATGCGGCTCTTTCGTCTTTTTCTGCTTGTTGACGCTACTGATGTAGAATTGCTCGCCATTTTTGCATGTGGTGTGAAATGAGAATCTTCCTAATAGAATGTGTCCTTACATACGAAAATGAAGCATATATTATTTCTAGTTTGCTCACGTGAAGAACAAAACTGTATGGCATCCATCATGCAATCCAACAAAAGTATAACATATTATTGTATATTCATCAACATGCAACATAAAACATATGACAAACACGATAAATGGCATCAAGCGTCACAAAAAAAATCCACTGATATGGAATTTATATCAAACACATCTTATTTGAACAGATAAGAAACACATCTCTGCCGCTCTTCGCATCACTCTAATAAGATCATAATGCAAATTAAAATAAACGTATTAAAACTGTAAGTAATTTAAACTGAAATAAAAATTTAAAGCACATTCTATATAAATTTGCCAATAAAGAATATGGAAAACTGATTATGTCTATGTATGAGTAAGAACATAGGCATGAAGGGAATTAACACTCAATTGTAGACTACTCACTACTTACATACATAAAATAATGAAAAGATTTGCAAAACTCACAATCTTCATTTCAAAAAGAATTACCTTTAAATCAACTACAGCTAACAACACTATATTGCACACCATCGAGAAAAAGACATTCGCAACATCTCCTATGTATCCGGCTTACATAATAAACAGACGGATATTTAGTAGTGGTTTGCCTACCATACTATATAAAATTAGAAGAAAGTCATCCATTAGACAAAATTGCAGCAATCAAATGACATGAATAGTCAAGGAATCGATGCAAACAAACCAGAAAGAGAAGATTGAGAAGGCCCAGTATTAACACATTAAATTGACCAAAGTCGGCACCATGAAGATTGAACTAATACTTATACATTATCAAGATTCAAGAGAACAAAAATTCATCGATTATGCAGATCACATCACCTGACATTGTGTGACTTTTTTGTAAGTGGGAAATTTTGAAAATCGATCTCCATAGTAGGAGGTTATCCCCACCATAAGTCCTATCGTAGCACCTTCAACGACTACACAGGCTCGCATTAGCTCCTGACCTTATCTGAAACTTATTAAGCCAATAGTAAGGCCCCATCAGCTGTCAATACACCTAACATTGTAATAGACAAACTCCACGTAGTCAGATTAAAAGGAAGTCATCCATTATACAAAATTGCAACAATCAAAGGACATGAATAGTGAAAGATCCAATGCGAACAAACCAGAGAAAGAAGACTGACCATTGGAAGAAAAAAAGTAATTCCTTTGCCTCTGCAGAATTCAAAAACAATATACATAACAAACTCCACGTAGTCAGATTGGAAGGAACTCATCCATTATACAAAATTACAACAATCAAAGGACATGAATATTGAAAGATCCAATGCGAACAAGCCAGAAAAAGAAGATTGACCATTGAGAAAAAGAAGTAATTCTTTTGCCTCTGCAGAATTCAAAAACAGTATACATATAATTTATACAATACAAGAAACCAGAATACACATGAAACACAACCAAAATAAAATACAATCATAATTGCAAGCAGAATATATACAAAATACAACTATAATTACAAAAAATTGTAATCAAACCATAATTAGTTTGCCTCTGCAGAATTCAAAAGCAATATACATATAATTTATACAATACCAGCAACGAGAATATGAAACACAACCAAAACAAAATACAATCATAAGTGCAAGCAGAATATACACAAAATACAACCATAATTACATGAAGATGTAATCAAACCGCAATTCTTTTGCCCCTCCAGAATTCAAAAACAATATACACCTCTGTAGAATTCAAAAACAATATACATATTTATCCACACCATGTACAAACCGTAATTCTTTTGCCTTTGCAGATTTCAAAAACAATATACATATAATTTATACAATACCAGCAGCCAGAATATACATGAAACACAACCTATAATTTATACAATACTGGCAACCAAAATATTCATAAAACACAACCAAAACATAATACAACCATAAAACAATATACTTCTCTGCAGAATTCAAAAACAATATACATATAATTTATACAATAAGAGCAATCAAAATATACATAAAACACAACCCAAACAAAATACAACCCTAATTGCAAGCAGAATATACACAAAATACAACCATAATTACATGAAGTTGTAATGAAACCGTAATTCTTTTGCATCTGCAGAACTCAAAAATAATATACATATAATTTATACAATACCAGAAACCAGAATATACACAAAATACAACCTATAATTTATACAACACTGACAACCAGAATATATATGAGACACAACCACAACAGAATACAACCATAATTGCAAGCAGAATATACACACAATACAACCATAATTACATGAAGCTATAATCAAACCATAATTCTTCTCCCTCTGCAGAAATAAAAACAATATACATATAATTTATACAATACCAGCAACCAGAATATACATGAAACACTACCAAAATAGAATACAACCATAACTGCAAGCAAAATATACACAAAATACAACCATAATTACATGAAGCTGCAATCAAACCATATACACAAAATACAACCATAATTACATGAAGCTGCAATCAAACCGTAATTCTCTTGCCTCTGCAGAATTCAAAAACAATATACATATAACTTATACAATACCAGAAACCAGAATATACATGAAACACAATCAAAATTAATATCAGCAAACAGAATATACACAAAATACAACCATAATTACACAAAGCCATAATCAAACCGTAATTATTTTGCCTCTCCACTACTCCACCAAAGAGCAACCAGAATATACATGAAACACAACCAAAATTAATATCAATAAACACAATATACACAAAATACAACCATAATTACACAAAGTTGTAATCAAACCGTAATTATTTTGCCTCTACACTACTCCACCAAAATAAATAGAGGAAAAACCTAAACACAGACCGAACAACCAACCCAAAAAACATATGAAACAAACATCGTTTCCGAATGGCAAGACCAAAAATTGTCACCACAACTATAAACCTAGATCAACAATTTAATATGCAACCCAATACATAGAAACATGTAACTCACAATCACCAAAAAATACAAAATAACAACACAATGCACAAACAGTGTAGCTATAATAATTACAATCGAAGACAGAGACAAAAAATACAAAACAACAACACAATGCACAAACAATGTAGTTATAATTGTTACAATCGGAGACAGAGACAAACTTAAGAAATACATGTATAATGACCGCGACGGCACAAGACAAACGCAAGAAATCTAAGATAAGAAATGTAGAAACAGAGAGAATATGAGATCAGATAGCAGAAAAATACAAAACAACAACACAATGCACAAACAGTCTAGTAATCGGAGACAAAGACAAACTTAAGAAATACCTGTATAATGACCGCGACGGCACAATTACTAGGGCTGGAAATTATCCGCGGGTGACCGATCCACCCGAATAACCGACCCGAATTATATGGACGAAAACCCAAAAATTGTGGGTGATGGATGGGTCGGGTGATTGGTGAAACGAGTGGTGGATCGGATTTGGGTGAGAGCCCAAATTATTTCACCCGACCCATTAACCCG
Organism: Rheum nobile; assembly: GCA_027886185.1. NCBI lineage: Eukaryota > Viridiplantae > Streptophyta > Magnoliopsida > Caryophyllales > Polygonaceae > Rheum > Rheum nobile. The sequence goes on from WOAB01000309.1 coordinate 1,057,331, forward strand.
TATTTCACCCATCACCCGCTAAAATATATAACCCTAGTATATAAACATTTTTTTATTCTAAATTTCTAACCCTTATTTTTTTCATGCGCCGCTCTCTGCTAGTTTGCTCTCAGTCTCAGCCTCTCGGCCTCATCTCTCTCGTCGCTCGAGTCTCCACTGGAGTCTCCACTCACCGTCTCTGCGTCTCACCACTTCCGACTCTCACTCCGGTCCAGCGTCGTCGACGTCTCCTCTGGTCCTCCCTCCACCAGGTGTGCTTCTCTCAGTTCGTCACTGCCGATTCTTCCGACGCCTCTCCTTCGGTCCTCCCTTTTCCGGTCCAAACTGTCCTTCGTCGAATCTTCTGGCGCCAACTCTACCGGTCCTCTCTCTGTCCTTCCCTCGTCGATTCTTCCCGGTCCTCCCTCCTCCGGTAAGCCACTAACCTAACCTCCCTGTTTTAGTGTTTATGAAGATGTGGATTTGGGATTTACAGTTCATAGTTGTGGTGACTGGTAGGGCTGGAAATGGGTCGTCCCTAGTGACTGGTGAGCTGTAGTCCACCAAGAATTGGGTGATTGACTGATTGTAGCTACTTGATCAAAGTCCTGGAATTACTAGACACTAGTGTATACCTTTATCATTTTTTATTGAATATTCTTACTTCCTTGCTGATTTTTTTTTTTTTTCTGCTTTGCTTTGATCAGATAAATTTCATTTAGTACTTTGTCCATACTATCACATGCTAAAGGTATTAGTGGAAGTGTGGAACGTGGATGAATTCACTAGTAGCTCTTAATTTGCCATGACTCTGAATTGAGCTTCGGTGGATGAAGTGGAGACAACTTGATCAATGATCATAGCCCGGTTGTTAAAATATAACGCCTTAGGTCTTCATAAATTAAGTAGCCTTTTTCTTTGCTTATCTACTCCCTTCATCTATAAGTAAGTTGTGAGATAATTTATCCTTGACTTCACTGCTTCTCTGCTGCATTCACTTGCTTGCCTTTTATCCTTGACTTCACTGCTTCTCTGTTGCATTCACTTGTCAATTTTTGGTGTTTTTTTGACTGAATTGATTGGCTTAATTCTTACATGGTGTTAGTGCTGGCTGGAGTGACTGCTGAACCAATACTCTGCTTTTGAAGAATCTATCTACTACTTGTTTTTATTCATTTCGAATTTTTGATATGCAGAACTTTTCCACGTAGACTAATGCATTCGATGTAAACTTTTGAATGATATATTGACATGAAATGTCATTGTTTTGTCTCTAGTATTTCTATTAGTGGATTAATGTATTGCCACATGCCACCTCATTATTAAAGTATTTTGTTATTTTGCATTTTTCTTAGGCTTTGAGCAATTGATCAGGTGAAAATTGGAAAACGATTAGACGAATGGCTTAAAATGGATTAGCTTTATGATTTCCGCGGGTGGGTCGGGTCACCCGAATCACCTGCGGGTGACGGGTGGATCGGATATGGGTAAAGTGTTTCGCGGGTGATGGATGGATCGGGTGACAAATTTTTTTTCATGGGTGGGGTGGAGAAATTGGTTCATCCACCCATAATCCTACCCATTTCCAGCCCTAACAATTACCACGACAACACGAGACAAACACAAAAAGCCTAAGATGAGAACTCTGGAAACAAAAGGAATCCCACATAAAAGGTCAAAAAAAAATGGAGACAAAGACAAACGTAAGAAATACTTGTATAATGACCGCGACGGCACAATTACCATGACAGCACGAGACAAACACAAAAAGCCTAAGATGAGAACTCTGAAAACAAAAGGAATCCCACATAAATGGCCGAAAAAACAAAATCAGAAATTAGGGTTAGATGGCGAAAGAGGAATTCGCAGATAGAGATTAACAAGATGGAAGATTCGAAAATGGAAGCATAGGAAGAAATGATAGTGATGAACGAAGATCGGATCACAGATGGAGATGGCCAAACAGAGAAACCAAATTCATAGACGAAGATGACGAAAGAAAGAAAACGATAGATATGAACGAAGATCATATCACAGATGGAGATGGCCAAACAGAGAAACCAAATTCACAGACGAAGATGGCGAAAGAGAAATTTGCAGATAGAGATGAACAAGATAGAAGAAGATTCGAGAACGGAAACAGAAGAGTGTCGAGGAAGGAGAACCCGGAAGAGACAGAAAGTAGACAAGAGAGAGGCAGAGAAGAACGACATAGAAGCATCGAGCGTAAACCCTAACATCCACAGCCAACTAAAGGATCCAAAAGTCCAGCCCAATACAAAAGCACGCGACCTACACATGACACGGGCTACTGTTCATTTCCGCGAACTAGACTTTTAGAGTGAGTAAGATATAGATATAGTAGATTACGTAGAATATATCTTAGATATAATCTTGATTTTCTATCTAACGTATAGATTATTCACATTTGATTATGATTTTTTTTTTGGGTAGAATGTCTTAAGTTATATTCTAATATTCTCCTTTAATTAGTATTTAATTATAATTAATATTTAATTAATTTTATTGTCAGATATAAGACCTGAATTCAATATATTATCTATGTACGAAATCATACTCATCTCAGTCAATGAATTATCACTAAATACTTCTTTATATTATCATATTTATGTTCTAACTAGATATATTTTTCATTATAAATTATTATATTTTCAATAATTAAAAAATAAGCACGAGAACTAAGCTAAGTAGACTTATAATTTGAATGAACCATACCCATTTTTAGCATGAATTCATTTCAAACCCAACCTATATCTCTAAATATTTTTTCTACATAAATATTATCTAAATATTTCGGCTTTATTATTTCATTATTCTCGATTAAAATATTTCCCAATGCAATTTTTTAACATTTTTTAAAGAGACTTTTAGAAAATAAACATTTTTTTTACTTTTTTGAAGTATACTTTTAATGCTTTATTAATAATTATAAAAATAAAATATGTAAAATAAAATCCAAAATAATTAAAAACTAATTATATATAGATTTGTTCACCATATAAGTGAAACTAAATGAGTAACTGAAACTGAACTTATCAGCTTATAAATATTTTAAATATATCTTAAATAAAGCTGAAATTAATAAATTAATAAATTTTGTTAATCTTCAATAAACTTAAATCATATTTAATATTAGACAACATGTAATTATATTCATCAAGTGTAAACTTCTTAAATTATTGAGGTAAAAAAAACGATAATTTAGTAATTCTGAAAATAAAATTTAACCGTGGTTTTGAATGCTGGCCGTGTTCTACATTCCCGGGAGTTTGATCGGTGTCATGAGGGGGCCGAGATCCTACGCCCTGTTTGGATGCGGCCGATCATTGCTCCAGTAAAAGACTTTTTTCTGCCACACTCTCTTTTCCCCTAATCTGCGCGCTAAGGTGCGATTTCTTCTCTTTCAAGCTTCTCATGACGCCCTACATCTCACGCAGGTAACATTCTAAAATCCTAATCAGTAGATCGTAGTTACTCGTGGAATCCGTTCTTATTTTCGCTCTTAATCGTCCTTAATTTGTCTTATCCGTCAATAAATTGTGTTTTATTTGACAAATTGCATAGATTGATCGATTTCATTGTTCCAGTTTTCACCATTAGCGATTTGCTCTTTTTCAATTAGCGATTTTTGTTGTTGTTGTTGTTGCTGCTGGAAGAAGAAGAGCGATTTTAGCTAGTTAATATCGTACACCATTAAAAGTAACAGAATACAAATATATTACAAGATAATCTGACAGAATACTTGAAGACAAACATCGAATCGAAATGATAGAAATGCCGCAACCAATCCTTGCTTGGCACAGGAATCCCTACCGGGACGCGAACTTATTATTCGCTACTTCCACATCCTGTCACACAACAAGAACAGGAAATTTCCACATTTGTTAGTGTTGTAACTCTTTTTGTGATAAATTTGAGATTTTCAGGTATTAAGAGGGTGAGAACTTGAGGAAACTAAACCCTATGATAAGCCAAATTGAATAGATGTAGACTATGTAATTCATTTTGTTGGATGCATCCTTGTATATGGTGATTCAGATGCGAATAGTGGATATTTTGAATTGCCTTGAGCACAAATCTTACAATATGACTGTGCATAAGACACACACTTACTTAGCCTTTTTATCCTTTATGGTGAGAACTGAAGAGTCTTACTTGATCTGCGCATGTATATAAGTATGCTGATGTGGAGTCCAATTGGATGCAAATGTTTCTATGTGAAAGCTAGTTAGTATAGTTGATAGAGGTCAAATGGAACCATCAGGGTTGTTAATGTTTTTTAGTTTTGACAATTTTAATCTTTATGAAACCTTTCAAGAGTAGTATAGGACCATAGAAAAAGGGTGAATCAGGTGCAACAGGGTCCATTTTGTGGTGTTCAATGCAAGAGAAAGAGCAATATATATATATATATATATTTTGTTTGAGTGGGAGAATATTTTCCAAGTTCTTGGTCAAAAATAATGATGGTCCACATGTTTAGAGCTATATAGTGACAAAGATGGCATGTGAGTGCAATCAAATAACCTTGATTAGAAGCACATACTGTAATTTTGCATGCTAACTAACTGAAGATTTGGTTGTAGGAAAGGCTGGGTGAACATGGAAATTACCTTTTAGCTTGATGATGTTGACGTTGCAACTAGGAGTCATGTCCAGTTGACCTGTACATAGGATATGGGACTCGCCCTGATTCAATGTTGTTGATATCCTGGACAAGGATCTCATAATGCCTTTGCACTTCCTCCACTGATTTCCCTACTGCTCTCGCAATTTTTTGCCAGCGATCAGGGGTCTCCTTATCGTACAAAGCTAGGGCCTTTTCAAACAGTTTGTTTTGCTTTGGTGTCCATGAGGAGCTGGAGCTACAAGAAGAAGGAAATCCCATGGATCAGTAGCTTATCTTTGTGTTAGTAGAATTGGACGAAGAATGAAAAAGCAGTGAAGGGTTCAGTGCAGTGAATCAGCTAAGATAAGGTGATTAAACAAAAAGGGATAGTATTCAAGTCAAGGAAGGAAACTTGAACTCAAGGGATGGGGTGTGGAGGATATGACTGAGCTTGCTCTTTATAAACTCGAAGAATAAGTGTGGAGATGTATCCCACATCTGAAATTGGGAACCAAATAAGACTAGTGTATAAGGTTGGTGGACTACTCCTCCTATTGTCAATTGATTTTAGGATGTTTGTGGAATGGTGGGGAACTGGGGATCATCCAGCTTTAGAATATATCTTTTAGAAAGCCAATGTACGGTGAGCTTCTTAAACCACAAAAAACTGACCATGAACAAGTGAAGGTGGGAATTAGCATCAAAGATTTGCATACATGTTCCTAGATTTGCTAATTGTGTTGTTAACAAGCTGGCTGCATTTAATGATGCTAGATAATGAGCATATGTATTCACTGCATTATGTGGCACCTGAGGAAGGTAGTTGCTCTTAAGTCTGTAGGTATAATATATGTCCAAGTAGTAACACTTGCAACCAAAAATTTAAACAAAAGGTGACACTAGCAACCACCAATAACTTAAATACACATTTTAGCAGATCTTTCTTGTGAGAGTGATGAGTCTGTAACAATTTGACACCAAGCTAGAAAAAGAATATGGTTCGTCTTGTGCCAAATCATAATTTAGTTTTTCTAGGTCTGTGGATGATGGAAGGCCAGCATGGCAGCATGTCATCCTTTGTACGGGGGAAGCAACTTTCTATGTATGCATTGTCAGAGCAATACCATGTTGGTGGACAATATATGTTTACATTGGATCATTGTTAAATTTCAGTTGATCTGACCTCCTATAACTCTTTAAAAAAGTGGGCTCGGATCCTGATTCTTCCACTTGCTATTATTTTTTTCATGATCATATCAGCTTGGGTAGTTTGGCATATACTTTCGTTCATATCTTCATCTTCATCACCTCACTCAGCAAGTTGTTTCTGGTATCTCATCTTTGAGTAAAAGAGTAAGTGGGAACAATTTTTGTCTTTTCTGGTATTGATTGTAATGTTTTCCCTTTTGATTGAGTAGTTACACATTCAATTCATGGTTAAATGTTCTCTGTTATGCATGGAGGTATTGGTAATACAGTACAATATTTGATCATGGGTCCTAAAAATTGCGTATACTTACCTACACTGAACAAAAGAGTTACTTGTTGAATGTTCAGATGGTGTTCCGTGTTCGTTTGATTTGAAGAAGATTAAGGGGTTGGTTTTGCGCTACGTCTAGAGATCCGAAATTACATCTTAGAGTGGTCCTTGAGATAAATAGCTTTTCTGATATATCGAATCTTTATCATCTTATGTCCAATTGTCTATTCGGAGATATTTTGTGCGATTTTATTTTTCTTTTGGGATTCTACAATATTCCTCTAGTACCAATACAATCTTGGAGACTTAGATTTTTTTCTTTGATCTTTTGCAGTTCAGGTAAACACTACAAAGAGACAAATACAGGTCAGCCATCTAATCTGATCCCTCTCTCAGCTCATGTTTTAACTAGGGATTCAACAAGCCTGTCAAAGGAGAAAATAAAAACTCCTTTTGCGTAGAATATAAAAAAGCTTCTTTTCAAGAGTTTGTGCAAATCAGCAAAGTTACAGCTGGGACTCAATATATAAAGTGTAGGACATTAAAAGGGGGATTGTGGATGGGAAGAAAAAAGAATATAGCTTGACATCATATATCAAATTTAGTATACAAACTCAATATTTATTATGGGCCATGAAGGGGGAATTTTGAATGTGATAATAATATAATATGCAAGTGGCTCGAACCTGGTATAATGCTGCAAAAAAGTTACAGCAATCAGTGGACATAAAAGCCTCCACAATAGAGGAGTTTGGGATTTTTTTTACCATATACAAAAAAAAAAAGATACTAAAAATTTGGTTGAACAAAATAAAATCTGAGAATCAAGCATTGGTTGTGGACTTGTGGTGCCTTTTCTCATCAATGATGAGAAATTAAGGTTGCATTTGGTTGAACAATAAAAATGTGATACTAAATTAAGGTTGCGTATGGTTGCTTGGCATCTGAGAACTTCCAATGGCATAAGCATGATAAATTAAGGTTGAATTTTTGGATTGTGAATGAGCTAAACATAATTCCAGATGGCGGAAATATCAGGTAAACTAAATTGTTTTGAAGACTTCATTTTGGTTGTTTTGATGAGCAATGGCAATAATTGTACTGGATGCTTCATTTTGCTGATGTTGGGTCATGTCTTGTTTTTGGATGGACTAGGAAGTACAAGCCCTATGGATTCATTGTTCTGTGTCTATGACTCTTATGTAAAGAGTAAAGACAACTATGCCATATGCTTTTAGAGAGCCATCTAATCTACTTTGGCTAGGCAGATAGCCTTTATTGGATTCCATTAAAGCCTTGTAATGTGACTTTATCCTGCACATATTTGTTAGCATTTGCAACTCTTAATACAGTTTGTTACCCTTAACACTTCGGAAGTGGTGTTTGGTTCAGAGATCTTAATGAGAAGAATGTTTCTGAATTCATATTTGTTTTAGCTATTGACCGAAGAATGTTAAAATAAGATTGGTAATTTGGTATAGTTTGTTAATTATGCAGCTACAACAAAAAATTATACGAGGTCATTAATCATTATTCAACATCACTCTGAACAAGGGGATGAATTCTGTATCCAGAAACGTTTCACTAATATGTTCTTCTGCAGCATTAATCAATTACTGGACTTCGATGCCATGTATGACTTGTTCGTGTTGATTGAAGCTTGTCTTTTACTTAAAAGATTATCCATTCGGATGATTTAGAACTGTCATCTAATTAGATGGGTCCTACAGTTTGCTGTAATAAAAACAAAAAGCTGGTCTTTTACTTGTTTACAGTTTGCTGTAATAAAAACAAAAAGCTGGTCTTTTACTTGTTTCTGCGTGCTCGTCAGTCGCACAAGGAGACAAAAGAGTGACCTGTACACTGTAGTGAATTACCCACAAGGCCACAAAAGAGGAGCAATTATTTTCCTTCTCTTATGGATTATATTATCTCATAAAACGGATTTGCAAGGTAAAGGAAGCTTCATCAAATGAAATATGATGAAATCAGTTTTTGGTCTGAAGATAAATACTAACAATTGAGACGATGTTGACGATATATCAAACCCTTGATTAGTTGATTGCATTTTTAGTGCCCTGGTAATTTTCTTGACCAAAAAATGCTTTCAGGGATGGTAATAAATACTAGTAACATGTAAACTTCATTTTGTCGTAACTTATTTATTATGTATTACTCATGATTAACAAGAATTTTGTACTATATCTTAAAATATACAGAATGGGAAATATAAATTATATTAAAATTGTTATTTTTATTCACTCATGGATTACTCGACAAATGATGGATGGGTGCACCCAAAAAGGTTAATGGACGGGTACACCCGGAAAAAAAAAATAGTCTAAAGATCCGTCAATAGCATGGTTCGAGTAAAACCGGAAAAATAGACCAAATTGAAACCAAGCTGAGGTTTTTCAGTTTTTGGTTTACGTATTTTGAGATTTCAATTTTTAGTACGATTTGATTTCTGTTCGATTCGGTCATTTTAGATAAATACAATAAATACTAATTTTCATAATCCTTCTAACACGAGTCTCGTCTCACTCTGCTTCATATATCTCGAGTCTCGTCCCGGACAATACTTTATTTCTCTATTTCCCCATTAATTCTTCTCATAATTTGTTTAAATCTATTAACATCTAAATAATGGTTGAAATCTAGTTCATAAATATTAATTTTTCATTTCGTAAGCTCTATATGTTTTAAAATGCAAAATATGTACCTATGAAAACTTTGTCTTGTGAGTGACATTGGAACGCAATATACACCATTTAAAATTAACACTTGGTTTAAAACCGAAATTGAATCTTAAAAAACTGAACCAAATATGTGTTTGTTCGATTGTTGGTTTACCAAAAATAAAAATTCGATTTTTCGTTCAATTCATTTTTTTTTTTTTGTGTTCGTTTTGAACCAATGCTACACCCCTATCTAGACCTGTCAACTGGGTCGGGTTCGATCGTTCGGATCAAATTGGATTCGGGTCGATCGGGTTGATAAAATTTTTGAGTTGGGCGGGTCGGGTTCGGGTTGACCCAACGGGCCGAACATGTTTTTTTTTTATGATTATTAGTATGATTTTTAACTTTAATAAAATAATTATAATAATATAATTAATATTATATTATATTATTATTTAATAAAATATATTAAAATATTTAATATAAATAAAATATATAAAATAAAGGATACCTGCGAGCTAGGATTTACATTCGGATTCGAGCTCGGATCCTTCTTGACCCGGTAACGTTCGGGTCAACTTCGAGTCCTTTCAGGTCGAGTCGGATCGGTTTTTGACCGGTCTACCCCTATCCATCATATATTCATATCCCATTATTGCTTCATCTGTCTTGAGATTGTTATTCCGGTTTTAAGATTGAGATATTTTTATAATGACATTATTATTTCATCTCTTAAGGTTATTGTTCCTATTTAGATATTGAGATAGTAATCATATTAAATATTAATGTATCAATTAAGCCTATTCGTCCTAGGCCTTTCGAATTATATATTTTATTTTGTTAATTTTGTTGTTGTTTTTTTGTTGGTTATTCCGACTACCCATTTTTTTTGCCCAGATTCGAATTCTTACTGAAAGAAAGCTACGGTTTTTTTCAGAAGGCAAAAACTAGTTAAAAAATATTAGGGTTTCCATGTCCGAATTGAATAACAGAAACAGCATGCAATTGTAAACTGTAAAGTCAGTGAAACCGCATCAATCGAATTGCAAGCTTTAAAGCCATTGAAACCACATCAATCGAAATAAACAAATGGAACCTTCAGAAAGAAAATCATCACAAGGTTCAGAGGGGAGCAAAGCGATCAGAGGAGGCGAAAAGTGGGAGAGCGAGAGAGAAAGAGAAACAGATGAGAACTAGCGCTCGCTGCATCAGAGAGTAGCTGCGCGTCTGTGTGCTCATGTTGAAGCTTTAGTATGTATATATATATATAGATGATTGGTTTGAATGGATGGACAGAGAGAAAGAGAGAAAGAAAGGGGGCGAGGGAGACGAGCAGCAATTCCTGAATATTCAGATTGAAAACTATTTATCAGAAGAAAATCATAGAATATTTTCTCAGACATTTTCATGGATCCACATGTGAAATTGCCGCTTCGAGTCTCCCTCTATGTCCTCATTGCTCCTTCTTCCTTTTCCTCCACTCTCCCAACATCTTCGCCGTTTCCTCTTCTTCGCTCTAACCTCAACCCTCGATATGGTTTTGTTGTTGTTATTGTTGTGGTATGAGTTGCAGAATCGCTGATGTTTAGGGTTTTGCTTTCTGAAAGGAGCCGATATGAAACGACACCGTGTTGGTAGTTTCATGGGCCGAAGACCAACATTCATTTGGGTTATATAGCCCATATGAAATTGGGCCTATAGACTTGAATTATCAGTGTATTGATTTCTTTCAATCCGTGTTTACATCCTTCTCTTCTGTTTGCTTATTTTTCTATCTTTTTTGGGTTTTGTTTGTGTCTCTTTAATTGGTTGTTATAATTTGTTCTCCCTAATCAGTTTGCTCCGAGTGCCGATTCTTTGGCCTCTCAAAGATCATTATCAGGTGTGACTTGAATCCTCGAATTTTACCTTATTAAAAACAAAAAATGGATCAAAATGTTTTAAAACTTGTACTATAGTTCTTCTATCCTTGATACACAAGGCATTTAGTGTGTCATCGTCACTATTTTTATGAAATTTTGCATACAATAGGAATTGAATATGAATCCTTTTGTTAAATAGATCGTGTCTTATTTAAACATAATGAAACCTTACACTTGTATATGACATTTCAACCCCCCATGGAGATATAGTTTGTTCTCTATTAATGTTGGAATTACATTAGGGTTGAAAATAATATGTAGTTAAATATCACATTCAAAAAATTTGACCCAAATATATACATAATCATTCAAAATAAATCGGATGACGAGTGATTAGTATGTCACGTGAAATGAGTGACGGATCGAGTACACGTGATGATGCATTATTTACACCCGACCCACCTACACACTCACCCATATAAAAGTATATCTTTAATTCTATTATATTATAATTAATATCTTTAATTTTGATTTTTGTATGTTTGTAAGTTATTTTTTATTAAAAAAATCTCATTAATATCAATCGTATCATATATATATAGATTAAGTTTTTTCATATACCGAGTGTATATTTGTTGCATTTTGATATATATATCTTCACATTTAAGGTTTAAGCAATTATAAAATATTAAAAAAATTAGCAAAAGAACTCGACCCACCCGAATCATATTCGAAAAGTCAATGGTCATCGGTTTTCTTTTTATTTGGTCGAAATGGTCAAGTGTTTTCTTTTTGCTTATAATTGCTAGAATTGAAAGCAGCCATTGACGACAATATTGCACCTTCAACATTCTGTTTGGAAGTACGAATAATCAATTGCAATTGCGATAGGCTAGCAGTATACATAAATATTTAATCTATTTCGATCTTTGATATAATTGAGTAAAACAAAATCCGTTGAATCGTTAGTGTGTTGAATAAGGAATTATGTGACTGTTCCCTAAATAACGGAAATAAGTAAAGATTCAAAGTAACAATAAAGTTCACAAACGTGTACTTGTATTATTAGAGTTGTATTATCTCAGAAGTCTTCTCTCCACCTATATCCTAGGCTAAAGACTTTGAGTACAATCACCTCTAAACAACACAAGAACAAAACAAAAACTCAAAGCAAGAATTATCCGTACCTTGTCTTAGCTTTCCGATCTCAGTTTCCAAAAACTCTAGATGACAATAGCTGAGATGTTTTTTCTCCAAGACAGTTCTCATCTATATATATGGTCTAACACGATAAACACATATAGTAACTATGACAAACTTTGTTTCCAAATAAACATTAAAGCTGATAAACATATAGTTTCCATGTATAAATTTTTCTAAGACTCAATATTTTCTCCTTCTTCTCCAAGTAAGACACGAAATTTTGTTTTCTTGTATAATTGAGTCTGTCTGGGAACAGCTGGCATCTCTGCGTTCTGCGTTGTTCCTTAGACGCGAGATTTTCATGAATAGAACTTTTCTTGTATAAACACCACGCGCTTTCCAGATTTCCAATTTGTTTGTGTGAGAATTGTTCCTTGTTTTCACAACGTTCCATTGTTCTCCTCTATTTTCTCTTCTTTATTGGTTTTCATTATTCCTTTATTCTTTCATAAAACTTGAACCTTATAGAAACAACAAAAAATGATAAAACTTTATCATCATCAAAATCAGAAGAAACATCAAGATTCCAACAAAACCTAAAATAAGAACCAAATGATCGAGCTAGAAAAAAGACTAGCTATATAAATATTTCATATTCAAGCTTTAGGTCATTGACTAGTCGAAGAATGTTGTTTGATGAAATTTCCTAATCAAAGTTGTACTTTTCACTAGCTTGTTATTTTCAAAGACCGAAAATTTCCACGAGTAAATATATTTTTGTATGGCTATTTCTCATGGAGTATTACTTTTTGGGTACGGTCAATTTTGTTTGACCCGACTGATAACGGGTAAGCTATTTACCCCCTGACACGGTGTTTTTTGCACCGTGTCAGTGCCGCGCGGAAGTGACTGCCGCGCGGCAGTCACTTCCGGTTGGCAGCCGGTGTCGGCCGCCGGTGTGTCTCCGGTGGCCGTCGGTGTGTCTTCGGTGGGTGTCTCCGGTGTCCCCGACTCGATTCGAACCTCTTCGGTGGGTGTCCCCGACTCAACCCGAATCTAATTCGATCTTTTTAGCCACTAGTTTAATCTTTTTTTAAGGGTTTGTCCATTCTCTATTAGAGAATATTTTATAGGGTATCCACTAGTTTAATTTTTTTAGCCACTAGTTTAATTTTTCTAGCCACTAGTTTAATCTTTTTAGCCACTAGTTTAATATTTTTAGGGTTCAGGGTAAAATATTCGGTGGATCCACCGCCGACCACCTCCGATTCACCGCGGACACCCCACCTCCGGCCACCACCTTCCACCGCCGGAAGCCACCGCATGGCAGCCACTTCCGCGCGGCGCCAACTGCCGCGCGCGCCTGCACCCCGGTGCAAATAGGATCGGCCACTGATAACGATAAACTGTATGCAACAAAGTGATGTGATTGGAATCATTGGATAAACTCGAAGTTTAGGACCCAATTAAGTTTTTTTTTTAGTACAACCAAAATTACCCCTCTATTAATAATAATTAAAAGTATATTTATTTTTATTTTTAAAGACTAAATTACACCTAATTTAATTATCCTAATTACAATACCTAATCTCATCTCTAGGCCTCCACGCCTTCTTGGTCGCCGTCATCCGCATCACCGACTACTCACGGGCAACCACATCGATACTTGCCATTGCCACCCGCATCGCTGCTCGCTGATATTGCTCGATGAATTCCTTAATCATCAACTAATAGGTTTCTCTTTGTTACTGGTAGGTTTATTTTCTACGAATTCCTTAATTGTTGTTTTACACGTAGGTTCCTTAATTATTGGTACATAGGTTTCTCGGTCTTTGATATCGCTGATATTAAGTTTGAATTCCTTAATTGTTATTGATGTTTGTTTCTCTTTAACGATCCAATCAAAGATTGCTAGTAAGTAGGTTTCTCTTTATTATTGTTGTTTGTATTTAGGTTTGTTCATTTAACACTAAATAATGATGACTGATATTTTAATTGGAGATTATTGACATAAATTCCGTGTAACATTGATAAACTTTAATATAAAATAGATTCGTGTAAGATAGAATCGTATTAAGAGATCAAACCTTCGATCGATACTAGATTTTGTGTAAGTTGATCTGGGATAAATTTGAATTCTAACACCTATTGATGTAAACTAAACTAGTTTAAACCAAATTTGTGTAAGTAGATAAGTTTGTTTAATGTAAAGTTTTAGTGTAAAATAGACGGGTTTTGTAAGTTATGAGCTATCTAATTCCATGTAACCTCTATTTTGTGTAAGCTTACTAATTTCGTGTCACCCCTATCTTGTGTAATCTATATACTTTCATGTAGTCATGTAAAGACTATCACATAAAATAATATCGTATAGGCTAATATGATTATGTGTAAGCTAATATGATTTGTGTAGGATCGTGTAGCCTAATATGCTTATGTGTAAGCTAATATGATCGTGTAGGCTAATATGATTCTGTGTATGCTAATATGTTCGTGTAGGCCAATAAGATTCTGTGTAAGCTAATACGATCGTGTAGGCCAATAAGATTGTGTAAGCTATATATATAGTTATTAAAGGCTTCTTTATTTTTTTGTGAAGCAGTAAGTGTAGAGAGAGGCTTTTTAGTATAATTGTATTATGAATGAGTTACTAATTCTCTATTATTCTGTTGGGGTACATTTTTGGAACTCCTTAATGAAAATAGTCTATTTATGTCTTTTTCCCTCTAATATTTTGGAGCGTTTAAGAAAATATGAGTATTATGATAGTATCAAAATTGATGTTGACGATGAAAATTTGAAATTTCGGTGACTATAGCTTCGATCTCGTTTTCGGTATTCTATGAACTTAGAAAGACCAAAAAAGAGTGGATGTTTCTTTTCGAGAGAATTATTCAACGCTCAAGTCAGATCTCACCAAATGTCAATTATGGCTAGGTTTTTTCAAAGGATATTGAATCGATGAATGAGATGGAGGGTAGGGTTTTAAATAAAATTGAATGAATGAAATTGATGCTAAAATAGCTTTTTGTAGACTATCTATTTCTTGGAGGACAATTATTTATCCATGATGGACCTTAATGAATCGTTGTCTATCATGACAATTTAACCACCATTAATAATAATGATATACAATAAAATAAATGTATTAATTTTACATCCACGAATACCACATGCTCGCGTGATAATAAAAGGCACAAGTTATCGTGATACATAATGTCACAGGCTATCACAATACTAAAAGGCACAAGCTGTCGTGATACATAATGACATAGGTTGTCGGGATAGTAAAATGCATATGATGTCGTGATACAAAATGACACAGACTGTTACGATACTAAAAAACACAAGTTGCTTGATTCTCTATAAGTCTAATAACCTTAAAGCAAGAGTTGCTTCATTCTCTATTAGCCCGAGGGTCTAAAGCACGAGATGCTTCATTCTTTATTAGCCTACGGGTCATAAGAGTACGATATGTCATCAATCTGCATTCTATTAGCCTTCGGGCCGCAGGGGCGCGAGCGGCCATCGATCTTCATTCTATTAGCCTTCAGGGTAGAAGGGCACAAGCTACCATCGATCTTCATTCTATTAGCCTTTGGGCCGCAGGGGCACAAGCTGCTATCAAGTTTTATGCTATTAGCCTACGGTCCACAAAGGCATGAGCTGACATCAATCTTTATTTTATTATCCTACGGGCCACAAGGGCACGAGCTGTCATCAATCTTCATTCAATAGCCTTCGGGCCATAGAGGCACAAGCTGCCAATAAGCCTTCGGGCCACAAGGGCACAAGCTGTCACTAAGCCTTCAAGCCACAGGGGCAAAACCTGCTAGTAAGCCCTCGGGGCACAGGGGCACAACCTGTCAGTAAACCTCCGAGCCACAGGGACATGGGCTGCCAATAAGCTATAAGCCACTAGCCTACGGGCCAACTAGCCGTATGGCCACTGTAGATTGCAATTGATGTTCATCTTGTTGATAAGAGGATAAGTTGATCAAGGCATACCCCTCGCACATAAAATAGTTGTATAGCCACTCTAAATTGCAATTGTTGTTCATCTTGCAGATGAGGGAATAAGTTGAGGGCATACCCCTCGCACAAAAAATAGTTGTATGGTCACTCTAGATTGAAATTGATATTCATCTTGAAGATCAAAGAATAAGTCGAGGGCATACCCCTCGCACTGAAAATAGTCGTATGGCCACTCTAGATTGTAATTGATGTTCATCTTGCAAATCAAAGAATAAGCTGAGGGTTTACCCCTCGCACAGAAAATAGCCTAGGTGGCCAAAAATCACAAGTTGTTGAGTTTGTATTAGCCTGGTGGTCAAAAAGTGCAAGTTGTTAGTCCCAAAGTGATCTGGAAAAAAAAAGACACTGGTTGTCAACCCATAAGAGATTTAAAGCACAATCTGACCCAAAGCATAAACTCTAAGGGCGCGCTAGAACGAGCCAAGAATGCACAGAGTGTGCGAGTCGTTATGCAAAGTAATGATATGCTACATCTAAGCTCAATCCAAATAAAATATTACAACAATCAGCTTTCTCAATCACGATTGGTGCTTAAGGAACCTGAGAGACATTTGTGGAGGTAAAAAATAGTTAACTTTATTTCTATTTATTTATCTTATATGTTTAATTGATAATGTTTAATGAGATGGACCTATTAAAGGAGTGCCCATTAAGACGACATTGTATATCTTACTTACTCTAAAAGTCTAGCTCGCGGAAATGAACAGTAGCCTGTATCACGTGTAGGTCGCGTGATTCTATTGGGCTAGGCTTTTGGGTCCTTTAGTTGGTTGTGGAGTTTAGGGATTACGCTTGTTGCTTCCGTGTTGTTCTTCTCTGCCTCTCTCTTGCCTACTCTCCGTCTCTTTCTGGTTGTCCTCTCTCGACACTCTCTTGTTTCCATTCTCGAATATTATATCTTGTTCATCTCTATCTGCGAATTTATCTTTCGCCATCTTCGTTTGTGAATTTGGTTTCTTTGTTTCAGCATCTCCATCTGTGAGGTTGGTTTCTGATCTTCGTTCGTCTCTATCGTCTTCTTCCTCTGCTTTCGTTCTCGAATTTTCTATTTTGTCCATCTCTATCTGCGAATTCCTGTTTTGCCATCTTCGTTTGTGAATTTGGTTTCTCTGTTTGGGCATCTCCATCTGTGAAGTTGGTTTCTGATCTTCGTTCATCTCTATCGTCTTCTTCCTCTGCTTCCATTCTCGAATTTTCCATCTTGTTCATCTCTATTTGCGAATTCCTCTTTCGCCATCTTCGTTTGTGAATTTGGTTTCTTTGTTTGGCCATCTCCATATGTGAAGTTGGTTTCTGATCTTCGTTCATCTCTATCGTCTTTTTCCTACTAACCCTAATTTCCGATTTTGTTTTCTTCTGCCTTTTTTGTGGGATTCCTTTTGTTTCCACAGTTCTAATCTTAGGCTTTTTGTGTTTGTCTTGTGCTATCGCGGTAATTGTGTCGTCGCCTACTAACCCTAATTTTCGATTTTTTTTTTCTGCCTTTTATGTAGGATTCCTTTTGTTTCCACAGTTCTCATCTTAGGCTTTTTGTGTTTGTCTTGTGTTGTCGCGGTAATTGCATCGTCGCGGTCATTATACAGGTATTTCTTAAGTTTGTCTTTGTTTCTGATTACTAGATTGTTTGTGCATTGTGTTGTTGTTTTGTATTTTTCCGCTATATGATCTGAGATTCTCTTTGTTTATACATTTATTATCTTAGATTTCTTGCATTCGTTTTATGCCATCGTGGTCATTATACATGTATTTCTTAAGTTTGTCTCTGTCTCCGATTGTAATAATTATAACTAGATTGTTTGAGCATTGTGTTGTTGTTTTGTATTTTTTTGGTGATTGTGAGTTACATGTTTTTATGTATATATTGCGTCGCATATTAAATTGTTGATCTAGGTTTATAGTTGTAGTGTCAATTTTTTGCCCTGGCATTCAGAAACGATGCTTGTTTCATATGTCTTTTTTTGGG
Source organism: Rheum nobile (assembly GCA_027886185.1). Taxonomy (NCBI): domain Eukaryota; kingdom Viridiplantae; phylum Streptophyta; class Magnoliopsida; order Caryophyllales; family Polygonaceae; genus Rheum; species Rheum nobile. The sequence continues at coordinate 1,075,104 of WOAB01000309.1, forward strand.
TTGGTCCTTCGGTCTGTGTTTAGGTTTTCCTCTATTTATTTTGGTGGAGTAGTGCAGATGCAAAAGAATTACGGTTTGATTACAACTTTGTGTAATTATGGTTCTATTTTGTTTATATTGTATTTGCTGATATTATTTTTTGTTGTGTTTCATGTATATTGTGTATATTCTGTTTGCAATTATGGTTGTATTTTGTTTTGGTTGTGTTTTATGTATCTTCTGGTTGCTGGTATTGTATAAATTATGTATATTATTTTTGAATTCTGCAGAGGCGTATATTGTTTTTAAATTCTGTAGAGGCAAAAGAGTTATGGTTTGATTACAGCTTCATGTAATTATGGTTGTATTTTATGTATATTTTGCTTGCAATTATGGTTGTATTCTATTTTAGTAGTGTTTCATGTATATTCTGGTTTCCAGTGTTGTATAAATTATAGGTTGTGTTTCATGTATATTCTGGTTACTGGTATTGTATAAATTATATGTATATTGTTTTTGAATTCTGCAAAGGCAAAAGAATTACGATTTGATTACAACTTCATGTAATTATGTGTATTTTTTGTATATGGATGCGGATCCGGTGAGAATGAACATTATAGTGAGAAATGAGAATAATTCATAGTCTTTGGATTTGAAAAAATCCAAAGGCTAGGATTAGACTATCATTTAAGTGGTCATGTACATGACACATGACCACTTAAGTGGATAATTAACCGGTTAAACCGGTTACCAGCCGGTCAACACCGACGGTCAACGCCGGAGCTCTGGCGTTGACCGGTCAACTTTTTTTTTCGAACCAGTTTTTTTTTTGGGTCAGTTTTTGTACTAAAGATGACATGTGCATACATTTTGGCTTGTGTGTGTATCTATATTGTCCTATATGTGCATCAAAATCTTATAAGGTGTTGTCCGGCCTAAGTTTTTTTTTTCTTTCCGACCCATTTTTTTCCGGGTCCACTGTTTGCTTGCGCTGGCATGTGCACCATTTGTTACTTATGTGTGCATCAATAGACTTGTATGTGCATTAAAATTTTATAAGGTGTTGTCCGGCCATTTTTTTCATTGAATTTTTCGCAATCCAACTTTTTTCCATTACTAATTTTTTTCTTGAGATGGCATGTGCATACATTTTGACTTGTATGTACATAAATTTGGCTTGTATGTGCATCAATATTGACATGTATGTGCATCTAAAAATTGTAAATAATATGCATTTTTTTAGAGAAAATGTGCATGAGTTGTACACTGTATGTGCATAAGTTTTGACATGTGCACATTCAAGCAAAAAGATGTGTGTTTCAAATGATATGCACATACAAGTCAAAAACTCATGCACAAATCAAGCCAAGAAAACGATGCATACAAGTAAAATTTAGATGCACATACAATTCAAAATTCATGCACTTATAAGACAAAACCTATACACATTCTGTAAAGTATTTAAGATTTTACATGTGTGTGCATAAGTTTTTACTTACAAAAAGTCACACATATAATCAAATCCTATGCACATCTAGTTCAATTTACATGCACATACAAGCAAAAAGACATACACTTCAATGTGTATGCACATACAAGCCAAATTCTTGCACATTTTAACCCAAGAAAACAACGCACACAAGTAGAATTTAGATGCACATACAGGTCAAAATTTATGCACACATGCCAAAACATATGCACATTCTCTGAAATGCATGCATAAGTTTTTGCATGTATGTGCATGAGTTTTCACATACACAAAGTCACACATATAATCAAAATCCTATGCAAAATTTATGTAATTTAGATGCACATACAAGCCAAAACTCATGCACAATATTTTAACCCAAGAAAATAATACACACAAGTAGAATTTAGATGCAAATATATGTCAAAATCTATGCACACACAAGCTAAAACATATGCACATGCTGAGAAGTGCATGAGTTTTCACATACACAAAGTCACATATAGTAAAAAATTCTATACGGATTTTATGCAATATCAATGCACATACAAGTCAATATCGATGCACATAAAAGCAAAAATCAATGCACATACAGTCGCAAGCCAAAAATTGTGCCTGGAAAAAAAAATTGACCGCTGGTGACTGGTTTGACCAGTCATGTTGACTGATCAAACTCTCAAAAATGAGGTCATGTGCCATGCACATGATCTTTTAATGAAAGTTTAATCATAGCCTTTGGTTTATTTATAATCCAAAGAGTAGGATTTATTCTCATTTCTCACCCTAATATATATTCTCACATGACACTTTCCCTTTGTATATTATGCTTGCAATTATGGTTATATTTTGTTTTGGTTGTGCTTCATGTATATTCTGGTTGCTCTTATTGTATAAATTATATGTATATTGTTTTTGAATTCTGTAGAGGCGTATATTGTTTTATGGTTGTATTCTATTTTGGTTGTATTTTGTGTATATTCTGGTTGCCAGTATTGTATAAATTATAGGTTGTGTTTCATGTATATTCTGGTTGCTGGTATTGTATAAATTATATGTATATTGTTTTTGAATTTTGTAGAGGAAAAATAATTACGGTTTGATTACAGCTTCATGTATGGTGTGGATAAATATGTATATTGTTTTTGAATTCTTCCGTTCTTAAGGGACCACAATGAGAGGGTTTAAAATGGGATGCAAGTTCATTCGTAATTGTATCTCTGATTAAATTGTCATCAAAAAGATGATTGCCATATTGAGAAATAAATGAAGTTATTTTTTGTTTGTATGTTCTTATTTTAGAAACAGACTGAAAATAACGTGTATTTATATCTGCGTTGAGGTTATGTTTGATTTACGCACGTTGTTTCCAGTACTCATGTTGAAATTGTAGGAGTTTATTATATTTTAAGAGGTGGTTGTCGTAAAGCTGCATTGTTCGAGAATTCATAGGATCGTGAAGGAGTTGGTTTTGAAGGCTAGATAATTTTTCATGTGTCATTTGTAGCTGATGAAGAGTATTAGCAGTGTTATTTCGTTTCCAAGATTTAGAGTAAATTTTAAGAAGCTTTTGTTTCATATAGAATTTGAACATATATGATCATTTATATTTATAATTCCAAACTTTCGATACTAATTTAGCAAAAGTAGGTTGATCAAGCCATGCATTTTCCAGACGGAAAGGAATTCTTCTAAAATTTTGTGAATTATCCAAAGAAGTTGTAATAAGACAATGATCTGAGGTAGTGAATGGATGGTGATAAACGTTGATATTGTTGAGCTTTTGTAAAAAAAATAGGGATGCAACAGAACCCTATCAAGTCATTCAAATGTATTATTAGTAGAGGTGGATGATCGACGCCAAGTGAATGGGAAACCCGAAAAAGGAGCGTCAATCAAATCAAACTCAGTAGTGAATCGTAATAGACGTTGGAATCTAATATGGGAAGTGACCGAACCACCCAATTTATCTGATGGCGAAAGTAAATCATTATAATATCCTATTATAATAACCGGTAAATTATATTGTGAAATCTTCATACAAATGTTGTTCCAAAAATATGACTTATTCTCTTCTCTAGAACATGCGTAAATAAAAAACAGAAGAAAATGAATATCTAAACGTTCATATTCAAGAAGGACGACGTTGTCATTAGGGGTGGGCATGGGCAATTAACCGAGATCTCGGTTAACCGGTCTTCGGTTAACCGAGGTTTCGGTTAGTAGTTTTCTAATACCATTAACCATACCGTTAACCTCGGTTAACTGAAATCGGTTAACCGGAATTTTGGTACGGTTAATCGGTTAACCATAAGACTAAAAATAACCGAAAATGTCTTTGAAAATACTTTGTCTTTGAAAATACTTTAAGATGTTATTTTACTGGTATTTTTTCACTTAATTTTTTTAATTGGTGGTATTAGTAGGTAAGAGCAAATATGAGGAATCTATAAGAGGATGAGTTAGACAATTTTAAGATAAATGATTCATGACTAAACGGTTACAAATAATCCAAACTGACATTACAAGTAATTCAACAATATTTATACATATAAATTGGATAAGTTATTTATTATGACTTCGGCGCGCATCAATTTATTACTTCATTACATTACATTCTATTTGTAATACCCACACCACATTGGGCCGGCCCATCACAGGGCTGTAGCCCATACACCCCAATCCATCCTTGGTAGCTCCACCTAATTAATAGGCAGCCATCTCCAAGAGGTTGTTGGTGAGTCTCGAACTCGAGACCTCACCCTTTAACAAGCGGCCAAAGCATTGCTTGTTACCAATTGTGCTGCACCCTCTTGGAGATGGCTGTCTATTAATTAGGTGGAGCTACCAAGGATGGGTTGGGGTGTATGGGCTGCAGCCCTGTGATGGGCCGGCCCAATGTGGTGTGGGTATTACAAAAAAATACACTTTTATGTGAGTGCTCAAGCCACGGGCCTAGCCCAACATGAGACACTCCATGAGCCGCAGCCCATGTACCCCAACCCATCCCTGGTTGGCTACTCCAAATTAAATGGAAGCCATTTCCCAAGAGGTTGTTGGTGAGAGTCGAACACGCGACCTCTCCCCTTTATCCCCTCCCCGTAAGGAGTGGATACCAATTGTGCTCTGTAACACCCCCAATTTATACCGGAGATATTACATGCCAGTGACCTCAGACTTTACCGTCCAAAGTCACCCCAGGCTTTTCCAGAACGATTAAGCTTAAAAACATAACATAATTACATATTAATTGAAAGATTAAACAACGGAAGACTTTAAATTACACAGCGGAAGACGTTAAAGAGCCAACTTATAACATGGCTAAATTATGAAGATACATTGAAGTAACACCTTAACAATCTTAAAACACTTAACCGCTTAAAACACTGACTTTTAAATCTTCGTCTGCAAGCTTCTTATCCTTCAATAGGTTACTTAAACTCCGAGAATCAACTCCTGATGTGCCGAAACGGACGGACGACACCAACCATGACGATGCAGATAACAAAAATACAGCGGGTTAGTCTACTGAATAAACTAGCAAGGGCACAAAGCAGAGTGATTCGAGTGATCGTGACCGTTTACTATCATTGTCCCTCGAATAATAACCGAAGGAACGATATATAACCCGACACTTTTACGGAATGATTTAACAATTAGATATGCACTGAAGAGAAGACTCCAAAGGAATTGAGTCTTATAGGAAATTATGACAACTGCTAGGGAACATTAAAGTTACACACACAAATGATTTAAAAGTTGACTGAGATGCTTCAGTTCACAACCAACCTCATCGCCTATAGCGAATCCAGATTGGAAAGAGAACGTACTATGATCAAAGTCGAGACGAGTTTTCCTAGCTGCACTATAACTTAGCTGCACTACTCGTCAAAGGTTTATTAATCATGTGCACTCGGGCACATATCTTATTTAATTACAAAACACACTTTATTGGAACACGTTAATGTTATTAAGAGCGGCACAAAGCTTAAATCTCAGGGTGACAATCATGTCGACCCAAATTAACACAACACACAAACACACACACGCACACGTACACACGAGGCTTAACATTATTTCGAGAACACCGGAGTTATTATTACACAGGATGATCTTACGTTCACCCAGATTGCACTGCCACAGTGCTTACACTTTAATTTATAGGGTGACAGTTACGTCCATCCCAATTGCACTAGCTAAGTGCTTAATACACAGGACTGCAATTATGCTCATCCAATGGCGCTTGCAAGGCGCTTAAACACTTCAAATCCTTAACGGTGGATAAGAAGCATAGGTCATGACCCTTAAATTATTATCCGGAAATTAATCCGAGGAGTATTATGATTTAAAGAAACGACAAATCCTTACTTGGATTAGCGTTCCTACGAACATTAAGTTATAAAGAAACGACTAACCCTTACTTGGATTAGCGTTCCTACGAACACTAAGTTATAAAGAAACGACTAACCCTTACTTGGATTAGCGTTCCTACGAACACTCGTGTTAACTAAACAGTCTAACACAGTAATTAATCACATTAAAGCCATCCAGGCAATCAACTTAAACATAGAGATAATAGAAACGGCTAATCCTTACTTGGATTAGTTTTCCTATTAACCCACATGCTATTCTAGCATTAAGATTAATTTCACAACAATACCATCACGGTAATTATCACATATAATAGCGTTGTTCTAACAGATATACAACCTATTATAACATTACTTTAATCACGTTTATTTATGAAATTAGTTTCCAAACGAAAACAACAGTCCACTCCAATTTAATTAATAATTAAATAATTGATAATTAATGAAACATGGAATGATTAAGCAAGAGCGAACCGCCACTTGCCTTAATCCACATATCTGGAACAAAGCAGAGACAACGAGATTCCGGGCTCGATACAGGTATAGCTCCGACAGCACAATGACCTTTGAGTCAACCCATAAGGAAACCCTAAGTTAGATCCGACATAAACTAGTACGAATCTAAGGAAAGACGAAAGAAATCGAAAGGAACGAGTCCATAACGACGACCACCAAGACCAAGCCAACAAAGGGGCTTCTGGCCACTGGCGGCGGTCGCCGTGTTCATCACGGTGGGCGCCGTGATGAACGGCGGTCGCCGTGAAGAACCTCCGACAACAGAATGGCGAGAAGACTCACCAAAACGATGCGCGTTTCGACCCCTTTTTGCCTTGCTTGGGTTCTAACCTCCAAGGGCAACCAAAAGGCTTAAAAAGGGCTTCTGGAAACACCACCAAACGACATCGGCGATTGCTTCACGGCGAGGGCACCAAACTCCGGCGAGAGAGATTCTGAGATGGAGCTTCTGATTTTAGCTCGAATCCGACCCCCAAGCCTCTCATTTTATAGCCACAGATCGAGGGAGCACCATGATGGCTAGGAGGGTGTCGTGGCGGGGCTAAAACGGCGACGTCAGACGTTCTCCGGCGACCTTCGGGCAAGGACCTCCGGACAACAACGACGGCGGGCGCGGTCATAACTGCGGCGGGCGCCGTCATTAATACGGCGGGCGCCGCCATAGACCTGGCGTCCCCAGCTAGGAGGAGACTCGGCTGCTCCTCGAGCCTTGCGACGGCGGGCGCCGCCATACCCACGGCGGTCGCCGCCCTTGGGCCTTGCGACGGCGGGCGCCGCCAATCTCACGGCGGGCGCCACCCCTGGCTCGGCCGCTTCCTTTACTTCTCGGACGAAAATAACGTTAACCCGGGATAAAATTTATCGTATGAGAACGAGTAATTAACATCCCAAGCACGTCGTCTGTATTTTATTTCACTGAGAAAAATATTACAGATACAGAGCACATTACATAATGCCTCCAACTTTCTGAATTAAATCCGACGTACTAAACGGGTGTTTGGAAAAATTCCCAAAATTCCCAAAATAATCCTTACAGAATTACGGGGTATCACACTATTGTAGATATATTTTTCCACGTGTCAATGTAAGACTACACTTACAATAGATTAAGACAACTTAGTTTTATACAACTTTATAACACTCAATTTCATAAGATGATGTTAGAAGGATGGAAAAGTCCATATAACTATGTAATATATTAAGAGTCATTACAAAGATCAGTTGGTTATTCATAGTTTTTATTATACATGAGATATGTAGATGCATGATAAGGAGTTTTGGAATATCTCCAAGAGAATCTAGTAGTATATATGTTAAAATGGAGTCAATCTCTTGTAAACCAAAGCCATGCATGTATAGAGAGCGAGAGAGAATTGAACTAATTAATCATTTGTCACATACAACATCTAAATGAGTCTCCAATCACTAGACTAGCTTAATAAAGTCTTTCCACATTGCTAAAAATATATTATTCATATGTTTGGTTAATCGGTTAATCAAATGTGAAAATATTACTAACCGTAATCATATCAAAAAACCGTAATTTTATTCGGTCGGTTAATTGTACCAAACTTTCGATAAATGTTCGGTACAATTAACCGAAAAAGGGTCGATTTCTCGTTTTTTTGGGACGGTTTTTCAGTTTCGATTTTTCATGCCCACCCCTAGTTGTCATTGTTGTATAAGGTAAAAAAATAGAATTGGAGCACAAAAGTCAAAATCCACCTTTCGATCCAAAGGAATGACACATTATAAGAGTTTTAAACCCTGCTTTATTAAAAACAGTTTGTTGAAGCATAATATTTGATTTTGTTTCTCATAGACACAAAAGATTTATTAATATGTATGATAAATCCAATTTCCGTCCAAAAATTTATTCTTTTGCATCATCTGTAATTTCAGTATCCTATTTTCATCTAATAATATAACACATGATAACGTAGTGTTATCAGTCAAACTCGAGGGAAAGAAAGTGTCATAGGAGGCCATTATACATGAATTGACATATGAAATTGTCACCTTTATCCCTCTCTCGCCTTTTGAGTGTTGTGGGGACTCCTCTTGGCTAATTTCCTGCTGCTCAATTATCATCTTCAACACCACTACCAAACAAATTTCCCCTCAATTGGATTTGTCTGCTTCTTGGAAGCAAATTTCCTACTTAAGAAGTAAGAACCCTTTTTGTTTTCGAAACGGTTATTTCAGCCTTGGGTTTCAAGAACCCAGGAAGAAGCTGCTCAATTGTCATAGCAGAGGTAAACCCAGAAACAGTTTTTCATTTCTCCTTTCAATTATGCCTTTTTTTGTAACTTATTTACTTGCTGTATTTCATCTTTGCGCCTTTCCTGTTCTTGGTTGTTCACAATCGATTTGGAAAACTAACCCTCACCCAGGAGTAATTTATTTGCAAATGCACCCTTTAAATGTTTTTTTTTGTTGTTGAAGAAATTCCATTTTTTGAAGTATAAGAAATTGAACTCATGAAAAAAAGTATTGGATTTTGACCAAGTGGGGTCATAGAGACGGAACTAGCCTTTTCATGTTCAAATGGGTTCAGACCTCAAATTGTTTTTTGTGCCCTTATCAATCAATTTGAAGCTGTGTGTTAGTTTTTTCAAGGCTAATCTATCCAATCCCCTAAATCTAGCCTTTGTTCTTTCACATTTAGGTTGTGGAGATGGAGCTAAGCTTGTTAAAACTTTGAATGATTGAGAATGAGCATATCCCCTAAATCAAACCTGTTATATAGCTTTGCCTGATTTCTTAGCAAATCAATGGAATGTCATTTTTCAGCTTTAAATTGGATTCAGTGAGTCAGGATTTCACCAGTGGGATGAGGACTGATGTTGCTGAAGTGATTCAGAATACACCAGCCTGTTCTTGTGCTGTGAAGGTATTTTTCTCATGTAGCTGCCAAAAACTCTGTGTTTATTCCCAAGAGGAAATTTGACATTAGTATAAAATAATACTACCTCCGATCTAAATTAAGTGTCGTTGTAGGATTTCTAGACAATTAATGAAGTGTGAGCTATGAGAATTGTTGTTGTAATTTGTTTTTGTTGACTTTTTTGTTCTAAACTCTCCATTCATTGGCTCAAAAGTTTAGTGATTATTTATTGTGTAGAAGGATTGAGGGAAAATGTAAGATTGTAGGTGTACTTAATATTTTTCTAAAATATTGTGTCCAAGGCTAAAACGACACTTATTTTAGATCAGATGGAGTATGAATTAGCCTAGGAATTGAAGATATAAGCCACTTTTTAATTCCAAAAACAAGGGCAAGGGCTCGTTTGGTACGCATTCCGATTCTTCTAGTGCATGATTTCAGGTGCATGGTGTCATGTGCACACAATTGGAGACACTGATTGACAGAATCTTGCGGATATTTCCTGATATAGAATATTCCCGGCCTCGATGCTCATCTGGAATGCAAGCTCTTTGTCGTTTACATAATGCTATTGAAACCTCCAAGCTACTGCTGGAATATTGCAGTCAATCTAGCAAGTTCTACTTGGTAATGTTCTTTGTCTTCTTAATTCCGGTTTTCAACTGATAATTTGTACTAGTATAATCTACTAAATCTAGCCCGGAATGTTTACCATTCATTGTTTGATGTAAATATTGTTCCTGAAGTTGTCCACGAACAATTGCATAGGTTAGAAAAACCGTTTATCTAGTAAATCAACTACTATTCAGAATACACCAGCCTGTTCCTGGAGAAGGGCTGTTTAGATGCTAAGCTACATAAGCATTTTTATGGAACAAAGTAGTTAAAAAAATAATCTAATGCCTCAATCTTGCTGATCACTGCAGTTATTTAAAAATCACACTGCTTGGTGTTTCAGGCCTTAACAGGTGACAAGATTGTTTCAAGGTTTAAGAGAACCAAGCAAAAGTTGGAGGAATATTTGAGTAAACTTCAAACTATGGTCCCAACAATTCTGGAACTGGAGGTTTGTTGATTATGATTTAATCTTCCTTGCTTTGCATACATTTTTTGTTTTGTCTATGTTTTTAGTTTTTTTCTGGTTTTGGCTTGCCTTGTAGATATCCCGAATTGTTGATGACCTTAGGCGCATAGTATTTACCATAGGCTCGTCTGAACAAGAGGCTGTGAAGGTCCTCCGAGCAATACTCCAAAAGGACGAGTCTATTATATCCTCATTTGGGAATTCTGAGATTCGGGCTCTTCGGTTTGTGGCTTCAAGGATTCATCTTACGTCGCTGAAGGATCTATTATTAGAGAGGAGAGCAATTCATAAGATGCTAGATGGAGTCAGTGATAGTGAACAACAGAAAAAGAGAATCTTATTGTACTTGAAGTATCTCCTGAAGAAGCATGGCAAACAGGTTTTGGAAGGACGAGAATCTCATTATCCCTCTTTGGACAGTGATGAATCTTTCTTCCCCATGATAAATGATGATTCTTCATCATTTGGCTGTTTGGACAGTAGCTTTGGCTCCCTAGAGGGTCTACATCTCCAAATAGATATCAGCAACTTGTCTCTTGGATCCGAGGATACCAGCTACAACTCGGGTAACTTCAATTCCAAATATGATGATGATGATCAACGCTCGAATCCAGAATTCAAGTTCTTCTCGAGCAAACATGAGCTGGAAACAACCCTCTTGTCTAATATCAGTCTACTTCCTTGGGAATCACAATTTTCGGCTATTGGAGACGTGGAAAGTTATCTGGACTGCTACAATCATGCCCCTGTTCCTATGTCCTTGATGAATTTTGTGGAGCCATTAGTTGGGTTTCTGGGGGCTGCAGTTGATAGGCAAGATGAAGGGGCTCAGGTTGCTGCAACCCGGTTGCTTTCAACGGGTGTACATGTCAGCAGGTAAATATTTAGGGTCCGTTTGGATTCCCGGAGTTAATGCATTAAATTGTGCAAGATAATGCAATATTTCGGATATCCAAACGAACCCTTAGTTGCAATTGGACCTCCTTTTGGTTGTTTCTTTACCCGGGTCTTTTGGAAACATCTTTTCTACTTGTTTAGGGTAAGGATGCGTATGTCTTGACCCCCCAGACCCTGCTTGTGCGGGATATACTGGGTTGATTATTATTGTTGTTGTTGTTGTTGCAATTAACCTCATTCTATAGCTCCTAACTAGACATGAACTTAGTTATAGTTGTACTAGTCTCCCTTTAGGATGTAAAACAAATGCTAATCCTTTCAATTTCCTTGTTGACTCTTTGCAGGAGCACAATTCGGCTCATTGATGAAGACGCGTATCTTCTCCTGGCATCATTTCTTGGAACAGCAATGACTAAAGACGTGCTCGCCATATTCCAATCATCCGTCCAAAGGAATTGTGGGACGAAGCTTGCGCAATCCGGTGCACTGACTTCCATCCTCAAAATCCTGGACACCCACTACAAAGAGCTTCATGAAACAGCCATCAAACTACTCTACACCTTGTCTTTGAGTACCGAAGAGCCCTGTTTACGCGGGTTTATACCTGTTGGGTGCATCCCTTTGTTGGCTGCCTTCCTACAGGACGCCACTCTCTCTTTGCCTTGTATACAGATCATGGAGAAGCTATGTTGTACAGAGGAAGCTCGGGTTCTTGCAACCGAGACAAAAGGGTGCGTTGCTTCCATTATAGAGTTGCTTGATACTGGAAATTGTGATGAACAAGAACATGGAATCTCCATTCTTCTCAATTTCTGCTCCCAGTGTAGCAAATGCTGCAGATTGGTCATGGAGGAAGGGATCATTCCCGCTCTCGTTTGTATACAAGTCAATGGAAACGAGAGAGCGAAAGCAGGCGCGTTTGAGTTGCTCCGGGTCTTGAGAAACCATACAGAAGAACACGAGGAGGAGGAAGAAGAAGAAGATTCCTGGAAGACGTCTGAGACGAGAACGTCTTCCAGGAAAAATGGAATGCTCAGCAGACTCTCGGCGAAGATGAAGAGAAGGTGACACTCACTGCTGTTTTGATCCTTAATCTTGTATCATATGTATATATTCTGTGCTTTATTAGTTTCAGTTTTGGGTGTGGAAAGGTTTCATTTCAGCAAGTTAGGAATGTGGAATTTGGTATCTAATTGTACCTGCTAGAGTTATTTTGCAAGTAGTTTAAGGGCTCGTTTGGTATCGATACCAAAGATATGAGATATCGGGTATGAGTATCGGTATGGGTACGAGTGATATTAATGTATCGGATATGGGTATAGATATGAGTGATATTTTTGATATACTCATTATGTGAGAGATATCAAAATAACACTATGATATCACTCTGATATCACTCATACCCATATCCTGATATCCATAACCCATATCAAACAGCTGATATCAATTTGATATCGATATCAGGATTATACCAAAAACAGGTATGGGTATGAGTGATATCCATACTCATACCTGATATCCTGATATCAATACCAAACGGGCCCTAAAAGTTTTGTTTGGGATTATGCATACATATGTGCTTGTATAGTTGCTATGGTGCTTTCTTGTATAATACTAATTAATAAGCAGAACACATATTTGATATGTGCAGCATGAATTGTGTATTGTCTGAAAGAGACAGTGTAATTCAGATATGGTTTTGTTTGATCACAGAAGGAGAATCTGTTCTGCCTTGTTTTTTAGTGATTGATTTTATTTCCAACCAAGTATTGTGTGGATTCGTATGAATTGACTTGTTGACGCGAATAGACTTGCAAACTTGTACTTATTAACATACTATGTAATGTAATTATACAATTAGAGACTATTGTCACTGTTACTTTCTTATCAATTAACGTTTCTAAGGGGGGAATTTTGAATAACTCTAGTTTTAACACTTTCTTTTCGGGAACCATCTCCGTTTGGTGTAAAAATTAGGATAATAATTAATTTTTGTAATATATATATGTGTGTTTTGATTTATAGATAAAGGTTAATGTGAAAACGTTGCTTACAATTACAACAATACATTATAAGGTTTAAAGGATGTTTATGTATAAAAGTTCGTTTGGTAGCTCTGTCAATTGTCAGTTTATAGTTTTAAGGCATTTTAAAAAAAAAACTATGATTATTAGTTCAATTGCTTCAAAACATATCATACAATGGTACTCATTTTAATTTCTAGAACTACCAATTAAATTTTAAAAACTGAAAATAAGAAAACTGAACTCATTGGCCTCAATTCAATAAAAAAAAATACCTTATTTTATTACTAACTTGTTTAGCATTATTTCAAATTATATAAAATTATTAAGCGTGTGTTAAAACTTATATAGAATCGATAAAACTTAATTAAACATATAAAATCGATAAAACTTAATTAAAACAACAGTTCATACAAATTGTTGGTTTATGTAGAAATCTGTATTGTGGTTTAGTTATACTGTGGTTTAACCATAGTTAGTTTCTTACTTTACCAGGGTCAGGTTGTTAGATGTTTGGTTTAGTTTAACAGATTTGTATAAAGGCTTTGTCCTTTCTCTTCTTTTGTTGTAATCGTTTACTGAGATCAATAGATCTGAGATTGTTTTCCTCTTCCATTCCTCAAATCTATCTCTCGATTTCTACATGGTATCAGAGCCATTAGGCTAGATCGATCGATCGTGAGATAGAAACTCTGTTTTTCTCGCAAACAAACTGAGAGAATGGATATGGTGGGAAATGGAGAAGATGCAAGTCGTCAATTGCTTGCACAAATTGCTCAAATCGCAGCTCAAGGAAATTCACAGGGAGATGCCTTGCATCTGGCAAATTCTGATAATCCAGGAACTTTGATTAGTTCAATGAAGTTCGACGTGACCAACTATTATGCTTGGAGTCGACAGATTCGAATGGGACTGGAAACGAAGCTGAAGTTGGGGTTTCTGGATGGAACAGAAGCAAGGCCAGCTGAGGATTCACCTAATTTGTCGCGATGGATACGAGATGATGGCATGGTTGCTTGGATCGATGAATCCAGATATTGCTTGTACTTTTGTTTACACAGGAGCAGCGAAGGATTTGTGGTCCGAAATCCAGGAGAGGTACAGCCATGGAAGTGCTCCTATGGTTTTCCAACTAAAACTCGAATTGATGAGAACATTGCAAGGTAACATGTCTGTTACTGCTTATTATTCTAAATTGAAGAAGTGCTGGGATGAATTAACATTTATGAATGAGATTCCTAGTTGTACATGTGGTGCACTAGCGAAATATTCTTGTGAGGTCCTAACAAGGATTCAGGAATTAGATAAGCAAGATAAGGTGATGTTATTTTTGGCAAATTTAAACAGTGATTATGATTCAATGAAGAATCAGATTATGTCCAGTCCTGTTTTGCCAAATGTGAATGTTGTCTATAGAACAGTGATGCAAGTTGAATCACAAAAACAGATAGCTCATTCTATGCCTGAGATATCGGCTTTCTTTGCTGGATCTGGTGGTTCCAAAGGTGGAAATCACAAGAAATCTTCAGGTGAGAAGAAATATTATACCAAAGGGAAGGATGCTAATAAAAAGATATGTTCTCATTGCAACAAGACTGGACATGTGTATGAGGATTGCTTTGAGATTTTGGGGTATCCTGATTGGTATAAGGGTAAAAAGAAGGGACAAACAGCTTCCTTTTCTGTCCATTCAACAGCACAACAAGGCGGTAATCAGGAAAGTCCTCTAGAAGATGCTAGTGAGGGACACTCAGGAAAGTATTCACAGATGAATCCAGAGTGTTCAGGCTATGTGCGCTGAAATGATGAAATTATTCAAAGGAAAGATGCATATGTCTTCAGTCAATTTCGCAGGTATATCCTATGCCAACTTAGCTTCTCATTCATTTAACAAAGATGAATGGATACTTGATACAAGAGCAACAAACCATATGACTCCCTATTATGATTTATTGCTTAATATCAAGCAATTTGTTACACCAGTGGTAGTGAGATTACCAGATGGCAGTGTTAAACAGATTACTTGCTCAGGAGATGTGTTGTTCACCAAAGACTTTGTGATCAAGAATGTTCTGTTTGTACCAGATTTCAAGTTTAATCTGATGTCAGTTAGCAGTGTTGTTGCTCAGAAAGGACTCATGGCATTCTTTGACGGTTCTCAATGTGCTTTACAGGACCAAGTGAGTAAGGAGCTGCTTGCTATTGGAAAGGAGAGTGGGGACTTATACAAGTTGCAATTGTCAAGCAATTCAGCTAGGAGCTTAAGCCAAGCCTTCACTTCATCTAGTGTCAAGAGCAATAACAGTGTTCTTCATGAGAGATTGGGACATTTTTCTTTTTCTAGACTAAAACATTTACATGTTTGTAGTGATACTAAAGTGGTTGACAATTTTTGTCATATTTGTAGAATGGCTAAGATGCATTATCTACCATTCCAACTTAGTGAAATTAAATCCAAGGCTTGTTTTGATTTGTTGTACATGGATTTGTGGGGTCCTTATTCTGTGGCTAATATAACAGGTGAACACTATTTCTATACCATTGTTGATGATCTCAGTCGAGCTACCTGGACATACTTGTTACACAACAAACAACAAGTCCCAGGTATTGTTCAGAATTTTGTTGCTATGGTACAGACTCAGTTCGGGGTTGTTCCTAAGGTAGTAAGATCAGATAATGGAACAAAATTGTTCAACAAAGAGATGATATCTTATTTCTCAGGCAAGGGGATACTGCATCAAAGGCCAATGCCTTACAGACCACAGCAGAATGGGATAGTGGAAAGGAAACACAGACATTTGGTTGAGACAGCTCGTGCACTCAAACTACATGCTGGTTTGCCAAAGAAATTCTGGGGTGAATGTGTTCTAACTGCAACATATTTGATCAATAAAATGCCACTGGTTAGTGTTAAGTGGAAAACACCCTTTGAGGTACTCTTTAACAAAGTGCCTAATTATGATAACCTGAGGATTATGTGCTGTCTATGCTATGGGGCTGTTCACAAAAAAGGGCATGATAAGTTTGATGCCAAAGGAAGGAGAAGTATTTTCCTTGGTTATCCCAGTCATCAAAGGGGTTATAAACTTTTTGATTTAGATACTGATCATATATTTTTTAGTAGAGATGTTCTTTTCCATGAAGATAAGTTTCCTTTTAGGGAAAAAGCACTCTTACATCCTTCTTCACAGCCAGTGTCCATGCCTGATGGTATTGAGGATCCAGAGGAGATTGATTTCAGTTTACCTTCCATTATTCCACCCGTGTTGCCCATTCCTACTGAATCTACTGCTGTTTCACCAGTTCATGCTAGCAATGAGAGTGCTCCCCTGCTTAGAAGATCAAATAGAGTGAGACATCCACTAGTCTGGACTGCAGATTATGTTATGGCAGCTGAGCAGCTTGATTCTTCTCCTTATGACAACAAAGACTTTGTTGCTTCTTTGGCCCAAGTATTGGCAGTTTATGAACCTACCAAATATCTTGAAGCCAAGGGAAAGCCAGAGTGGGAAGAGGCCATGGCTACAGAGTTATCTGCTTTAGAAATGAATGGTACTTGAGAATTAGCTACACTCCCACCCGGTCATGTGGCTATAGGATCCAAGTGGGTCTTCAAGGTCAAGTACAGACCCGATGGCTCTATTGAAAGGCATAAGGCCAGGCTAGTAGTCAAGGGGTTTAACCAGAAACTTGGCAAAGACTATAAACACACTTTTAGCCCATTGGCTAAATTGCCTACTGTTAGAATTGTATTGGCATTGGCTACAGCCGGCAGTGGTGGCAAATGGGCGGATTTCGGGCGGATCAGGCGGATTTCGGGCGGATAATTCGGATTTCGGGCGGATCAGGCGGATTTCGGGTAGTATATATATACAAAATGCTATATGCTAGTGTATATATATATATATATATATATATATATATCCAGATATGCAGATATGTTATATGCTATATACTATATATATACAAAATGTTATATGCTATATATGTAGTATATATAATATATACAAAATGCTATATGCTATACAAGTATACAACCAATACAAGTAGTATATATATACAAAATGCTATATGCTAGTATATATATATATATATATATATATATATATATATATATATATCCAGATATGCAGATATGTTATATGCTATATATGTAGTATATATAATATATACAAAATTCTATATGCTATACAACTAATACAAGTAGTATATATATACAAAATGTTATATGCTAGTGTATATATATATTCAGATATGTTATATGTTATATACTATATATATACAAAATATTATATGCTATATATGTAGTATATATAATATATACAAAATGCTATATGCTATACAACTAATACAAGTAGTATATATATATATATATATATACAAAATGCTATATGCTAGTATATATATATATGCAGATGTGTTATATGCTATATACTATATATATACAAAATGTTATATGCTATATATGTAGTATATATAATATATACAAAATGCTATATGCTATACAACTAATACAAGTAGTATATATATATATATATATATATATATATATATATATATATATATATTCAGATATGCAGATATGTACGTTATATTCTATATACTATATATATATACAAAATGTTATATGCTATATATCATATATGTAGTATATATAATATATACAAAATGTTATATGCTATACAACTAATACAAGTAGTATATATATACAAAATGCTATATGCTAGTATATATATATATATGCAGATATGTTATATGCTATATACTATATATATACAAAATGTTATATGCTATATATGTAGTATATATAATATATACAAAATGCTATATGCTATACAACTAATACAAGTAGTATATATATACAAAATGTTAT
The DNA here is from genome assembly GCA_027886185.1 of Rheum nobile. Lineage (NCBI taxonomy): Eukaryota > Viridiplantae > Streptophyta > Magnoliopsida > Caryophyllales > Polygonaceae > Rheum > Rheum nobile. Next base: position 1,093,199 of record WOAB01000309.1, read on the forward strand.
ATGCTAGTGTATATATATATTCAGATATGCAGATATGTTATATGTTATATACTATATATATACAAAATATTATATGCTATATATGTAGTATATATAATATATACAAAATGCTATATGCTATACAACTAATACAAGTAGTATATATATATATATATATATACAAAATGCTATATGCTAGTATATATATATATGCAGATGTGTTATATGCTATATACTATATATATACAAAATGTTATATGCTATATATGTAGTATATATAATATATACAAAATGCTATATGCTATACAACTAATACAAGTAGTATATATATATATATATATTCAGATATGCAGATATGTACGTTATATTCTATATACTATATATATATACAAAATGTTATATGCTATATATCATATATGTAGTATATATAATATATACAAAATGCTATATGCTATACAACTAATACAAGTAGTATATATATACAAAATGCTATATGCTAGTATATATATATATATATATATATATATATATATATATGCAGATATGTTATATGCTATATACTATATATATACAAAATGTTATATGCTATATATGTAGTATATATAATATATACAAAATGCTATATGCTATACAACTAATACAAGTAGTATATATATACAAAATGCTATATGCTAGTGTATGTATATATATATCCAGATATGCAAATATGCTATATATTGTAATGTATATATATGATATATGTACTACACATATTATATATAGTATATAGTTGAGTCAATTAAATATTAAAAGGGTCATATAGTACATATTTGAGTAATTTAATTTATTATTTATACAAAGCAATTGCATATAAATATATAATACATGTTTAAATCAACTCTTAAAAATTTATTAAAAATAAACATGTTAAAGATAAATCAAATAATAAGATTATTTAATTTTAAAAACCATCTGATTTTTAAAAACTATAAAATATCTCTTGCTATTTTAAAATTTAAATAATATATATTTATATTGTAAATTAATTTAATAATTTATTCAAAAAATTATCCCTCCAAAAACTAAATATTAAAATTTTCCAAAATAATCTCTCCCAAAATTCCCCCCCTTTCCAACTAAACCCTAATCGTTCTAATCCATCCCCTCAATTCCTCAATCCTCATCCTCACACTCTCAACAGACGTTCGCCGCCCGTTCCCAAAGAATTTCTCAAAGAACCATCCCGGCGGCTCAGATCGCCGGCCCGCCTGTCATCTCGCCGTTCCGGCCCTCGTCTCCCCAGTCTGGCCTCGTCTCGTCGGTGCGCTTCTCAGGTACCAATTTTAATTGTCGGTCCGCTCCTCGTCTCGCCGGTCCGGCCCTCGTCTCCCCGGTCTGGCCTCGTCTCGCCGGTTCAGGTACCAATATTGCAAATTCGATTATTGAAGTTCAAGGGTAGCTATAAACTGTGGATTACAGTGGATAAATAAACAACTTTAAAAAATAGATCTGAACGAAGGCAAGCTGTGCATTTGCTGACAGTCGTAACTTCTCAACTATAAAGAACATTTGCTGACAGTTGCAACCTGTGCAGCTTCATTTTCTGACTTCAGAATTGGTATCTGCACAACGTGGAAGATAAAAGATAACTCTTTCTCCAAGAACCAAGGCGTCTGCGAAAGCCCTTTGTGAAGCCCTTTCTGAAGCCCTAGATCCACAATGGTGAAGACCAGAGGTTTGGAGTCTGCGAAAGCCAGAGTGAAGAAGCAGAAGGCGAATGGTTCTACAGATTCGAAGAGAAATAGGGTTGAGGAGAGCGCGAATGCGAAGGCGGCTACTATGGCGAGTGGCCGAAAGAAGAGAGCCTACAGTTCGTCGGAGGAAGAAGAATCACCAAGTCCAGTCGTTTCGATGCAGAAGAAGAAACCGAGAATGGCTGAAGAACCAAAAGCCAAGAGGTCGAGGAAGGAGCCATCAAAGTCGGTTGGCGGGGTTAGTGATCTTCTCTAACTCTTTATTATCTGGAAAAAAGAAATTTTGTCTGAATGTGAGGCATGCTAAAATTAGGCTTATGTGAAAAACAGAGCATGATTTGCTCTGTGATAAACAGAGCACAGAGAGATGTGGAAATTTTATAGTAGCCTAAACTGTTACATCCATATGGCCTGACAAACGAAATTATCTTCTGACGAAACGAATTATCTTACCTGACAAAGTAAGTTTTAGGGTTTATTGTGTGGTTAGAAGAAGCCTAAACTGTTACATCCATATGAATGTCATGTATTTGTTGTGTGGTTAGAATGTTAGAATGTCATAGTAGCCTGATTCATGTTGATACAAAATTGTAAGTTATACTCTAGGGTAAAAGACTTTTCCTCAACAACTTCCATTTGTCCTGGCAAACCCAAATGTAGTCTGACACTATATTTTGTATCCTAAAAATATATATCTTAACCTGACAAAGTAAGATGGTGCCTCTCTTTTATGTGAATATGAAAGTCATTCTTACCTGTCATGTATATGTGAATGTCATTCATTACAGATAAGTTACAAGTGGCATTCTGAAGAGTTGTTTTTTGGTCGGATAAATCAGAACTCAAGGCTTCAGTATCTTATTTGTATCGAGAACACCCTAACTCGAACAGACTGGCAGACAGTTCTGCAGGGGCCCTTTGGCCCAATAATCAAAATAATGAAAAATATGAAACTGTTTGCACAACTGATTCACCATGTGTTGTTTAGGCAACTGGACACAAAAAAGCAGTTAGAGACATGGTATGATCTTGGTGGACAACCATGTAGGTTTTCAATAAAGGAATTTAGGCTAATAACAGGACTGAATTGTGGGATGCCAGATGAGGAGGACACTATGGAGGATAAGAATGTAGTATTTGATTTCTTTGGTGTGAGGAGTATTACCATTGCTAACCTTTTAACCAAGTTCTTATCCTATCGGGAGGACAATGTATATAAGTTGAAGATGGCCTTGTTGTTAATTCTTGAAGGTGTTGTACTTGGGGGTGATAAGAAGAGGAAGGTCAGACCCTTACATGTGAAATTGACCCAAGACTTGGATCGTTTCAATAATTTTCCATGGGGTAGGAGTGCATTTATTGACCTCCATCAAAGTCTGGCTTCTGCTTTGGACACAAGAATGGAGTCAGTTCAGGCTGCACTTGCAGTTTCAGACAATGCCAGAGCAGGATACACCATACGGGGTTTCCCGATGGTGTTTCAGGTAATGTGTTAGTAGTTGAGTATGTAAAATTGAGAAAGGTTAATGCCTCTGTTCATAATTGTGGATTAATTCCAATTCTGTTTGTTTCAGATATGGTTGTATGAGGCAGTGCCCCATATTGGCAGAACATTTGCCCAAAAGCTGAATAAAGTTGTGCAGCCCCGAGGTGTGAGGTGGCTTAAATCGAGTAGGCCAAGCTTGGATGCGATTTCTGCTGCCCTAGAGGGGAATTTCCCTGCTAAACAGATCCTTGTTGAGGAGGATGGAGAGGACTTGGGAGAAAGCTGTTATTTCCCGGAGGAGGAAAGACACAAATCCTTGGATGAGATTGTTAAGCACTTGAAGCCCAAAAGAAAAAGGGCGGGTAAAAAGGACAAGGGAGTTGGTAAGGGAGGGCAAGCTGGATACATTGAGGGTTTGGACCCAAGGCAATTTATGTGTTGTTTGAATGAATTGCATGAAACAATGCATACTCTGATTGAAAAGCATGATCTGTTAAAGAAGGAAGTCCTTGAGTTAAAGGAGTTCATAAGTGGCAAAGCTCCTAGAACAGGGGCATCTTCATCTAGTAATCAAGACATGAGTAGACACCGGGAGCTCTCTGGGGAGGTTAACAGTGATAATGAACCCAACATCACCCAACACCAGCAGAGCATGAGGGAGGTTTTGGGTAACGAGGCAAAGACGGAGTCTGAAGCAAATGATGAAGAGGAAAAGATGGAGTCTGAAGATGACGAAGTCGATGAGGCCAATGGGAATGAGTCCAAAGAGGGAGAGGCCGAAGAGGCCGAGACTGATGAGGTATATATGCCCAAAATTTTCAGTTATTATATGTACAGTTCAGTGCAGATGTACATATTTCAGTCCATTTATGCACATTTTAGACCATATATCGTCGTTTCAGTAAACAGTTCAGTTCATATATGTATTCAGTCCATATATGCACATTTCAGTCAATTTGAGCACAATTCCAAAAATATTTGCTTATTTCAGACCTTATATCATCGTTTCAGGAGACAATGGATGGAGAGCAAAATACTGGTGAAATAGTTGTGTATGATGCAGTTAATGTAGGTTGTCAGAAAGAGGCGGGTGAAGATGTCGCAATAGTAGATGAGCAAGAAGATCAATGGGATGCAACAGATCCACTGTCAGTTCTTGTCCAAACTTGTACAATACTACATGCAGATGAGAAGTTGGTTAATGAGGCAACACCGCAAGATGTGGAGGGACTCATGAAGGAGTTGGTTAATGATGAGTTGGTTAATGATGGGACTGTGGTGGCAACACAAGTTGAGGTGGCAACAAAAGCAGTGTCTGATGAGGGTGTGCATGACGGAGTTGTGGAGGAACTAAAGGAAGTTGTTGTGAAGGGAGGAAGCAAGGTTGATGACGGAGGTGTGGATGTTGAGGAGGTAGCAAAGGGAGATGATGTGGAGGGAAGGACCAAGGTTGATGACCGAGTTATGGAGGAACCGAAGGGAGATGTGGAGGGACTAAACACGGTTGATGAAGGAGTTATGGAGGAATCAACGGGAGATGTTGTGGAGGGAGGGACCAAGGTTGATGAGCTAGGTGTTGAGGCGAGGACTGAAATACAAGGTGAGAAGGTATCACATGCTGATTTTGATGACGTGGGGGGTGATAAAGGGGAGACCAAGGAGTCCAAAGTGTCGAGGAAGGGCAGACCAAGGAAGGGTAGCCAAGTTCCGAATAAGACATATCCAAGTCGCACTCGCGAGCTTGCTGCCAAGGCAAAATCACCCTACCGCAATATGGATGAGTAGAAATTGGCAAAAAAGATTACCAAAAATAGCAAGGTGGAAGGGATGACAGAGCTGGTAAAGTGGAAGAAGAAAAGGCCCGGATAAAGCTCAGGCTCAGACTCGTAAGGCTTTTCTTGTATATTTTCTTCTTATGTGCAAGGGACGTGCCTAAGATGCTTTATTTTTTTTGGCAGATTGAATGGGACACCACCTTCACTGAACTCAACATACAAAGGGTGTTGGATCATGCTCAGTTCTTAAGGGAAAATCTGAAGTCGAACTATCTATCTTGATGAGATAATATTTTCATAACAGGACAGTTTCTGAGTATGTGTGGATAAGTATTTTTAATCTTCCCTCCTTTTGTATGAACTTTGCGATGCTAGTATTTTTTTTCCTTTTGTGTGTGGGAATGCCATGCCAAGGGCACTTTTTTGTAAAGTCGAACAACGTAATCTCTGTATAATGATTGTGTTTATGTATTATGCACTTAGATTACGTTTGTCAGAACACTTTGAAGTTTTATAGGACGTATAGAAGCTTTACATGCCGTGTTTATGTATTAGGTTTCCCTCGAGCAAATGAGCAAGTCAAGACTTATACGTTTGTCAGTAAAAGTTCGCACCTGATTCAGACCTAGGGTTCTTATGAAGAATTATAGACTTCGCAGATGATTGTGTTTATAAGGTTCACATCGTGAGTTAACCAAACATGTTACAATCACACATGATTGTGTTCATGTATTAGGCACTTAGAATATGTTTGTCATAACACCTTGCCGTTTTACAGGACGTATAGAAGCTTTACAGGCCGTGTTTATGTATTAGGTTTCCCTCGAGCAAATGAGCAAGTCAGGACTTATACGTTTGTCAGTAAAAGTTCGCACCTGATTCAGACCTAGGGTTCTTATGAAGAATTATAGACTTCGCAGATGATTGTGTTTATAAGGTTCACATCGTGAGTTAACCGAACATGTTACAATCACACATGATTATGTTCATGTATTAGGCACTTAGAATACGTTTGTCAGAACACCTTGCCGTTTTACAGGACGTATAGAAGCTTTACAGGCCGTGTTTATGTATTAGGTTTCACACATGATTGTGTTCATGTATTAGGCACTTAGATTACGTTTATCAGAACACCTTGCCGTTTTACAGGACGTATAGAAGATTTACAGGCCGTGTTTTTGTATTAGGTTTCACACATGATTGTGTTCATGTATTAGGCACTTAGATTACGTTTGTCAGAACACCTTGCCGTTTTACAGGACGTATAGAAGCTTTACAGGCCGTGTTTTTGTATTAGGTTTCACACATGATTGTGTTCATGTAGTAGGCACTTAGATTACGTTTGTCAGAACACCTTGCCGTTTTACAGGACGTATAGAAGCTTTACAGGCCGTGTTTATGTATTAGGTTTCACACATGATTGTGTTCATGTATTAGGCACTTAGATTACGTTTGTCAGAACACCTTTAAGTTTTACAGGATGTATAGAAGCTTTACAGGCCGTCTTTATGTATTAGGTTTCCCTCGAGCAAATGAGCAAGTCAGGACATATACGTTTGTCAGTACAAGTTCGCACCTGATTCAGACCTAGGGTTCTTATGAAGAATTATAGACTTCGCAGATGATTGTGTTTATAAGGGTCACATCGTGAGTTAACCGAACATGTTACAATCACACATGATTGTGTTCATGTATTAGGCACTTAGAATACGTTTGTCAGAACACCTTGTCATTTTACAGAACGTATAGAAGCTTTACAGGCCGTGTTTATGTATTAGGTTTCACACATGATTGTGTTCATGTATTAGGCACTTAGATTGCGTTTGTCAGAACACCTTGCCGTTTTACAGGACGTATAGAAGCTTTACATGCCGTGTTTATTTATTAGGTTTCCCTGATGATTGTGTTCATGTATTAGGCACTTAGATTATGTTTGTCAGAACACCTTGCCGTTTTACAGGACGTATAGAAGCTTTACAGGCCGTGTTTATGTATTAGGTTTCCCTGATGATTGTGTTCATGTATTAGTCACTTAGACTACGTTTGTCAGAACACCTTGCCGTTTTACAGGACGTATAGAAGTTTTACAGACCGTGTTTTTGTATTAGGTTTCACACATGATTGTGTTCATGTATTAGGCACTTAGATTACGTTTGTCAGAATACCTTGCCGTTTTACAGGACGTATAGAAGCTTTACATGTCGTGTTTATGTATTAGGTTTCACACATGATTGTGTTCATGTATTAGGCACTTAGATTACATTTGTCAGAACACCTTGCCGTTTTACAGGACGTATAGAAGCTTTACATGCCGTGTTTTTGTATTAGGTTTCACACATGATTGTGTTCATGTATTAGGCACTTAGATTACGTTTGTCAGAACACCTTGCCGTTTTACAGGACGTATAGAAGCTTTACAGGTCGTGTTTATGTATTAGGTTTCACACATGATTGTGTTCATGTATTAGGCACTTAGATTACGTTTGTCAGAACACCTTTAAGTTTTACAGGATGTATAGAAGCTTTACAGGCCGTCTTTATGTATTAGGTTTATCTCGAGCAAATGAGCAAGTCAGGACATATACGTTTGTCAGTACAAGTTCGCACCTGATTCAGACTTAGGGTTCTTATGAAGAATTATAGACTTCGCAGATGATTGTGTTTATAAGGGTCACATCGTGAGTTAACCGAACATGTTACAATCACACATGATTGTGTTCATGTATTAGGCACTTAGATTACGTTTGTCAGAACGCTTTGAAGTTTTACAGGATATATACGTTGTTTTACAGGGTATTGTAGAGTCTAACAGTGAGTGATGCTGAGAAGTAATCAACTCTTAAGCCAAGATGACAGTTTGTATCCCAACCAAAAGATTTAATTTATCTAGTTTGTATCCCATCCAAAAGGGGAGCCCCCACAAAAAAGAGGTGTGGTTTACGACTATAGACACGTAAACCATACATCTTTTCACTGAAACACGCAACAACAACATACTCAAAACGCCCAAAAAACACCAACATGATGACAATTCTAAACAAAAAAATACTAACCCATTCTCTTCCTATAATCCTTCGGCAGTCCTTCTCCTCCTACAGTACTGCTTGTTGTGGCCTTGGTTGCCGCAATACGAACACCGCCTCTTCCTAGTACAGTTCCCCTCCCACGTCGCCCTATATCGGTTAATTCGTGGCCTTCCAGGAGGACGTTTTACATTTGGTGGATAGCATCTTATGGATGACACGGCTTCAGGAACTGACCATCGGGATATGGGAGGAACAAGATGCACAGTTTCCTTGTACACTTCTCTCACGCACTCGTTCTTGAACATGGGATGGACGAGATCAGTGAGTCGCACTCCCCTATCACTTGCAACCGCTATGGCATGAGCACAAGGAACTTTATCAATCTGGAACATGTTACAATCACATGTATGAGCATTAAGGTTCACCGAGTATCTACAAGTTCCTACCATGACCTCCGCTTCAAACTGGCTTAGTCTTCGAACACTCATCTTTGCTGCCCTTCTGTAGTTCACCTCTACCAGCGTGTACACAGAGGGTGACAAGTATTGGTCTCAATTTGAGGCCTCTTCCCTTCTTTGACAAAACCATTTAGAAATGGTCTCAACAATCGCATCAAACAGAGCAAGAATAGGCCATTGACGCTGTGTTTTCCACAAGCCATTAAGACACTCAGCGTTGTTGCTTGTCATGATGTTAAACCTGTTCCCATGAAAATGCGCTCTCGCCCAGTTTTCAACTCCAGCTTCTTTTAGATATTGACCAATCTTTGGAGATGCAGCTGTTATTTGAGCAAACTGATGATTGAACTCAGCTACTGTGTAAGCATGAGCAGCTTTTTTGAATATGCCGAAGAGGTCTTGCCTACCAAACTTCCTCTTGAAGTGTTAGTATATGTGATATATGCAATATCCATGCTTGGCAAAACGATAGCTATTTCTCAGACCCTTCCCAATGCTAAGATGACGATCAGACACGAAATACAACTCGGGATGATCAGGAACAACAACCCTCAATTCACTGAAGAAAAATGACCACGCATCATCGTTCTCACTATTAACAACGGCAACAGCAAGTGGATATATTTGGCCGTTTCCATCTTGTGCCGTTGCCAAAAGAAGTATCCCCTTGAACTTGGCTGTGAGGTGAGTGCCATCAACTGATATTACCTACACATGCAAAACTATTTTCTCAGATGTTGCCATGACAATAGAGTTATAAGATTTGACACGACATTATATGGCCTGACAAATGATGCTTGTTATGTTTGTCACATATGCAGTCATATAGTAGTTTAACCTGACAAAATGACTATATTTCCTGACAAAACAACATGAAGACTGAAGACTGACCTTTTTTAGATGTGGCGCTGCCCTTATCCATTGACCTAAAGTCCAGAAGACGTACTTGAAGCGTTGCTCAGCATCTCTGACTATTCTCGTGTAATATCCCTCAATTTTTAGTAAGGATATTCGGGTAATTTTTCCCAACCTTCACTAATTAATTATTTCGCTTTCAGTGGAGTTTGGATTTTCTGAAATATCCATGATATCCGAAATAATTCCCTGAGTGGTATAAAATACATTCAATGTATTTTCGAGACTTAGAATATTTGTTTGGATACAAACATATAATTTTCGGGGTTTAATACCCATACCAAAAACCAATTCTTCACGCACTGCCGAAAGCACTCCCGAAAGTGCGCGAAGTTGTCGCTGGCTCGAGCCCCGTGTTGGTCGGCTCTCCTGCAGCGTGGTCGGGGCTGGTCGGGGCTTCTCCTGGAGCTATATAAGGAGCTCGTTGGAGAAGCTGAAATGGGCACCGATCTGTCTCCCTCTCGTCTCTCCCCTGTTCCTCTCGTCTCCTCTGGTTCGCGCCTCAGCCCAGCCTTCCTCCTCTGTTGTGGCGTGGTGGTTGTGGTGGCTGAGATCGCCGACGACGAGAACCTCCCGGCGTCGAGGCGGCAGAAGCCCAGCTCGTCCCCCATCTGCCGTCGCCAGCCCCCGAGCTCCCCTGTTCGCGTCGCCCTCCGCTCCTCTGTTTCAAGTTTCTCCCGCCGGCGAGCCTGGCGTGGTGCTCCGTCGTTGAGCTGCGGCTAGCCGATTGGTGGTGCTCCTCCTCCTCGCCGCCTCTGCTCCTTCCCGGCGTGTCCATGATGGAAGCCGAGCTCCCTGTTGTTATTGTGCTGTTGAAGGAGAAAGGTTGAAGGAGGAGGAATAGTGGAGTGGGCCCCCTGTTGAATTGTTTCGTGATGGGCCGATTAGCCCATTAAGCCTCCAGTCCAAATTCAACCCGAAATTATTCGAGCGGTATAATTTTGATTCCCTTTCGTTCGTATTTTTTTTAAGGAAAATTTAATAAATTATTTTATGATTTAATATCATAGAAATTTATTAAATATAAATTCTTAAATTCGTCCAGTCAAATTAATTGATAGATATTAATTTGTCAGTTAGAACGTGATCGGCTAGATTGCGTGTGGACTCGTACTCTAGTAGAAATATTCTGAAGCTTAAGCCATATCCTCGAAAATGATATTTTCGGTAGTCGTCTCGTCCAGATTCATCGCCGAATCTATTCCAAGCAAGTGGCGGTTCGCTCTTGCTCATCGTTCCATATTTACATTAATTATCAGTTGTTTATCTGAGTAATTAATTTGGAATGATTATTGTGTTTGTCTGGAATTGGTTTTATAAACGGTTTTGGAAAATCATATAATAGGTTGTATATCTGTTAGAACGACGCTATTATCTGTGATCGCCTTCCGGACATTTATGTGGATTTATCCTGTACTGTGGTTGTGTTGTAACTGTAAGTTAGCACAAGTATTTGTAGAAACGCATGGATCCTGAGAGTTCCATGCACGTTCCTTTATAACTGTAAGGGTGATGAAGACCCAACGATTGTTGTAGTTTGAACTCAGTGAGGTTCATTCTTTTAAAGGGCGAGTAAGACCCTGCGATAGTAGAAGTTTGGACTCTGTGAGGTTCATTCTTTCGATGTAGATTCATAGGTTTGGACTCGGTGAGGTTCATTCCTTAGATATGGGTCCTGCGTGACAGGGACATATATTAAAAGCTTTTAATGTGTTAATCGTTTTGGAATTAAATAAGATAAGGTGCCCGAGAGCACTTAATTAATATACCTTTGGCGAGTAGTGCAGCTAGGAAAGCTCGTCCCGACTTTTGATCAGAGTACGTTCTCTTTCTAATCTGGATTCGCTGTAAGCGATGAGGTTGGTCGTGAACCGAAACATCTTAGTCAGTTTTTAAATCATCGTTATGTGGTTCTGTAAGATCCAGACTTGAATGTAGTACGTTCTCCTTCCGATCTGGATTCGTTGTAAGCGGTGAGGTTGGTTGTGAGCCGAAGCATCTCAGTCAGCTTTTAATCGCTGTTGTTTGATTCTGTAAGCATTCCAGATTTGTCATATTTTCCTTAAAGACTCATTTCCGTTGGAGTCTTCTTTCGGGTTGATTTCTGTGAAGATTCAGTCTTCCAGAATCTCCTCTTGTGCATACCTCTTGTTTATTCCAGTAGTAGTATGATGGTTGACTATCGTTATCGGTTATTATTCGAGAAGCGATGAGTCTAACCTAATACGACTGTTTCGAACCATTCTGCTTTATACCCTTGCTAGTCTATTCAGTAGACTAACCCGCTGTATTTTTTGTTATCTGCATCGTCATGGTTGGTGTCGTCCGCCCGTTTCGGCACATCAGATAATGTGTAGTTTCGAAGACTAGAATGACTATGAAGACGACGGTTGTTTTTGGATGTTTTTAATAATTTCTTTTAATCAGGTTGAGATCATTGGGAGATGACCATTGTGGTCAAGATCCTTGTTTAAAGACTTCCGATGTACCTTGTTTAAAGACTTCCGCTGTACTTTGTTTAAACTCTGAATTTGTCCTATTCGGGATTGGGATGTAATCCCGGGACTCATGTTTCATTTGATTGATGTTTTGATTTGAATACTTTGATCATTATGTATCAATTGTATTCCATGAATTGTATTTTAACCGGTAAAGCCTTGGGTGATCTCGGTAAGGAACACTGGGATCACTGACGGTAATACCTTTCCAAATGGGTTAAGATTTGGGGGTGTTACATCTCGTGTATGTTCTTGGATTAGATTTCTATAACATGTGCATGTAAGAGTACATTTCCTTGTAGCTATCCTCAGCTGTACCATGTGCCATGTCCTGGGCGAAGAGCCGCGCTCGATTGGCTTTGTAGTAGCTTGTCCTTATCCCATGCGGTAACATGAAATCCTGAATTTCTGAAGCACGTAGGCCTTTACGGCCGTTTAAAAACCTGACATGTCACGAAGTGAATCTATAGATGCATTCATATTGGCCTTACATAACAAAAACTGTTCAAATGCAAGAAAAACATACTTGTGAAGTACTTTCTCGACAATCAGCCGAGAAGTTGCTCCTTTGTGATGATTGTGGTTTACTCTCATGCCACAGGTATGATCCGCAACATATTGTCGCACCATAAACAAGGACGTTTTTCGATACAATGAGCCACGACAAACAAAGGTGCATTTGTCGTCAACGCACTCAACATCATAATTGGACTTATTGGACCTCTTCACACGCATCTCATAGTTCCATTGCCAGGGAGAAGAGTGCAACTTTGAAATTTCCTTAGAATTGAAGAGCTGACCAACCTTCATTGTTGGATATGAGGACTTGTTTTCACTTGTTTCCTCATCTTCAACTAACATGTCCATCTCCGCTAGATAGTACCTCTTTTCAATCTCTCTAAGCATGTCTTCATCAACATCAATCTCTTCTTCTTTATCCGCCTCTATTTGCTCCTCGTTCTGTGTTCCCTCAATGCCATTTATTTCTTCTCACACATCATCTAGACCAACAGTATTCACATCATCACCTGAAGCATACCCTAACCCATCCCCACCATCAACACGATCATCATCACCTGATTGATAATTGCCCCCGTAGTCAAAGCCATCTTCTATTTCATCCTCCAAATAATCTCCATTGTTGACATAATCAGTCATTTTCTCATTTCCTTTGTTTCTTGATGTAGCAGCTTCAATGTCCTCATCATCGCTACTCAATGATATAATGTCTTCCAGTATCATGGGACAATTTCTCTTGTCTTTCCCCCTCACTTCATCCCTTTTTAATCTCCTTAACTCTGCTTCGTTGTCAGCTTCAATAATTTCATCAATCGACCTGACATCAGTGTATAGTGCTCTGTCTTTTTGAAAAAACGACCTGAAAAAGTCTCTATTATCTTCGCTCTGAGTTGGTGGTGGAGCTGTTGGAGAAGGAAGAGTACGATGTTCAGCCCTTTCACTTCGAATCTCTTCCTTCTTTAAAAGGTTGGTGTACAACTCAATATTCCACTCTGATGAATTTTCTCCACAGTTGTTCAAGAACTTGAACGCATCAAGATTGTCGTCATCATTTATAAAGATGGGTGGAAGTTCTGGTTTATTTTCATAAGCGTATTGCACAAACAACTTTTCTTCATCAAATGGATTCTTCTCAGTCCACTTGTTGCGCAGTGTAGCCAAGTCCATGTCAGGGGAAAGCAACATGGCTTTCACTGTTCTATCACCCTCATACAACCACCTTTTCCCTTGTTGTTTCCATTCTCCACCACTGATGAACTTCACATACACTAGTTTCGTACCTACAAATAAAGAAGGTTTTTGAACTTCACGTATACAGACGGGGAAAAACGATTGTTTTTCAGGAGAGTTTACTCACCCATTCAAGTTGTAATTGCATGCGTCAGGTGTTAAATAGCAGGTGTGAAATATCTCACGTGAATAAGTCCTACAGTCAGGCTGCTTTGAAGCTCTCCAGGAATATTCAGGGATACTTTATATGGGAGCTATGCTGGAGGGATTAAAGGTTGAAGGAGGCCAGTTTTCTTTTGGAGGAAAACTTGCCCGCCAATTTTAATGAGGAGGAATTTAGTCACACTTCAAAGAAGCAGAAAATAGCTAGGTTGATGTGATGGGTCTGTCACCGACCGGCGGCTTCAAAGTCATTAAGGAGAGATTAACCCTTTCTTTTATAATTTTTTGAGAAAATATTAGCCAACTTTTATGGATTTTCTATTTAAAAGAAAAGATAAATTTGACCCTTAAAAATAGCAAAAGTATCACAATCCGTACAAAATTCTGATATTCTTTCAATACTTTTCAAAATCTTGGTTTTTTGCAAGTTGGCTTTCCAAATCTGGTATATTTGCTAATGCGCCATAAGAAAATATATATGTAGTGAGCATGACTTCATCCATTGCTTAATTCAGTTCAGCGAAGATTCGCATTACAGTGAGCATGCATTTAAATTTTCACTAATTAGAAATTGCATTAGTTTGTTTTTGGCTCCATAAAAAAGAAGTTGGACCGGTTTGTTTTTGTTTTTGGCTCCGGTTGATTTGTTAAAAATTAAACTGGAGTAATAAGCCTTAAAAAAAGAAAACAATTAATGAATGGGTAAGTGGAAGGAGATGAAAGAGCATGCACCGAACACATTAATTGTAGACTAGTTAATGTAGTTACTTGAGGGGCTTATTTCACAAATAAATGAAATAATCATGATAATAACTGAGTTTTATTCTCCTCTTTGTTGTGATTAGGATTTGTAAATCATTTTTGAAACAAAGATGGAGCATTCGAGTGGAACCATGACGCCGCCAGAATCACTTGGTCGATATAACGAATCACACTCCTCTTGTCCTGGTATGTATGCTCTATTTTTTTTTCTCTATATAGAACATTGTTTACATTCTTAATTTTTATGAGTAATGCTTATTAATTTGCATTCTAACTCTTCAAATGTTCATGTAGTAGGTCAATCAATTACATCTCATCCGTCAGCTACATCTCAACCTTTGAATGATGGAGGTGTGCAAATTACTGGAAATGTGGATGCTAACAAGACTGGTACTCGAAAGCGGAGTAAACCATCCAAAGCCTGGGATCATTTTATTATGGAGGAAGACAAGAATGATGGAAAGGAATATGGGAGATGCAAGAATTGCAAGGTTTTCAGGTACGAGAATAATTCTAAATTAGGGACTTCTAATTTTCTGAGGCATTTGGAGAAGTGTTCAGAGTACTTGAAAGCAAATCAAACTGAGAGTTCAACGACTAGCAAACAGATAGATCGGAAAGTGTTTCATGAATTACTTGTTGAGGCTATTATGAGACATGGACTTCCTTTTAAGTTTGTTGAGCATGAAGCAATTAGGAAGCTTTTCAAGTATTTGAATGATAATGTTGATACAATCACAAGAAATACAGTAAAAAAAGGTTTGTTGTGATGTGCTTAATCATTGGCGTGTCCATTCTGTTGAGTACCCAGTACTATCTGCTATGGCGAGGGATATATTAGCCATTCCAATTACTTCAGTTGCTTCTGAGTCAACATTTAGCAGGGGTGGAAGAATTATTAGTAAAAGTAGAAGTGCTCTTATTGACAAAAATATTGAAGTATTGGTGACTTCCAAAAATTGGTTAACTGGATATGATGGTAATATCCTAAATATTGTAGTGTTTTTTTCTTCCTTTTTAGTTATTTAAAATTTCTTGTTATGTGTTATTTCTTATCTTCACTAATACTTTTTATTGAACTATTTTTTTAGATTTCACCTTAGAAGGGGCTTTAGTACAAGATTTGCACTTGTCAGCAGATGGAGAGTCAGAGAAGGTTTAGGACTTTAGGTGGTCAAGTTCAATACGAGGTGGTCAAGTAAGGTATGTATGCTATTTTCTTTGATTGCTGCTATTTATTTGATGGTTGAATTTGGAGTGTGGAAATTGCGTCATCTATGGATGTTTATTTGTTGATGTAAATGTTAGAAAAAAGGTCTTGAATTAGCTTAATTTCAAATTATGTAAAAATGAAAGACTAGGGCAAGGGAACCATTTTGATACAAGTTTAGACTTGTATTATTCAAGTTTAATCTGCTTGTTTTAAGCATGTTTTGTTGTGGGCGCAGGAAATAGAGTGGAGACGGCTTGGGAAGACCATGTTGGTGTAGCTCAATGCCATGATATCTAGACATTCTTAAGGCTGTTTTTTGCTATAATATGTGGTGCAACTGGTGTAGGCGCTTTTGTTTGCCTTTTGAAAACACATTTTTTTGTGGTAGACAAAGTATTATACTAAACTGCTTTTAAATATTTTTAAAGATCTTTTCATTCAATTTCTTTATTTGACAAATATGATAATTAGGATTCTTTATTTTTACATATTATTCATTATTGTTATTTGTTCAGTTTGTGCAACTATATGTTATCAAGATTGCATTAGCTCCAAATCTATTCGATATATATTTGCAAAAATAGTCATACTATGATATATAAACATATATTTCAACAAGTGGAACAACTTATAAATTATTTAAAGTCAGGTTTAATTGAGTTCGGATATTTTGGGTGTCGGGTATAATAGGGTTGTTACGGGTATAATCGGTTTCATATTGTCATGGGTTTGGGTTATTTCGGGTTCGGGTTGTTTCGGGTGTCGGATATATTCGAGTTCGGGTTGCTCGAGTTTCGGGTTGACAATGGAGTAGTCTATTCGGATATAAGCGGGTTCGGTATGTTTTTAAATCGGGTTGCTTTTATGTTCGGGTCAAATCGTGTCAGATCAGGTTGGTTTTAGATATTGATTTTTTTTCTTTTTCGGATATCGGTCGGGTCTTGAGTCGGGCGGTCCGGGCGGTTTTCTCGGATCGGGTCAGATTTTGCCACGTCTTGCCTACAGCTAAGGGTTGGCCTCTTGTACAAATGGATGTTAACAATGCTTTCTTGCATGGGTTTCTTGAGGAAGAAATCTATATGAAGGTGCCATAAGGGTATGAAATGGCTTAGCCAGGTCAGGTGTGTAAGCTAAAGAGGTCACTTTATGGATTAAAGCAGGCTTCTCGACAGTGGAATCATGAGCTCACTGTTTTCCTTGCATCCCTTGGTTATACACAGTCCTTTAACGACTATTCCTTGTTCACTAAATTTGAAGGTGACTCTACTACAGTTCTTTTGGTTTATGTTGATGATATCCTGTTGACAGGGAATGATTCATCTGAGATGTGTCGCGTTAAGGCAGCTCTTCATGCCAAATTTACTATCAAAGATTTGGGTGAGGCTCGGTATTTCCTAGGAATGGAAATACAAAGGACTGAGTCAGGGACCTTTTTTAGCCAGAGAAAGTATGTCCAAGACATCTTGGTTAGCACTCAAATGACTAATGCCAAAGTCACACCATTTCCTTTGCCAACTGGTTTAAAGCTGAGAGTTGATTAGGGAATTCCAGTTGATGATCCGGAGCAATACAGAAGACTTGTTGGAAGATTGTTGTATTTGGCATTTACAAGGCCAGACCTTAGTTATGTAGTGCAACATCTTTCTCAATTTGTTTCCCAACCTCGAGCACCTCATTTAGCTGCTCTACATGTGCTCAGATATCTCAAAGGGACAAGCAATAAAGGTCTTTTCTATCCTGTTCAGATTGATCTCACAGTGGTGGGTTTTACTGATTCAGACTGGGGAAGTTGCTTATCTACAGGGCGATCTTTGACAGGGTTTTGTGTGTTTCTTGGTCATTCCCTTGTGTCTTGGAAAACCAAGAAGCAAACAACCGTTTCCAGATCTTCTACAGAGGCTGAATACAGAAGTATGGCAGCCACTACTTCAGAACTGGTTTGGACAAGTTTCATTCTGGGTGATTTACACTTACCAGTACAACTTCCTATTACTTTGTTTTGTGACAATCGCTCAGCTCAGCAGATTGCGGCTAACCCTTGCTTCCATGAGCGCACCAAACACATTGGATTGTCATTTTACACGAGAGAAGATTCAAAGTGGATTTCTCCAAACGGCTCACATTTCCACTAAACAACAATTGGCTGATGTTATGACTTAACCTTTAAGCAAGAATCAACATGAATTTCTTATCGGCAAGTTGGGATTCTTGGATCTTCCAACTTGAGGGGAATGTAGAAATCCGTATTGTGATTTAGTTATATTGTGGTTTAACCGTAGTTAGCTTCTTACTTTATCAGGGTCAGATTGTTAGATATTTGGTTTAGTTTAACAGATTTGTATAAAGGTTTTGTCCTTTCTCTTCTTTTGTTGTAATCGTTTACTGAGATCAATAGATCTGAGATTGTTTTCCTCTTCCGTTCCTCAAATCTATCTCTCGATTTCTACAGTTTACTTGGACTTTTTTAATCAAAGAAGCCCTTCTCTTTTTCAATGAAATCAAAAAGAAAATTCATATGTTAGTATTAGGCCCAAAATGGGCTTAATGGGCTGGATCTAGGCCCATTTCGAAGGTGACGAGAGCGGCCGCCGCCCGCCGGACATGGCGTCTGGCGTTAGTGAGGGAGCGGAAATTCTCACTTCATCCCCTCAGTGACTCAGTCTACTGACTCGCAAATTTCCCGCCGGCCAGATTTGGAGTTAATCTCTCACCAATTTCTTTTTTTTTTCTTTGGCAAAATACAAACCCTAATTTATATCACCTGAAACAAATTCCCCCAATTTTGTGATCTAAAATTTAAATGGCGACGGAGGGTTCAGACGGCGGAGAAGAGGATGGAAAGCTGGTTGGGGGTAGCAAGCATCTGGTGGTGGACGAAGATTTGAGAGAGATGACCAGGAATGCCGCTTGGAGTGTCAGCTCTTGCAAGCCTGGCAATGGCGTCTTGTCCCTCCGAGATGATAACATCGAGACCTATTGGCAGTTAAACTGCTCTCTCTCTCGACCTTTTGATCTCCATTTCCGTTCTTCCTTTGTTTTTCTGAACTAAAAAAATTGATTGATTTGCAGGTCTGATGGAGCGCAACCGCACCTCGTAAATATCCAATTTCAGAAGAAGGTGAAATTGCAAGTATGTATCTTTTTTTTTTCCAATTGCTTATTGTTGATTTTGTAGACGTTTATCAAATGTGTGTATGAGTTAATAATGTCATGTGGAGCTTGTGAATTTCAGCTAATTGCTCTGTATGTCGATTTCAAGCTCGATGAGAGCTACACACCTAGCAAGATTTCTGTTCGGGCTGGTGATGGGTTTCATAATTTGAAGGTATAATTTTCTTTTCAATTAAGATCTTGATAACAAAAGAGTGCCTAATTCAACATGTTTTCAAGTGCAGAAATTGGAACACTCAGTGACCTTTTTATGTTGATCATGATGATGATGATGCTGGTTGTGCAACTTATTGCAGGAAATAAAAACTGTGGAACTTGTCAAGCCAACTGGGTGGGTTTATATGTCACTATCTGGAATTGATCCACGGTGAGATTGACTGGTTGTTTCGATGTGTTTGTATGCAGTCTTATAACTTTCCATCAGTTGGTATCTGGGGCCTTTCTCTACCTTAATTTGTGAATTATTAATTAATGGAGTTGGCAATAGTTAAATGAGAAATCATGCTGGGAAGATGGGCTTGTTTATGAGTTTGTATATGGCAATAGCTAATGAGAAATTATCCTGCAAAGAGGGCATGTTTATGAGTTTGTATATCATCTAATTTGTTTTTCTGACACTCATATCTGATTTAGTTTATACAATGATTATCTTAAATATTTCCCTTATCTTGATCTTTTTTCTGTATTGTTTAAACCATGACGATTGAAAATTGCTTCAAATAGTGTTTTCTGACACCAAACTGTAACTCTGGGGGTGATCAATATGAGATGAGTGCTATGAGCATAGGGCAGCTACTAAATCAGTCCAATATGGATTTATATAATTTTCCAAGTAATTGGGTTAATAAGACATGTCATGTCTAATTGAGTTATGTCCAGCATATAAATAAGTTGCCATGGGTAGCACCCGGGCCAATAATAATTACCACCAGGAAGTCGTGTTTTTTGTGAGAATGTAGCAAAGTTGGTGCTAGAAAACGTAATTACTCCTAAAGTTCTTATTATTGAAGCAACTTTCTCTTATATTTTTCTAGTTAACCTTGTTCGTGCACTGATTGATGACTGAATTATTGCTTGATTGTATGTGTTTGTAGGGAAACCTTTGTAAACACCTTCATGTTGCAAATTGCTATATTGTCAAATCATCTTAATGGGAGAGACACCCATGTGCGCCAGATCAAAGTTTATGGCCCTCGACCGTATGTTATCATCATCCTATGAGCTCTGCTACATGTGGGTTTGTTCATAGTTTGTCTATTTGAATTTCAATATCCTTTTGCTTACAGGAATCCCATTCCGCGACAACCATTTCAGTTCACATCTTCCGAGTTTGTCATGTACTCTGCTATTAGATGAAGAGGTAAGCATCTGAAATTCAGGATGATGTTGAGAGTGCACAGATGGGGGATAACTCAAGAGTTGCAACTGTGATCACATATGATCTTCTCAAATGGATTTTCATGTTGTGCCCTATAGTGTTCTTTGATATTGTTAGGACATTAAACTAGTGATGTACAAATTTGAGTTCCCAGTTTCTACTGTGATGGTGCTTGTTGATGAAATGATAAAAAAATAGATGGGAATCTATCTATGGTTGCATAACCCATTCACATGTTTCATTTTTAAATTTCTGGTCAGATTTCAAGGCATGCATTAACCTCAAAAGCCATGCAGACACTGATTAATAGTCTGAAGAAAGCAATAAATAGATCTTATACAAAAGGGGCCTCCATCCGAGGTCTTGAGTACATTAGCTCTGAACATTCTCAGCTACAGCAACAAATTTCTGTACAATTGAAAGCAAAATCCAGAGTTGCAAGGGTCTTCTTTCTTGTGTTCAATGATTCCACAATCAGGATCTGGAATTAGACCTCCTCATGAGTAGTTTTACTGGATTGTGATAGTCAAGCAACAATCTGGACATTCATTCACAGGCGGGTTTGGTGTCAAAGCTGCTAAGGCAGATGGCAAAGGCTTGGAATGCAGAGAGCGGGTAACAATAATCCATGGTAAAAATGTCAGTCCCTATCTTCCCAAATTGCAAAATTACCTTTTCCTGCTCAGCTCCTGGGATGTTGTGGCGTGGCTCAACAGCAGCAACAAGCTGAAAATTCTTGACTGATGCCACTGTAACACGCCCTCTAAAGTTTAAGCACCAGCACTGCAACTGCTCATGCCATCTAGGAGCTTTGTTCTTCAGAACCAGTGGCTCTTCTGAATCAAGTGGCTCAGCAAGGCTTGTGGAGCTGAAGTTAATCATTGAGCCTTTCTCTAGTGAGGCAGGTGAAGGTGAGGAAGATCCCCCATCAATGGAGTTTGGGAGAGATTTGGGTGTTGGTGCACTACCTCCCTCTTGGATTGAAGAGATGGGAATTGAATTCATAATGCAGTTTAGTTTTCTGGGTCCTCTCGTCCGGAGGACATTAAGCTCATAGAAAACTGTAGCTATGCTGTAGTTACATGCAGATAATCTTGGAGAAACCTGCTTTGAATTGAATCTACGGCTAGAGCGGCCACTTGGTTTGACCGCTGCATCAGACGGAGGTCGACTATCATAGATGGTGAACTTGGTCCCCAAAAAATTTGACCTGAAAAGTTCTGTCAGAAAATTTAACCATCTTGGCGCAGGAGATGATATTTGAAGCTCTAAATAAACTTGCCTCAGTTTGCCAAGATATGTATTGCTGGCTCTGGAGAAGTCATCAGTAACCAATGATATGATAAAGTCTGTGCTTGTTGCCCTTCTGACTCTTTTTGCAGCCAGCATCAGTTTATCATTCTCATTTTCAGCTGCAAACACAATAAACAGACAATTGCTACATTACAATTGCTTTGTTCAGTCTACCAGAAAACATGCAAAAAAAAACACAACCTTCAATGACATGTAATACGTAGTATGTCCAAGTATTACAAGAAAACTATCAACTATGTTTGACTCTATTTCTCATTTGAGACATCTCACTATCAAGATCTTAAAACTCGGTACACCACAGTTCTGAATGATCAATATTCTTAACCAAGCACTTATCAAATATAATAATTTAACAATCAATCCAATGTACTGATCCAGGACAATGGTTTGTGAGTATGGAATTCACACGAGTTCAAGTTCTACAAAAGGTCAAAAGCACGAAAGAGAAATGACAAAAACAGGTTTTAGACAATTTATGTGACATGTAGCCGAAGCAGAGAAGTAATTGGTATTTAAATACAGAAACAAGTTTTAGAGGTGGACTTACAAGGAATCTGCCCAAAGAATAGGCGAAATGTAGATGTTGCCCGGTCTCTTTTTATAAAGCATTGTATGGGAAAATCACGAGGACCAGGCTGTAATAGAGCTTCATTAGAGAATGATACGGAAAAGTGATATGCAAAAAATCTAACAAACTAATGCAACAATCACCTGTTTCAGTGAGATTGGAAAAGTCAGTCTACCACATTTTTCTGGCGTTTGGACAATCTCCTTTGTAACCTCTCTCCATGACTTACAAACAGAGGCACATGATATAACAACTCCTCTAGCAGGCCAAAAAGTCTCACTAGCTTCCACCCGTCGTATAATATCCAAAAGCAACTCAGGCGGTAAATTGGCCCAACGCCCCTGCTCAGCAGACTCAAATGCAGTGGCTTGATCAGGAGCAACATGTGACCTCGATCGGCTACGCCAATTCTTTCTTTCTATCCCTCTTCTTGATAAGTTTCCAATTCCATCTTTCATCTCCTTGAGTTCACGAACTATGCCTTTGAAGGACATTATTGTTCAGGGTTACAACACAATGCCTGTGAAGTAAAAATGTTAAACAGAAGACAAGTTTAGGATTTTTTCAATCAACATTTCTACAAGATGCAACATTAATAAATATGAGATGAAAAGCAGGCAAGGGAGTCATCTGAAAGGATGCCAAGGAGTCTTATCTATGCATCTAACCTTTACAATACAATAAATATCATCAAACCACTTATAGCTTTTCATTTTAATAAGTAAATAAGATGATCTGAGCCTGCTAAATGTTCTATTTTAAATGTTTATGTTTCTTAACCTTTCAAACTATTAGTATTAACACATCCAATTTTTGATCTTCGGCTTCTAGTCCTTGCACACGTAAAGTTAATAGAGAATCCTAGAAAAAATAATTATGCACACTATCAAAGCCACTCAAAAGGTAGAAGCCCTAAGCAATTTTTATACAGATGACTAAGCAACCTGCCATGCCCCATAAAAACAATTAAAAAGCAATACATCTTGCAAGCTTCAAGCAGAAATCTGCATATTATCCAACAAAATCTAGCATGCGTCAGCTGATCATCACTAACTCTGCCCACAATGTTTTATTCTCATCCAACAGTAACTCTAATCCATCACTCAAAACTTACTAAAGAGAAAGGGGATAAATACAGTGGGCAACAGCAAACTTACCCACTCCAGAACAACCTCTAGACAGGACTGGAAATAAACTTTCAATTTAGAGAAGGTATTGGAATTTCCTCTTGTGGTTTTAAGGTGTTGGGGTTTGAGCAAATACACAGTGGTAAGCACCAAACTGACAAACCTGAGAAGCTGCAAAGCTGCAATTTTTTTCCTTCCAAAGAACTCAAACCTTTTCACCTAAAGACCTGATTTAGATTTATCCACATAACAGGCACCTACTACAGCTTCCACAACCATAATCAATGATCTAAAATCTGATGTCAAACTTAGATACCGTCAAAGGACTCAGCTCATCCATAGGAACAAAAAAAAGGGTAACAATAAAGTCCTCATTAGACAGGAATCTAAGTTCCACAACAGAAAATCTTAGCGCCAGGGTTCTCCAAACTTCACACTGAATCCCTAATAAGAAACTAGTAGCAAGTAGAATCTCTCCTACGAGAACGATGATGTCTCAAACAATGCGTCAACAACTAGTGATCCACAAACACCAACTAGATCGATTCAAAAACCCCAAATTTGAGATCTGCAACGACATTTATAAACATCAAACATAGACCAAATAAAAATACCGATAAATCCAGCACACATGGCAAGCAAGCACATAATCAAAATGGATAGGGAGAACCGGAGAAGGAGACCTCAATAATCGCTACTGCCAGGAGAAAACTCCGCAGCCGGAGAACGAAAATGCAGATTTTTTTCAGATCATAGAACTGCGGAAGATGGGGAGGAAAATTGAAAGTGAAAACTTCTCGGGAAGAGATCGAAGAAGCTGAGGCAATTTCGAGGACGTTCACAGAATCGGTCATGAAGAACTCAGATCGGCATCGTAATCGAGGAAATTCAACAGATGCAAACAAACAGTCTCCTTCGCAACCCCCGAAACGTTCAGCTGGGAATCCAACCCTCTATAAGATTGTATAATCTTATCATGTTACAACAAAAGCGTCCCAACATGTTCAAAGGGTGGAGGGATTCGGTGCGGTGAGGTTCACTTAATCCACGATGAAATGAATGACGTGGCGGGGTTTACTTGTATGCGTGGGGGATTTGAACGGCCAGATTTGAGCCAGACGTGTACCTTTTCACTCTTTCGAGATCAGCTGACCTACATGACTCAGCAAAGTACAAAGCTATATGTAGCATCACTTGCCTGAGTCAGACCCGCTGTGACAAATTACATTCACTCACCAAAGTACTAGTACTATATGGATAAATACATTTTATAAAAGTTTTATTTCGCATATGTAAATTTAGGGTTTACTTAGTATTTCAAATTATAAATATTTTTATTTATAAATTCTTATTTTAAAAATGCTTGTTTGATATGATATGCACTTATTATAAATAATATTGTTTTAAATTTAAAAATTCTCAAATACTAAAAAATTAAAAATTAAAAAAAATACAAATTTCAAAGGTATAAAACTACCTTTTTACACACACAAACATTATCATTAACGCTGGCTTTATATATACATATAGTTATCAAAGGAACTCTTACTTTCTCATGAAGTGTTCTTTTATCTACTACCCAAACTAGATTGAACAAAAAAAACATTATCAATAACAAATTAACAATGGCTTTTGTGTAATGATGATTTTATAGCATTTAAATATATTAGGTTTTTTAGCTACAATGTATTTTTGCTAAAAAAAATACCTCTATGGTTTTTACTAAGAAAGTACTAAAAAACCTTCATCAAGATGAAAAGTTTGATTTTTTTAGCTATTTTAGTCATTTTCAACTCAAATTTAGTTTTATTTATTTTAAAAATATATTCATATTCATAATTGATTTTTATCTATTTATAGACACTCATTTTATATATGTATTTCATAAAACTTATAGAGTTCAAAAATTCGGATTAAAAACCCACAAAAATGAAAAAAAATAAAATAGTTTTTAGATGATGTGACGGAGATAAAATGTTAAAAAATTAACTAAAAATCTTATTAAAAAACCAACCATTTTATATATAAATATATTCACTCAATTTTCTGAAAAGCAAGAAATAAAAAGAAAAGACCCAAAGAGAAAATGAGCATTAGACTGGTTAGTGAGAGTGAGAGGCAGGGATCACAAATAAAACTTTAGCAGTGAACAAATTGGATTCTAATAGCAGAGTTATTAATTGATGTCAATCAATTGAGTTGGAAAAGCAAGCTACTGTTCACCTTTTGAATGAAGAAAAGCCGGAGAACAAACCTTGTAGAAATTGGTGTCTTTTCCGATTAATACTCCAAAAACCAAAATTTAAGTGACATGGAAATGGAATTTCCAAAAAAAATACGAATTTAGAGACTACGGATTAAAGGATTGTGTACGATAAACAGGTTAGAAAAAATAATGTTTCCTTGAGTGTTTTGTATTATAATTTTTTTGTGTTTTTGAATCATGTTTGAAAGAGCATACAAAAATATAAGTATTGTTTGCAAGAGTTCAAGATATACTGATAATAAAGATGATGAAATAAATGATTTGTTTGTGATAAGAGAAAATTCGAATGAAAGAGGACAAGAAGAATTCAAACACCAAATCAACACGATCCAATATAGATCGAGCGATGAAGATTATTCAATTTTCTTGCTCTTTACAAAAGCACTCAGAAAACGAGAGAGAAAAATATCTCAGAATGAGTTTTCTGTTACAACTGACTAAAGGTGAGAAAGAAAGATATTTATAGTTAAAATCGGCTAAGACAAAACCGGGTACAATAAACCAATAAAAGAAAACCGAGCCAGCTGAAATAAGCCACTAGACCCTCTTGCACCAAAGTACCCGCCAAACTGGAAGTGTGAGACAAATGACACGAATTGTTCTAATGATCAAAGCTCCACGCCGTTGCTAGGCTCCAGCTTGATCAAGAGGCATCATCTCTCTACATACCCCCCTCAAGTTGGAGCCAATTGAAGACCCAACTTGGAAGCCAAAAAATCGTGTTGGTGCTATGGAAGACCTTAGTAAGTATATCAGCGAGCTGTAAAGCAGAAGGTGATAGCTCCATGACCTCCTTGATGACAGCGCAGGACGAAGAGGACGCGATGAAGGTGCGCTCGGATGGTCCGATGACAAGAGCCCGCGCCAGAGCAATGGAACGAGCCACACAGTCTTTAGTCTCGCGGGCATACGCAAGTGACACGACTTCATCTAGTCCTAAATGGGTTCTCCTCGTGACCTATGAAGGCTTAGGCGAGGCCTCGTCCAACCCAACCTGACCAAAAGACGAAGACGCTGAACTCGCGGAGGATGTTGAGGCCGGCGACCGCCGCAAGTCTCACGGCGCCCGCCGTTTTGGCGGCGACCGCCGCAAGGCCTCCGGTGGCCGCCGACGTGATGATGAAATTCGACTGCTGGCTTCGGTGTTCACGGCGCCCGCCGTGAACCTTACGACGCCCGCCGTCTGATGGAGTTTGGCTACGGCTTTTGTGCAGCAGCCGCCGTTTAATTACGGCGACCGCCGCCTTTCCCCGAGTTCGCCCTGCGTCAGCGTTTTCAAGACTCGTCGTTTTAATGAATATTTTATTATTATTATTTTATGTTATTTCTTTTTAGCCTATTTAAAGACTTGGAACCCTAGTTTTTATCTTTTACGTTGAATTTAAGTAGTAAAAGTTGAGTTCGCTCCTTAGAAGTTGAGTACGCTCCTTCCTTGAATTCTAACGTCACCCCTTCGATTCCACGAATCGTTTATCCCATAGCTCGTCGCTTCGAGCAAGTTTTACACCGTCTCTTCGGTATTCAGATCATCTCTTTGATCTTCACGTCATCTCTTTGACGCAATTGAGGAAAGCCATCACTTTGGCTACGGAGGAGAAGAGTCAATCCAAGCTTGAGGAGTCAAGATCTTGCGTTACAGACAACACTCAGGGGTTGTTCGCTCTGATACCTCTCTCGCAGGTATGTGTTACTTACTCATCTTGATGCTTCTATCTTAGGCTTCTCCTTGATTAAGGATGTGTATATGCATGATGATGACTTTGCTGACATTTTTAAAACATGCATGGAAATTGGAGAGTCTAATGGATTCTATATTGATAATGGCTACCTATTTAAGGCCGGGAAACTTTGTATCCCAAAGACTTCTATACGTCGGTTGCTAATTCAGGAAGCTCATGAGGGTAGAGGTCATTTTGGTATCCCTAAAACCTTGGCTGCATTAAAGGAACATTTCTATTGGCCTAAAATTTTGCATCATGTTACACATTTTTGCAAGGCTTGTGTTACTTGTGTGCATGCTAAGTCTAGGTCGAGTCCCCAAGGTTTGTATACCCCTTTGCCTATTCCGAATGTTCCATGGGAAGATATTAGTATGGATTTTATCACTGGGTTGCCCATGTCTAAGAAGGGGAGGGACTCGATATTTGTGGTAGTTGATAGGTTCTCTAAAATGGCTCACTTCATTGCATGCAAGACTACTCACAATGCTTCTGAGATTTCTTCTTTATTTTTTGAGCATGTTGTTAAGCTGCATGGTATCCCTAGGAATATAGTGTCTGATCGTGATGCTAAATTTGTGAGTTATTTCTGGAAATCTTTGTGGGCCAAACTGGGAACTAAATTGTTGTTCTCTACTAGCTATCACCCCCAGACCGATGGGCAAACGGAGGTTACTAATAGGACTTTGAGTGCTTTATTGCGTACTATGTTAAAGTCTAACCTCCGCAAATGGGAAGAGTGCTTGCCTTTTGTTGAATTTGCATATAACATGTCCATGCACTCGGCGACGCAGCAGACTCCCTTTTAGGTGGTCTACGGCCTCAATCTGCTCACCCCCTTGGATCTCATACCACGGCCAATGAAGGAAAAGGAGAGCATGAAGGGCGTGGAGCGAGCGGACCAGGTCAAGGCACTCCATGAACGGACGAGACAACAGCTGGAGCGGAGGTCCGAGCAAGTAGCTGCACAACGCAACAAACACCGCCGCCCAGTTGCTTATGAGGCCGACGACTTGGTGTGGCTGCATTTGCGCAAGGAACGCTTTCCATTGAAGCGACGCCACAAACTGGACGCGAGAGGTGATGGTCCTTTCCGGGTGCTGCAACGCCTTGGGGCCAATGCCTATCGCCTGGAGTTACCCGATGACTACGGCGCACACCCGACATTCAACGTCGCTGACCTTGCTCCTTACATTCCTCCTGCTTTTGATGACGAGGACGAAGCGAGGACGCTTCGCATCCAAGAAGGGGAGATTGATAGCTCCATGACCCCCTTGATGACGGCGCAGGACGAAGAGGACACAATGAAGGTGCGCTCGGATGGTCCGATGACAAGAGCCCGCGCCAGAGCAATGGAACGAGCCACACAGTCTTTAGTCTCGCGGGCATACGCAAGTGACACGACTTCATCTAGTCCTAAATGGGTTCTCCTCGTGACCTATGAAGGCTTAGGCGAGGCCTCGTCCAACCCAACCTGACCAAAAGACGAAGACGCTGAGCTCGTAGAGGATGCTGAGGCCGGCGACCGCCGCAAGTCTCACGGCGCCCGCCGTTTTGGCGGCAACCGCCGCAAGGCCTCCGGTGGCCGCCGGGGTGATGATGAAATTCGGCTGCTGGCTTCGGTGTTCACGGCGCCCGCCGTGAACCTTACGGCGCCCGCCGTTTGGGCGGCGCCCGCCGTCTGATGGAGTTTGGCTACGGCTTTTGTGCAGCGGCCGCCGTTTAATTACGGCGACCGCCGCCTTTCCCCGAGTTCGCCCCGCGTCAGCGTTTTCAAGACTCGTCGTTTTAATGAATATTTTATTATTATTATTTTATGTTATTTCTTTTTAGCCTATTTAAAGACTTGGAACCCTAGTTTGTATCTTTTACGTTGAATTTAAGTAGTAAAAGTTGAGTTCGCTCCTTAGAAGTTGAGTACGCTCCTTCCTTGAATTCTAACGTCACCCCTTCGATTCCACGAATCGTTTATCCCGTAGCTCGTCGCTTCGAGCAAGTTTTACACCGTCTCTTCGGTATTCAGATCATCTCTTTGATCTTCACGTCATCTCTTTGACGCAATTGAGGAAAGCCATCACTTTGGCTATGGAGGAGAAGAGTCAATCCAAGCTTGAGGAGTCAAGATCTTGCATTGCAGACAACACTCAGGGGTTGTTCGCATCAGAAGGGATAAAGGCAGTTTGGAGAAAGCCAGACTGAATACGCTCACGGATGAAGTGACAATCAAGATCGACGTGTTTCATTCGCTCATGAAAACAAGGATTTGCCGCCAATTGCTGGGCAGCCCGGTTGTCACAAAACAAAGTGACAAGCAGAGGAAGCGTAACACAGAGATCATGAAGAAGATAACTAACCCAAATGAGCTCAGCCGTGGTAAGCGTCATACTCCGGTATTCGGCCTCAGCAGACGACCGGGAAACAGTGGACTGCTTCTTGGTCTTCCAAGAGACCAAAGCATGCCCAAGAAATATGCAATAACCAGAGAGCGATCGACGGGTAGTCAAACATGAAGCCCAATCGGCATGAGTGAAACCACCAATTTAAGAGAAGGTTGGACAGGATAAAACAATCCAAGTGTGGAAGTGCCGAGCAGATAACGAAGCACATGGGTCGCAGCATGCCAATGAGGGACACAGGGTTGAGACACGAACTGGCTGAGGTACTGGACACAATAGGACAGATCAGGACGTGTCAAAGCAAGATACAATAGACGACCAATCAAGCGTCTGTATTGCTCAGGATCGGCCAACAAATCACCTTCATCGAGGCGAAGACGAAGCCCAGTAGGAAGAGGAAACTTAGCTATCTTAGCACCAGTTAAATGACAATCGGTAAGGATGTCAGTAATATACTTCCTCTGACTAAGAAAGACACCGGAAGAGTCGCGATACAACTCCATACCCAGAAAATATCTGGTCGGACCAAGGTCTTTAATGGTAAATTGGGAATGCAAGGAAGACTTCACAGAGCAAATTTCAGAGGGAACATTACCAGTAAGGAGTATATCATCCACGTAAACCAGAAGAGCTATAAAAGAGCTATCCCCAGACTTGACAAACAATGAGTAATCAGATTTAGATTGCACATACCCCAGATTCACAAGGAAATGAGTCAACTCCAAATTCCACTAACATGAGGCTTGTTTAAGACCATACAAGCTACGTTCGAGCTTGCAAACTTGGCCAGGGGAACCTTTAGCACACCCTTCTGGCAATTGCATATAAATTTCTTCATCGAGATGCCCATGGAGGAAGGCATTGTTCACGTCTAACTGATGCAAAGGCCAATCACGCGCTGTAGCAAGAGCAATCACCATACGAACAGTGGGCAATTTGGCAACCGGGGAGAATGTGTGTTTGTAATCTTTGCCCAATTTCTGGCTAAAACCCTTCACGACAAGCCGCGCTTTATACCTTTCAATGTCACCATTAGAGCGAAATTTGATCTTATAAACCCATTTGGATTTAATAGCCTGCTTCCCGGCAGGTAAGTTAGTTAGTCGCCAAGTGCCATTCTTCTCCAAGGCTGTTATTTCATGTTCCATTGTTTCAATCCACTTAGGATCAGTTTGAGCATCAACAAAACTGTGTGGCTCCTTAGCAGCCAGAACATTAGCCAAAGAGGCAAAGTATTCACCCTGCACTGAATTAACCTCATAATCCCTATGCCAAGAAGGAGGTGCTCGAACTCTGTTAGACCTCTGAATGAGGGGCATAGGTGTGGGATTAGTGGAGACAGAGGGAGAGGCTGATTCTGGTGAAAGCAAAGTAGGAGAAATAGGATCCAAAGGAAGACTGGAAGAAGAAGCATTAGGGGGTGAAGTAAAAGAAGGCAAGTGAACAAGGTCATCAAAATTCACCAATGGAACAGTAGGAGGTATGGGAAGGTCAGTAGGAGAAGGATTAGGAGTTTTAAAAGGAAAAACATCCTCATGAAACTCAACATCTTTGTTGAGAAAAGTGGAATGAGTTTCTAAATCATAGACTTTATAGCCCTTTTGATTAGGAGGATAGCCTAGAAAGACACATTTCTTTCCTCGGGGTGACATTTTATCACTGCTCTTAGGGGCTGTAAAGACATAGCACAAGCAACCAAACACTCTCATTCTGTCATAAGTAGGCGGTTTTGAAAGAAGTACCTCATAAGCGGTCTTCCATCCCAGCACAGAAGTGGGTAACTTGTTGATAATGTAGGTAGAAGTAAGCACACAATCACCCCGAAACTGTGGTGGTAGACCAGTCTGAAGAGACAGAGCGCGTGATGTATCAAGCAAGTGTTTGTGCTTGCGTTCAACTATTCCATTCTGTTGTGGCCTGTACACCATAGACTTTTGATGCACGATTCCATGAGTAGCAAACAATTGTCTACACGCTGCATTAGCAATTTCTGTTCCATTATCAGACCTAAAAGCCTTAACCCTCACTCCAAACTGTGTGCCAACATATCTGATAAACACATCAAGAACATTCTTGACCTGATCTTTTCCTATCAAGAGATAAGTCCAGGTGCTTCTACTGTAGTCATCAACCAAGGTTAAAAAATATATGGATCCATCATGGGCAGCCACCTTATATGGCCCTCATAGATCAACATGAACAAGCTCAAACATACACAAAACATGAGTAGAGCTAGGTGGAGAAGGAAGTCTGTGAAATTTAGCTAAAGAACAAGTTTCACAATGAAAATCTACATTAGTATTGCCTTTACAACCAGGCAAATGAACCATTTTGGAGACAGACACATGTCCCAACCGTTTATGAAACAACATGAAATCACACACACTTAAATTGTGGCAATGCACTGTTTCATTGGTTTTATTCTGAATAGTTGAAACTGACTTAAACTGTGATTGACCATGCTGCACTTTAACTATGTA
Source organism: Rheum nobile (assembly GCA_027886185.1). Taxonomy (NCBI): domain Eukaryota; kingdom Viridiplantae; phylum Streptophyta; class Magnoliopsida; order Caryophyllales; family Polygonaceae; genus Rheum; species Rheum nobile. The sequence continues at coordinate 1,125,373 of WOAB01000309.1, forward strand.
CAGACCTCCTTTTCCTTGCCCTACAGCCACATATCTCTTACTCAAATGGTCCTGCAATAGACAATATTCTTTGTAAAAATGTGCACTTAACTCTCCTGAGTTCACCAACTTACTCACTGACAATAGGTTGTATTTGAACTCTGGAACGAACAAAACATCCTTCAATAACAGCATGTCACTGAGCCTTACATCTCCAATAGTATATACTGCTTTTTAAGATGCATCAAGTAATATGATGTGGATTGGATAGCTAACTTGTAATATCCCGCATTTTGTACGGGTAAATTTTGAATTTTTTAAAACCCATATTGCGAGTCAGATTTATTTCAGGGAAAGATGAACATTTTGTGTAATGTTTAATCTCTGTAATATTTTTCTGAGCAATATAAAATACAGTTAACGTATTTTCGGGCTAAAAGGTCGTCCGCGTACAAATATATTTAACCCGGGGTTAAAAATACGTTACCACTTAAGGTAAAAACGACAAAGGACAGAGGGGAACAAATCTGGCCTTGACCGCACCCCGCGGTGAAGGGTGTGCCGCACCCCGCGGTGGCCTGCGTCACTCGACAGTTGCAGTGCAACTTGGCGGGGCTACTCCGTAGGCTTGTGACTCGCCTTGGCTACGTTTCTGAGGCTTGGACAACTCCTCCTTGCTCCCTCCAGCTCGTTTGCAGCTCGTTTGGACTATTTAATGAGGCAAGGAGGATCAAAATCGAGCCACAAGTCAACTGTTGCACCATCTCTTTCCTTCAGAAAACACCATTGTTGAGGCAAGCTTTGAAGCTTCGTTTGAGAGCTAATCCGACCCGTTTTGAGAGCGATAAAGGGTGGTTCTTAGAGGTGTTGTTAAGCTTAAGAAGGTGGGAGGCCCAACCAAGAACAAATCGAAGCCGATCGGATCGATTTGGGTAAGTTTCTCCCCGAAAACTCCATCGTTTTCTGCTTCTGTCATGCCGCCGCACCCCGTGGTCAGACGCCACCACGCCCAGCGGCCAAGCACCGTGTAACACCCCCAAATCGTAACCCATTTGGAAAGGTATTACCGCCAGTGACCTCGGTGTTCCTTACCGAAGCCACCCAAGGCTTTACGGTTTAAACACAATCATGAAACACAAATGATACAAAATCATTGTAATACTTAATTAAAACATGAATCCCGGGATTACATCCTAATCCCGAATAAGACAATATACAGAGTTAAATCAAACACAGCGGAAGTCTTTCTTAAAATCTTACAAAAAGGGTTGTGATCACCATGATCACCTGCCCAAGGATCTCAACCTGATTAAAATCATTAAAACATCAAAACAACCGTCATCTTCATAGTCAATCTAGTCTCCTCATATCTGCGCTTTATCTGATGTGCCGAATCAAACGGATGACACCAGCCAACCATGCAGAGAACAATTACGGTTGGTTAGTGATACGCGGTATTTTACATAGCGCAACTAGTAGTTATTAGCATAGTTTTGTGGAGATTTTGGCTCGGTTTTGGAGCTAAGTCGATGCTTGAGGTGCGGAGATACATTATGATTATTTGGAAGCACTTGCATGTTGAGGACGAGGCTCGAGGTTTCCTTGGCGAGAAGACGCTCGAGGAGCCGGGCTGACATGAAGAGACGACATTGAAGCTAGGAGAAGCAGCTTGACGCGGGCCATGGCGACCCACCGCGGGCCGACGCGGGCTGGGCTGGAGCTGGCTGACGCGAGCAGGCGGCGGCGGGTGGACGCGACTGGCCGCGAGTGACGGCGGGCGGCGGCGATCGCCGGTGGTCGCGTTTTTGCTCCAGGAAGTTCTGATCTTTGGCGAGGCGAAACGGCGAGCGGAAGCGATCGCGTCCGGTCGCGTCTCTGGCGTTTCTGAACTTTCCCGATTTCCTTTTTGGCTTGACGTTTTGTTTTCCCTTAATCAATTCAGACGTTTTGTTTGTCAGTTTAGGTTAGATTAGCACGTTTTTGGCAGACATTCATCGATCCATCACCATCCCCTCTCTCTCCTCTCATCATCTATCTTTTCCATCTCTTTTCTTTCTTTGTTTTTCTCAAGAACGTTTTTCTAGTTTTCTCCATGGTTTTGGATTTCGTGAAGAACATGAACCGGAACTAAGACCCTTGTTTTGCCTAGCGTGGAAGCACTCGATTAATTCAGTTGTAAGGTTTTATCTCTTGTTCGTCCCTTTGGATTTTTGTATTGATTTCCTTGAGCATAATTCGGATTTCTATATTGTTGGCTAGATTGACATCCTAGTTCGATTTTATAGTTTTCTAATTGCTAGAATAGGGATAGACGGTGGAATCCCTAATCACTTGTAGCAACCACAATTGCATGAAATTGGTATATTGAATTCAATTGTGAAAAGGAAATTGATTTGCATGTCATACTTGCGGTGTTGAGTCTTTGCTTGCAATCCATTATTTCTTATGCCCTATGCTATTGATTGAATCAACTTAGGAGGTCTTCTAGGGTTTCAATTAGTAAGTATTAGCAAGACCGGTTGGATTGTTAATATACAAAAAATCAGAATTGGGACAAATCCATAGGATTATGATGAACATGAGATGAACCGAAATTACAACTTGATTAATTGATGTGTGGAAACTTGCTAGGTGAAACTCTTTCTCCCATTGTTTAATCTTGATTTTTATGCTATTGCAATTGAGTAGTTTTAGTACAAAACCAAACCCCCCCCCCCCCCAATTTGTCCTTTGAAGTTGATAAATTAGCAATTGCATTGAAATTGACGTGTTACTCCCTTGGGTACGATTCCCTACTTGCATGCTATACTCTAGTTGCATATTAGGATTACTTTGATAGTGTGAACGACTGAAAAGAAACCTATCAAATTTGGCGCCCTTGCCGGGGAGTTATTTGTTCTTTTCTTTGTAATTGTTTGTTTGTCAACCCTTTGGTGTGAACCATTTGTATGGTTCACACCCGTGCTACTGATTCTTTGATTGTTGATTGTGATCCAGAAATTGAGCGGACATTTTTAAGGAACCGAAGAGCAGCCCGTGATTTGTTGAACCAAACTGAGATGGGTGACCGGACGTTGAGACAACTTACCGCTCCTAACTTGGAGCAACAACCTTTGGCTATCACCATTCCTGAGTTAGCCGAAGGAGTGAATTTTGAGTTGAAGGCAGGATTGATTCATGAGTTGCCTCATTTTCATGGTCTTGCTGGAGAAGACCCGAACAAGCACTTGGCGCAATTTCATGCGGTGTGTTCTAGCATGAAGCCAAGAGGTGTCACTGCCGATGCCATCATGTTGAGAGCATTTGGATTCACCTTGAAGGATGCTGCAAATGATTGGCTATATTACCTTGCCCCGGGAAGTATCACAACATGGGCTGAAATGAAGAAGGCTTTTCTCGAAAAATACTTCCCGGCCACGAAGTTGAATAGCTTGAAGAGAGCCATTGCCACCATTGAACAACAAGGAGGCGAGAGCTTGTACGAGTATTATGAGAGATTCAAGCGGCTATGTGCAAGTTGCCCATATCATGGGTACAATGATCAAAATCTCATTCTATACTTGTTCAACGGACTCTCGGATGAGGAACGAAGAATGGTGAATGCCGCTTGTGGAGGTAATATTCTGAACAAAACTCCTCCCCAAGCTTTTGAGATGTTTCAGGAGCTATCTGAAGGCTCCAGGCAATTTAGCAAGAGAGAGAGTCTCAAGGCTGTGGGTTCCTCCTCAAAGATTGAGTCTGATGTGAATGAGCTGAAGGAAATGATGAAGTGCTTTATGCTGAATGGCACTCCGTCTCAAGCCCGACCATGTGGAGTTTGCAATGAAGTGGGGCATCCAAATGATCAATGCCCTACTCTTCAAGAGTCAAGTGCTGAGGTGAATGGTGTTGGAGGATGGCAACCAAGACCCAAGTATGATCCATTCTCTAACACCTACAACCCGGGGTATAGAGATCATCCAAATCTGAGGTGGAGTAATCAGCAAAATGTTCAAAATCCTCATCTCTTGCAACCACAACAACCGAGGCCACAGTACAACCCGAGACAAACCATGTCAGCTGAAGACATGATCAAGTCGTTGGCTCAATCGGTTATACAAAAGGATGCTGAGACAAAGTCGTCTATTCAGAATCTTGAGAGACAAGTGGCACAAATTGCTCAATCCGTGAGTAATCTAGAGGCTCATGTATCGGGAAAATTACCGTCACAAACGGTAGTCAACCCGAAGGCGAATGTGAGTGCCATTACCTTGAGGAGTGGGAAGTTATTGGACCCTTATGCTGAACAGGGTGATTTGCAAGACGGTTTTGCACCGTGTGAGAACAAGAAACGAGGACCCGAGGCGGCCTACCGAGATTGTGTGCTTGATGAGGAAGTGTCACCGGAACAACACCGGCGATCGCCCTCACCCGCGGACACTCGCCGTTTCACGCCAGAAAGTTGCCCAGAAAATCAACCTCAACGGCGGCGATCGCGGTCACCCGTCGTGACTCGCGGTTTCATTCCAGTGAGCAGCCAAGAGGAATCCATGGAGCGTCGGCGATCGCGTGGACCCGCGTCCACTCGCGGTTCAGCGCCAGAAACCACCAAGGAGCCCCGGCGATCGCCCTCACCCGCGTCCACCCGCGGTTTGGCGACAGAACTCCCAGCTCAGGAACGGTGATCGCGTGGACCCGCCGTGGCTCGCGGTTTGAGCCCAGATCTTGTCGACGAGTATGTTCGCCCGAGCTTTCCACCGCTTTGCTCTCAGAAGTCGGTCCCGCCTTTCCCTGAGGCGTTGAAGGACACTAGAAGACCGGAGAGTGACAATGAGATGTATGAGACCTTTAGCAAGTGTCAGGTAAACATTCCTTTGCTAAAATTGGTTAAAAGTATTCCTAGATATGCTAAGTTTTTAAAAGAAATTTGCACTATCAAAAGGAATCAAAAATTGAAAGGAAAACAAAAGGTCAAAATTAGTGAGCATGTTTCCGCGGTTTTTCAAAAGAAAATGCCTAAAAAGTGTGGTGACCCGGGTAGGTTTAGCATTCCATGTGTGATTGGTGATACTAAAATTGAAAATGCTATGCTTGATCTTGGTGCATCTATCAATGTTTTGCCTTTGTCCTTGTATGAATCCCTAGGATTAGGACCTTTGCATGAGACCGGTATTGTTATTCAACTAGCTGATAGGTCTAATGTGTATCCTAAGGGAGTGGTTGAAGATGTACTTGTTATGGTTGGTGATTTGATATTTCCCGCTGATTTTTTTGTGTTGGATATGGAGCATGACAAAGATGCGGCCCCTATGCTGTTAGGTAGGCCTTTCATGAAAACAGCACAAACTAAAATTGATGTTAATAGTGGGAAATTGACTATGGAATTTGATGGGGATGAAGTTGAATTTAACATCTATGATATGAAGCCCGTTGTTGATTCCTCTTTGAACTTTGTTGATATAATGACTCCTAACCCTTTGGATGAGTTACAACCTATGATTGAGGATTCTAACATGACAGCTTTATTGGATGAGAAGGGAGAGTCCCCTAACTCTCTTTTGGGCATTGGCCCCATTGTGCTAACTCCGAGCAAGAAGCTTTTTTCTTCTTCTTTTGTGCAGGCCCCGGAAGTTGAGTTCCAACACCCCCCTGATCCATCGAAGTATGGGGGGAAGGCAACCAAGAAGGTAAAGATGGAGGAGCCACCGAAGGAGTCAACTACCAAGAAGCATGGTCTAAGGTTTAAACCTTTCCATGAATGGTTCAAGAAGGAGGTGCTCAATGAGAGGGTTCCTAAAGGACCCGATGATATAGATTGAGGTTGTGTGAGTAGTATGTCGAGCCACGACAATAACTAAGGCGCTTCTCGGGAGGCAATCCGAGGTTTGAGATGCTTTATTTTATTTTTTATTTTTGTTTATTTTTTAATTGTCATTTTTAGTGTTTTTGTGGTTAGGGAAGGATGCCCGAGGCACAGGTTCAGCTACAATCTGTAGCCAAAACCGCTGTAAGTCTTTCTTCCTTTCTAAAAAAATAATAAAAAAATAAAATAAAATAAAATAAAAAAAAAAAAAAAAAAAAAAAAATCCTTGGATGTGCGGAAAACCCGCAAGGGCCGCATAGGTAATAAGAAGGTGACTCGCTTAACCCCAGGTTGAGGCAAAAATGAGTCTTGGAGTGATGCGAGATTGGTGTTCCCCGAAGAAGAGCTTGTGATTGTAGGTTGCAAACTACGATCACGGGTTTGTGCTTAGCAACCTTCCGGAAGTTGGTGAATTGCTGAATTCGCCATTCATTTTTCTTCTTCTGTGGATTTTCAATTTCGGCGTTCTTCCTTGTTACCCATTGTTTTGGATGAGCTGGACATTATTGGATCATCATTGAGCTCATCCCACTTCTACTACACCTTGTGCTTCATTGGAGGGAGACCATCCGGTCTCGTATGTGAGTCTTCTGTTTTCTTTATCCCCGTGCTTTTACCTTGTCTTTCATTCCATTGGGGACAATGTCATGTTTAAATATGGGGGAGAGAATGTATTCACATGTTTTATGGTGTTGTGCACTTGTGTATGGCTGATGTGTATGAATTTTTGAAAAATTTGAAAAAGAAAAAGCCAAAAATATGAGAAAAAGGCAATCAAAATCCTGGGATGAGCTGAAAAGCTCAGGTAAAAAGCAGGTAGTCCGACCGACTCTAGGTTGGTGCAAAAATGGACTTGAGTGATGTGAGCAACATGTGAGATATCTAGCAAAATGAAATGAGTGGTTAGGTGAAAACCCGAAAGGGCGCCTAAGCAAAATGAGTGTGAGTGATTTAGGATTTTCTTGCTTGGCGTTGGTGTCATAAGAAGAGGTGTTATAAGGAGTTCGGGTAGGATCACTCATGGAGCAATAAGGAGATAGATTGGAGTTTATGCATTGCTCATTTTTGATTGTTTGGAGGCGAAGTGTTGAGTCTTGTAATTGCTAGTTTCATGTTCTTCCTTACTTCCTGAAACCTGTGTGCTGATTGGAGGAGTGAGTTTTCTTTTAGCTTACTCGAGGGCGAGCAAGGTTTAAGTATGGGGGATTTGATACGCGGTATTTTACATAGCGCAACTAGTAGTTATTAGCATAGTTTTGTGGAGATTTTGGCTCGGTTTTGGAGCTAAGTCGATGCTTGAGGTGCGGAGCTACATTATGATTATTTGGAAGCACTTGCATGTTGAGGACGAGGCTCGAGGTTTCCTTGGCGAGAAGACGCTCGAGGAGCCGGGCTGACATGAAGAGACGACATTGAAGCTAGGAGAAGCAGCTTGACGCGGGCCATGGCGACCCACCGCGGGCCGACGCGGGCTGGGCTGGAGCTGGCTGACGCGAGCAGGCGGCGGCGGGTGGACGCGACTGGCCGCGAGTGGCGGCGGGCGGCGGCGATCGCCGGTGGTCGCATTTTTGCTCCAGGAAGTTCTGATCTTTGGCGAGGCGAAACGGCGAGCGGAAGCGATCGCGTCCGGTCGCGTCTCTGGCGTTTCTGAACTTTCCCGATTTCCTTTTTGGCTTGACGTTTTGTTTTCCCTTAATCAATTCAGACGTTTTGTTTGTCAGTTTAGGTTAGATTAGCACGTTTTTGGCAGACATTCATCGATCCATCACCATCCCCTCTCTCTCCTCTCATCATCTATCTTTTCCATCTCTTTTCTTTCTTTGTTTTTCTCAAGAACGTTTTTCTAGTTTTCTCCATGGTTTTGGATTTCGTGAAGAACATGAACCGGAACTAAGACCCTTGTTTTGCCTAGCGTGGAAGCACTCGATTAATTCAGTTGTAAGGTTTTATCTCTTGTTCGTCCCTTTGGATTTTTGTATTGATTTCCTTGAGCATAATTCGGATTTCTATATTGTTGGCTAGATTGACATCCTAGTTCGATTTTATAGTTTTCTAATTGCTAGAATAGGGATAGACGGTGGAATCCCTAATCACTTGTAGCAACCACAATTGCATGAAATTGGTATATTGAATTCAATTGTGAAAAGGAAATTGATTTGCATGTCATACTTGCGGTGTTGAGTCTTTGCTTGCAATCCATTATTTCTTATGCCCTATGCTATTGATTGAATCAACTTAGGAGGTCTTCTAGGTTTTCAATTAGTAAGTATTAGCAAGACCGGTTGGATTGTTAATATACAAAAAATTAGAATTGGGACAAATCCATAGGATTATGATGAACATGAGATGAACCGAAATTACAACTTGATTAATTGATGTGTGGAAACTTGCTAGGTGAAACTCTTTCTCCCATTGTTTAATCTTGATTTTTATGCTATTGCAATTGAGTAGTTTTAGTACAAAACCAAACCCCCCCCCCCCCCCCCCCATTTGTCCTTTGAAGTTGATAAATTAGCAATTGCATTGAAATTGACGTGTTACTCCCTTGGGTACGATTTCCTACTTGTATGTTATACTCTAGTTGCATATTAGGATTACTTTGATAGTCAATCTAGTCTCCTCATATCTGCGCTTTATCTGATGTGCCGAATCAAACGGATGACACCAGCCAACCATGCAGAGAACAATTACGGTTGGTTAGTCTAATGAAAGACTATGCAAGGGTACAAAGCAGAGTGGTTCGAAGTAGTCGTATTAGGTTAGACTCATCGTTTCTCGAATAATAACCGATAACGATAGTCAACCACCATACTTCTACTGGAATATATCAAAAGACATGATCAAGAGAAGACTCCAACAGAATTGAGTCTTATAGGAAATATCCAAGAGAAGACTCCAAAAACTTGAGTCTTATCGGAAGCATGACAAATGTCTGGAACATTATAAGCATCACACACAAGCGTTCAAAAACTGACGAGATGTTTCGGTTCACAACCAACCTCACCGCTTAACGCGAATCCAGATTGGAAAGAGAACGTACTCTGATAAAGGCTAGAACGACTATAAAAGCAAACGGTGTTTTAATGGATTTATCGGGTTGCGATCCTTGGCGGGTGATCTTTATGATCAAGACCCATGTATTTATATTTATAAAGACTTCCGCTAAATACTCTATTTTGTCCTATGGGGATTGGGATGTAATCCCCAGACATATGTTTTAATTAAAGGTTTTGATGTTTATATCTTAACCGTTGTTTATGAATTGTGTTTAAACCGGTAAAGCTTGGGGTGACTTCGGTGTGGAAACCGAGGTCACTGGCGGTAATACTTTTCCAAACGGATTGAGATTTGAGGGTGTTACATAACTGGTCTTGGATTAAGCAACACATCATAATGTGAAGTCATATGATCTGAAGCCCCGCTGTCAACTATCCAATCTTCACTAGTATGTTGTGCAGCAGACAAGACAAAAATATTTATACTTGAGAAATGGTAGTTAACATCTCTTGTGCGAGCCACAACATTCATTGCTTTCTCAGTACGGAAAGCCTTCATCACTTCTTGACATGCACTTGTTAAACTGGACACTGCCTGCACGAATTGACTTTCAGTTCCCATTTTCTGCTCCAAGCTGTTAGAGTATTCCAAAGGTGTATCACTGCCTGCACTACTTTCATTTTCAACATGTGCTGCCACCCTGAATCCTCTCTTAGCCTTCTTACCCTTATACCAATCCGGATAACCAATAATTTCAAAACAATTTTCCTTAATGTGGCCCTCTTATTTACAGTGATTGTAGAATTTCTTCTCATAGTTCATGGTTCTTCTATGCTCCCTTTTCTCTCCACTGGAAGAATTACCTCCTCCAGTTCCTCCTTTGTAAGAATCAACTTCTCTAGAGCCATTCTTGGCATTGTTACCCTGGCTAGCCATGAAAGTTGCATGATCACTAACCACATTATGCGTGACCTACTTCTGTCTTTCAGCCTGCATAACCAAATGATATGCTTTGTTGACATGAGGTGAGGGCTCCATAGTCAATATCTGACTCATCACTGTCTCATAGTCGCTATTAAGCCTCATAAAAAACTGCATCAACTTGCTTCTATTGTCCATCTCTAATACTTTAGTCAATATACCACACTTGCAGTTATTCATTCCTCCACAAGTACAGATAGGCATGCCGATTATATCGTGTAATTCATCCCAGATTTTTTTCAATTTGACAAAATAGGAAGTCACACTAAGACTACCTTGACTGACCTGAGACAATTCCTGTTGAAGCTGATAAATCAGAGGAGCACTGCTCTCTCTGTATCGTTCTCCAATTTCTAGCCAAAGTGCTCTCGCTGAATCCTGACGAACAAAGCTCCCTGCAATTTCCTTTGTCATAGAATTCGTGATCCAGCATCCCACCATGGAATCGACACGCCTCCAGAGAGCATAATTTGCTGCATCGCGCACGGGAATGGTTTATGTACCATCGATGAAACTGATTTTCATCTTCGCAATCAAGGCTCGCTCAATTTGTCGACTCCAGACGAGATAATTCGATCCGTCAAACGTCATGTTTGTCAAGCACATCCCTGGATTGTCCGAATTATTCAGCATCAATGGATCTACCATGCTCGCCTGTCTCTCCTCCTTCTCCGTTTGTGTAGTCACCATTGCAATCGAAGTATAAATCGAGAACAAACGGAAAGACAACAAGATCTGAAGAAGAAATAGCGAACAAGCAAGAACAGAAAAGCGAATTTCACTTTACAGATCAACTAAGTCTCGCGATGCTCTGATACCATGACGAAACAGATGATCTGTTTGTGAGAAGAGAAAATTCAAATGAAAGAGGACAAGAAGAATTCAAACACCAAATCAACACGACCCAATATAGATCGAGCGATGAAGATTATTCCATTTTCTTGCTCTCTACAAAAGCACTCAGAAAACGAGAGAGAGAAATATCTTAGAATGAGTTTTCTGTTACAACTGACTAAAACTGAGAAAAGGAAGATATTTATAGCTAAAACCGGCTAAGACAAAACCGGGTACAATAAACCAATAAAAGAAAACCGAGCCAACTGAAATAAGCCACTAGACCCTCTTGCACCAAAGTACCCGCCAAACTGGAAGTGTGAGACAAATGACACGAATTGTTCTGATGATCAAAGCTCCACGCCGTTGCTAGGCTCTAGCTTGATCAAGAGGCATCATCTCTCTACAAAAGAGTAATGAATGAACAATTATAGACTACAAAGAACATGTAGTATTCTTGGAGAAAGAAGAGAAATTATAGGGAACAATATATGAAAAAAGGAGCACTGGAGTTCTAGAAAGTCGAGAAAGAACAAATTTTTCAAGGAACAACAAAAACAATGTAAAGAAGTAGTTTACTGCTACCAGCATTGTTACCAATGAGAAGGCAAATCGAGGGATATTGCTTTTAGGAGTTTGAATGTTTGTTTGAGGTACAAGGAGACGTTCAAACATGAAAATTAAAGATAATGAATCAGATTGATATTGGAAAGATAGTATTTATTTATGAAAATGAGATATTGTCAAATTGAAAGATATTGTTTGTGATATTTAAGACAATTGTTTGATAAAAAAATATAATGCTATTTATGAAAAATATATCAGATTGGATCACATATATATTATATTTTTGTCATCATTATCTATAAATACAAGGTTTTATCAACCTAGTTTGACATGATTTCAAGAGAGAGAGGAGTATCCAAAAGAGATTCGGCCATATGAGTCATTGAAGGTTTCTTAAGCTTATGAAAGTATTCTAGTAAGAAAATATAATTTAAGTTGGATCTTTGGTTAACTTATGTAATTTGTGATTATTAATAAAATAAATATACTTTGAAATTCACTTAGGCTAATCACCTAGAGGTAGAGTTTTTTTTTTGAACTAATTGATTGATTGAGTTTTTCTATCTAAATAATTGTGTTCGTTTATTGTATTTATCTGTTATGCAAGAGTACCATTTCCTATATAGAAACTGTATCTTACTTTGTTACTAACAACCCGTTTGGATCCAACACTTTAGCTACTCAAGCCTGATCATGTTAGCTAATAGTCTAGCACACATAACAATATATATTGTGATTATAAAGTCATTAGTCCAACTTATCATTTATGTTACATTATCGTATCGAGTCAAATTGAGAAGAATTATTCAAAATTGCTAATTAGGGGTAAATTACCTCGTTAGTTCCTAATATTTCACACATTTTTTTAGGTTAGTACCTAATCTATCATTCATTCTATTTCAGTCTCTAATCTTTAATGTTAATGTATCATTGATCCCTAATCTTTTATTCATTCTATTATAGTCTCTAACCTTTTATATTAATGCATTGAAAATTAAGGATGAGCATGTGCAGTTAATCGATATACTTCCCTTACTAAATTATCAATATCTTAATCATCTTGTTTAGTCTGATTAATTGAGATTTTGATATGGTTAATTGGATAATAAAGATACCAAAAAAACGGCCAAGAGTCCGTTTGGATTCTCTTTTTAATGCATTATCTTATATTAAATTAATAATTTAATATAATTTAATATAAAATAATATATTTTAATACATTCTTTTAAAGAATCCAAATAGATCCCAAGTATCAATGTTTTTTAGAAAATATGAATGGGTGAAGCTCTCTCTAAAAAAGTTCCAGTCGACAAGCAAAGTCAAAAAAAGTTTATAAAGACGTTGTTGATGCACAAATTTCCTCTACTAGATGATGACATCTTGATAAATGCTTAGTGCTTACAAACTATATATACAAAAGCAACATACCATTTGATTTTATGTCAAACCAAAAGAGAGGATAGTGATAAAATTGAAATTAACAACAATGTTTTCTACGAATTAGAAACTACTCATCAATAAAGATGAAAGTTATAATTTTCAAAGATAGTGTTCCATAATTTTTTGGTATTTTGGTTATCCAATTAATCGCACCAAAATATATAGTTAATTAGTTGGACTAAATGATTCGATTACGATACTAAAAATTTAATTGAATGGAATTATACATTATGGAAGAAGCTTCCGTGATACATTATCCCGGTACAACTAATAATTACACATATATAATATTTTATAACATAAAAATATTTATCTTATATATACTCATATTACGCCCCCTCAATCTGGTCGGATAATCGTACGGACAGATTGTGCTTCAAGGAATGAAATTTCTGAGAGGACAAACTCTTGATAAAGATATCAGCCACTTGTTGATCTATAGAGACATATCGAATCAACAATAAAATGATAGTCAGCATCAATATGTTTAGTTTGAGAATGCTAAACTGGATTGAAAGTCATTTAAGTTTTTTTTTTTTTGGTCGAATGACAGTCATGTAAGTAGCACTAACATTATCACAAAAAACACGCATAGCGCAAGAAGGTTGGATACCTATTTGATATGCACCCTTTGTTATCACGGTAATATTGATGAAAATACTTATTGATGTATTAAGGGTTTGTTTGATAAAGCCATTATAAATGTCTTTATCATTTATAAGAGGTTTACGTGATATTTTGAAGTTTGTGAAAATAATACTACACAATTTACTATGAAAAAGGTTTATAACTACAGAATTAAGATCAGGTAAAACGGCCTCTTAGGGTAAAATGAAAGTACTATTAAGGGTCATTAGATTAGGATGAATTTAATTGCCAGGATTTATTTCTAGAGGGTACACAGATTTTAGTATAGGAAGTATTCACCGGATTGAAATCAAATGGCCGTGTTTTATGGGATTCTAATAACTGAGAGCGATCCATTTCCTTTTTTATTTTATTCTCTCCCTTCCAGATCTCTCCCTCTCATCTCTCCCCGATCCCCTTTTCATCTTCCCAGATCTCTCAAATCTCTCTCGCTCTAACCCACCAAGGCAGAAGCGGAGCACCGCACAATCCCGGGTTTCCGACGAACTCAGACGCCGGCAACTTCGCCATGTGAGGCGGAATCTTCCCACTCAACCTATTATTCGACACGTCAAATCTTCGCCGGAATCCCTCCGCTATCAAGCAATTCGTTGAAGAGGAAGTGCAGTCGCCATCACCGATCAAAACCGCCACCAGTTTGACGGCGTCCCTCTCGGAGTAGCGGCCGTTGGCGAGGACGCGATTGAAAAGGTCACCGTCGTCGCAGAGATCCGTGATGAGGTGGACGTGATCGGAGTCCTCGTAGGCGTCGAGGAAGGCGAGGATTATTACATTTGTATATTTCAGGTAAGACATTTCTCCTCCTTTTCTTTCGTTGAATTGAAATTGTAGAGAGATTAAACTTGATTTGAATAATCGAAATTGATTTGGATGAGATCATCTGAATTTCAGGGAGTCAATTTTGGGATTTAGGGTTTTCTGATATGGCTCTGAATTTGGATTTACGGTTTCGTGATTCTCTGCCCGTCGTCATTGCTTCTTCCTACTCCATTTGCTAGAGATCCGCGGTACAAAGAAGAAGGGCCATTTAATTACGGTTTTGGTTGTTCAATTGCGGTTCCAATCGTAGCCAAAATACGATTTTGGTGTTCTGTTTTTTGGGGGTTGCAATGAAGAAGAAGGGCTATAAGGTTTTAGTGTTCTGTTTTCTGGAGGAAGTAAAATTAGGGGTTGCAATGGAAGGCGTGTGCTGGTCCGCTGGTCGAGATCCCTAGAGTTAGGGAGAGAGTCTACTATTTCCCACAAGGCCCCATGGAGCAAGTAAAATTTGGGGGTTTTAGCCTTTTAGGTTTAATTTGTTTTCAATTTTGATGGTACTGTATGAGTTATTTATCATTGATATTCACGTTTTTATATGTGATATTCAAATTGTTTATTGTGATATTCATACACATTTTTTTGATATCTATGTTGGATTTAAGTTTCATGCGTTGAGTACTTGATATTCAAATTGTATGATGTGATATTCACTATAATGTTGTTCATATTCATTAAGTTTCATGCGTTGAGTAGTCGATATTCAAAATTTATGATGTGATATTCACTATAATGTTGTTGATATTCATTATAATAATGTTGATATTCAGGTTGATCGTGCGACCCAAAATCGACGCGACAATATCATTGTTAAACCCCACCACCATGAATCAAAGCTTCGAAGATATTGGGTGGTGATATTCGTGTAGTTAGGTGATGATATTCATGTACTTGGGTGACTATGTTAATGTAATTGGGTAGTGGGCGATATTCACAAAATGGGTAGTGATATTCACAAATTGAGTGGTGATATTCGTGGAAGTGGATTTGATATTCATGTGATTAATTGAGATATTCATGTAACTTAGTGTGATATTCATATTATCAAGTGGTGAATTCATGATTCAAGTAATGATATTCACATTTTAAAGATATTAAATGTTCACTTATTAAATAGAAATCGATATTCAAACAAACATGAACGATATTCATTAACAGATGATCGATATTCGTGAACACATTAACGATATTCACGAACGCTGGAAAATCATTAAACGAACATAACGAATTTAAATCTAAACGAATTTAAATTAATCTTCCCATTTAAATTTTAAATATTTGAAGAATCTCATTCTCTCTCTCCAATTACAAAACAACTTCCTATTTTGTAGGATATTAATTTCGGTAATTCAATAAAGAAGGCAAGTTATTCAAATTCGGTACAATGCACCCCCATGTGGCTTATTTTGCTCCATCAAATCCAGCCCTCCAATCTCTTCAATCCAACGCTCCTCATTTGTACTTCCGTTTTACCACAATTCCCGTTTTACCGGAGCGCGCCCCTATAACTACATTTTATCAAATACCATTATATCAAAAAAGCCATTAATCACAAAAAAAAGGCATTATAAATGATAATAACAAGCAAATTCTAAAATTAAAAGGTTAGTAATCTGAAATAGAATGAATTAATTTTGATCGACCAAAATGTGTGGATTAATCGAGTTTGTATTGCCCTAACAAGATGAAGAAGGATCATGTACTCTAATTCCTACAAATCTAACTAAAAAAGTTCTAGAAAAATGACTCATTAATTTGTTGTTTACGGCGTAAAACCGCGCAGTCGCTTTTTTTTAGCCGCGCACTTCCCCATGGGCGGCTCGAGGAGCCGCCCATGATGGGTTCAGTTTAGGGATTTTTTTTTGAAATAAATAAAAATGTGTTTTTAAAAACCGGTTCATTGAAACCGTGGTTGTGGGCGGCATTTCGTGTCGCCCAAGAAACTGGGTCAGTGAACCGGGTTTTTTGGGGGGACATGGTTCATAGGCGGCACTTCCTGCCGCCCAGGGTTCATGGACGGCACGTGGTGCCGCCCAGTGAGTATACGTTTCACTCCAACGGTTGATGTGGGCTGCACGTAGGGCCGCCCAGTACAGGTGTAGCCGGCTATATAAATTAGGGATGGTGGTATTGTATTGTATCCAAATCTAGAAACTCATTTTCATAATAAATGTCATCGTCAAGCGGTTCTGGTTGGAGGAGATTGTCGGAGTCCTCTTCGAGCGCTAACACATCTGTAGATGATGAGGGTGATTTGCAGGCGCCAATTTCTCCCGAGTACTTCAAGGTATGTAATATTGTAATTTTTACTGTATAAAATAATTAGATCTTAAATGTACTTAGTCTTTGAAATGTTAAACTGTTTTGAAATAATATTTAATTTGTTGATATTAGTTTTTAGAAATTTAATTATTAATTAGTCTCTAATGTGGTAATTTTTGTATATAAATAGGGTGATTCTAGTGATGATGGATTTATAGCTATCGACTTCTCATCCCATTTTACTACTACTGAGATATTTCCTAGTAAGGAAGGATTGAGAGATTGGGTACAAAGGGTAGGTTTTAGTCTTTTTATGGTGATCACTACTAAATCATCAAATCCTAAAAAGATTATACTTCACTGTGAGAGATCTGGGTTACCTAGGTCCGGCAAGAAGAAGGTGTTAGTCGATGGTATAAAGGTCAGCCCGATACGAGTGAATAAAACTAGGTCAAAAAAGAAGGGTTGTCCCTTTTTGCTGCATGGTACTTTTAGGGAAGGAAATGTTATTAGAGATCCTGGATGGACCTTATCGGTTGTTAGTGGATCCCATAACCATATGCTTTCTACCACCTTGACCGGCCATGCATTTGCTACCCGACTTACGAAGGAGCAGCGTAGGAAAGTGATGATTGATACTGCGGCGGGTACAAGACCCAAGGTTATTTCTACACAGCTTAGGAATGAATATTCGAGTGCAACGAGTTCGAGGAATCAGGTGTACACTGTTAGGGCTAAGGAGAGGTTGAAATCCCTGGGCAATCTGAATGTGATACAATGGTCATTGGGATTTTTGAATGAGAAAGGCTATTTGTTGGACACTGCTACTAAGACGAGGGAAGATGGGAAGAAGGTTTTGGCGTGCTTGTTTATTTCTCATCCAGACGCTCGACATTTGTTGTGCATGTTTCCTAATGTCGTCATTATGGATTCGACCTACAAAACCAACAGGTAAACCTTAGTCTTTTTTGTATTATGTGTAGATAATGGTATTTTCTACGGGTTTTAATTTTGTTGTTGTTGCATTTATAGGTACGGTATGCCTCTGTTCCAGATTGTTGGGTTTACTTGCACCAACTACACATATTGCATTGCTCTTGTGTTCATGGAAAGGGAGACGACAAACCACTATGCATGGGCGCTGAGACGATTGAAGTGGTTGTACGGGGAGAAAAATCCCGTATGCATCATGTCTGATCGAGAGCTAGGACTGATCAAGGCTGCCAAACTGGTGTTTCCGAAGGTTCGTCATCACTTGTGTCAGGTCCATGTAGACCGTAATGTGAAGGCATATGCTAAGACGATGAAGATTGACGAGAAGAAATTCTCGGGAAGTGTTCGTCGGGTGATGAGGTCTCACACAAAGGAGGAGTACAGAGAGCGGCTTGCTCACTTTAAGGGGATATGGAGTGAAGGCTTGGTGCGATATGTGGAGCAAACTTGGTTTAATGAGCATAAGAAGAAGCTGGTTACGGCATGGTGTGATGATGTTCTCCATTTTGCCACAAGAACATCAAACATGTAACTTTCATACAAACATTTACAATCAAATTGGGTTATAAAAGTTATTTAGTTAATTGTATACGAATATATTATTTTCATGGTTGAGGGTCAGCACTCTATGCTTAAGGACATGATTGAGACATCCGTCGGAGGGTTCGACACACTTGTGCAGCACATCGACAACATGTTTGTTGATCAGCATCGGAAGATCCGATATGAGATGACCAAGAACTGCACTGCCTTTCCCATGGAGATAGTGAAAGGCCCTGAGTGGGTTAAGGTGTTCTTCAAGCGCATCCTTGAAAAGTGCTCTGAAAAATGCCTGAGGATGTTGTATGCCCAAGCTGTGTTAGCAAAGGAGGGGAAAATTGGGAACAAATGTGCTGATTTTTGGTGGAGGTCCACACTGGGGCTGCCTTGCCCACACACAATTAAGGTCTATGTGGAGACGGGTTATCCGTTAGTGCCTGAAGAGGTTGATATTTTCTGGAAGCAGATCCGATGGGAAGGGGTGGATGCTAAGGATCTTGATGTCGATGATGGTGTTTCACTGACAGCGGACAATGCCACGGTGGATGACTTCGTTGAAGAGTACTTATGTGGGACAGTTGAGGGATTTGATTTGAAGAAGATGGCGGAAAAGTGGCGTGAGTCAAAGGACCCTACATCGTGCGATATTCAAGACCCGCCACGTGGTGAGACCAAGAAGGGGAGGCCTAGGATGAATGCGAGAAAGACCGGTACGAAGAGGAAAATGTGTTGGGACGAGCATGTGGATGCAAACATGAAGAAGGAGAAGCAGAAGATGAAGATGGAGGATGAGGAGCTGGGAGTGGATGAGGAGGATGAGCCTGCAGAGAAAGAGACGACCAATGTGAAATCGTCCGTTGGATCCCCGGGATCGAAAGGATGCCCTTCTAGCGGACGACCTCACAGTGGAGTTTCAACAGCAAAGGGGAGTGCCACTAAACCTGCAAAGCCGAAATCTGCTTCAACCAAGTCCAAGTCGGGTTCAAACAAGCCGGTCAAGTATCTCGGCTTCAACTGGGGGCACGAGAATATTGATCATTTCATGCTCGCCTACATTTCTAGAGTTCAAAATGTCAAAGGTGATGGTCATTGTGGGTTCCGTTCTCTTGCCGTTTTACTGTGTCGCCAAGAAGACGAGTACATTGATGTCCGGTTAGGGCTTTCGAAGCACGTCCAGGCACATGGAGCAAACTACGTAGCGATTCTTGCGGAGGAAGCGTTGACGTTGGAAGAATTTGTTAGGAAATTGAATTATATTCCTTCACCGTGCACGGCAAACTTCTGGTGTATAATGCCTATTACTGGGTTGGCGTTTGCAATGGAACACCAAGTGGCTGTTGTTGTCTTATCATGGTTTGGACCGCACACATGTCTTCCATTGTGGGCCCCCCCGGGTGCCGAGCCTCCGACAAAGGTTTATACGATAGCACATGTAGGCAGGAGAGACCATTACGTACCGGTACGTGGAGTCCTACTCTCTCGTATTTACTTATTCTTTCATAATTTTTTTAGTAACTGTATTGTTTACGTGTACAGATTTGGCTTGTTAATGACCATTGTCCCATTCCACCGCCTCCAAGACAGTGGCGCATTTACAAGGATCCAAGTGTTGATGGATGGGATAGTCATGAGCGCTTCAAGGATAGGTTCAAGAATTATGTAGAGGAACGAGCATATCATGGGCGACCTGACATACTTACCTAGGTTTTTTGGATTATAATCGACTTTATATATGATATTGTATTTCCTTTTGTGTGAAAGTTTGATTGAGATTGATCGTATATTGTGTTTTTAATCATTTGTTTTTGAGAATTGAAAAAAATCGGGAAAATGCTATACGAGACAACAATATTACTAATCATTAACAAAAACACGTTCACGAAAACATTAAAGCGTACACTAGTTTAACATGAAACATAAAAAAGCTATCTAATCCTCGTCCGAATCGGCCTCCCCGCCATCATCATAGCTGCCGTTGTCCACCACAGATTCCGGATCTTCTAAAAGACCGGGGATATGTCGTCTCGGGTGTGCAGACTCTGTGTAAATGGGAACTGGAACACCAGGTCTGTAAAGAGCCATAATTTTAGCTATCTGATCCTCGTGTACCACCTCACAGAGTCGTGGAGGATCCACGCCTGCTGGAAAGTAAAAAATCCGACCAGGGGGAACCCCGTCTCTAGGCACGAGATGGTAAAATAATGCCAAGTACAAGAAACCTAATGACAACCCCCCCTCTCCAGGCTCGAGATCCCCCATCCGCAACGTGCGGACCTCGCCACCTTCGTAGCCATGGAAAAACATGTCCATCCCACTTCGTTGGCGTATCATTCGATTGTAGGTGATTCGCCCATTTTCGTAAACTTCGAGAACCAAAGGCGCCATTACCTTAAATAGAACCGAAGAA
Organism: Rheum nobile; assembly: GCA_027886185.1. NCBI lineage: Eukaryota > Viridiplantae > Streptophyta > Magnoliopsida > Caryophyllales > Polygonaceae > Rheum > Rheum nobile. Next base: position 1,145,679 of record WOAB01000309.1, read on the forward strand.
AAGTTTGTGAGGAGTGGAAATTGTGTGTATTTCGAGGGGTTTTGGGGCCGTATTTATAGGCTAAAATAGGACCGTTGTGGGCGGCCCAGAGAGCAGCCCATGAGGGTTCACTGGGCGGTACACAAAGCAGCCCATGACCCTACTGGGCGGCACTGTGTGCCGCCCAGTAGGGTACTTGTGAAATTCTGGACCCTTTGGGCGGCACTATGAGCCGCCTAGACAGCTTTTTTACTATATAAGGAGAACTTTTGTTGATAGATTCATTACATTCGTAGGAAACCAAACACTACAACAAATAATGGCATTTTCTTCTGAATCATCAACAAACCCCCCACATCAACTATGCGAGTGTAATTTGAAACCCGTTGTCTGTACTTGGGATTTGCAGTGGAACTACGGAAGGAGGTATTGGGGATGCCCGAGGAAGCAGTGTTTATACAGGAAGTATATTGATCCTATGTACGAGGATAGGGCACACGCGGTTATTCGACAACAGTGGCGGGAAAAACAAGATCTTGTTAAGGAGAAACAAGATCTTGTTAAGCAAAATCAAAAACTTTTACAAGATCTGGGTAAGATGCGTAGGTATAACCGCAAACTATATAATGATGTACATCGTATACTGCCTTGATGTCGTATCTTTTGTATAATGTTCTTTACGTACTATCAAACTTTGTAGGGAGCAAGCCATTTTATCAAAGCAGAGATACGATATGCCGCGAACTTTTACCAGAGACTATCCTAATTTCTTCAAACGCAACTAGCCGATAAAATGGCTAGTTGCGAAAGCAAGAACTCTGATGGTATTCATCGAGCGAAGAATATGAATGTACGATTATATAACGTTCTGTATTATTTTGGGTCATTTATTAATACTAAAAACAACCAATAATTTTGTCATATGTTGAATATCACTATTATAACACAAAAAAATATTGTATTAGCATGGGCGGCGTGACACGCCGCCCATATCATTTCATCACCACAACTCTGGGCGGCACGCTGTACAGCCCATGGGCAGCACAGTGTGCAGCCCATGGGCTATACAGCGTGCCGCCCAAGATGCCTATAAATAGGCCATACGGGGTCCCCTTTCTACCAAGCTTGTCTCACCCAAAGAGGCAAGCTTCCACATCCAAGAGGAAGGGATGTGTTTGATCGCGGTAAGAAAAATAAATATATGTATTTTATTGATTATTTACGCTATTAGGTTGTAGTATTCGGTGGAATCTAATTAAATAATATTTTATTTCAGATACAAGAATTCAATATCGTGGGTTTCGTCGTCTAGCATTTTCAGAACTTCGGTCCCGGAGGAACACAGTCAACCGCCTTTTCCACCTTCACTAGTGAGCTTAAACCGAACTGTCTTGTATTCATTGTAGACTCACGTCATGTTGTGGTCATTTCCAACAGTGCGTTAAGATGGATGCGATTGCTTTGTGGTCATTATCCTCTTGACCGAGTCAAGAGTCCTAGGACGAACCTCCTTCGGCCATGTCGTGCATGCTAATCTGCTCTTTTTTTCTCGCAGCAGCACAGAAAAACATGGGATCTTCAAATTTCGGTATTTGTAGGATTTCAAGTTTTTCTATGATGCAGCAAGAAAAAAAGAGCAGATCAGCATGAACGACATGGCCCAAGGAGGTTCGTCCTAGGACTCTTGACTCGGTCAAGAGGATAATGTCCACAAGGCAATCACATCCATCTTAACGCACTGTTGAAAATGACCACAACATGACGTGAGTCTACAATGAATACAAGACAGTTCGGTTTAAGCTCACTAGTGAAGGTGGAAAAGTCGGTTGTTTGTGTTCCTCTTGACCAAGTCAAGAGTCCTAGGACGAACCTCCTTGGGCCATGGCGTACATGCTGATCTGCTCTTTTTTCCTGGCTGCAGCACAGAAAAACATGGGATCTCCATATTTCAGTATTTGTAGGATTTCAAGTTTTTCTGTGATGCAGCTAGGAGAAGGAGCATATCAGCATGAACGCCGTGGTCCTAGGAGGTTCATCCTGGGCTCTTGAGTGAATGTATATGTATAGTGCAAGAGTTGTGTATGTCATTTGTTTCAGTGTGTATGTATTTTTTTTAAGTGTGTAAGCCATCAGTGAATGTATATGTGTTTTTAGAATTTGTACGTGTTTTTAGTATGTGTATGTAATTTAAGCCATCGGTGAATGTATATGTGTTTTTAGAATTTGTACGTGTTTTTAGTATGTGTATGTAATTTAAGAATATACATGTGTTTTTTAGAAATAACGCACGAAAATCCAACAAACCAATAAGCAAAGAACTAAAACTAGAAACGACGGAACAAATTAGAAACGACGGAACAACCATCTAAATACGAAACCAATAAAGCCAAAAGTCAAACTTAATTTACTGGAATTTCAATCCCCAAAAACGTACAAACACAAAAGTCAAAAGTCATACTACGAACTCTCCGTCTCACTATCAGATGAGTCATCTAGATGTGGAGTGGAAGCACTAGCTAAGGACACACCTACACCCGAACCCACGCTCGGTGCCCATACTGGAGGAACAGAAGAGGTCGGCTGAGACGATGTCTGCTGAGCTGCTGCACGCTCTTCCGCCATCCTAGATGATTCAGCTCTCTCAAATATAGTAGCGTCTGCACTATATGCATGGGAAGGCATCTGTGAAGCCCGTACAAGCGATGGAGCTACAGGAATGACGTCACTGAAAAGGATGTCATGCAAATGCTGAAAGTGCTCCCTACACCCTAAACAACCTCCTCCAGACATAAGCTCCTGAAGATAGGCCTAGCTCATCGCATGACGCTGTAAATGAAAACAAACATTTTAAAAACATAGACTTTTATAAAATAATTTAAAAGAATAAAATGGGAAAAAAACATACCCTTTGCAAGTTGATAGCCGGAGATGGTCCTCTACTGATACGAGGCTGGACTGGCGCATGCGGACTCACGTAAGGATGCGACACTTATAGATACCAGTCTAGGTACGCGTCGTGGACATCCCAAGCCATCGTCGCAGGAGGACTCGCCAAGATGTGGGGGCAAAGATGATGCTTACGCTGGTCCCACCTGTGCCAACGCGGGTCAAAGTGCAACTGGTATCGCCTCGTCCCCCTGAAATTAAGAGGACGCACTGCAACCAGAGGCTCTATGATATCCATCGGCCTGCTCTGTCGATAACCGAACTGGCGTCGAGGACGCGAGGACGCGATTGAAAAGGTCACCGTCGTCGCAGAGATCCGTGATGAGGTGGACGTGATCGGAGTCCTCGTAGGCGTCGAGGAAGGCGAGGATTATTACATTTGTATATTTCAGGTAAGACATTTCTCCTCCTTTTCTTTCGTTGAATTGAAATTGTAGAGAGATTAAACTTGATTTGAATAATCGAAATTGATTTGGATGAGATCATCTGAATTTCAGGGAGTCAATTTTGGGATTTAGGGTTTTCTGATATGGCTCTGAATTTGGATTTACGGTTTCGTGATTCTCTGCCCGTCGTCATTGCTTCTTCCTACTCCATTTGCTAGAGATCCGCGGTACAAAGAAGAAGGGCCATTTAATTACGGTTTTGGTTGTTCAATTGCGGTTCCAATCGTAGCCAAAATACGATTTTGGTGTTCTGTTTTTTGGGGGTTGCAATGAAGAAGAAGGGCTATAAGGTTTTGGTGTTCTGTTTTCTGGAGGAAGTAAAATTAGGGGTTGCAATGGAAGGCGTGTGCTGGTCCGCTGGTCGAGATCCCTAGAGTTAGGGAGAGAGTCTACTATTTCCCACAAGGCCCCATGGAGCAAGTAAAATTTGGGGGTTTTAGCCTTTTAGGTTTAATTTGTTTTCAATTTTGATGGTACTGTATGAGTTATTTATCATTGATATTCACGTTTTTATATGTGATATTCAAATTGTTTATTGTGATATTCATACACATTTTTTTGATATCTATGTTGGATTTAAGTTTCATGCGTTGAGTACTTGATATTCAAATTGTATGATGTGATATTCACTATAATGTTGTTCATATTCATTAAGTTTCATGCGTTGAGTAGTCGATATTCAAAATTTATGATGTGATATTCACTATAATGTTGTTGATATTCATTATAATAATGTTGATATTCAGGTTGATCGTGCGACCCAAAATCGACGCGACAATATCATTGTTAAACCCCACCACCATGAATCAAAGCTTCGAAGATATTGGGTGGTGATATTCGTGTAGTTAGGTGATGATATTCATGTACTTGGGTGACTATGTTAATGTAATTGGGTAGTGGGCGATATTCACAAAATGGGTAGTGATATTCACAAATTGAGTGGTGATATTCGTGGAAGTGGATTTGATATTCATGTGATTAATTGAGATATTCATGTAACTTAGTGTGATATTCATATTATCAAGTGGTGAATTCATGATTCAAGTAATGATATTCACATTTTAAAGATATTAAATGTTCACTTATTAAATAGAAATCGATATTCAAACAAACATGAACGATATTCATTAACAGATGATCGATATTCGTGAACACATTAACGATATTCACGAACGCTGGAAAATCATTAAACGAACATAACGAATTTAAATCTAAACGAATTTAAATTAATCTTCCCATTTAAATTTTAAATATTTGAAGAATCTCATTCTCTCTCTCCAATTACAAAACAACTTCCTATTTTGTAGGATATTAATTTCGGTAATTCAATAAAGAAGGCAAGTTATTCAAATTCGGTACAATGCACCCCCATGTGGCTTATTTTGCTCCATCAAATCCAGCCCTCCAATCTCTTCAATCCAACGCTCCTCATTTGTACTTCCGTTTTACCACAATTCCCGTTTTACCGGAGCGCGCCCCTATAACTACATTTTATCAAATACCATTATATCAAAAAAGCCATTAATCACAAAAAAAAGGCATTATAAATGATAATAACAAGCAAATTCTAAAATTAAAAGGTTAGTAATCTGAAATAGAATGAATTAATTTTGATCGACCAAAATGTGTGGATTAATCGAGTTTGTATTGCCCTAACAAGATGAAGAAGGATCATGTACTCTAATTCCTACAAATCTAACTAAAAAAGTTCTAGAAAAATGACTCATTAATTTGTTGTTTACGGCGTAAAACCGCGCAGTCGCTTTTTTTTAGCCGCGCACTTCCCCATGGGCGGCTCGAGGAGCCGCCCATGATGGGTTCAGTTTAGGGATTTTTTTTTGAAATAAATAAAAATGTGTTTTTAAAAACCGGTTCATTGAAACCGTGGTTGTGGGCGGCATTTCGTGTCGCCCAAGAAACTGGGTCAGTGAACCGGGTTTTTTGGGGGGACATGGTTCATAGGCGGCACTTCCTGCCGCCCAGGGTTCATGGACGGCACGTGGTGCCGCCCAGTGAGTATACGTTTCACTCCAACGGTCGATGTGGGCTGCATGTAGGGCCGCCCAGTACAGGTGTAGCCGGCTATATAAATTAGGGATGGTGGTATTGTATTGTATCCAAATCTAGAAACTCATTTTCATAATAAATGTCATCGTCAAGCGGTTCTGGTTGGAGGAGATTGTCGGAGTCCTCTTCGAGCGCTAACACATCTGTAGATGATGAGGGTGATTTGCAGGCGCCAATTTCTCCCGAGTACTTCAAGGTATGTAATATTGTAATTTTTACTGTATAAAATAATTAGATCTTAAATGTACTTAGTCTTTGAAATGTTAAACTGTTTTGAAATAATATTTAATTTGTTGATATTAGTTTTTAGAAATTTAATTATTAATTAGTCTCTAATGTGGTAATTTTTGTATATAAATAGGGTGATTCTAGTGATGATGGATTTATAGCTATCGACTTCTCATCCCATTTTACTACTACTGAGATATTTCCTAGTAAGGAAGGATTGAGAGATTGGGTACAAAGGGTAGGTTTTAGTCTTTTTATGGTGATCACTACTAAATCATCAAATCCTAAAAAGATTATACTTCACTGTGAGAGATCTGGGTTACCTAGGTCCGGCAAGAAGAAGGTGTTAGTCGATGGTATAAAGGTCAGCCCGATACGAGTGAATAAAACTAGGTCAAAAAAGAAGGGTTGTCCCTTTTTGCTGCATGGTACTTTTAGGGAAGGAAATGTTATTAGAGATCCTGGATGGACCTTATCGGTTGTTAGTGGATCCCATAACCATATGCTTTCTACCACCTTGACCGGCCATGCATTTGCTACCCGACTTACGAAGGAGCAGCGTAGGAAAGTGATGATTGATACTGCGGCGGGTACAAGACCCAAGGTTATTTCTACACAGCTTAGGAATGAATATTCGAGTGCAACGAGTTCGAGGAATCAGGTGTACACTGTTAGGGCTAAGGAGAGGTTGAAATCCCTGGGCAATCTGAATGTGATACAATGGTCATTGGGATTTTTGAATGAGAAAGGCTATTTGTTGGACACTGCTACTAAGACGAGGGAAGATGGGAAGAAGGTTTTGGCGTGCTTGTTTATTTCTCATCCAGACGCTCGACATTTGTTGTGCATGTTTCCTAATGTCGTCATTATGGATTCGACCTACAAAACCAACAGGTAAACCTTAGTCTTTTTTGTATTATGTGTAGATAATGGTATTTTCTACGGGTTTTAATTTTGTTGTTGTTGCATTTATAGGTATGGTATGCCTCTGTTCCAGATTGTTGGGTTTACTTGCACCAACTACACATATTGCATTGCTCTTGTGTTCATGGAAAGGGAGACGACAAACCACTATGCATGGGCGCTGAGACGATTGAAGTGGTTGTACGGGGAGAAAAATCCCGTATGCATCATGTCTGATCGAGAGCTAGGACTGATCAAGGCTGCCAAACTGGTGTTTCCGAAGGTTCGTCATCACTTGTGTCAGGTCCATGTAGACCGTAATGTGAAGGCATATGCTAAGACGATGAAGATTGACGAGAAGAAATTCTCGGGAAGTGTTCGTCGGGTGATGAGGTCTCACACAAAGGAGGAGTACAGAGAGCGGCTTGCTCACTTTAAGGGGATATGGAGTGAAGGCTTGGTGCGATATGTGGAGCAAACTTGGTTTAATGAGCATAAGAAGAAGCTGGTTACGGCATGGTGTGATGATGTTCTCCATTTTGCCACAAGAACATCAAACATGTAACTTTCATACAAACATTTACAATCAAATTGGGTTATAAAATTTATTTAGTTAATTGTATACGAATATATTATTTTCATGGTTGAGGGTCAGCACTCTATGCTTAAGGACATGATTGAGACATCCGTCGGAGGGTTCGACACACTTGTGCAGCACATCGACAACATGTTTGTTGATCAGCATCGGAAGATCCGATATGAGATGACCAAGAACTGCACTGCCTTTCCCATGGAGATAGTGAAAGGCCCTGAGTGGGTTAAGGTGTTCTTCAAGCGCATCCTTGAAAAGTGCTCTGAAAAATGCCTGAGGATGTTGTATGCCCAAGCTGTGTTAGCAAAGGAGGGGAAAATTGGGAACAAATGTGCTGATTTTTGGTGGAGGTCCACACTGGGGCTGCCTTGCCCACACACAATTAAGGTCTATGTGGAGACGGGTTATCCGTTAGTGCCTGAAGAGGTTGATATTTTCTGGAAGCAGATCCGATGGGAAGGGGTGGATGCTAAGGATCTTGATGTCGATGATGGTGTTTCACTGACAGCGGACAATGCCACGGTGGATGACTTCGTTGAAGAGTACTTATGTGGGACAGTTGAGGGATTTGATTTGAAGAAGATGGCGGAAAAGTGGCGTGAGTCAAAGGACCCTACATCGTGCGATATTCAAGACCCGCCACGTGGTGAGACCAAGAAGGGGAGGCCTAGGATGAATGCGAGAAAGACCGGTACGAAGAGGAAAATGTGTTGGGACGAGCATGTGGATGCAAACATGAAGAAGGAGAAGCAGAAGATGAAGATGGAGGATGAGGAGCTGGGAGTGGATGAGGAGGATGAGCCTGCAGAGAAAGAGACGACCAATGTGAAATCGTCCGTTGGATCCCCGGGATCGAAAGGATGCCCTTCTAGCGGACGACCTCACAGTGGAGTTTCAACAGCAAAGGGGAGTGCCACTAAACCTGCAAAGCCGAAATCTGCTTCAACCAAGTCCAAGTCGGGTTCAAACAAGCCGGTCAAGTATCTCGGCTTCAACTGGGGGCACGAGAATATTGATCATTTCATGCTCGCCTACATTTCTAGAGTTCAAAATGTCAAAGGTGATGGTCATTGTGGGTTCCGTTCTCTTGCCGTTTTACTGTGTCGCCAAGAAGACGAGTACATTGATGTCCGGTTAGGGCTTTCGAAGCACGTCCAGGCACATGGAGCGAACTACGTAGCGATGCTTGCGGAGGAAGCGTTGACGTTGGAAGAATTTGTTAGGAAATTGAATTATATTCCTTCACCGTGCACGGCAAACTTCTGGTGTATAATGCCTATTACTGGGTTGGCGTTTGCAACGGAACACCAAGTGGCTGTTGTTGTCTTATCATGGTTTGGACCGCACACATGTCTTCCATTGTGGGCCCCCCCGGGTGCCGAGCCTCCGACAAAGGTTTATACGATAGCACATGTAGGCAGGAGAGACCATTACGTACCGGTACGTGGAGTCCTACTCTCTCGTATTTACTTATTCTTTCATAATTTTTTTAGTAACTGTATTGTTTACGTGTACAGATTTGGCTTGTTAATGACCATTGTCCCATTCCACCGCCTCCAAGACAGTGGCGCATTTACAAGGATCCAAGTGTTGATGGATAGGATAGTCATGAGCGCTTCAAGGATAGGTTCAAGAATTATGTAGAGGAGCGAGCATATCATGGGCGACCTGACATACTTACCTAGGTTTTTTGGATTATAATCGACTTTATATATGATATTGTATTTCCTTTTGTGTGAAAGTTTGATTGAGATTGATCGTATATTGTGTTTTTAATCATTTGTTTTTGAGAATTGAAAAAAATCGGGAAAATGCTATACGAGACAACAATATTACTAATCATTAACAAAAACACCTTCACGAAAACATTAAAGCGTACACTAGTTTAACATGAAACATAAAAAAGCTATCTAATCCTCGTCCGAATCGGCCTCCCCGCCATCATCATAGCTGCCGTTGTCCACCACAGATTCCGGATCTTCTAAAAGACCGGGGATATGTCGTCTCGGGTGTGCAGACTCTGTGTAAATGGGAACTGGAACACCAGGTCTGTAAAGAGCCATAATTTTAGCTATCTGATCCTCGTGTACCACCTCACAGAGTCGTGGAGGATCCACGCCTGCTGGAAAGTAAAAAATCCGACCAGGGGGAACCCCGTCTCTAGGCACGAGATGGTAAAATAATGCCAAGTACAAGAAACCTAATGACAACCCCCCCTCTCCAGGCTCGAGATCCCCCATCCGCAACGTGCGGACCTCGCCACCTTCGTAGCCATGGAAAAACATGTCCATCCCACTTCGTTGGCGTATCATTCGATTGTAGGTGATTCACCCATTTTCGTAAACTTCGAGAACCAAAGGCGCCATTACCTTAAATAGAACCGAAGAAAAGTTTGTGAGGAGTGGAAATTGTGTGTATTTTGAGGGGTTTTGGGGCCGTATTTATAGGCTAAAATAGGACCGTTGTGGGCGGCCCAGAGAGCAGCCCATGAGGGTTCACTGGGCGGTACACAAAGCAGCCCATGACCCTACTGGGCGGCACTGTGTGCCGCCCAGTAGGGTACTTGTGAAATTCTGGACCCTTTGGGCGGCACTATGAGCCGCCTAGACAGCTTTTTTACTATATAAGGAGAACTTTTGTTGATAGATTCATTACATTCGTAGGAAACCAAACACTACAACAAATAATGGCATTTTCTTCTGAATCATCAACAAACCCCCCACATCAACTATGCGAGTGTAATTTGAAACCCGTTGTCTGTACTTGGGATTTGCAGTGGAACTACGGAAGGAGGTATTGGGGATGCCCGAGGAAGCAGTGTTTATACAGGAAGTATATTGATCCTATGTACGAGGATAGGGCACACGCGGTTATTCGACAACAGTGGCGGGAAAAACAAGATCTTGTTAAGGAGAAACAAGATCTTGTTAAGCAAAATCAAAAACTTTTACAAGATCTGGGTAAGATGCGTAGGTATAACCGCAAACTATATAATGATGTACATCGTATACTGCCTTGATGTCGTATCTTTTGTATAATGTTCTTTACGTACTATCAAACTTTGTAGGGAGCAAGCCATTTTATCAAAGCAGAGATACGATATGCCGCGAACTTTTACCAGAGACTATCCTAATTTCTTCAAACGCAACTAGCCGATAAAATGGCTAGTTGCGAAAGCAAGAACTCTGATGGTATTCATCGAGCGAAGAATATGAATGTACGATTATATAACGTTCTGTATTGTTTTGGGTCATTTATTAATACTAAAAACAACCAATAATTTTGTCATATGTTGAATATCACTATTATAACACAAAAAAATATTGTATTAGCATGGGCGGCGTGTCACGCCGCCCATATCATTTCATCACCACAACTCTGGGCGGCACGCTGTACAGCCCATGGGCAGCACAGTGTGCAGCCCATGGGCTATACAGCGTGCCGCCCAAGATGCCTATAAATAGGCCATACGGGGTCCCCTTTCTACCAAGCTTGTCTCACCCAAAGAGGCAAGCTTCCACATCCAAGAGGAAGGGATGTGTTTGATCGCGGTAAGAAAAATAAATATATGTATTTTATTGATTATTTACGCTATTAGGTTGTAGTATTCGGTGGAATCTAATTAAATAATATTTTATTTCAGATACAAGAATTCAATATCGTGGGTTTCGTCGTCTAGCATTTTCAGAACTTCGGTCCCGGAGGAACACAGTCAACCGCCTTTTCCACCTTCACTAGTGAGCTTAAACCGAACTGTCTTGTATTCATTGTAGACTCACGTCATGTTGTGGTCATTTCCAACAGTGCGTTAAGATGGATGCGATTGCTTTGTGGTCATTATCCTCTTGACCGAGTCAAGAGTCCTAGGACGAACCTCCTTCGGCCATGTCGTGCATGCTAATCTGCTCTTTTTTCCTCGCAGCAGCACAGAAAAACATGGGATCTTCAAATTTCGGTATTTGTAGGATTTCAAGTTTTTCTATGATGCAGCAAGAAAAAAAGAGCAGATCAGCATGAACGACATGGCCCAAGGAGGTTCGTCCTAGGACTCTTGACTCGGTCAAGAGGATAATGTCCACAAGGCAATCACATCCATCTTAACGCACTGTTGAAAATGACCACAACATGACGTGAGTCTACAATGAATACAAGACAGTTCGGTTTAAGCTCACTAGTGAAGGTGGAAAAGGCGGTTGTTTGTGTTCCTCTTGACCAAGTCAAGAGTCCTAGGACGAACCTCCTTGGGCCATGGCGTACATGCTGATCTGCTCTTTTTTCCTGGCTGCAGCACAGAAAAACATGGGATCTCCATATTTCAGTATTTGTAGGATTTCAAGTTTTTCTGTGATGCAGCTAGGAGAAGGAGCATATCAGCATGAACGCCGTGGTCCTAGGAGGTTCATCCTGGGCTCTTGAGTGAATGTATATGTATAGTGCAAGAGTTGTGTATGTCATTTGTTTCAGTGTGTATGTATTTTTTTTAAGTGTGTAAGCCATCAGTGAATGTATATGTGTTTTTAGAATTTGTACGTGTTTTTAGTATGTGTATGTAATTTAAGCCATCGGTGAATGTATATGTGTTTTTAGAATTTGTACGTGTTTTTAGTATGTGTATGTAATTTAAGAATATACATGTGTTTTTTAGAAATAACGCACGAAAATCCAACAAACCAATAAGCAAAGAACTAAAACTAGAAACGACGGAACAAATTAGAAACGACGGAACAAATATCTAAATACGAAACCAATAAAGCCAAAAGTCAAACTTAATTTACTGGAATTTCAATCCCCAAAAACGTACAAACACAAAAGTCAAAAGTCATACTACGAACTCTCCGTCTCACTATCAGATGAGTCATCTAGATGTGGAGTGGAAGCACTAGCTAAGGACACACCTACACCCGAACCCACGCTCGGTGCCCATACTGGAGGAACAGAAGAGGTCGGCTGAGACGATGTCTGCTGAGCTGCTGCACGCTCTTCCGTCATCCTAGATGATTCAGCTCTCTCAAATATAGTAGCGTCTGCACTATATGCATGGGAAGGCATCTGTGAAGCCCGTACAAGCGATGGAGCTACAGGAATGACGTCACTGAAAAGGATGTCATGCAAATGCTGAAAGTGCTCCCTACACCCTAAACAACCTCCTCCAGACATAAGCTCCTGAAGATAGGCCTAGCTCATCGCATGACGCTGTAAATGAAAACAAACATTTTAAAAACATAGACTTTTATAAAATAATTTAAAAGAATAAAATGGGAAAAAAACATACCCTTTGCAAGTTGATAGCCGGAGATGGTCCTCTACTGATACGAGGCTGGACTGGCGCATGCGGACTCACGTAAGGATGCGACACTTGTAGATACCAGTCCAGGTACGCGTCGTGGACATCCCAAGCCATCGTCGCAGGAGGACTCGCCAAGATGTGGGGGCAAAGATGATGCTTACGCTGGTCCCACCTGTGCCAACGCGGGTCAAAGTGCAACTGGTATCGCCTCGTCCCCCTGAAATTAAGAGGACGCACTGCAACCAGAGGCTCTATGATATCCATCGGCCTGCTCTGTTGATAACCGAACTGGCGTGTAAGCCGATCTGGCATGTAGGCCTCCTCTACACCGAGAAAACGAATAGTCCCTCGATAAGTGGAGGACCTGTGACGACTATGAAAATCAAGACCCTCGTACGGCATCCACCGTATCTGCAATTAACAAAACACGATGGACCATAAATTAATTCATTACGCTTTCTTACTGTAAATTAAAATTGAAAAAGAATACGTACATCCTCTGGCCTATACTCGTCCAGAATTCGTCTGTAGCGTGACTGGTCACGGAGCGACCGGAGAGGTGTCCGGCCAATGCAGTATCGTCCAGCGCGTCGTATGTCATCGTCCGCACCTTCCTTGAGGTTAGGGTTGCCCGGGAAGTATACAAAGTACGTCCAAATCCAAACCTGTGTACAGAGAAAGACAACCACTAGTTATAAATAATTCAATAATGTATATTAATAATCTAAATTATAAGTTTACTATATTAAAGGCCTACCTCCAAAAGACGTGTGCAGCCGGCGAACTGTGCAGCTCCGGCCCGAGAACCCTCTCCGAGGTTCCTATAAAGGAGAGTCAGAACCCCGGTACCCCAAGCAGTATGAACGACACGCTCCCAGTCCACAAAAAGAGGTAGCAGTGTGGTCTTCAGCTCGTTCGTTGACTTGTCAACGAAGATGCTAGCCGACATGGCGTGCCATAAGAAACCGACTGCTATATCCTCTGGGTGGGCACCCTCCTCAATCATCCTCATCACATGCCTCCCAAGCTGGAATTGCTTGACCCAACCCTTCCTAAGGTCGCAGACCATGTCAGCATAATCCTCATCAAAGCTGTAGTCCGAATCTATCCCAAACAAATAGCCGAACAAAGCCTCACACTCCGCCAGCTCGATATCCTGACCGGTCCATGGCGACGTCACCTCAAATCCCTCGATCGGCAGCCCTAGAATCATCAGCACGTCATGTAGCGTAGGACCTATCTCGCCCCAGGGAAAGTGGAAGGTGTTCGTCTCTGGATGCCATCTCTCAACGAACGCTGAAATGAGGTTATGATCAACATGGCCGAACTGAAAATCAAGTAAACCGGTCAACCCCGTCTGCTGCGCAATCCAAAACCAGGACCCCTCCGCAGGGACCCCTCTGGGAATACGATCCCTCCAAAATGCAAACTGTGAAGGGCGTGTCTGGACCCTCAAATTCCTAACAACGTCCTCGGTTGGGTCCAACGACGCCTTCGTCCATATCAGCTCTGCAATGTGCGTGTCAAAGTTCCTCAACAAAGAAGGAAACTGCTCAGCTGGCTCAGGAGGAGGTGGGTCCTGCGTGGCTGGCTCAGGCTGAGACGGGGCCTGCTGAGATGGAGTCTCTTGATGTGGCTCAGTGGGAGATGGGGCCTGTGTGGCTGACTCAGGCTGAGACGGGGCCTGCTGAGATGGCTCAGGTGACTCCTCCATGTGTAGCTGCTGCTGAGGCGAGTCCTCAAGAGGTGGGTCCTCCTGATGTGACTGCTGAGGTGGGTCCTCCATAACCACGTCTTCATCTGAGCGGACGGGACCAACATCGTCCTCACTAGCACCCTCACTATCGGCCTCACTATGGCCCTGCGATACACCGTCAACCCTCCTCTTGCGAGCAGATGCAGTAGTAGGGCGACTATCTCGATCGGACCGTGCGATCTTACACAACACTTCCTATTTTTGCATTAAAAATATAGAAAATTGTTTTCTTACAAACAAAATCAATATATTAAAATTTTCATTACAATAACATATTTAATATTACAGTATAATTATCGCAATTTACCTATACTATTTTTTATAATGATTAAATACAATAAAAACCAAATTTACAAATATAACTATATTCATTTTATCCACTATAACCTATTTACATATGTCCAAATATTATTTTCATACAAACAAAATAATATATTACAATTTTCATTACAATGATATATTAAATATTATTTAACAGTATAATTGAGTATATTACCTATACTATTTTTAACAGTATAATTGAGCATATTACCTATACTATTTTTTATAAGATAATGATTTAATAATCTAAAATCCAAGTATATAAATCTACAAGTGCAGAAACAATTTAATTAAATAAATTAGATTTAACGATTACAAATTTAAAAAACACCATACCTTTTCAGTTGCCCTCCGTTCATATTTTCGCTTTTCGCGAACTGGAACTTCACCCAAGTCTGAAATGGCCTCCTGACCAACCGCGCACGCGACGTCGAAGGCATTCTCCGCCGCGATATCGCCCTCCTCGCCCTCGGTCCTGGGCGGCTCCGCAGGCGGCCCAGATTCCACCGTAGTGGGCGGCTCCGCAGGCAGCCCAGATTCCCCCATAGTGGGCGGCTCTGCAAGCGGCCCATAATCGTCGCTGCTTCCCCCCGTCACACAGAGATTGGCCGCCGCCGCCGCCAACGTCGAATCGGCCGTCGATGTAACACCCCCAAAACTTAATCCTTTTGGAAAGGTATTACCGCCAGTAACCCCAGTGTTCCTTACCGAGATCACCCAAGACTTTACCGTTTAAATACAAATCATGAAATACAATGATACAAAATGATAACCTTATTCATATAAAACACGAGTCCCGGGATTACATCCCAATCCCGAATAGGACAAACACAGAGTTTAAATAAATTACAACGGAAATCTTAAACAAGGTACAGCGGAAGACTTTTAAAAGATATTAAAAAGGGTTGTAATCGTAATGATCACCTGCCCAAGGATCTCAACCTGATTAAAAGAAATTATTGAAAACGTCGGAAAACCACCGTCGACTCCATATTCCTTCTAGTCTTCTCATCTACACTCTATCTGATGTGCCGAATCGAACGGATGACACCAGCCCACATGCGGAGAACAAAGTTCGTGGGTTAGTCTACTTAAATAGACTAGCAAGGGTAAAAAGCAGAGTGGTTCGAGTGATCGAAACCGTTTAATATCATTGTCCCTCGAATAATAACCGAAGGGACGATACATAACCCGGCACTTTCACGGAATAACAACAAAGGTATGCATGAGAGAAGATTCCGAAAGACTTCATCTTCACAGAAATCGACTCGAAAAGAGACTCCAAGAGATTGAGTCTTTAAGGGAATATGACAAATCTGGAATGTTTAAAGAATCATACAACAATGATTTTAAAAGTTGACTGAGATGCTTCAGTTCACGACCAACCTCATCGCATACAGCGAATCCAGATCGGAAAGAGAACGTACTACATTCAAGTCGAGACGAGCTTTCCTAGCTGCACTATTACTTAGCTGCACTACTCGCCAAAGGTTTATTAATCATGTGCACTCGGGCACATATCTTATTTAATTACAAATCACACATTACTGAAACACGTTAATGTTATTAAGAGCGGCACACAGCTTAAATCTCAGGGTGACAATCATGTCGACCCAAATTAAAACACACACAACACACACGCGGGACTTAACATTATTATGCCGAGAAACAACGGCGATTATTATTACACCGGGTGACCTTACGTTCACCCTGATTGCACTACAGTGCTTACAGTTTAATTATGTGCTTAACTGCACTTATCTTATTAAATTACAACACACACACACAGTGTTGAGTCTTTTAAGAATATTCCGAGAACACGGAAGTTATGATGACACCGGGTGATCTTACGTTCACCCTGATTGCACTGCCACATCGCTTACAATTTATTTTACAGGGTGACAGTTACGTCCACCCCAATGCACTAGCTAAGTGCTTAAAACACAAGACTGCAATTAAGCTCATCCACTGGCGCTAGCAAGGCGCTTAAAACACTTCAGATCCTTACATGTGGATAAGAAGCATAGGTCATGACCCTTAAATTATTCGGCAATAACCCCGAGGAATATTATGATTTAAAGAAACGACAAATCCTTACTTGGATTAGCGTTCCCACGAATATTAAATTATAAAGAAACGACTAATCCTTACTTGGATTAGCGTTCCTACAAACACTCGTGTTAACTAAACAGTCTAACACAGCAATTATTCACATTAAAGCCATCCAGGCAAATAACTTAAACATAGAGATAATAGAAACAGCTAATCCTTACATGGATTAGTTTTCCTATTAACCACACAAATGCCCGGAAGGCGAATCACAGATAATAGCGTCGTTCTAGCAGATATACAACCTATTATATGATTTTCCAAAACAGTTTATAAAACCTTTTCCAGACAAACACAGTAATCATTCCAAATTAATTACTCAGATAAATAGCTGATAATTAATGTAAATATGGAACGATGAGCAAGAGCGAACCGCCACTTGCCTTAGTCCGCAGATCTGGAACAAGCAGAGACAACGGGATTCCGGGCTCGACACGCATATAGCTCCACTAGCATAAACACCTTCGAGTCGACCCAAAAAGGAACCCTAGGTTAGATCCGACATAACTAGTACGAATCTAAGGAAAGACGAAAGGAAACCGAAAGAAACGATGCCACGACGACAACCAACCAAGCCAAAGCCACGAAGGCCTTCTGGGCACTGGCGGCGGTCGCCGTTCTTGGCGGCGGTCGCCGCATTCATCACGGCGGTCGCCGTGAAGAACACGGTCGACAGAGACGAGAGAAATCTCACCAAAACAAAGCACGTTTCGACCCCTTTCCGCCTTGCTTGGTTTCTGACCTCCAAAGGCAACCAAGAGGCTTCAAAAGGGCTACTGGAAACACCACCGAACAACACCGACGAGGGCTTCAGAAATTCCGGCAAAGGGCACAACTCCGACGAGAGAATTCTGAGGGATCGAAGCGTCTGATTTTGTGTGAAAACCGATCCCAGACCTCTCCTTTTATAGCCACAAACTGAGGGAGCTCAATGATGGCTAGGAAGGCGACGTGGAGGGCTACAACGGCGATCGTCAGACGACTCCGGCGACCATCGGGCAAAAACCTCCAGACAACAACTACGGCGGGCGCCGTAATAACTGCGGCGGGCACACGGCGGTCGCCGTCGCTAAGCCTGTCGCGGTCAGCTAGAAGCTGACACGCCGACTCCTCGGGCCCAACCACGGCGGTCGCCGTTTCTGAACGGCGGTCGCCGTTTCTCCCTTTTCCCGCCCATTCAGCTTTGAACGAGCCTGACGTTAAACCGGGATAAAAATTATCGTACGCGAACGACAATTAAAATCCAAGGCACCTTGTCTGTATATTATTTCACTGAGAAAAATATTACAGATACAGAGCACATTACAGAATGTCTCAAACTCTCTGTATTAAATCCGACGTACTAAACGGGTGTTCGGGAAAATTCCAAAAAATCCCAAAATAATCCTTACCGAATTACGGGGTATCACAGTCGAATCGCCGCCGTCTCCGCCTAGCACTCCCGCCGCCGCCTCCAACGCCTCTTGCTCGTCCAATATCGCAAATAGGTCGTCCAATGAATATTCGTCGCCCGGCTCCATTTTTGTTCGAACGCTGGAAATCGCATCGGAGAAGACAACCCTGGGCGGCCTTATATAATGGCGACGTTTCGAATTTTTTGGCGGTTTAGGGTCTGGGCGGCCTACTAAGCCGCCCACATTTTAATTTCAAATTTCACTTTCGGCGGCCTGTTGAGCCGCCCACAATTTAGGGTTTACACTCGGCGGCTTACAGTCCCGCCGAGGTTTAACTCGGTTTCCAGAAAACCATTTTTTTTTTAATAAATAAATAAATTAAATTATAAAATCGGGCTCTACAAAAACCAATAAAACTGGGCGGCCCATAATGCCGCCCAGGTCCAAATCGGGTTCATAAAAAACCGGTTTACATGAGCGACATTAGATGCCGCCTATGTACAAACCGGGTTTTTGGAAAGGTATTCTGGGCGGTATATAGAGTCGCCCAGGAGAAAGTGCGCGGCTAAAAAAAATCAAATGCGAGGTTTATCGGCCTTATTCTATTTGGATTCCTAGAATTATACCAAAGGTCACCCAAACAGAAGCTTTCTTGACCACAGCCTTTCCTCAGTACCAGTGGTTGCCCTGGCTGGTGTTTGTGCTCCGCCAAATTCAAGCGTTACCTGATCGACAAAAATGGCGATGGCGTCGATGACAATGGCTTCTCCTCATCCAACTCGTTTGCCTCCGAATCTCCGTCGACCTATTCGGTGCTCCTCTGACACTCTCCGTCTTAATTCTCAGTTCATCTTTCTGATTTTCAGCCTAATTGGATGACTAGCGCCTCGATTTTAGCTTTAATTTCACTTCGATTCTGCTTGATTTAACATAGGTTTGATTTCTATCGGAGAAATTAGTGTGCCTAATGATCATCGGTGCTCTATTTGATTTGCTGCGTGTAGAGGAATGCCAGCTGTGGCCTTTGCTACTCCGAAAAGACGGTCAATTGTCTGTGAAGGGATGAAAGTTTCTCAAGGGCTTGGCGATTTGCCTAAAGTTGTCCTGACTTCTCCTCAGGGTAGGTATGTACTTCTTCAACACACTACACAATTTGCGGTTAATTTCAAAAGAAATTATGAGAATATACATGAGGATGAAACCGATGAATCGTTGTTTTTGATTCTGATATAATGACAAGGTACTAGCACAATGTGATATCTCCATGATAAGAAAAAAACTCTTTTGTTAACATTTGGACACTAGATAAGGATTTTGATTCTGCTATATTCACAAGGCACTTGATAGGCTACTGCTTAGTCTCTTAGCTGAAATTTATGGTCCAAAAATGAGATGTCATAACTCATAACTTTTAACTTTTCATTGATCACTGATATTGATGCAGTGAGGCTGAGATATATCTATTTGGAGCATGTGTCACATCATGGAAAGTTCCAAGTGGCAAGGATCTTCTCTTTGTTAGACCAGATGCTGTGTTCAATGGACAGAAACCCATCAGGTTAGGTTTTTGTTGTGTGTTTAACTAACCAAAGTTTACAAATCTATGGTTTCTTGTTCATCATATGTTGTTGGAGTATGGACAGTGAGAGGAGATTGGAGGGGATAGTGGAGAAGGGGATTGAAGCAGCAAACTTTTCTGCATCTTTGAATTTTGACTCGGTTTTTGTGATTCAGTGGCGGGATCCCTCATTGTTTTCCGCAGTTTGGACCTGGGGCAATCCAACAGGTATTAGTAATGCATTGGTGTGGTTCTTAGAAGCTTATGTATGCCTCTGGTTACCTGCCTGCTGTATGAGTTACCCAAATCCTGCTGTATCTTCATAATTGGCAACAAGCCAACATCAAGCATTCTCAAAAGAAAAGCCTTTACTCTCTTCTTTATATCCTAGGTGTGTCTGTCACGGTTTTTTTAACCTGAGGGAGATATTTAAAATTAAAGTCATTGTCTTTTGCAGCATGGCTTTGGAAGGAATATGAACTGGTCGGTTGTTGATTCAAAAGATGAAGATGGAAATTGTAGTGTAACTCTTGAACTTAAAGATGCACCCTACAGTCGTTCAATGTGGGATTTCAGTTTTCAAGCTTTATACAAGGTTTGCCCTTTATGTTTTTAGCTGATGTTGCAAGAAGTGCAAAAGTCAGCTGACATATTGGCTATTAGCTCTTTTGCTATGTATGCATTAGCGAAGTTTGTGACATCAAATCTTCTGACTGCGCAATGTAGAGCTTGATTTTCTCTATATATCTGGTTTTGCAGGTGATTCTGGATTCAACAAGTCTTTTCACAGAATTGACTGTTAAAAATACAGACCAGAAGAAGTTTTCATTTACCACTGCCTTGCATACATACTTCCGTGTAAGTATCCATCTCGTCTTGCCCTGCTATATTGATCATATATCTTACTACTTTTTATATAATTTAAGCCTTTCTGCATCAACTAAAATTCACCCTTTCTTCACACATATTGGATGTTGTTCTTGTAAGGCTGGGAAAACTGAGATTTAATATTCAATTATGTGAGCTGCTCAGATATAAATTTCAAACTTGCAATAATAATACTGTATTAAAACTAATTTCTGAAGCATGTTGTACATATGAAATTCAATACAGTTTCTGTTAACAACTTAATAGCCTCATGAATCTTAAGTTTAATCTTTTGGTTGCATTCTTGTCCCGAATTGCTTAGAATCGCATTATGATGACTATATTTATCATTGTGCAGGCTTCTATAACTGGGGTCTCTGTCAGTGGTTTGAAAGGTTGTAAGACACTGAACAAAGATCCAGACCCTAAAAATCCACTAGAGGGTAAGGAAGAAAGGTGTGTATCAATATTCCCCTCTGACTAATGTGAAGATTACTTGCTTTTTTTCAAGTAATCTCTGATGCATGCTTGTTGATTTATTTTATTATTATTGTCTTTTCCGCTTAAAATTTTCTCTGATCACAGGGATGCAGTAACTTTTCCTAGATTTGTTGACTGTGTTTATCTTGACGCCCCAAGCGAGTTGTGCCTGGAAAATGGGTTGGGGGATAAAATAGCAATCAGGAATTCCAAGTATGGGAAAGGAGGCCTTTATTATAGTTCTTTCGATTTTAGGGTTTTCCTTTACTATCTCTAAGCTCACTCTTCATGTTGCAGTTGGTCGGATGCTGTCCTGTGGAACCCACATTTGCAAATGGAGGCTTGTTACAAAGATTTCGTTTGTGTTGAAAATGCCAAGGTATTTCCTTCTAAAACAGGCACACAGTAAATAATTCAAGAATTGATTTGCTTACAAATCCTAAGACATGTTTCTTTTTGCATTACAGATTGGAGAAGTACATCTAGAGCCTGAGCAATCTTGGACAGCCACACAGCAGCTTCTTGTACTTTAACATTTCACTTCAACCACAAGCCCTCTTTTCCTCCAGGAGGTACTTTCTGCATTGGATGATAGATCTGAAGGATGTGTTTTTCGGCGCCATCTTTTTGTATTGTATCTTGAAACATTGAATAAATCGTTACTGGTTTTGTACTGAAGCGCATACAAATGCAGCTTCATTGCCAGTTTCAGACCTTGCTAAATTGCTGATGGATCACTCCTTTCTTCCTCTGGTCTCCTATTGGTACGTGTCGTCATCCTTTGAACACTTTTATTTAGGTCACTCTCTAGTTGTACACCTCTCTTGTATGTGTATCCAGTCCATCACCTGCTGAAAACTCATGAACAGTTCCATCTAGGCCAACAATTGCACTACAACCCTTAAGCTTTGAAACTCCTTGACTCTTCATCTTCCTCCTTATCTCAACTGCTTCATCCCATTCCCCAGCAGCAGAATGAACACTAGCCAGATTCACATACCTACCGCCATGGCTCGGATCAACTTGAACCAAAACCTTCCCAATCTCCTTGCCCAACTCAAGATTCCCCCGAACCCGGCACGCATTGAGAAGTGACCCCAAAACTGCAGCATTGGGTTTCAAGGGCATGGTATCAATCAACTCCTTTGCTTCATTCAACAACCCTGCTCTACTTAGAAGGTCAACCATGCATCCATAGTGCTCAATTGTAGGCCTTATCCCATAGACTCTCTCCATTGCCTCAAAAACCATTCTCCCCTCACCCACCAAACCTGCATAGCTACAAGCAGTTAGTACAGCTGTGAACGTGACCGGATTCGGTCTCAATCCCGCCCTCTCCATCTCCCTAAACAACTCAAGAGCCTCTCTTCCTTTGCCATGGATAGCAAAGCCTGTTATCATGGCTGTTCGTGTCGCTACACCGGCCTCTCCTCCCAACTCCGAGTACACTCCAATGGCATTCTCCACATCCCCACACTTGGAATACATGTCTACCAAAGCACACCCCAGAACCGAATCAACCCTGACGACGTTTTTCTTGATATAGGCGTGAATCCAGACGCCTTGATCTAGTGCTCCGAGTCGAGCACAAGCTGTAAGCGCGCTCGAAAGCGCTGCCTTGTCTGGCTTGACTCCACAGGCTTGCATCTCATGGAAGAGTTCAAGACTCTCCTTGTTCAAGCCTGCACCAATGAAGCATGACATCATGGTTGTCCATGAGATGATGTTCTTCTCAGGCATCTCTCTAAACAACTCAAATGCCATGTCTACCTCCTCCCCATTCTTTGCAAGCACGTCTATCATCGAGTTCCAAGAAACAATGTCGCGGTTCTCCAGCTGGTTAAACGCCAAGGAAGCAGATTTCGTGTCGCCAAAGTTAGCATAGGCGTGAATCAAGGAATTCGAGGCGAAGGTCTCCGACCCAAACCCGAGCTTGAACACATGAGCATGGATCTGTTGTGTCTCCTTCAAGGCTTCTGGGAGCCGAGAACACGCCTTGAGAACGAAAGGGAAAGTATACGCGTTATGGAAGACCGACGAACAACTCAGCATTTGAATGTAATGAGAAAGAGCCTCTTCTGGTGTCTTGCTGGTGGAGTAGCCCTTGATCATGGCATTCCACATGAAGGTGTTGGGTAGTGGAAACCCGTCGAAAACCGTCTTTGCATAGGCTAAGTCTCCTCTATCTGGTGAGATGCAGAAAGTCAAGAACTTGCTTATAAGATTGGTGTCCATAACCAACCTGGTTTTAAGCATTCGGGCATGGATCCGTTTGAGCTCCTCCATACTCGAACATCTCTCGAGCAGAGCAAGTGTTTGCGCGGCTGTGGCGTTTATGTTTAGTTTGAGCTCAGGTGCTGTGAGGATCATGGTGCTCAAATTCAGAGCAGTGAGAATACCAACACTGAGAAGAGCTTCTTGGTGGTGAAGCAGGATTTTTTGTGGTGCGAAGTTAGGATAAGTATTATTTTTTTGGCCTTTTCATTTGAAAATTTGTCCTAACTTGCTCTTGATTTTGACAGGTTTGGACTCTTCTATACCATGGCTATGTACAAATTTAGCAGCTTGAAGAACAAACTCTAAAACCAGCTTTTCTTTGGTATAATCCAACAGAAAAATTCTAACTTTCTATTTATAACAATCCAACAGAAAACCAGCTCTTACACAAATCACTTCGGTGTTGATTGAAGGTTTATTTTTCCTCTTAGAAGCATTGTCTTGAAACAAATTGAAGAGTATGGGAAACAAAAACTGTGCATACTACCAAACCAAGTACTAACTACAATAATCAAATTTGTATTCTCAGCAACAATTGCTTGGAAACCAAACTAAACAAGCATTGAAGAAACCTCTTTATTGAGCTTAGAAAAGCTCAATCCCTAGAAAGACATAATTTGCATAGACATACTAAACCCTAAACATCAAATTACCAACCTCCTTCATTGCTGTTAATGGCTTCTTTCAAGAACTCAAGGCAGCAACAAGGCACACAAACAGGACAATAAACCCAACAGCCCAAATCCAGTAAACCCTTCTCTTCCCTTTCTTCTTCATCTGCTGAGCATAGTAAAGGCTGTTTGTTCCACCATTGATGTACATCCCAGAGCTCTCCATATTCTTTTCAATGTCATCAATCTGCTCCTCTTGTTCCTCCACTAAAACAGCCATATCCAGAAACACTTGCTGCAGCCTATCCAAACTCCTCTTTATATCCATGGCCGCCTCATTCCTCTCCTTGCACTCCAAATCCAAACCCACCTTCTTCTTCTTCTTCATCTCCTCTGCATCAAACACACTGATTTGATCAGCCAATTCCTCTTTGGGCGGCGCCTCTGCTTGGTAGTAACATCTTTTTGTAAGATGATCATCCACTAATTTGTCTCTGATTGATGCAAATTGACCCATCATGTCTTTGAATCTGAGCTTGAGCCCGTTTGTGATTGCAACCCTTGTTCTGTCAACAGCTGTTCCTTCTCTGAATGCAACAGAGAGTTGGCGGTTCTTGATGTTGGATTTGCTGAGGGATTCAATCCTGGATTTGACAGCCATCACTTTGCGAGTGATGGCGGTGATTTTGGAGTCTAATTTGAGTCGCGATTCGCGGAGGATTGGATAGGTGATGGCGGATTTGGCTTCTTCGTTGAGGGACTGAAGATCTTGGAGGAGGGTTGTGATTTCTGCCATCCGGACTTTGATTTGATCCGCTTCTTGGAAGAAGAAAGAGAGATTCTGTTCATCTTCTGGGTTGAGGGATTCGCCTGTTTGGGACTGATTGAGCTCTTCGGATTGAAGGTCTTTTAGGGCTTGTTTCTTCAATTCCACATAACTTAGAAACGATCTGGTCATTAGATCATTCATCTTTGACTGAAATTTCTGAACACTCACCTGCAAAAAAAAAAATCACTAAAACTTAGAAAAACGTGGGGAGGAAAAAAGACGAAGAAATATCAGTGATTGAAAGTTGAGTTTGCCCACTCGAGAGTTTGAAATTCGATTGGAGAAAGACGATTTGAATTATGGGTTTCCTTCTGAATTCTTCTTGCCCTGAGATTTTGGAATAGAGGAGGTTAGAACAGAGAAGATGATAAAAACAGAGACTCGCAAGAAACAGAGTAACAGACCATGAAAAGCTGAGTATGAAGAGATTGGTGATAGAGAAAGTAATCAGGTGAAAAAACTACATTGTGATTACCGTGGTTAAGCCGGAGAATGATTGGATTCTCCCTCCTCTATCTGGATTTCTTTCTTCTGAACTTGATATTGGGTCATCAATGGGACTTTATCTCTGTCGATAAAGATGAAGTTGAAGAAGAAGAACGTTTTCTTGTTCAGGGGAAGCAAGAAACGGTTAGTCGATCGTATTGGAGGAACGATTTGGGCTGGGAAGAAAGAGGAGAAGAGAGAATTTGAAGGGATTTTGCGTAAATCCTGAAGGCTCTGTTTTTTTGAAATTCGAAGTGTTTGTTTTGAATTCGCAACGGTTATATAATGGAGTACCACCGAAACTGTCGCCTGCAAATATTTCTCTAACTTCTTCAATCCTCGTTTATATTTTTCATTTTGCTTATAATAGGGTAATATATACACAAATTTACCCTTCATTTTCACAACGCAATTTAAATAGCACTTCATCATCGGATCATCCTTTATCCAGCTTTGCAAGCAATTCAATTCGACTTTATTTCAACCTCGTATAAAAGCTTTCAAGAAGTATAAAAGACCCCTTATTTAAAAAATTGTGTTTAGTTTTGTAGAAGTGGGATATGTCAAATGCTTCATACTTTTATTTATAAGATGTAAAATTAGAATAACATTTAAGTGTTAAATTTGTTACCAAAGCTCAATAATCGCAATTAAACCTAATTTTTATTATAAATTTTGTTACCAACATTTAGTTAGTCTAGTGTTTAACACTAGACTCCTTAAGCGATTTATCTAGAGGTCTCGAGATATTGATGTTGAGAGGGATGCCACTTAGTGTGCCAACAGAGCGATTTCCACTGTTCGAATCAAGTGATCAAGAACAAAAAATTATAAATGGTGGTTTTGTGCAAAATGGGTGAGTTAAGAGTGGTTTGTAGTTTAGCCTTTATCAATATGATAGTATGCAAGAATTAAGGGATAAAAAAGAGGTTCATAATTGTAGGAGGTGAGATTGTATCATTTGTGTTCGCACACATACAAGTGCAGTTGTTCAAAACTCATAGCTTGACACTTTAGAGTTTGCTTCAACAAGCACATTCAAAGTAGGATCTATTTTGAATTGTAGAATTCTATTATAAGAATGAACATGCCATGAAGTTGCTTTCCGGAACCCAATTTTACACTAATAAAAGTGACAATTTTGAAGATTGAGTGGTTAAATCAGAGCAAATCCAACACTATAAACCAATTTTACACTAGTAAAAAACTTTGTTCAGTATCAGCAACATGGTATGCCAAACCTTGGCATTGTTCTAACTCCGGGATATGAATTCATATTCTGCACTGACATGAATTTAAAGACACCAGGAATAACACAAGAATCAGTAGATGCAGGGAACAAGACATATGGGGTTTGACACTAAAAAGAATATCACTATCCTCCCTCAATCTCTTTTCAGCCTCCAATATATAGTGTTGGAAAAAATATATTACACAGTGTAAAGAGTCAGGTATGGAAAATATTCCTCTTAGTATATCAATGAACGATTACAGTATATATAGACTAGCTAGGCTTAACTAATAAGAAAAGTATCCTAACAATAATATCAACTATAGAAAGATAAGATAGAATCTATCTAACAAAGATACGATATTCTAATATCTTCCAATACTCTCCCTCAAGTTGGAGCATGCAAATCGATAATGCCCAACTTGCCAAGAAGATAATTGAATTGTTGTTTGCCCAAAGCCTTTGTAAAAATGTCCGCTGGTTGGTTAGTGGTACGGATATGGGAGGTGGAGATGATGCCAGCGAGTAATAGATCACGGACGAAATGACAGTCTATCTCAATATGTTTCGTTCGTTCGTGAAATACCGGATTAGACGAGATGTGCAATGCAGCCTGGCTATCACAAAAGAGCTGCATAGAAGATGTGTGTCTGACACCGAGAGATAGAAGGAGTGAGCGAAGCCAGATAAGTTCGCAGCAGGCGGAGGCCATGGCCCGGTATTCAGCTTCAGCAGACGACCGAGATACAGTGTGCTGCTTCTTCGTCTTCCATGACACCGGGGAGTCGCCAAGTAAGACAAAGTAACCGGTGAGAGATCGGCGTGTCAGAGGGCATCCAGCCCAGTCAGCGTCACAGAAGGCGGTGAGGGGGAGAGAGCTATGCCGAGACAAAAGAAGGCCTTGGCCCGTGTTACGCTTGATGTAGTGAAGTACGCGCAGACTGGCGCTCCAGTGATCATCCGTGGGTGCTTGCATGAATTGGGACAACGTATGCACAGAGTAACACAACTCGGGACGGGTTATGGTCAAATATATCAAGCGACCAACCAAGCGACGATACTTCTCCGAGTCAGAATATAGAGGGGCGGTGGATTTGCCCAGCTCATGATTTTGAGGGAGAGGAAAATCAGAGGGACGAGCCCCGAGGAGACCTGCTTCAGTGAGTATATCCAAAGCATACTTTCGTTGACAAAGAACAATACCTTCCGATCCGTGGGCAACTTCAATACCCAAGAAGTACTTAAGGATTCCAAGATCCTTCATGTGAAAGCAACGGTGGAGGTAAGCTTTGAACTGAGCAATAGCACTAGGAGAGTCCCCGGCAATGAGCAAGTCGTCGACGTAGACGAGCACGTGAAGAGTACTAGCTGAACCAATAAGGGAAAACAGCGAGTAGTCCGCATAGGACTGCTGAAATCCAAACCGACGAAGGGCAGAGGCTAGTTTCACGAACCAATTTCTAGGTGCCTGTCGAAGACCGTAGAGGGACTTGCGAAGACGACACACCTTGCCAGAGGGAATAAGAAAATCGGGCGGGGGCCGCATATAAACCTCCTCATCCAAATCACCGTGGAGGAAGGCTGATAAGCACTACTTTGTAGGGCTTAAGTAAGAGTCATTAGAGGTTTTATTGGTGCCATTCGGGTAGATTTAGACACATTCATGTGTATGACGTTTGGGGGCGAAGTTGGTGTTTTTGGAGGTGTTTGAGCGGTTTTGGAGATCATATGAGACACTGAGGAGGAAGCCACCAGTAGTAGGCGCCAAGGGAGTGCAATGAAGAGTAGAAGAACAATGTGCTGAATTCAATTGGTTCGTTCTCTCTGCTCCGATGTCCAAATGGAGTGATTCCAATTCGAGGAGTTAGATCGTGAAGTCTATTGTAAGTCCTCAAAATATGAGCGCAATCCGAGTTGGGAATCAAAAGTTATGGCGTTTTTACGGAAGTGTCGCAGGAGCTGAACCGAAGAACGGCGACCGCCGTACAAAGACGGCGACCGCCGTAATTACGGCGCCCGCCGTGAACCTTACGGCACCCGCCGCAATTGGCTTTCCACCGACCTTGGCTACGAAGTGATTACGGCGACCGCCGTTTAATTGCGGCGCCCGCCGCATTTACGGCGATCGACGTGGGAGATGCGGCGACCGCCGCCGATGTCAGAAGCCCGCCGAACGTGTTTTCCATATTTGGATTATTTTTATTACGGTTTTAATATTTCGTATTAGGTTAACTTAGCTTTATTTTCCTTTAGTATTTAAGGGTTGAGAAAAGGCTTGTTTGCCAATCTTGGATCATCTCTTGAACCCTAATTTCCCTTTCTACGTTATGAAGAACTAAGCCTCCCTGGCTTAGTCAGACGCTGAAGCTTTCGTTTGGATAAAGTTGTGAGATTCTTGTTCTTAATCTATTGCATGGTTTTTATCTTTCTCTTGCTTAAGTTGTTTATGATTGATATTGATAATCTCTATTTAGACGCAACTAGGGTTTGTCGTTATTTATCTATTGCTATATCTAGATTGTTACTGGTTGAGCATATCTATTTCAGAGTAGCAACTGCATCGTATTAGTAACTGGTTGTGCTAGTCTTATGCAGAAGAGAACTGATTTACATTCTAGGATAATATCTGGTTGTTTTATGCTAGAATTGTATCCAACTATATTCCTATCCGTAACGCTGCTGTTAAACTGAATCTTGATAGTTTCAGGGTTGTTTAATTAGTTAGTGCTAATAGTATCTGGTTGTGCTATTAGTTATATCTGAAAGGAATTGGAATTACCATTGCATGAGATTTTGAATGAGTATCTATGATCAACTTGTCATACGAATAGTGGATGTTGTTTGACTAAGTGCTTTTCCTCATTACTGAATTCATTCATCTTTAGTTTGTTTACCTTTTGCATGTTTAGAACTTACAAAACTCACAAAACCCCCATTTGATTACGTTTGATTGACATACGAATTGCATATTAAGATAGATCTGTCTCCCTGTGGATTCGACTTGTACTTACCTAGGACTACGGTTTAGGGTTTGTTTGGATATTTTGCATAGCAGTTTTTAGAACGACAAAAACCTGTTATCAAATTGGCGCCGTTCTCGAGGAGGCAATAATCTATTTTGTGTGTGATTTGTGTGTCAACTATTGTGTGGACCTATCTTACGGTCCACACCCGTGCTATTGATTTTTGTTTTTCCTTTTTGATTTTGTTACAGAAATGGATAGATTCCCCCAATTCCAGCAGGAGCCGCAATATGACCCATACTCCTACGCATATACTCCAGGGTGGGGATATCACCCCAATTCGAGTTATGGGAACCTGCAATACCCTTCATATGATCATGACTACCAGGAGTTCCACCCAGAACCAAACCAACAACAGGGTAACCCTTCATTGTCCGTGGAGGATATGATGAAGATGATGATGCAGTGCAACATGAACCTTACTGAGAATGTTGCCAAGTTGACCAAGAGCCACATGCAGTTTCAGGAAAGTATTCAGAGTACACAAGCTAGCATTTAGAACCTAGAAAGACAATTTGGTCAAATCTCTCAAGTGGTGAGTAAACTTGAAGCAAAGGAGTTGACAACTCTGAGACCGCATGAGGTATTCCTTGACCTCGGTTCACCCACTGAGGAGATGGGAATTCCAGACGATATTTTGGACCGCGTTGTGCTTTCTGAAGAAGAGTATTTTTTTGGGACTGGAGGAATTCAGCGACCAAGAGGAGGAGAGCCGCGATCGCGAAAACGATCCTGCAACGCTTGTTCCTCTCAAAAACTCCCTGGCAGCCCCCGACCCTCTTGAGGCTGCCTATGATGAGTATGTGCATCTCAACTCATCCCCGCTCGTTGCGCTGCAACCCGTTGCACCCTTTCCTGATGCATTACAAGATACTCGAAGGCTGAAGAACAACAATGAAATCTATGAGGCCTTCCGTAACTGCGCAGAAACCGTTCCTTTGGTCACATTGACAAACAGTATCCCTCGCCGTACAGAGTTTTTAAGGGCGCTGGGCAATATAAAGAAGAAACCAAAGGGGAAGCACAAGAAGGAGACCTTAATTCAGGTGGTGAATTTTTACATGTTGGATATGGGGCAGAACAAACATGCAGGCCCTGAGATGTTGGGTAGGCCATTTCTGAAGATGTCAAGTGCATTCATAGATATGAACAGCGGTCCAACCATCATGAAGTACACAAGCATGGGGGAAAGGCTCAACATGGAGCACACAAAGCGGCATCCCCCTGATATAGACCTCAGGAGTTCAAGTGATAGGAGCAACCCGAGTTGAAGAGGTTGAGCACTATGTCGAGCCACGACATTAACAAGGCGCTGCTCGGGAGGCAACCCGAGATTTGGTAGTTTATTTTCTTTCCCTTAGTCTTTTCTTTTGTTTTTCCTTTTAGTTTTTCCTTTCTGTGTTGAACTAACCTGCAGGAAGAGTGAAAAAACGAAGATGGAGTTCACGGCGACCGTCGCACCCCTTACGACGACCGCCGCAAATGCCTCGCCAAGCAAGTTGGCTACGACCTAAAAACGGCAATCGCCGTTTAATTACGGCGACCGCCGCACCCCTCACGGCGACCGCCGTTTAATTACGGCGACCGCCGCATTTTCGCAGGTAAAAAAAAAATTGAAAATTTGAAAAAAAAATTGAAAAAAAAAATCGAAAAAAATAGGCTCCGAAAAAACCTTAAACGGGGAACAAAAGACGAAAATAAGATACCCTGAAAAGACCTTAAACGGGGAGAAAAAGTCCAAAAAAAAAAAACATTTACCCAGCTGTCCAGATTCTTCACGAAGAGGTGCGCATCATGTTGCTAACGGAAGATTACATTCACCCTACTTTTACTTGGCAACGATGATGGCCCTGCAGTCGACAGCTAGAGAGGACGTACACCAGGGCCCAACCACGATGACATCTGGGCACATTTTTGAAGGCCTTGCAACCCCGTTCCCTTGATTGACCACTACACCCTACAGTGGTTTCTTATGGTTGCACGATAGATGAAGATAATGGCGTTGATGCCAGACATCCAGGACATGAGCTTTCATGAGTACACCGCCAGCAACAAGGAAGTGTCCAAGCCAACTCGGCAATGTTGTGAGTTATTTTTTGCTTTTTCCTGTGCTTTATTCTTTTGTCTTTCATTACATTGAGGACAATGCAATGTTTAAGCATGGGGTGGAGTTTTATACTTGCTACGCTGCTGAGGAGAAAAATGAATATAAAATGAAAAAAGCCAAAAATTTGAAAAAAGGCTAAAATTGAAATCCTGGGATAGGTCGAAAACCCGAAAGGGCGGCCTAGGTAATAAGCAGGTGGCTTGGACCAGCATTAGGCTGGGGTAATATGAGGTCAAGAGTGACGTGAGCTCATGTGAGTACATCTATTGAAAAATGAAATGAGTGGCTTGGTGAAAACCCGAAAGGACGCCTTGGCAAAACGAGTGAAAAAGAAGAAGAGTGATTTTAGGATTTCTCATTATTCTTGGCGAGGCGTCATAAGAAGAGGAGACAAAGAAGGATTATCGGGTAGGTCACTCTGGGAGACATAAGGAGCAATAGATGGAGGCTAGGATTAGAGGTTACTCACGCTATTGGATGTCCGGGTTTAGCTTGGGGGAAAGTACTCTGCTTGCCCCTTAAGCTTGTTGAGTTGTGGATGTGTTGTGAATGAGATTGGTGCTAGGAGCTTGGCATGGGTTAGGTGACTCTTAGTTGGAGGATATGCTTCCTGAGACCTTGGATGCTATATTGGATGAGTAGACTCTTTATTAGTTTACTCGAGGACGAGCAAAGGTCTAAGCATGGGGTGGTTTGATAAGCACTACTTTGTAGGGCTTAAGTAAGAGTCATTAGAGGTTTTATTGGTGTCATTCGGGTAGATTTAGACACATTCATGTGTATGGCGTTTGGGGGCGAAGTTGGTGTTTTTGGAGGTGTTTGAGCGGTTTTGGAGATCATATGAGACACTGAGGAGGAAGCCACCAGTAGTAGGCGCCAAGGGAGTGCAATGAAGAATAGAAGAACAATGTGCTGAATTCAATTGGTTCGTTCTCTCTACTCCGATGTCCAAATGGAGTGATTCCAATTCTAGGAGTTAAATCGTGAAGTCTATTATAAGTCCTCAAAATATGAGCGCAATCCGAGTTGGGAATCAAAAGTTATGACGTTTTTACGGAAGTGTCGCAGGAGCTGAATCGAAGAACGACGACCGCCGTACAAAGACGGTGACCGCCGTAATTACGGCGCCCGCCGTGAACCTTACGGCGCCCGCCGCAATTGGCTTTCCACCGACCTTGGCTACGAAGTGATTACGGCGACCGCCGTTTAATTGCGGCGCCCGCCGCATTTACGGCGATCGCCGTGGGAGATGCGGCGACCGCCACCGATGTCAGAAGCCCGCCGAACGTGTTTTCCATATTTGTTTTATTTGGATTATTTTTATTACGGTTTTAATATTTCGTATTAGGTTAACTTAGCTTTATTTTCCTTTAGTATTTAAGGGTTGAGAAAAGGCTTGTTTGCCAATCTTGGATCATCTCTTGAACCCTAATTTCCCTTTCTACGTTATGAAGAACTAAGCCTCCCTGGCTTAGTCAGACGCTGAAGCTTTCGTTTGGATAAAGTTGTGAGATTCTTGTTCTTAATCTATTGCATGGTTTTTATCTTTCTCTTGCTTAAGTTGTTTATGATTGATATTGATAATCTCTATTTGGACGCAACTAGGGTTTGTCGTTATTTATCTATTGCTAGATCTAGATTGTTACTGGTTGAGCATATCTATTTCAGAGTAGCAACTGTATCGTATTAGTAACTGGTTGTGCTAGTCTTATGCAGAAGATAACTAATTTACATTCTAGGATAATATCTGGTTGTTTTATGCTAGAATTGTATCCAACTATATTCCTATCCGTAACGCTGCTGTTAAACTGAATCTTGATAGTTTCAGGGTTGTTTAATTAGTTAGTGCTAATAGTATCTGGTTGTGCTATTAGTTATATCTGAAAAGGAATTGGAATTACCATTGCATGAGATTTTGAATGAGTATCTATGATCAACTTGTCATACGAATAGTGGATGTTGTTTGACTAAGTGCTTTTCCCCATTACTGAATTCATTCATCTTTAGTTTGTTTACCTTTTGCATGTTTAGAACTTACAAAACTCACAAAACCCCCCTTTGATTACGTTTGATTGACATACGAATTGCATATTAAGATAGATCCGTCTCCCTGTGGATTCGACCTGTACTTACCTAGGACTACGGTTTAGGATTTGTTTGGATATTTTGCATAGCAGTTTTTAGAACGACAAAAACCTGTTATCAAAGGCGTTGTGCACGTCCATTTGATGCAACGACCACCCTCGAATGGCAGCCACAGATAAGAAAACACGGACTGAA
Organism: Rheum nobile; assembly: GCA_027886185.1. Lineage (NCBI taxonomy): Eukaryota > Viridiplantae > Streptophyta > Magnoliopsida > Caryophyllales > Polygonaceae > Rheum > Rheum nobile. Next base: position 1,179,456 of record WOAB01000309.1, read on the forward strand.
GTCATCTTTGCGACGAGAGCAAATGTCTCGGTATAATCAATCCCTTCGACTTGGCGGTTTCCAAGGGACGACTAGCCTGGCCTTGTGTCGTTCAATGGAGCCATCTACACGATATTTAATCCGGAAGACCCATTTACACCCGATGGGTTTCTTGCCAGGCGGAAGGGCTGTAATTTCCCATGTGCCATTGTTATCAAGGGCAGATAGTTCTGCCTGCATAGCGGCTCTCCGCTGAGGAGAGCGAACGGCCTCTTGGAAGTAGCATGGCTCAGAAGTGGCAGTTAAAGCGGCCACAAACTGCAAGTGAGGAGAAGAAAAATGTGCACAATTGACATAATTAGCAAGGGGATAGAGACTACCAGAGGATGGTGACGAGTCGGTGATCGGCGTAGAGGGAGGGTTACAGGCGATGGTCGTGTTGCAGACATACTCGCGGAGACGCACAGAGGGTTGTTTGGGTCGAGTGCTGCGACAAGTGGTCTCCTGTGTATGAGGAGATCGGTTTCGGTTGCAGAGGTGCTCCCCCTGTCGACAGTGGGCGGGACGACAGGCGCTGGGGACTGAGTGGGTACAGCAGCAGGGGAGGGTGTGTTGAACGACTCAGTAGGCTGCTCAAATTCAACGAAGGCCGGAGACCTTGACACAGGTAGTTGGGTGTCATCTTGTGCAAGTGGTAAGGCAGAAAAAGGGAAGGAGTCTTCCGAGAAGACCACATCTCTGGACACAAAGGAGACCTTAGTGTCGAGATCAAATAGCTTCTAGCCTTTCTTCCCATACGGATATCCAAGGAGGATGCATCGGCGACTGCGAGGAGCGAATTTGTCGGTGTTGCGTGGCTGAACTGAAGCATGACAGAGACAGCCAATGATGCGAACGTGATCGTACTGAGGAGGGCTCCCATACAAGAGCTCGTAGGGGGTCAATCCATTCAGAATTGAGGATGGTGTTCGGTTTATGAGATATGCTGCACTAAGGATGCAGTCATCCCAGAATTGAATGGGAAGTGACGCCTGGAACCGAAGTGCCCGAGCCACATTCAAAATGTGACGGTGTTTGCGCTCGGCACGCCCGTTTTGTTGCGGTGTAGCGACACAAGAGGATTCGAAGACGATGCCGTGGGAGTCGAAGTAATCACGAAGAGAGAAAAATCCAGTCCCGTTGTCGGTGCGGAAGCGTTTGACTTGGAGGCCGAATTGTGTAGAGGCAAAGGCACAAAACTTTTGTACCAGCCGGCCGACCTCAGTTTTTGAGGCCATGAGATGAACCCAGACACACCTAGAGTGATCATCTACGATCGTTAAAAAATAATGAGCTCCACACAGGGAGGGGGTGCTATAAGGGCCCCAAACATCAGCATGTATGAGTTCAAAAGAAAAGATGCTTTATTGATGCTAATAGGAAAACAATCTCTTGTATGTTTTGCTTGTAAACAAATTGAACAAGGCTGTGCTAAACTAGATGTAGACTTAGAAAGATGAGGTAATCTAGAAATAAATTGATAAGCAGCATGACCCATTCTCTTGTGCCATAACTGAGGAGAAGCAGACTGAACAGTAGATGGAACAGCATAGCAATTCGGTGCAGATGGAGCGACGAACCGTAGCCAGTAAACCCCTCCCTTTTGTTCACCGACTCCAATCACCGTCCTCGTATCTAGGGCCTGTAACACACAAAGTCGGTCTGTAAGAGTCACAATACAGCGATGATAGGATGTTAATTGAGCAAAAGACAGCAAATTGCAAGTAAATCGTGGCACAAGTAAAACATTGGGCACACATAAAGTGTTCCCGAATCGAGCTGTGCCAGACACAACAGATGTCGACTGAGTGCCATCAGGCAAGGTAATGACAGTGGGTGCCGTATCGATAAGATCAGTTAAAGCATCGGCATTGCCGGTCATGTGAAAGGAAGCCCCGGTGTCAAGAATCCAGTGATTCTTACCCATCATTCTGTCAGTGGAGGCGTGGGAGGCCTGATAATCCTTGAACAGCTGAAACATGTGGTTCCATTGGCCATCCGTAAGGGCGGGATTCAAGGCTACGCGATCAGACTCATTCAGCGAGAGAGGAGTGGAGGTGTCTGATGTCTGTTGTGCAGCGTTAGCACGGCCACCGCCACGACCCGATGCTGGAGACCCACGTCCATGGCCACGACCGCTGGAACCCGAAGCCTGGTTTTGACGAAACTCAGCCCACCAATCAGGGAAGCCGATGAGCTTGAAGCAAGAAGCCACTTCATGGCCTTGTTTACCGCAGTGAGTGCAAACAGGTTTTGCATCAGATTTTTTTGATGTTCCAGAAGGTGAAGAAGATGGCACCTTAGCAGCCAATGCAAGAGCATCAGATCGGGTTGATCGTTGGGAAGTCAAGGCCTGGTGTCGTTCCTCTTGAACGACTAAGGAGTAAACTCGATTCAGAGGAGGCATGGGATCCTGGGCAATAATATTGGAGCGAAGATGACCATACAAGGTAGTGTCTAAGCCCATAAGAAACTGATGAACCTGTTCGTCAGAGCGTTCAGAATTGAGGGCAGCTACCCAGCGACAAGAGCAGCCACCGCAAGCACACCGAGTAGGGGTAAGGTAGTTGTGGAGTTCTTCCCAGAGGGCCTGAAGGCGGCCAAAGTAAGTCGAAATACTCTGGCCATTCTGTTCGCAGCGAGCTATCTCCGTGCGAAGTTGGTGGATGCGCGATGCATTACCAATGGAAAATCGCTGCTTGAGATCGTCCCAAAGAGCGTGGACAGAATCAGAATAAGAGATCGACGAACGGAGCGAGGGATCAATAGATTGAAGAACCCACGCGACCAACATGGAATTCACGCTGGCCCAGTCATCATATTCAGGGGTCGATGGCTTCGGTTCGGTGATGATGCCTTCAAGAAAGCCAAGCTTGCACTTTGCGCGAAAGGCATTGCGCAGAGCCTTTTCCCACTCTTGATAGTTATCTCCTTTGAAGGAGACGGTAGAGATGTTCATCCCGGGATGATCAGAGGGATGAAGGTAGTAAGGCGAGGTAGTTTTCATGGCCGTCGTTTTGGTGGTAGCATCATCAGTATGGGTGGTAACATCGTCAGTAGTGGTGTTTGTCATCGTGAGTAGTGAGGAAGAACAAAGACCGATTAAGGATAGTAGGCAGGATCGAAACGATCAATAAGAACAAAGGGGAAAAAAATTTGAGGGGTCGATCAGTGTGGAGGAATCACACGAGGTAGGCTAAATGTGTTTTAGGGTTTGATTGTGTGCTCCGATACCATGTAAAGAGTCAGGTATGGAAAATATTCCTCTTAGTATATCAATGAACGATTACAGTATATATAGACTAGCTAGGCTTGACTAATAAGAAAAGTATCCTAACAATAATATCAACTATAGAAAGATAAGATAGAATCTATCTAACAAAGATACGATATTCTAATATCTTCCAATACACAGCAATCCCTTCTGAAGAGAAGAAATATCTAAACCTGCTTAACCGCGGACAAACTCTCGTCCAAGAAACTGCTAACGTTCGAAGAGTACACATCAGGGAATGTCCGGAAATGGTCTACGTGGGGAGACGACTGAAAGTTGAATGAACATACATTTTTCCCCATCTTTCTCTGTTCCTCCATGAATGACTCCACCGAACGAAATGGGATGACCTTATCGGCTGTACTATACAGATAGAGTTGCGGGCAAGAGGGACTGTTTTTGGAGAGACTGGTGATAACCTTTGATAATCTCCTGTTGATTTTAGCAAATAAAAAAATTCAGTACCTAGCATACTATTAGATGCATTCTCTATTCCAGAATGAGTAAGATAATTCAGTAACTCAGATGGAAACTTACTGATTTATATCTGGAAAACACAAAAGAAAGGAGAATAGCTTCTCTAGCACAAATGAAAGTATGTTCTCAAGCAAATCAGGTTTCTTTTGCTGGAGTTTTGGGACACTCGACATGGGATCCATTTCACCAATCTCACCCACTGGATACACTGGAGAGCTCCGTTTCTTCAGAATTGCAGTTACGTATCCAGCTGCCCAGACCTGTTGCAGTCCATTAGTTACATTCCAGCATCACTTTCAAGCAGGAGAACAAGAACTTATATAATAGAATACTCATCTTATGCATTTGACAAGTCACTTTCTCTCTTTGATATTTCACACATTTTGCAGAAACTAACTTCAATGTAGCAAAAAATATATGTCATGGATGCAATATGCACATTAACTGTTTTTTAAGTTTCACACCCGTTCACAAGCACCATATATCTTGTCACTGACTAAAATTATTCATAGCATAGATGTACCATGTTAATCATATCACAAACTCCATTAGCAACCACAGAAAGGATGACTTTACATGAAGCTTCATGATTGAACAACTTAATGGGTAGATACTGTAGCACTTTGCTCATTAAACAATTCATCACAATTCACCATTGCATTTCCAGCACAAATTTCACCACAAATTCTGATTCCATATGTAACACATATTTCTCTTGTATGATTAAAAGAGAGGGAATTCCAAAAACCTTAGGATTCAGCTCAGGATCCCCTCCGGAGTCCACTATGCAACCCTTTATCCTCTCCATAAGCTCAGGCTTACCCTGCAGATGACTGAGAATTGCACCATACCTGTAAAACAAGTTGAAAAAAAATAATCACCAGACCAAAAACACAGAAACCAGAAGAGAAAAAGCAACATTGCTAAGTTCAGAGACCCACACAAGCCAACCAGTATTGCTAAACGTATGAAACACCAGGCACCGTTCCTTTCCGTCCTTCTCTGATTCCATCAACCACGCAACGATGTCGTTCACCAGCCGTTCGATTCGGCTCTCAACATTCCTCCCAAGATCGAACCAGAGCATCTCGGAGACCGGCACCACAAAGCTGAGCGTATTTATCCCTCTCGAGGCGTAAATCTCGGCGTACCTCTTCAAGTGCTTGGGATCAGCGCCCAGCCAGCCAAGCAGCACCGCCGTCACCAGGCGGTCACCGTCGCGAGGGACGGATCCTCCTCCGTTAAGCGGAATGAAATCTCCTGTCCAGCGGTAAGCGTCGTCGTTTGGATTCGATTTGAAGAAATTGACATTCTCGGGGTAATCGTGGTGGTGAGAGAAGGCGGAGAGGAGGAGCCCTAGGGCTACAGAATTCGAGAACGGGAGTGATAGAGAGGAGTGAGCTCTACCGGAGCATTTTCCATTAACGGCGCCGAATTGGAGGCTTCTTCCATGGCGGAGATTTAGGGAGAGAGTCTGGCGTTGTATTTTGAAAAGGATGATTCCGGTGGGAATCGGAGGGCTCAAGAATCTCGCCGAGGCGTTCATGGTTGGTTCGATGAGGGAGAAAATTAGGGTTAAATTGCAAGTAGATCGGAAGCCATTTTATCGGCGAAGAAGGAGAGAGTAGGGGTAGAGGATTCGGCAATGGCTCGCCATCAAAGCTAAGCTGTCGTCAATTGAAGAGGTGTCGAGATTTGTCGGCGTAGCAGCTGCCATGGGACCTCCAAAAGCTCTGTAGTAGGATGCAGATTAGGGGTTGCAGCATTTAATTTTACAGTTGGGGAAGAATCGAGAACTGTAGAGGAGGAGGATATGTCCGGGAAAGTTTTTGGGGGTAACAGAAAAAAAAATTATAACAGAATAGGGGTTGCAGTTTTTTTTGTTGAAACACGTCACGTTTGTTATTATTGCTGTAATTCGGTGCCACGTCCCTGAAAATGCATTTAATACAGAGCCGTATCCAACTATCCATGCTAATTAAACTTGTCAACTCGATTGGGCGGGTCGGGTTTGGGTCGGATCAAGTTGGGTTCGGGTCAAATTAGATTCGGGTTGATTGGGTCCAATAAATTTTTTGGGTCGGACGGATCAGGTCCGGGTTGACCCAGTGGGTCGAAGATACCCAATTTTGTATGATTAATATTATAACTTTTTAATTTCATAAAAAATTAATACTTCATCCGTTAAGTTTTAATTGACGTTCTAGCAAATTTCAGACAAAATAAAAAATTAAATATTTTCCCAGATTAGCCTTATGAATAGTAACTAATTACTTTTTTATTAATGCTCATAAAATCTCACAAAAAAATCAAAAAAATCAAAAAAAAATCTCTTATTGTTACGTTTCTCCTAGAAAATGGAAAAACAATAAATAAAAAATTGAGAACCCAAAAAAATAAAAAATTACTAAGCATGAGGGTAAATCTGAAAAAATAGATAAAAAAGTCTAAAATGACAATTAAAACTTAACAAGGACTTAAGCTTAGAACGTCAATTAAAACTTAACGGAGAGAGTATTATATATTTATTTTTAAAAGTATTTTAAAAATTCTAATATAAATAAAATAAAATATGTGAAATAACGGGGTTCCTCGAACTCGGATTCACTATTCGGGTCGGGTCCTTCTTGACCCAGTGACTTTCGGATCGGGTCGGGTCAGTTTTTGCCGGGTCTAGCTAACATTGCACTTAATGCTTAATAATGCTAATATTGCGTTTAATACTGCTAATATTTCAAGTAGTCTCGAATTATTGACCTCAGAAGAGTTTGTTTTCCAGTTTCTTTGGATATGACTACTTATAGTTAACATAAATTACATAATACTCCCTCTCATCGACTTTATATGGCGATTTACAAAATTATACAAGGATTAAGGAGAAAAAATAGTTGCAATAATATATTTAATATAAACTTAAGTATGGGGTGAAACAATTGCAATAAAATGCTTCCCGTTGCAAATTTAAAAAAAAATCTAGCTGCAATATTATTTTACTTTTCTTTAAAAAAATTAAGAAAAAAAAATTAGATTAGCCCATTAGAAAACTATTCCAGAACATCCTTTCAGATGAGAGTCTGAAGCTCTCAATCTGACGCCAAATCCACCAACTAGTGAGAGTGACCTAGATGCGCAATCCGATCTGCAGCCCGATTCACTTCTCATGATACATGCTAAAGGAGACTTTCGAAAAATAAAGTAGATCCACTCGAATATCCGCAACCACCATCTCGATCTCCCATGGACACGACCAAAAACCTGCAAGAACATTCAAAACACACAAATTGTCACCCTCAATAAAAATAAACTTAAGACCAAGAGATTAAACACACAATATACTATTCTTGACAACAAGAGCTTCAACCATGAATATACTAACTTTACCACATTTAATCTTTTATATTTTAACCGTATTTGTATTTTCATTTCTAATGATAAATCCCGTCGTAGCATGACCACTATCAACTTTAGATTCATCAAAATTGATTTTGAAGAATCCTGGATTAGACTTTATCCATGTTAGATTTTTCCCCCCCTCAAGTTAACTAGCTGCAATATTATAATTACAGGCCTTGCATTTATTGTAACTTTAAAACTAATTTTTGAAAAAGAATGAAAAGAAGCCAAAAAATGGAAAGACGTTAAATAAAGAGAATAAAACTACGCCGCGGCTAAATACATTTTCTAAATATATAGTGCATAGGCATGTATATATAACACGTACTCGTGTCAAGTTATCACGTAAATATAACACATGTCCGTGCATTTATTATATTTTTTAAAATAATAATAATAATAAAATGTAGTACGGGTACGTATCCCGTGCACGTGCTACAGTGCTACAGTATTTTATTTTATTTTAAGTTTAATCAAACTAAAAAATGTAATGAAGGAAGTTAAGATTATATTATATCGTATTATTCTATATTGTAATCATAAGTTCATCATCCTATTACTCGAATATCGGTCACGCTAAGTGTAATGTAATCCTAACTTCATTATTGTGTTATTCAAAGAACGGTTATACTAAGTGTTATGTAATCCTAACTTCATTATAATTATTTGATTAATATGATAATGAAGTTAGGATTACATTACACTTAGTATAATCGTTATTCGAATAATACGATAATGAAGTTAGGATTAAAATATAATTAGTATAATCGATATTTGAATGATAACGAATAATAATTTAATGAATTCATAATTACATTATACTTAGTGTAATCGTTATTCAAATAATACGATAATGAAGTTAATATTACAATATAATTAGTATAACCGATATTCAAATTATATGATAATGAAGTTAGGATTACGTTACACCTAGTAGAATCGATATTCGAATAATATAATTAACTAGCATTACACATAGTTTTTTAGTTTGACTAAACTTAAAAAACCAAAAAAAAAAATACTATAGCACGTGCACGAGATACGTGCCCATGCTATAGTTTTTTTATTAAAAGAAAAAATTGTACGATCGCGTATTATATTTACGTGACAATTTGGCACGGGCACGTGGTATATATACGTGCCTATGCACTGTATATTTAGAAAATGTATATAGCAGCTCCCTAAAACTATGGGATGAAAAGTCAATAAATGTACTTCAACGGATAAACGTCATTCTTCAGTGATTAAACTAGCATAATGCACCTGCTATGCACGGAATTTATTTTAATAAATACTAGTGTAGGATTTTCTTCATATTTCCTTTTCTGGAAATTCCGTCCACAATCTGCTTCTCCTTCTTTTTGTAAATCTTCCAAATCCAAGTTTTTTTTTTCTCCAAAAACACTCTGATCTAAAGATTACATATTTGAGTTTTTTTGTGACCCAATGATGGATATCTATCCTAAACAAACTCCAAAAGGAGATCTAGAGCTCACAGATCCGAAAAAAAAAGCATAATCTCTTTTGCATGTTCAGATCCACTGACTATCTATGTCAGATCCAAAGAAAAACATATCTTCTACTTTTTTTCTGTAACATGCAAAGGAAAAAAATGGCTTGATGAGTAGATCTGGAGTTGCTATTGGAAGGTTCCCAAAACCCTAATTTTCTCGGAGAGAGAAGATATGGATCACAAGTTCTGAAGCCATCTGGAGTTTTCCTCTAAATTCAAAGTTCGAAGTTGTCCAAACCAAGCATGGTTCATTTTCGTGAGTCTCTCTCTCTCTCAATCTGTCTTTGTGTTTATATATTTATCTATAACTCTGGCCATCCCTTCCGTTTGAAATCATCGAATGAATTTATTCAATAAAACGTGAACAAACAATAATCAAGGGGAGTTTGGATATAATTGGGTGCTAATTCTTAAGTAAACATTGATCTTTTGGTTTTTGATATGAATCGCTTGTATTCTGTGATTTAATTGTTCAAAAGTATTATACATTTAGCTACATAAATTTGAGATTTATAGTATGATTGTTTGGCTATAATGAAAAATTGATTCGTAAAAAAATTGATTGAAAGAAGACAGATTAAAAAATTGCATAGTCAAAAAATTTAACATTTCAGATTACTAAAAAATTAATGGGCTATTTGGGCCATAAAATAAGTATATATATATTTATGATGCTAACACTTAATGGGCTAATTGGCCCAATAGGTATATTTACGATTTCATAAAACCAAATTGACATATTTAAAAATATGAATACAAAAAATAAATATTAATTATAACGTGCTTTTCTAGATAAACTTATTATATATCTCATATTCTTTGCAATTGTTTACTCTCTCTGATTGCATGTGAGCACACGAGTTGTCCCTAATAACAAAAAAAATATTACATTGGGAATGTCATGTTCAATATGATCATAGTATGCAATGTAGTCCTTCTGTCATTTCAATTTAGATTATTTCTTTTTGCTTCTTAACTTATAATATAATTACTGACTTTCAAACCGTTCCTTATAGATCTGAAAATATACCCTATACTTTGAAATGGTTCTGAATTGGAAATCAGATTGTCAGAATGTGAAGTTCACTTTGAATCATATCCTGCAAGGTAGTGCTTGTACCATATAAATTTAGCCTATCTTTGTAATATCCCTCATTTTATAAGGGTATTTTGGAATTTTTCCAACTCCCGTATTACGAGTCAGATTAAATTCAGAGAAGTACGGACATTCTGTAATATGTTTGATCTCTGTAATATTTTTTCTGAGTAATATAAATACAGTTGACGCCTTTTCGGGGTTAAATAGTCGTTCGTGTACAAATATATTTAACTCGGGGTTAAAATAATTAACCCAAAAGTTAAATCGGACAAAAAGGGGAAAAAGGCCCAGAAATGGCCTTGACCGCACCCTGTCGCACCCGCGGTGAAGACCATTTCTGAGGCGGCTAGGTGGCTAAGTAAGGCGGTCACCGCATGTAACACCCCCAAATATTCTCTTGGAAAGGCATTACCGCCAGTGACCTCAGACGTTCTGTCCGATGTCACCCAAGGCTTTACCAGTTGATATAAATCATCAAACAACAGTTATAATACAACATATCATAACTTTCATTAAAACCAAGTCTCGAAATTTTAGCATAATTCCAAATACATCAAAATACATAATCAGGTTCATTACAACGGAAGTCTTTACACAAAACATATTTAACACAGCGGAAGTTTTTAAAAATAATTAACAAAGGGTCTTGATCGCAATGATCACCCGCCAAGGATCCTCAACCTGGATAAAATCATTAAAACCACCGTTCATCTCCATAGTCGCTTCTAGCCTTACGTAACTGCAATACCTGATGTGCCGAATCAAACGGATGACACCAGCCAACCATGCAGAGAACAATTACGGTTGGTTAGTCTAATGAAAGACTAAGCAAGGGTACGAAGCAGAGTGGTTCGAAGTAGTCGTATTAGGTTAGACTCATCGTCTCTCGAATAAAAGTCGATCACGATAGTCAACCACCATACTTCTACTAAATAACATGAAAAGGCATGATTAAGAGAAGATTCTGGAGACCGAGTCTCACATCAACCAATCCCAAAAGAAGACTCCAACGAGTTGAGTCTTATCGGAAGCATGACAAATGTTGGGAAACTTAATTAATCACAGAATCACAGTATCGCATACGAGCGATTTAAAAGTTAAGACGAGTTTTCCTAGCTGCACTATCGCCTAACTGCACTGCTCGCCGAAGGTATATTAATTATGTGCGACAACGACACTTATCTCGTTTAATTCCAAAACACGCATCGCGTTATAAGCTTTTATTATGATCATCTCGTCCCGAGACGAGAGATCCTTTGGGAGCAACTCTCGAAATTTGTGACACTGGCTAAGTGTACCACCTCTATACCCGAGTATAGAGGTTAGTCATGACCTTCCAAAATGGTGTTAGGTTCTCCTAACCCCCATGATTATAAAGAAACGACTGGACCCCAGGGTCCCAGTAACGTTCCTACGAATACTCGTGCTAATTAAACAGTTCAACACAGTAATAATCCACATCACAGCCATCATGGCCAACATCAAAAACATATATCTATACTAGCGTTGTTCTAGCAGATATACAACCTAGTATAATATCATGTCTTAATCACATATATATATATAATAGTATTGTCCTAACAGATATACAACCTATTATAATATCTCCTTTTAATCATATCATTTAACAAAACTGTTCCCAACGCAAATAGTAAATCATTCCAAATTAATTAACAACTAAACAATTGATAATTAATTGAAATATGGAATGATGAGCAAGAGCGAACCGCCACTTGCCTTAGATCCGACGAAAGCTTAGAGACAACGGGTTCCTAGGTCTGAAACTGGGACAGATATCGGATTATAAATCCCTAAGAAACGACCCATAACGAGACCCTAAGTTAGATTCAATATCCACGTATATGAATCTACAAGAATACTAAAAGAATCAAAGGAATCAAGCTTCGCCCCAAGCCAAACACCCAAGAACACACATTCGGACAAGGCTCGCCGCGGGTGCGGTGGAGCTCTTACCGCGGGGTGCGGTGGTGTTACAGAGGCAGAGGGGCTCGACAACGAAGTGGAGAAAACTCACCCCAAATCGATTCGTTTGCCTTCGACGCGATTATGGTTTGATCTCCAAACTCCTTAAACCTTCAAACACCACTTAGGAGTACCTTTTCCAACACTCAAAGGGATTCGAACACCTTCACAACAAAGCTCAAAGCTTGGTGCTTCAATGGAGAAAACAGAGGAGAAAACATAGGAGGAAGATGAAACTCTCTCCCTTTCTAATTTCGACCCCTTTTATAGCCAACCAAGAGCTCCCCCAGCAGGGAACAAGCAGGAGACCAGCAAGGAAGGCTAGGCGAGGCTAGGCCTGACAACTGACGCCACTTGCAGGGGAAGAGGATAACGATGCCGAAGAAAAATATCCCATCGCGGGGTGCGGCAGGGTGCGGTGGCGTCCAGTGACCGCCTCAGCTATTGGCCTTCGCCGTGGGTGCGACAGAATGACCGCGGGGTGCGGTCAAGGCCTTTTTCGCCCCTTTTTGTCTGTTTTGACTTTGGGTTAATTATCTTAATCCCGGGTTAAATATATTCGTATACGAACGACTATTTAACCTTGAACACATGTCAACTGTATTTTATATTACTCGGAAAAAATATTACAGAGATCAAACATATTACCGAATGTCTGAACTTCTCTGAAATTAATCCGACTTGTAATACGGGAGTTGGAAAAATTCCAAAAATACCCTTATAAAATGAGGGATATTACACCGCACCCTACCGTACCCTGCCGCACCCCGCGGTGGTCGTCAGCACTGTCGTCATCGCGATAAGGTTTCTGACATCGCCGGAGCTGCAGGCCTAGGCCGACTAGCTTTCCCATCTGGTCGAGGGCTGGTTCCTGCTGGGGGAGCTCCTTTGTTGGCCTATAAAAGGAGGAGAGATGGGCTGAATCAAAACCCATCCAAAGAACTTCATCTTCCTCCTCTGATTTTCTCCATTAACATCGGAGTTTCCAAGCTTTCGCCGGAGTTTCCCTTGAGTGAAGAAGGTACTCCCAAGTGGTGTTTGAAGGTTTAAGGTGTTTGGAGATTGAACCATAATCGAATCAAAGGCAAATGAATCGATTTGGGTAATTTTTTCCTCCACTTCACTATCACGACCTCTGCCCCTGTGACCCCACCGCACCCGCGGCAAGAGCCCCACCGCACCCGCGGTGAGCTGGGTCCGTGGTGTGTGTTCTTGGGTGTTGTGGTCTTGGGCGAGGCTTGACTCCTTCGATTCTTTTCGTATTCTTTTAGATTCATTTTTGTGATATTGAATCTAACTTAGGGTCTCGTTATGGGACGTTTCTTAGGGATTTATTATCCGAGATCTGTTCCAGTTTCAGACCCAGGAACCCGACGTTTCTAAGCTTTATTCAAGCTCAACTAATCTAAGGCAAGTGGCGGTTCACTCTTGCTTATCATTTCATACTTCCATTGATTATCAATTGTTTAATTGTTAATTAATTTGGAATGATTACTGTTTTTGTTTACTGTTTTGTTGGGAACAGTTTTGATAAATAATATGATGAAAAGAATATGATATTATAATAGGTTGTATATCTGTTAGAACAACGCTATTATAGATATATATTTATGTTGTTAGCCATGATGGCTTTGATGTGAACTATTACTGTGTTGAACTGTTTAGTTAGCACGAGTATTCGTAGGAACGCTTGGACTCTGCGAGGTCCCGTCGTTTCTTTATAATCGGTGGTTAGGGCGATAAAACCCCTAACACCACCTTGTAGATCATGATCAACCTCTATCCGAGTATAGAGGTGGTGCACTTAGCCAGTGTCACAACCCTTGGGATTCATTCCCTTCGATATATGTCCCTCATGGCGAAACATATATTTAAAAGCTTATAACGTGATGCGCGTTTTGAAATTAAATGAGATAAGTGCCGTTGTCGCACATAATTAAATATACCCTCGGCGAGTAGTGCAGCTAGGCAATAGTGCAGCTAGGAAATCTCGTCTTGACTTTGATCAGAGTAACGTTCTCTTTCCAATCTGGATTCGCCGTGAGCGGTGAGGTTGGTCGTGAACCGAAACATCAAGTCGTTTTTAAACGCTTGGATGAATTATTTATGTTTCCCAACATTTGTCATGTTTCCGATAAGACTCACTTCGTTGGAGTCTTCTTTTGGGATTGATTGATGTAAGACTCGGTCTTTCATAATCTTCTCTTAATCATGCTTGTTCATATATTCTAGTAGGAGTATGGTGGTTGACTATCGTTATCGACTATTATTCGAGAGACGATGAGTCTAACCTAATACATCTACTTCGAACCACTATGTTTTGTACCCTTGCATAGTCTATTCAGTAGACTGACCAACCGCAATTGTTCTCTGCATGGTTGGTTGGTGTCATCCGTTCGATTCGGCACATCAGATAAATTGCAGATCCGAGGAGGCTAGAACGACTATGAAGACGAATGATATTTTTGACAAGTTTATTTATGTCGATATCCTTGGCAAGTTTATTTATGTCGATATCCTTTTGTTGTTATTTCAAAGACTTCCGCTGTGTTAAATCTGTTTTGTACTAAGACTTTCGTTGTGTTAAATCTGTTTTGTACTAAGACTTCCGCTGTAATGATTCTGATTAAGTATTTTGATGTATTTGGAATTATGTTATAATTCCGAGACTTTGGTTTTAATGAAAGTTGTGATATTTGGTATTATAACTGTTGTTGTGATGGTTTATATCAATTGAAAAAGCCTAGGGTGACTTCGGATGTGGAAATCCGAGGTCACTGACAGTAATACCTTTCGAGGAGATTTGGGGGTGTTACAATCTTTATCATAATTAACTGGTAGTATGATTACTGATTTTAAATAATTTCCAATTACAGGTTTCAACATATGAAATCCAAGATACATCTCTTATTCTGATTCAAGATATACTTACAGGTCATGGTTATTTATCTTTAAAATTAACATCATACTATGTTAATTTAATTTTTAAATCTATTATGTACTTAACTTATTTATTTTGTTATAGGAATTCCATATGGGATTGTACTCGACACATAAGCCAAGAGATAAACCCTAACCTTGTAACACCCCCCAAATATTCCCTTGAAAGGTATTACTGCCAGTGACCTCAGATTTCCACATCTGGAGTCACCCCAGGCTTTTCCAAAGGATACAAATCATAAAGCAACAATTATGATACAAATATCATAATATTCATTTAAACCATAGTCGCGGAATTACAACACAATTCCAAGTACGACAAAATACATCAGAAATACAGCGGAAGTCTTTACACAAAACATTTTTAACACAGCGGAAGTCTTTTAAATAACTAACAAAGGGTCTTAATCGCAATGATCACCCGCCAAGGATCTCAACCTGGATAAACTTGTTAAAAACACCGTTTGCCTTCATAGTCGTTCTAGCCTTCATGGAACTGCAACTTATCTGATGTGCCGAATCGAACGGATGACACCAGCCAACCATGCAGAGAACAATTCAGGTTGGTTAGTCTCGCGAAAGACTATGCAAGGTTAGACTCATCGCTTCTCGAATCAAACGGATGACACAAAGCAGAGTGGTTCGAAGTAGTCGTATTAGGTTAGACTCATCGCTTCTCGAATCAAAACCGATAACGATAGTCAACCACCATACTCTACTGAAATATATGAAAAGGCATGATCAAGAGAAGATTCTGAAAGACCGAGTCTTTACAGCAATCAACCCAAAAGAAGACTCCAACGAATTGAGTCTTATCGGAAGCATGACAAATGTTGGGGAACATATAAGTTTCACACAAGCGTTTAAAACAACTCGGTTCACGACCAACCTCACCGCCCAATGCGAATCCAGATTGGAAAGAGAGCTTTACTATGATCAAAGTCAAGACGAGATTTCCTAGTTGCACTACTCGCCCAAAGGGTAAATTAATCATGTGCAACAACGACACTTATCTTATTTAATTCCAAAACGCGCACCACGTTATAAACTTTTAGATCATCTCATCTCTCAGGATAAAGAGATATATAGTCGGGAACTAAATCCCTAAGGCGGAGTTGACTCGGGAACTAAATCCCTAAAGTCGAATCGGGAACTAAATCCCTCGGGAACTAAATCCCTAAAAGCGGAGTCGGGAACTAAATCCCTAAAAGCAGCACCAGATGTGTGCACAAACCCTGAGTAAGGGTATGGTCAAGACCAGAGAAGGATGGTAGGAACCAAATCCTAACCACCAGGTTATAAAGAAACGACTAGCACTCACAATGAGATACACAGTAGCGTTCCTACGAATACCCGTGCTAACTAAACAGTTCAACACAGTAATAATTCACAACAAAGCCATCGCGGCCAATAACATATATAATAGCGTTGTCCTAACGATATACAACCTATCATAATATCTGTAATTAATCATATAAATATATATAATAGCGTTGTTCTAGCAGATATACAACCTATTATAATATCATGTTTTAATCATATCATTTATCAAAACTGTTCCCAACGAAAACAGTAAATCATTCCAAATTAATTAACAATTAAACAATTGATAATTAATGGAAATATGGAATGATGAGCAAGAGCGAACCGCCACTTGCCTTAGATCTGACGAGAGCTTGAACAAAGCTTAGAGATGACGGGTTCCTGGGTCTGAAATAGGGACAGATCTCGAATAACAGATCCCTATGAAACGACTCATAACGAGACCCTAAGTTAGATTCAATATCCACATATATGAATCTAAAAGAATGCGAAAGGAATCGAAGGAACCAAACCTCGTCCAAGACCACAACACCCAAAAACACACCACGGACCCAGCTCACCGCGGGTGTGGTGGGGTTCTTGTCGCGGGTGCGGTCAGGTGACAGAGGCGGAGGACGAAGACATCGACGATGAAGAACACTCACCGAATCCGATTCGTTTGGCCTCAATTCGATTGGGGTTTGATCTCCAAACACCTTGTATCTTCAAACACTACTTGAGGGTACCTTTACCACTCAAAGGAAACTCCGACGACACTCTGGCGAACCTTGCAAGCTCAGACAACAATGGAGTTTTGGGAGAAAATTCAGAGGAGGAAGATGAGAGCTTCAGATGTGATCTCCTCCTCAGCTTTCTCTCTATTTATAGCCCAAGCTACCACCACTTGCAAGGGAACCAGATGGGACGGCTAGGGCAAGCTAGGCATGCAACCCCCGACAACTGCATAAATCTTATTGCGATGACGACGATGATGACGATCACCGCGGGGTGCGGCAGGGTGCGGTGGCCGACTCAGTGACCGCCTCAGGAAATGGCCTTCACCGCGGGTGCGGCAGGGTGCGGCCAAGGTGCGGTCAAGGCCATTTTTGCCCTCTTTTGTCCGGTTTACTTTTTGGTTAATTATTTTAACCCCGGGTTAAATATATTCGTACACGAACGACTATTTAACCCCAAAAATGCGTCAACTGTATTTTATACTACTCAGAAAAATATTACAGAGATCGAACATATTACAGGATGTCCGAACTTCTCTGAATTTAATCCGACTGGTAGTACGGGCGTTGGAAAATTTCCAAAATATCCTTTCTCAAAATGAGGGGTATTACAAACCTAAACTGAAAGATCTAAATGTATGCCTCCTATACTAAAATTAAGACTATCTTTTATTACTCGTTAAAGAGATAAAATGTTATTACAATATTTGTGCCTTATCCAGTGTAGTAAGTATTAGAATATCAAACATTATTTTATGTTAAATAATCTTTTGTAACCGTAGTTTTGTCAAATATTAAAATCTTTCAGTTTATTCTAATATTTGTGCCTTATCCAGTGTAGTAAATAAATTCAGTTTAGTAGCTTTAATAAATTGTTATTACATGCTAAAGAATAGCTAAAGTGACCAGAAGAATAATTATATAAAATTATTATTACATGCTAAAGAGTAACTAAAGAGTAGCTAAAGTGACCAAAAGACGTCAGTCACTCTGAAAGGCACAACATTTAACTATCTAGCAATTATCAAACTAAATCAATAAGTAATGAGATTATGCTAGAAATGGGGACATCATTTAACAGATACGCGGTCATTTAAAAATGTGTTCATAAACTCATCTTTGTGCATTTCAGACTTAGAAATAAAATTAGTTTGTAATCAGTTTTCTAATAACTACTTAATATTAACAAACACCTAAATCGTATAGAGTGTATACATAATATTATAATCAGTATTCAGTTGTGCTATTTTCATCAATCAGTGCATAATAATCAGTATATAATATCTTTGCAAACAAATAAGTTTAGTTCTTTCCACATACCTGCTAAATGATGAACAACTGATTGTGTAACCGTAGTTTTGATATGGTTCAACTGTTTTGTACTGATATTGTGGGAGGAGTTGTAGTTTTATAACCCCTAAAAGCATTGAATTTATGCTGCAAGATCGTGCTGAAAGGATCAAAATATTTGGTTCTACACTTATGGAAAACATGGATATGCAGTATATTGCTGACTTTTGGGTATCCTTTATTACATTTTTGAAATATGCGGTATATTTGGAATATCATTTATTAATGTTGACTTTAGGGTTTTGATTTTATTGTGCAGATATTGCAGTTGGATTTTTTGTAATCAAATATGCACGGTGGTTTTTGGAAATTGCAGATTTGTTATACTTTTGAGGCATTTAATAACGTGTATTGTTATTTTTTTGGGTAATCCAGATTATTTGGTTAGGAAAGTGTAGCATGTTCATTTTTTGGGGCATGTTCATTTGTGGTTCAATTAGCAGTTTTTTTTGTTCAATCCAGCAGGTTCAAATTTGCCGGAATTTTCTTGGTTTAGAAATGTGTATCAGGCTAAGTTTTTGCAACAGGTTCATTTTTGGTTCATTCCCTGTAGGTTAAATTTTGCAGCATTTGTTTCGGTTACAAAAGTGTATTTGTCACCAGATTTAGTTTGTGTGCTATTTGTCATAGCACAGCAGGTTGAGTTTTTTATGCTAAATCTGCATATATTAGGTATATTGCATCTGTTGCACGGTTTTGTAACCATCTGTGCATATGCAAATCTCCATATATTAAGTACATTGCACATTTGTGTTGGTTTTGTATGAGATCTGTATGTTTAGTATTTTTGCACAAAATCATACAGTTGGTCGGTATTTTTATTTCATATCAAATCTGCATATATTAGCTTACCGAGAATGAAGTGGGAATATATTAATTAAGGAAATAAAGTAATATAAATTTATTTTGACTGATCTGTAAATCTATTAGCAGGTATTCTGCTTTAGTTATATAGTAGATTTTTAATACTCGGTAATATAATATTAAAATTCAAAACTTAAAATACGTTTCATGGTACTAAAAATGATTATTTATTATATATTAGTGCCCATAAAATATCATTATATAAAAAAGACAACAATAACTGAAAGTTCAAGTCAAAGTTGAAGGTCAAATAGAAATCATATTTAGTTATCTTAGGAAAAAAGTTGAATAATGATTTTTTTAAATTCTAAGATAAGTATATTCACGTGGAAGATCGCTAAATTGTTAGGGGTCTACTTTATTGTTGTGTTCCGTGTGTATCTTGTTTTTTTACTTTTAGTGCTTGTAGATGACGTCCTATGTGCCTTATTTGCCTACTTTTGACTTATTTTTGTATTTTTGGGTCTTTCAAAAACATCATTTCGGCTTAGTCGAGTACATGTGCGTACATCTTGACCTCAGACCCCATTTTGTGCAGAATTATAGTTTATTAATCTTAGGATACCAACCGAAATACCTTAAACTTAGAATCATCAACACAAAATTTCCAAAATATTATTATTTTTAAATCTTTATTTCTAAATTATAGTTTATAAATCCCGTACTAATAATTATATTAGTCTACTTAAAGCATATTAATTTTACTATCAAAATATATATTAGAATAAACTAATCAAATCAGAAAATGAATGAAAGTAATAAAATCATAAATCACATAATGAAGATCCAATATCCAAATGAAATATCCAAATGGCTTAGTTTTTAGGTTTTGAAATGGATATAAGTATTTATAGGCAAATTAGTTTTAAATAAAATGAAACATATGAATTATTGTATACGCTTATTTTAATATCTTGAGATTATTCGTTCATGTACTTAAGATTTATGAGGCTTTATATATTGTAATATATTTTATTTGTTAGTTGTTACAATGAAAAATATATACTTTTAAAATTAAATCAAGAATATATTTTTAAATATAAGAAACGATATGGTTGGTACTTGCTAGTGTTAAATAAATAACAAATAAATTATTGTTAGAATAAAATAATCGGGTTTAGAGACAAATTCTCCGGAATTGAAATTAGAATCCTAATCTATTACTATATATTAAAACTCTCACATTTAGAGCCATGAGAGTGTTTTTAGGAGAAAAAAATTTGAGACATTATTATTTGAATTTTTCAATTTATTATTATATTGTATAATTCACAAAATCTATACATCTATATTAAAGCGAATTATTTTCAAACCCACATTACTCATGTGTCAATTTATGGATATTAACAAAGTTTGATGTAAACCAACCAATCATTAAATTTTAAATCAATATATTTGGGCCATTGCTATTTCACGCACCGGCAAAATTGTTATTTCACGCACCGGTTCGTCCGTGACGTGCCAAATGAAGTCGCCCGTGACGAACAAAAGAACTCCGCCCGTGACGAACGAAAGCACCCCGTCCGTGACGCACCAACCCCGTCCGTGCGTCACGGATGAACATTCTGATCTGCGACACGATTTTGGAATCGCTATAA